>ONZH01023528.1:0-600000 GCA_900303285.1 Rhinella marina | reverse complement strand
AATGAAAAAATCCATCAAACATAAAGGGGCAGGAAGGGGGTGCGGCAAGCTTGACTTCAAGCGTGAAAGCCACTGCCACTTTGCCTTCAAAATGCTCATTTTCATACAGCCTGCGGCGGAATAACAGTTGTTTTGCAACGATCATGCCCATCGGATCCTCCACCAGTTCTAAATGTAAGACAGCGTCCTAGCTGTCTTACATTTAGACCTTTTCCTACACCTGAAACAGGCGTAGAAAATGGTAAATGAAACGGGCCTACCGGCCCGTCCCCTTCACCGCCCATGCCATGGCCACTTTTTTAGACCTGGCGTTGGCGGTAGGAAGTCGCAGACTGCAGCGCAACTAACCTTTGCACTACAATATGCTACTGAAATACGCCTAATATAGGCGTATTTCAGCATCATAAATGACCCCCGGTGTTTCTACAATAAATACATATACAATGCAAAGTAAGGAGCACATAATTTATACAATGAGAGAGCTGTCATGCATAATAATTACCAAGCAGAGAGCACAGTCTTCAAGAGCCCCTGAATTTTTTATAGCTGAGATAAATCATTCCAGCTCTTCCAAAGTCAATGCACCCAGCAGAGATAGCTGGTGGGCTCCAAGACGAATTAGTCCAGCAGCGTAAACCATTGTTGAACACGTATCCAAAGGCGTATCTACTATTTACATATCTTTTTCCAGCTAAACGAATAAATATACCAGGTCTGAGGAGACTTCATCCTGATCTTTTGCCACATGTTGAGAAACAGACAAACCAGCTCTGGACATATGCTGTGGATGTAAATTGATGCAAATGATTTTTTTTCTGCTGTATACTTTTTACAAAAATGGATTCTCTCCTATCCCATGTATCCATCTGCCATTTCCCCCCACAAAGCAGGATCAGAGACATAAGGCTCCTTGCATAAATATTATTCAAGTAAGTATCTTCTTAGTGCATTATTTTGCCTCTCAAGTACCACACATTTCCTTCCAGCCCCGAGAACAGAAGATGTAATAATGCATGGCTTCCATTAGTCTGACATTACTGAGATGTTGCTCGCTGATGGCTGGGTGTCTATGGTCTGGTTATTACTGCAATGTCGGAGATGTAGCGTTGACTTTTACACTATACAAGTAACAGAATGCAAATGATGAATTATCACAAAAGCTAAATGTGAACTTCTCTGAAACATTTTAACTTCTGCAGTCATTTATAAATCTCACTTTGAAAAGGTCACAGAGACCGAATAGGATATATTTTTTGTATTAAAAATCAATAAATCCAAAGCACATATAATACTGTTTCCCATTAGATTGAAGTGTACCGGCGCTTTTTAGAAACTTTTGATATGTCACAGTGACATATCAAAGGCTTTGATCAGTGGGGGTCCAAGAGCTGAGAGCCCTCACTATTAATAAAATGAGGTGATAGATGTGCTCACACTGAGCAATGTCTCTCCTCACTGCTGAAGATGGACTGCAGAGGGGCAAAGAGCCTATTTTCAGGAGAAAGCTGAGGGTCTGGGTGAGTGCTTCTATCTCCTTGTTTTAGTGATTGGTGGGGGTCTCAACACTCAGACCCCCACCGATCAAAACCTTTGATATCTTACTATGACATATCAAACATTTTTTATTACAGTGACACTTCAAAGGGGTTTATTGATGTTGGTGACCTGTTATGGAATAACAAAAGTGCTTGGCACGCTTCTACTGCACACTAGGTTGCTGTGGCAACCTGGCACACACTGATGACATCACCTTACTGGGTTATTTAAAGTGGTTGTCCCATGAAAAATATTCAGCACTTTTCAAACCAGCACTTGGAATCTGAATACTCTTGTGATTGCATGCAATTAAACATTTTGTATAACCACTGAGTTATTCAATAAAATGTATCTGTATAGTGCTACCTGCTTTTTGTTCTTTTTATTTTTTAGTCCTGCTCATTGAGAAGGCCGCACATGCTCAGTTTCATCCTTCAACTGCCTCCTGAGCTGTGATAGGGAGAAAACTGCAGGAGAATGGACGAGCCTCACTAGCATCGTCCGCAATGCTAGGGAGGCTGGTCCCTGTTGCGGCCTACTATTGGGTGCACCCCCCGTCACTGGATGTTTTGATCCCCGTGACAGGGAGATGTAGTGAGGGCTGTATGGGGATCAGGAGCAATGCGGATGCGCCGGTGAGCAAGATCAGTATAATCTATATGAGGGGCCCGGGCATTTGGGGGTCATATTTTGTACTTTGGATAACCCCTTTAACTCTGCTACACTGGTCTTTATTTTTACTCTGCTACACTGGGCCCACAGCTTCACTACACCAGGACTCTCACTCATTTACACTCCTTCTCCAACTTTGCTACACTGTCCTCCTGCTGTGCTACATCAGAACCGCTAAATATCTGTTCAACTGGACATGCAACTCAGAGGATCCACCTCACCATGTAAGAATATAAAAGACGCTAACTACATACACTGAATTCATTAATAGTATGGTACACCACTACGCCAAAGCTTCTTCTAGCTGCAGTTGCAGGCATGTTATCATTTAAAACTACTGCTGTGCAGAAGATTTGGAGCACTGTGTGATAAAACAAAGAAACACAGAATTGTGTCCCTAAAGGCAACATAATAATACAAAGTGGTGCCTGACTTTAAGCTCTAAAGCAATTGTAACGATGATTTGCTCTCCTACCTTGGAGCATTTTGACAAGACCTCTTCTTTAAACTGCAAGAACCTATCCTGAATCTCTGGATGATTGAGAGCAAAGGACAAGAAGTGAGTGAATGGCTGCTTCCTTCTAAACGTCTCTGCCAACAGTTCAATGCGAGTCCTTGCAGAAATAACTCCATTCCGATTCTGTCCTGTAATTACTGAAAGACAATATTTGAATCAAAACTTATTCAGACCATGGTACACATTTACACTGCAAGTCTGCTTTTGTATGGAGGAAACCAAGCTGTCATTTAGGATGGTCCAACCTACGTGTGGGAGGAAACGCATTTGCGTATCTTCAAGAGGTCAGATTGCCTATGGCTCGTGAATGGAGCAAACTCAAGACATTTTTAGTTGTTATGTGAGGAGTGTTTTTAGAGAAGAGTTGGGTCAAGAAGATGAGGAGTAGAAGACATCAGTGAAGACGATTCCACTGTAACCTATACGGGTATGTATACATTAGGTGAGATCATGGATCAGTGGAGACATTTATTTTATGAAGTATGAATTTCACAGATAAGAACATGGATTTCTTATTTAGAAATTGGCAAGCTAAATGTCAGATGGAATGTGTGAGTTTTATGCATTATTTATTACCTGGTATTTATATAGCACCTATCTCAAGCATACACAGGCACATACACTAGAGCCATTTCATAGAAAGCTAATTATTCCAAGCATGAGTTTAGAGTGGGCGGAAAAGAGACGAGCCAGAGGAAAGCTTGAAAGCCAAGAGAACATACAATAATCCACATATATTTTGAGCCGGCAGGATTTACGTCCATAGTCTTCCACAAGGATTTTAATTTGTGATGTCCTGCATGAAGTAGCCATAGACCTCAATAGCTCTTACTACTCCAGAATCTAACGGCTTTAGGTCATGTCATTGATTTAATTCACACACAGTTGGAACTGACAAGAGTACAAAATATATGGTAAGTCAGTTAATAGATGTTGAACATTTAGTCTATAGTCAAGTTTTAAGTCCATAATTTAAAGTGGATTACTCTGACATAGAAAAACATTATATAGGTTAGTGGTTTTAAAGTTAAAAATCTTTAGCTTCAGTCTGCAATCTTCATTCCGACATAATTTTTCAGACTCTCTGATATGAAGTTTGCTACCTGCTTCTAGGTAAAGACATTTAACTTGTGGCATATACCTCCCAATAATATGTGCTGGAACTGTGATTCCAGGATGCTGCTGTCTTCACTAGCTCTCATATATCAGCACATCTTCATGCCTGTATTGCTTTCCCCTTGTAAAGCCCTTGAAAGAGTTCTTCTCCTATGTGCTAAAACACATTAGTGCTGTGTACTATGTGATTTCCATTAGGATACTTTCACACTAGCATTTACAAATTCCGGTATTGAGCTCCGTCATCCGTCACCTTGCATTTTTCCCACAGCTCCCTCCTCCCTCCAGCAGGGGGCGCTGTGGGGAATCTTACCTTCCCTTCCATTGTGTGCGCCGTCCTCCTCCCCCTGTGGTGTCCGGAGATGCTGGGACAGGTAAGACAGTGTCTGACACGTGTGGGGCCGGAGCGCTGTTCCGGCCCCACACGTGCACCTGCGGCAGCACAGATCCGGCGGGACCCTTCATCCACCGGATCCGTGCTGCTGCTAGTGAAAGTAGCCTTAGCCTGCAAAGTCTGCCATGGGTGATGTTATCTCTTTACACTGATACACAGCCATTGTGATCTCTCCCCTGCAGACTTGTCAAATGTGCTCTCTTGCCTATAAACATCCTGATTCCTCCAATCCCTGAAGAAGTAGGAACTTTCTTTCTCTGAGCTGACAGCAGTCAGAAGCAGTGTGTTGTCTTATCTATGTCAGAAGAGGTAACACAGCCAGCTAAGTACAAGAGTTGCACAGGTTCTACAACAACAAAATAGTATGATATTTATGAAAACTACTTAAAAAGTTGCTTAAAGGGATTTTCCAGTCTCCACATATTAAGGACCTATCCTCAGGATAGATCATCAATATGAGATTGAGGGGTTCCCACATATCGCATCTCCCACAATCAGCTGTTCCCTGCAGCCTCCAACTTCGGAACAAGAACTTTGAATGGAGCCAGAAGCACAGCTCCGTTCACAGTGTAGTGGCCATGCTGGGTTACTGCAGCTCCACTCCCACTCGTCAGACTCCTGTTCAAAGTGCTAGTTCTGGTGCAGGGAACAGTTGATCGGACGATGTGCCTGGTGTTGGACCCACTTTGATCTGATATTGATGACCTATCTTTAGGATCTGCCATCAATATGTGGAGCCTGGATAACCCCTTTAACTTTCCATTTAGGAAAGAAATGAACAATAAACAAAAAAAATCAGTTCAAAAATGTCCATTTTACTGTTTTACATACACTCACCGGCCACTTTATTAGGTACACCTGTCCAACTGCTCGTTAACACTTAATTTCTAATCAGCCAATCACATGGCGGCAACTCAGTGCATTTAGGCATGTAGACATGGTCAAGACAATCTCCTGCAGTTCAAGCCGAGCATCAGTATGGGGAATAAAGGTGATTTGAGTGCCTTTGAACGTGGCATGGTTGTTGGTGCCAGAAGGGCTGGTCTGAGTATTTCAGAAACTGCTGATCTACTGGGATTTTCACGCACAACCATCTCTAGGGTTTACAGAGAATGGTCCGAAAAAGAAAAAACATCCAGTGAGCGGCAGTTCTGTGGGCGGAAATGCCTTGTTGATGCCAGAGGTCAGAGGAGAATGGGCAGACTGGTTCGAGCTGATAGAAAGGCAACAGTGACTCAAATTGCCACCCGTTACAACCAAGGTAGGCAGAAGAGCATCTCTGAACGCACAGTACGTCGAACTTTGAGGCAGATGGGCTACAGCAGCAGACCACACCGGGTGCCACTCCTTTCAGCTAAGAACAGGAAACTGAGGCTACAATTTGCACAAGCTCATCGAAATTGGACAGTAGAAGATTGGAAAAACGTTGCCTGGTCTGATGAGTCTCGATTTCTGCTGCGACATTCGGATGGTAGGGTCAGAATTTGGCGTCAACAACATGAAAGCATGGATCCATCCTGCCTTGTATCAACGGTTCAAGCTGGTGGTGGTGGTGTCATGGTGTGGGGAATATTTTCTTGGCACTCTTTGGGCCCCTTGGTACCAATTGAGCATCGTTGCAACGCCACAGCCTACCTGAGTATTGTTGCTGACCATGTCCATCCCTTTATGACCACAATGTACCCAACATCTGATGGCTACTTTCAGCAGGATAATGCGCCATGTCATAAAGCTGGAATCATCTCAGACTGGTTTCTTGAACATGACAATGAGTTCACTGTACTCAAATGGCCTCCACAGTCACCAGATCTCAATCCAATAGAGCATCTTTGGGATGTGGTGGAACGGGAGATTCGCATCATGGATGTGCAGCCGACAAATCTGCGGCAACTGTGTGATGCCATCATGTCAATATGGACCAAAATCTCTGAGGAATGCTTCCAGCACCTTGTTGAATCTATGCCACGAAGAATTGAGGCAGTTCTGAAGGCAAAAGGGGGTCCAACCCGTTACTAGCATGGTGTACCTAATAAAGTGGCCGGTGAGTGTATACTAGGCCACACAATGGCAAATGTGATCAAGGGGCGATTATTAAGGTCTCTAAAAGTCCACCTCTTTGAGAAGATTGCTTAGTTTTCTACACCCATATTCCTTTTCAGTTCCAATGTATACTGTCCATACTGGCTATTTTCCTTGAGAAAGCAACCCCTCTGGGAGACCATATTTTAATGCAATTTTAAGCAGTTGTCCCAAACAGGTTTTGTAGATTTCAGTATAGTTTTTTTCTTTTTATGTGTCCTTTTAGCTACCTAAGATAACTAAAGACAACATGCTAAATAATAAAACTACAAGCATGGCATTTAAAAGGGTTAATCATTAATCAGTACCTCATGGAACATCTATTGTGAACATGTTGATTCAAATACGTATGCAAATTGTACAATGGAATATAATTAATGTCTAATTAAGCAGAGACGGTATGACAGTAGCAGAGGGAACATAATTATAATTTTAGTGCTGACAGCAGAAATTTTGCTTCTTTGTAAATGAAAGGATTTAGTTTTTTTTAAAGGAGCGTTCATTATAAGTGGACAATGTTATGCTGCTTTTCTAAAACAGGATTAAACCAAATCCGTGGAAACTTTCTACAACGGTGATGCTTCATGCTGAACTGCAATTGCTGAAACAATAAAATCCCCTAAATCATTTATTACAAACAGTGGTGAAAGGGAGATTGCTTCCTAATTGAATCATTCTTCCCCTGTGATTAAATATGCAACATTTTTTGCTTGGGTCTTACATTTTTACAGCATAATCTAAATTTAAACAATTTCTTGTAGCTCAAGAGATGCAAGCAATCACAAAAAATATTACTAGTCATACATTGAAAACTTACTCTAATTGCTTTTTATGTAAAGAAAGTGAATGGAAACCTCATCTACAACCACATATCAGCCTGCCAATGTTAACATTATGAAACAGTGCAAGAAAAATGAAACAACTTTTCAATATGTCTTTAGTTAGAATCTCCAATAATTTCCTGTCTTCAGCGACTATGTAGGTGTACGTGACTCCATGGCAACAGACAACAAACAAACCCTGCGTAGTCTGATCCAGGAGTCATTCTCTTTCACCTATCGCTTGCTAACCCAATGAAAGTATAAGACCTCTTTCATGCATGAGTGTTTAGTCCATGTTTGATCAGTGATTTCCAGCATCAATTGTGAGCTAAAAACGGGAGTAGAGTCTAAAGGTATAAGGTATAATGGAAAGATTTGCGCCTGTTCTGTGTTTTTGACAGGCACCTGGTTTGGGCTTACAACCTCAGATACAAATCACTGACCAAAACATTGATGTGTGAAAGAGACACATAGATCTGCAATGGAGCTGCAGACCATAAAAAACTGACATTTTTAATCAGGACTATTTTGTAAAGTATACTAATTTTTCCTTTTAGATGCATTGGAGTAATAAGAAAACTGTGCACCAAGGGGAAATGTATCATTCCCATACACTGTGTTTTTGGCGTTAAAAAAGTTGCAAAGCCCAGTTTAGTGACTCTTTAAACTCCACTGAGGCTAAATCTAGCTGCAATTTGTATTTTTCCGCCGCCCTCAGCAGTTTCAGAGAAGGGGACTTGGCGAGGGTGGAGTATGGAAGGACCATTGGACCCAACACATTCATCATCATTTATGCCGCAAGTAGATGATGGTGTAGATGATGACTACAATCTAGCAGCTATGAGCGCACAGATTGCCATAGGAAGCATTTCATTTATGACAAAGTCTGCCTCCGGCGGCACAGGCTCTATCAAGACTGGGGTAGCACACGTCTGTTTTGATAAATTAGGGCCATAAACTTTAGAAAAGCAATTAAAAGGGTTTTCTAATATTTAAAAAAATTGGCCGGAGGGAGGAAACGGCACAAAATAACAAAAGAACCAATACTCACATGTTATATTCTATGCCGCTGCATTGGTCTCCAACAGTTTCTCCTTAGGCTACTTTCACATCTGCTTTTTTGCTAGATCCGTCATGGAGCAGCAGAAACGCGTCCGTTAGGATAATACAACCAGCTGCATCCGTTAAGAATGGATCCTGTTGTATTATCTCTAAAATAGCCAAGACAGATCCGGCACTAAAACCATTGTAAGTCAATGAGCATAGGATCTGTTTTCTCTGTGTCTTACTCATCATCCCATGACACACTGAAAAACGATGCTTGCAGCATTTTTCTATCCAGTATGGGAACGCAACCAAACGGAATGAAATGCATTCTGTTGCACTCCGTTCCATTCCGTTCAGTTTTGTCCACGTTGACATTGAATGGGGACAAAACTGAAGCGTTTACCTCTGGTATTGAGATCCTATGACGGAACTCAATACCAGAAAGGAAAAGCCCAGATGTGAATGTAGCCTTACTTTGCCGCAGCAATGATGTTGCCATCTACCCATGTGATTGCTGCATCTACTGTCCTCAGTGGTGTACAGCATGTGACTGCTGAGGCCAGTGATTGGCTGCAGCAGTCATGTGGCTAGACAGGCAGAAAAGTAAACAATAAAAGGTGGGGACCGGTCGGCAGGACATTTAACAGGTTAGGCCAAATTCACACTTCAGTTATTTGATTAGTAATTTCCATCAGTTATTGTGAGCCAAAAGCAGGTTCGGGTCAAAAACACAGAACAGGAGCAGATTTTTCCATTATACCTTATTTCTGTGTAGGCTTCACTACTGGTTTTGGCTCACAATAACTGATGGAAATAACTGATCAAATAACTGAAGTGTGAATTTAGCCAAAGTAATGAATATTTTGGAGCACTCCACAGACATCCTAATAGGTAATTTAGATTGTGAGCCCCACTGGGAACCGCATGTGATGACAATATATGTAAAGCGCAGAGGAATATGTTGCCACTATATAAGTAAAAAATATATATTTATGGCATTTCCTCCCTCTGTCCAATTTTTATGATCTTGGAAAACCCCTTAGTGGCCACCCTCATGCCTTTTTATGGTAGTCACTAAGGGGCAGGGCCGCCATGCTCCTGCTCTAACATCCCGGACCGGCAGTAAAACGTAAAAAAAAAACTATATATATTTGGTAGAGCTGTAATTATACTGACCCAGAGAATTAAGTTATCAAGTTATTATGATGAAAAATAAACACTTCTAAATTTATAATGTAAAAACTCTGTGGCAGTGTTGAATTTCTCCTATCCCCCTCTGAGAAAGGGTTAATAAAAGTTAATCAGTAAGTTATCTCTACCTCCAAAATGGTACCATTAAAAACTAGAACTTGTCCCACAAAAAACAAGACTCTATACGGCCACATAGACAGAAAAATAAAAAAGGTATAGCTCTTGGAAGGCGACGATGAAAAAATGAAAAAAAAAATCATTGGTCTGTAAGGCCCAAAACAGACTGGTCACTAAGGAGTTAAAGCTTATAGCCGACATCCACAAATTAAGAATTTATCCTCTATCTGCACATATGGGTGTATAAGGTCACACGCACACTCTATAAATCTGGAAGTAGTAAAGAGGTAAAATATCGCTACAATTCTTCAACTGTACTGTACCACATATAAATATTTAAAAGCTCATAAAGCATTCAATTAGGTTGTGTAAGTTCATTAACACTGCAAATTCAAAGCACATCAACAAATCAAGGTTACCATCAGTCATAAACAGGAAAATGAAAAAGCAGCGACACCATTGCCTAAAAAGCAGGTTATTTATTATATCATTGCGCCACCTGCTGGTCACAGAGTAAAATTTCACACTTCCAGCATGCTGCTGTCACAACCACTGTGCAAAAAACTGCAGCCAATCAACAGTCAACCGGGAAATATAACGGTATTCTACTTGCCCTAGGAACTGTATGGTAGTCAAATGCAAAATATGAGCAGTTTTCATTCACATTTATTAAGCAACTGGTCACTAGTCTGAACTTTATTAAAGGGAATATATCACCTATATTTTTAATAAATAAAACTATATAATGAAAGATGCTTCTTTTTTTCTTATCTGGTCGTAGAATTTTGTATTCAATTTTCTGAACATGATTATACAGATGGTCATCTTCACTGAACTGTTGCTAATAGCATCTAAAGATATGCTTTACAGCAACCACATGGACCTCGGATATAACAGACAAGCCATGTTCAAAGACTTCAATTGGAAAGTTTTCTAGACAAGCTCTATGACTGGTGGAGTGGCCATTGTACAATTAGTTAGCTAAGCTGTAAATGTTATCTGTCATTGTAATGCTGCCTGTGATGATAATGAGATGATTGCTGAAAAGAGATCTGTAAGTGGAGCCTGTTATTAGACTTAGCAGCCAGTGCAAAAACTGCCGGATTTTTATTTTTAAATATAGATTAACAAAAATTCACATGTTTAACATAAAAACTTGATTTAAAGGGGCTGGCCAATTTACAATAACATTTATTATAATGCCATTAACAGTCATGTACAGTGGGGAAAAAAAGTATTTAGTCAGCCACCAATTGTGCAAGTTCTCCCACTTAAAAAAATGAGAGAGGCCTGTAATTGACATCATAGGTAGACCTCAACTATGAGAAACAAAATGAGAAAACAAATGCAGAAAATCAAATGTCTGATTTTTAAAGAATTTATTTGCAAATTATGGTGAAAAATAAGTATTTGGTCACCTACAAACAAGCAAGATTTCTGGCTCTCACAGACCTATAACTTCTTTAAGAGGCTCCTCTGTCCTCCACTCATTACCTGTAGTAATGGCACCTGTTTGAACTTGTTATCAGTATAAAAGACACCTGTCCACAACCTCAAACAGTCACACTCCAAACTCCACTATGGTGAAAACCAAAGAGCTGTCGAAGGACACCAGCAACAAAATTGTAGACCTGCACCAGGCTGGGAAGACTGAATCTGCAATAGGCAAGCAACTTGGTGTGAAGAAATCAACTGTGGGAGCAATAATTAGAATGTCCTTTCTAGTGAATGACCTGCAGAAATCTGGGACCAACGTAACAAAGGCTACCATCAGTAACACACTACGCCGCCAGGGACTCAGATCCTGCAGTGCCAGACATGTCCCCCTGCTTAAGCCAGTACATATCCGGGCCCTTCTGAAGTTTGCTAGAGAGCATTTGGATGTTCCAGAAGAGTATTGGGAGAATGTGATACGGTCAGATGAAACCAAAGTAGAACTGTTTGGTAGAAACACAACTCGTCGTGTTTGGAGGAGAGTGAATGCTGAGTTGCATCCAAAGAACACCATACCTACTGTGAAGCATGGGGGTGGCAACATCATGCTTCGGGGCTGTTTTTCTGCAAAGGGACCAGGACGACTGATCCGTGTACATGAAAGAATGAATTGGGCCATGTATTGTGAGATTTTGAGTGCAAAGCTCCTTCCATCAGCAAGGGCATTGAAGATCAAACGTGGCTGGGTCTTTCAGCATGACAATGATCCCAAGCACACCGCCAGGGCAACAAAGGAGTGGCTTCGTAAGAAACATTTCAAGGTCCTGGAGTGGCCTAGCCAGTCTCCAGATCTCAACCCCATAGAAAACCTTTGAAGGGAGTTGAAAGTCCGTGTTGCCCAGCGACAGCCACAAAACATCACTGCTCTAGAGGAGATCTGCATGGAGGAATGGGCCACCGTACCAGCAACAGTGTGTGCCAACCTGGTGAAGACTTACAGAAAAAGTTTGACCTCTGTCATTGCCAACAAAGGATATATAACAAAGTATTGAGATGAACTTTTGTTATTGACCAAATACTTATTTTCCACCATAATTTGCAAATAAATTCTTTAAAAATCAGACAATGTGATTTTCTGGATTTGTTTTCTCATTTTGTGTCTCATAGTTGAGGTCTACCTATGATGTCAATTACAGGCCTCTCTCATCTTTTTAAGTGGGAGAACTTTCACAATTGGTGGCTGACTAAATACTTTTTTTCCCCACTGTATGCTCCATATAAGCATGCATGATTTTCTACTGTCCTCCCAGGGTCATACTAAAGGCCTCCAGTGGCTGTGTCATCAGCGGAGCAATCACACACTGGGAATCTTTCATGTCCACAGGTTGCAGGATGGTGGCGGTGACCAAAACTTCTACGCGAGCACTGAATAGAAAGTGGAGGCTTCCTTTGCGAGCACAGATACAGGTAGCAGAAAGCCCTGTATCTGCGCATGTGTCAGATTTGTCCACCTGAAGTTCAGTATCTGCACAGACATACTGGTAGCCTGAGGTAGTGATCATATGACCGCTGTCATCTTGCAGCGTAATGTCATTGTGAAATGTCCTTGTGAGAAATGTCATTGTGAAATGTCCTTGTGAGAAATGTCATTGTGACTATGTCCTTTTCTGATGACACATTCCCTTTAAAGGGGTTATCCGACCCCTGAAATGTACCCCCATATGACTGGGAACCTCACACACACGGCTCAGACAGGCAATAGTTCTGGCTGGGATTTGTAGAACTTTACCCCATGTTTAGTTTGTAGAGGACCACATAAGTTCTGGGTGCACTCTAAAAGTATGCAGGAATGTGGTGATGAGTTGTCCCTGGAGACAATATTCCACCAGTGTCATCACCACGGATGAGATGTTCCTGCAGACACTGACTTACCTGTTGGCACCCGGACTCCTACAATGCTGGAAACAGGGAGGGATTTCATTGTGATGATAACACAAAGGGAAGACAGTAGCATAACATGCAGATTATACAAAGACACTTCATTAATGATTAAAACTGAATCTCACCAATGTCTCCTTCCATCCCCTGTCTTGGAATACTAATCGAGGTGCGAGTTTCTGACTCCAGATTTCTCTTGGTTTCCGCTTTCTTGCCAATTATGTACCTAAAGGACACACCGGAAAAAAGTAAGGTAACACTGGAGCATATTTCCCCTCCATTTTTTTCATATCCCCTAGGATAAAATATGCGGTGGGCAGCATGGTGGCTCAGTGGTTAGCGCTGGTGCCTTACACGGCTGGGGTCCTGGTTCAAACCTCGCCAAGGGCAATATCTGCATGGAGTTTGTACGTTCTGCCTGTGGTGGTTTTCTCCGACACGCCAAAAATATACAAATAAGTAAACTGGCTTCCTATGAAATTGACCCTAGTGAGCGTTGTCTATATGACTGCCACTGACTCCCCAGAGAGTCGCCCCAGCTACACAGCCATGAGATGTTTTGTCATTGTATCTGGCACCGGCTCATTTCCTCCTGCACGTTCCACCTAGATGAGATGAATATTAATTGGGTAACCAGGAATCATTGCCAGGAATAATTGCCAGTCGAGACCTCTTGGCCAACCATTAGTAGATGTCTGTGGGCTTGGATGTCTGTTGGCTTAGGGTTTGTGCTCATTACTGACTGCGCATCTCATTATTATGCAGTGCATCCGTGGAAAGATTAAAGCTCCACTCAATAAACCTTGTTTTATTTTCACCTATGTGCTGAAATCTTAGATCAATATATAGAGGTGCACGGTAGTAAAGATAGTGCTCGGCAAGATGCCAAAGTCCTAAACGGACATTACACCCTTATACAGTGCCTTGCGAAATTATTCGGCCCCCTGGAACTTTTCAACCTTTTGCCACATTTCAGGCTTCAAACAAAAAGATATAACATAACAAGGAGCACTGTGCAAGCGATCATATTGAAATGGAAGGAGTATCACACCACTGCAAATCTACCAAGACCCGGCCGTCCCTCTAAACTTTCATCTCAAACAAGGAGAAGACTGATCAGAGATGCAGCCAAGAGGCCCATGATCACTCTGGATGAACTGCAGAGATCTACAGCTGAGGTTGGAGAGTCTGTCCATAGGACAACAATCAGTCGAACACTTCACAAATCTGGCCTTTATGGAAGAGTGGCAAGAAGAAAGCCATTTCTCAAAGATATCCATAAAAAGTCTCGTTTACAGTTTGCCACAAGCCACCTGGGAGACACAGCAAACATGTGGAAGAAGGTGCTCTGGTCAGATGAAACCAAAATCCAACTTTTTGGAAACAATGCAAAACGATATGTTTGGCGTAAAAGCAACACAGCTCATCACCCTGAACACACCATCCCCACTGTCAAACATGGTGGTGGCAGCATCATGGTTTGGGCCTGCTTTTCATCAGCAGGGACAGGAAAGATGGTTAAAATTTATGGGAAGATGGATGGAGCCAAATACAGGACCATTCTGGATGAAAACCTGTTGGAGTATGCAAAAGACCTGAGACTAGGACGGAGATTTATTTTCCAACCAGACAATGATCCCAAACATAAAGCAAAATCTACAATGGAATGGTTCAAAAATAAACGTATCCAGGTCTTAGAATGGCCAAGTGAAAGTCCAGACCTGAATCCAATTGAGAATATGTGGAAAGAGCTGAAAACTACTGTTCACAAACGCTCTCCATCCAACCTCAGAGAGCTTGAGCTGTTTTACAAGGAAGAATGGGCAAGAATTTCAGTCTCTAGATGTGCAAAACTGATAGAGACATATCCCAAGAGACCGCAGCTGTAATCTCAGCAAAAAGTGGCGCAACAAAGTATTAATGCAAGGGGGCCGAATAATTTTGCACGCCCCACTTTTCAGTTTTATTATTACAAAAAAAGTTTAAATGATCCAATAAATTTCGTTCCACTTCACAATTGTGACCCACTTGTTGTTGATTCCTCACCAAAAATGTAAAATGTTCTATCTTTTTGTTTGAAGCCTGAAATGTGGCAAAAGGTTGAAAAGTTCCAGGGGGCTGAATACTTTTGCAAGGCACTGTAGGTCTAGCAGACAGAGTACACTAAATCCAATCCATCTGGAAATATTACAGTTTTGACATCTGATGTCACCTGATATCTACACATGTTGCAGATAGTGTTATACTGGGTCCTTCTATATTAGGCTACAGAATGCATTTCATTCTGTTTGGTTCCGTCCCCACTGCGGACAGAATAACGCTGCAAGTAGTATTTTTCTGTCTGCGATGTGGTGCGGAGCAAGACAGATCCATTTTCTAAGACACAAAAGAAAACAGATCTGTCCCCTGTTTCACTTACAACAGATGCAGACGGTTGTATTATCATGACGGAAGCGTTTTTGCTGATCCATGACAGATCCAGCAAAAACGCTGGTGTGAAAGTAGCCTTAGAGTGAATATGCTCCTAGGCTACAAGTGAACATTTCCACATTGAGACCGGCCTGCAATGTACAGCCAGATGGCCCAATCACTGGATCATACATCATGCAGATATTTATAGCCATTATGAATGACATAAAAATGCTGCTAAATTTTATAGGACTGGGAATGAGTGCCGTCCTATTTCCTCTCTGTTTATTATAGTAATGGTTCGGTAAGAACCTCTCAAGTCTGTGCTCTTATGTCACCAGCTATAACAGTCATTGATCAGCCGTATACTTTTATTAAAGTTACCAACTGGAAAAAAAGCTGGAACTGTATCTCAGAAAGTTATTTCCTATACAGGTTCCCAGCAGAGTGAAAGATCTGCCCCATGAAGCCTTCCACAAATCTCAACCACAGAGAGGGTAGACAAGTACAAAGCTGGAGTTGGGGTGGGCACTATTTTCTCAGCTCTTTCCCAGAGGGACGAGGAAGACCTGTCACCTCTCCTGATATGTCTGTTTTAGTAACTACTTCCATTCCCCATGTAATCACAATTCTGCAGCATCTATTCTTATGACTCTATGATTTGCCATTCCTTTATTATTCTTGCTAAAAGTTCTGATTGACTTACTGGCAGTTTGTAATAAAGGTGCAGATGGGTGTTACCAGTTCGGGGATGTCCCTGCACAGTCCTAATGTAAGGACACCCGCTCTACTCATAAAACCCATCTGGACCTTCATTACAAACTGCTAGTAATTCATTCATAACTTCTAACAGGAATAACAGTGCAATAGGACAACACAAAGTCATAAGAATAGATGCTCCAGCATTGTTATTACATGGGGAATGCATGAAGTTACTAAAATACACATGTCAGGAGAGGTTACAGGTCCTCTTTTAAAGGGGTTGGCCCATCTCATACATTGGGGTCATATTGCTAGGATATGCCCCCAATGTCTCATAAGTGTGGGTATCACCTTTCTCTAGAACGCAGCCTACAAAGTGAAAGAGAGTGGATTGATTGACAGATAAATCAGAAAACATTAAAGGGGTCATATCACTAGGATGTGCCCGCACTTCTCTCTAGAATGGAGCCCACAAAGTGAATAAGAGCGGACCACGTATGCCCAGTCGCCCTCCATTCATTCCTATGGGAGTGCTGAAAATAGCCGGGCAGTGAGTCCGATAGGAATGAATGGGAAGCGCACCGCTCCATTCAATTCTATGGGGCTGATGGAAATAGCTGAGCCAGTGCTCGGCTATTTTCAGCGGTCCCAAAGAAAAGGAGGGTGGCCGCGCATGCCCTTCTTCACTTTATGGGCTCTGTTCTAGAGAGAGGTGTGGGCACTTCCTAGCGATATGCCCCCAGTGTATAAGATGGGCCAATCCCTCTAATGTTTTCCGATTATCAATAATGGAAATTTTTGTGACCTACTCACAGTTTCTTGCGAATTCAAGACCTCTCCTTGCAGCCAGTGACCAGAACCATTTCTCATTGACAGGCTGAAAACCTGTTCTGATCCTCTGCTGCTCATTCAAGGGCTCTGTTCACATCTGGAGGTTAGTTCAGCTCTAAACAGAAAACACAGCCCTGCGCTGGATCCACACTGGTTGCGCCCAACAGTCCCCACTCGCATATAATGGGGCACGTTGAGTTTCGCTGAGATCTATTCTCCCCATCTGAAACTACTGAATCTGCAATGGAGGTTCCTGAAGCCTCCAGTGCAGATGTGAACACAGCCTCATGCACATCATCAGGACACGTTTTTAGCTTCTGTTCCATTCGCCAATAAATACGAAGAAAGTAGTCAGATACTCACTTAAAAAGCTGGCTAGGAAGATTTATGGAACATTGGAAACCCTTCTCTGTCTCCTCAATCATGAAGTCATCACAGGGCTCATCCGCACACTGCACGGACTCTGCCGGGAAAGACAAATGCGTATTAAACAGGAGGCGACTAATGATGGTTTCCATGTAACTGACAGAACCAGCGATACATTACCCCTATAGAAATCATCCTCCTCCTCTTCATTCTGATAAGCTGCCTCCTGCACTGCGTTCTTCCTGTATATTCGACCTCCGATGTTGATCAGGGTGGGATGCAAAACCTCCATGACGCTGACACAAAGGACAATAGATAACATTATGGATTTCTGCCAACAACCCCCCTCTTTATAATGGAGACACGGTGCCATGATGATGGGCGTGGGTCTGCACTGAGGTATAAAACTAGAAACTGTAACGTGCAGGATTTCCTTATTTCCAGCATGTTGCGTTTCCTAGCGTCATATACTTCCAGAGAATCATCTAAAGTATACACAGTGCCATCTAATATGGCTTCCATCACAGCTCTCACTCAGATTTCAAGGCTCTGAAACTTGCTATATACATCCTCTGCCCAAATATTACTGCCTCACTAGGCAGATCTGCAGTACAGAGTCTGGAAAGCCACGCTGTAATAACATCTGTAGGTGCAGGGGTTAAAGGCCTTGTTCACATTTCCGTTTTTTACTAACATGTGCTGCCCACATTTTCTGTGGACAGCACACGTACCCATTGATTTAAATGTGTCTGTTCACATTTCAGTATTTTTGTTAATGACCATGGGTCCGTAAAAAAAAATCACAGGGACATGCACTACTGTGATGCCGACCAAGCACGTCCATTAAAGTCTATGGGTCCGTGAAAATCACTGACACAACACGGATGGCATCTGTGATGTGTTCGCATTGTGTCTGTTTTTAACTGAAGACTACAAGGAGATTCTTTAGAAATTCATTTTCAGCTGAGCCACTTCCGTGGATTACGGATGACACACGGATGGTAAAACGGACACACGGATCCTTCACGGACATCTTCACGGATGAAACACGTATGCTTTTTTTTCACGGACGTGAAACTGACACGGAAATGTAAATGAGGGCCTAAGGCCTCATGCACACGTGTGCCGGCCGTGGCCGTGCTGCGGGCCGCATACGGCGGGTCCGCAATAAACGGGCACCGGCCGTGTGCAGCCTGCATCACGGACCCATTCACTTCAATGGGTCCGCGATCCGGGAGATGCGGAGCGGAGGCTTCCGTGGTGTTTCTGGCCGTGCCTCCGCACCGGAAAAAAGTAGCGCAAGCACTACTTTTTTGCGGTGCGGACCCTCGGATGCGGATCGCGGACCCCATTCAAGTGAATGGGTCCGCGATCCACATGCGGTGGTCTCACGGTCAGTGCCCGTGCATTGCGGACCGCAGTTTGCGGCCCGCAGCACGGGCACGGCCGGCACACGCTCGTGTGCATGAGGCCTAATACTGATGACCAATCCTCAGGACAGGTCATCAATATCAGGTCGGCGGGGGTCTGACACCTGGCACCGCCATCGACTAGCTGTTTGAAGAGGAGGAGTGCACCACGTGAGCGCTACTTCTTCATTACACTACGCGTCGTCTTGGAAGAGCAGGATAATTTCAAGTGACTGGAGCGAGTACTTGTAATTACACTACGCCACTGCAAGGGAGACAATGTGCAGTGTATTGAAGAGGAAGCAGCGCTCTCATGGAGCTCCACCTCCTCTTCAAACAGCTGATCGACGGGGGTCCTGGGTGTCAGGCCTCTGTTGATCAGATATTGATAGGTCATCCATATTAAATCACTCATGCGGAGATACTCGTTTAATTCCATTCTAAACTCAAACTGAAACTGATCTAAGAGAAACTTCTGCTTCCCATGCAAATTCATCTCCTAGTGTCCTGCAATCTCAGCGTCCACCCCTGTCAAAAAGACTTATTCACATCTCTCAGGCCTCCTCCATCATCCAGAAGTCTATCAAGCTTTGACGGGAGGAGCTGGTATCGAGATCATAGGACATTTGCCCACTGAAGAACCACCACTTGGAGATTATTTTGATGCAGGAGCTATTCAAAGTGCATTTTCTAAAGTATGATGCATTACTGATAGCACACAAGTTCCCATTACCTGTGTAGAAAAATCATTATAAATGAAAGGGGTTTTCTAGGACTCATAAGTCATCAATATCTGATTAGTGAAGGTCCAACTCCCGGTATCCCTGCCGATCAGCTGCTTGAAGAGGCTGCGGCACTCTAGTGAGTGATCAGGTCATTTTGTAGGCCAGTGGTGTCGTATTCATCAATCAGATTCCAGAGAATGGGCCTGGGCTGTAATACTAAACACCACCACTACACAATGAATGGCGCTGTGCTTGGTAAATTGTGAGGAGGCCTGACAGCCATGGCCTCTTCAAACAGCTGATCAGCGGGGGTCCCAGGTGTCGGACCCCCACTGATCATACGTTGATGACCTCTCCTTCAATAGTGTACTCCTAGAAAAACCCTTTAATGTGAGATGAGACAATAAAAACATATAAGTTATAAGATGATTCACCGATGGACTATCACTAGAGATGTACATTTTATAACCCCAACCTGATCAGCATCTATTGATGCTACAGAAATACAGGAGCTGTCCCACCCGGACACAGAATATGTCATAAACGTCTGATGGGGTGATTCCCACCTATGGAACCCACTCCTATTTTAAGAAAGGGAGCCCCATTGCACACATCAAGAAACGGTGAGGTGACTGTGCTTGCACTGCTCTCTCTATTCACTGTTATAGGACATCAAACAACAGCTGAGTGCATTTACTTGTCTGTTTTCGGAAGTCCAACAGCAGTGAATAGAGCCTTGCATGCAGCTGATATAAAAAATAGCCACAACCTGCTCGCTACAAGACACAGACATGCTCAAAACACTTTCTACATCCCTTTTTAAAGTGCCCCCAATTGTGCTAAAGTGCTAGATCAGGGATCAGCAACCTCCGACACTCCAGCTGTTGTGGAACTACAACTCCCAGAATCCTCCTTACACTTCTGTGGGACAGAAGAGTAAGTTTGCATGCTGGGAGTTGTAGTTTCACAACAGCTGGCGTGCCGAAGGATGATGATCCCTGTGCTAGATAACAGTATCCACAAAGTCTCCATAACAGAAAGCTAGCACCCCATTTAGTCAGCCATACTATCCTTTATTGGCTCTGTAAACCTTCTGAGGCATTTTGTTTCATTATTGCATGTTACTCATTTTTGGCTAATAATCATTTTTCAATTGGCCTTTATTAAAATATTGGGCCATTCTGTCACAAAGGGTTAACTGTTTTCCTAGCTGTGTGACTGGTTCTTTCACTTTGTGTTCATGAGAGGTCATAAACACTTATTTAAGCCACATTCTTATCAGTAAGATAAGAGCTGAGCTATAATCAGTGTTCATAATGTCAGCGATAAGGAGCTGTCAGCTCAACTGACAGAAAAGAAAATCCAGAGGCAGCTAGTAGAGCATGTCAGCTCTGCGCAGAAAAAAGGACACCATATTTTTGATAAAGACAAATTTTAAAAATTATTTTTAGCTCAAAATGAGTACAATGCAATAATAAAAAATTACCCCCAAAGGTGTGCGGGGGGGGGGGGGGGGCCGCAATGTCCAATAAGTACTGATAGCGTCAGATTGTCCGACTTGGGAAGGCAAATTGTAACACCAGACATCACGTTTAGTTAGTACATTTCCAGGAAGAAGAACAGAGGAATGGCATAATTCTAAGAAAATATGCTTCGTAATGGTCATTTCAGGGGGCATATAAGAACGTATAAAGTAGACAAGTCAGGAGAGGCGATGGGTCCTCTTTTGGAGAAATGGGTGTAATGTACAGACTGATCACATGCTGTTTGTATTATCACTCCACGTAAATCTACCGGGACACAAATAGGGGTCACATTCTCTAAACCAGGGATCAGCAACCTTCAGCACTCCAGCTGCTGTGAAACTACAACTCCCAGCATGCAAACATGCTAGGCTGTTCTCACAACTCCCATAGACGTGAATGGAGCACTCTGGGAGTTGTCGTTTCAGTACATCTGAAGTGCCTGAGGTTGCTGATCCCTGCTTCAGACTTTTCTGTCAGTCACCCCACTAAGTCCCTCACTACAGTCCTCCTGGCTGATAAAAATGGGATTAAGAAGCCGTAAGTCTCAGCAGCCATCCAGAAGTGACAATGACTAGGATGCACTGAGTGCCGCACAGGCCATTTTATTTCCATCCCAGCATCAGCTATAGAGAGCGATCCCACTCAGTATCCTCATTTACGTCTCCCCACCATAAATTGCCGGCATGAGCTTACCAACCAATGACGCGTCACTACGTCATCTCCGTGAGCCGGAAGGAAACGACAGACTTAGGGCGTCATCCCGTGCCGCCATGTTTGCTGCTGGAAAAAAAAACGACCAAATGAATTTAGAATCTTTTCCTAATATCGCGTTTATTTTTGTATTTGTATTTAATTCGTTCGGTAAGGAATTGAAATGGATTAAATAGAGCGAGCCTTTGCCCATATCGAACATGGCGGCCTGGGGAGCCTAAGGGAATGACGTCATCGGGTCCCGCGCACGCGTTGTCAAACCATAGCGCAAGGCTGGAACTGCTTCTGGTGTCTGCACGGCTGTGAGGTGAGAAAACGCACCTGTCAGTGGTGTACGGGGGACTACAAGTCCCATACGGCAAAGCTAAGGGCTGCTGAAGTCATCGCTTTGACATGATTTTGGGGTACTCCAGTCCTCCGGGGGAAGGGGGGGGGGTGCAAAGCTGTAAATTTTAAATTTTGTCCCTGGTTACTCACTAATATGAAAACTGACTATTGTGCTGTGTGTGACTTGAAGGCCACGTCCCCATACTCCAATTCTGTATGGCTGGCTTACTAAGTCATGGATTGATGTAACTGCCATGTTTTTCAGTCACATCCCAATGCAAAACAATCTAAATGCAGAGATCCGTTATGGCGCGTGCTAGCTCCGCTCTGCAGCAGAGCATAAACAATTAGATGGAGTGGACTCCACTGGCACATCCGCAGTGTGATTGCATACCTCCCAGGTGTCCCTCTTTTGGAGGGACAGTCCCTCTTTTTGACCCATGTCCCTCTGTCCCTCTTTTATCCTTAAATGTCCCTCTTTTTGACCTGGAGGATTAATGTGCATTAATAAATTTACTAAATTGCTCCTTATTAAAGGGAGTCTGTCACCCCATAGGCCCCTATAAAGTAGTAAAACAGCCCCATAGCACTTGTTATAAATAAAGTATTGGTACCTTTTGCGCTGTCTTGTGATCTTCAGAACTGCCAAAAACGTACTTTAATTGATATGCTAATGAAGTGTCGGAAGAGCCCGGAGGCGGGGTTTGCCACCTTCGAGCCCGGGCTCCTGTCCTTTTTTAACGTTATTCCCCGTCCCAGCAACTGCCTGCGCCCGCCCTGCATGTCACCATGGTCCTCCTTCTTCAGCAAGATCCCGCGCGGCATGCGCAGTCTCTCGCCGGGACGGGGCATGCGCACTGTGATGCCCACTTTGGGCACGGCATCGCCGTACCTAGTGCGCATGCGCCTGTCCAGCGGCGCGAAATCTGGTCCAGACAAGCGCAGGAAGGCGCAGGCGCGGGATCTTGCTGAAGAAGGAGGACCATGGTGACGTGCAGGGCGGGCGCAGGCAGTTGCTGGGGCGGGGAATAACTTTAAAAAAGGACAGGAGCCCGGGCTCGAAGGCGGTAAACCCCGCCTCCGGGCTCTTCCGACGCTTCATTAGCATATCAATTAAAGTACGTTTTTGGCAGTTCTGAAGATCACAAGACTGCGCAAAAGGTACCAATACTTTATTTATAACAAGTGCTATGGGGCTGTTTTTACTACTTTATAGGGGCCTATGAGGTGACAGACTCCCTTTAAGTGTTTGTATGGTTTCCACCTATAAATTAGACCAGAACTCCATTATTTGGTGCAATTTGGACCTTAAAATATCTATAATCTGATGATTTATGTGCTAATATTTATATGGACAATGAAGCGCAAGAAAAAAAATTGCCGCGGGGTCTCCAGTAATTATGTTTTGGGTGGAGTTAGAGGCGTGGCCTAGTATGAAAAAAACTGCCGTGATGCTCGGGGCACACATTGTCCCTCTTTGCAATTTTCAAAAGTTGGGAGGTATGTGATTGTGGGGTGCCAACGGGTTTCCATGGCAGCCGGGAAACTAATGAAGTCCACCAGGTCGGCCATCTTTGTGCTCTTATTAGCCAGGGCCTGATAGGATGCCCATCTGTGTTACACCGACAGGTATAATACACTGCAATACATAAGTACTACAGTGTATTATGTTAGCGATCAAGCCATTACATGGTCAAGTCTCTTAGTGTTTCTTATGTACTTCAAAATGGGAGGGTTAAAATAGTTTGTCATAATTTACTAAGCAGATTCTTTAGAGGTTTTATCCACCGGTGAATGGAAAGATAAGTCAGAACAGAGACAGAATCCGTGCGCAGCTGATCCGTGAATTTGTATAGATGGTGAGATCACATATGGGATTATGGGGGTCAGAAATTTCTGATGGCTGCCACATACGCCAGAACATGTCACCCCCTGAGGCACATGTGACCACTGTCCAGGAGGATGTTGGCATACTGTAATGGGAAATCCAGTGAAGACAGATACGGAGGAGGTAAGTAGAAATTTCTTCACAGCTACCACTGAGGTAGGTTTACTGTGTGAAGATGAGGGTGACTCGCCTACAGAAGAAATTGGCCACATGGGTAAATCACGCGTCCACCTCCATCTTGGATCCTATGGTCGTGAAGACCACCGCACTGCTAGCTTTATTTCTGTAACTGCCAATATGAGAAGCTGATGACCTGAGCGTGCACCCATTACACGACTGACGAGGTTTTATTTATGATGGACCCATTTTTTTAACTCACTATTTTCTTTTCTCTCAGGCACTTTGTCATGGCCGCCTCATCTTCATCTTCTTCAGCTGGTGGTGTGAGCGGGAGCTCAGTTACAGGATCTGGCTTCAGTGTTTCAGATTTGGCTCCACCAAGAAAAGCACTTTTCACTTGCCCAAAAGCAGCGGGGGAAATGTTGGAAGGTGCGCTTCACTTGTAAAATAAGTGCACGGTTTCTGCTCTGTTTTGTAATATTTTAAAGGGGATCTGTCAGCAGCTTTGATCATGCTAAACTGTTGACAGCACTAGGTAGGGATTAGAGAAAGTACCTTTTGTGGAGCTATTATTATCAGGAGTAGTGTGACTATGAAGATTTGTTCTGCTCCTGCAAGTGCCCTGCAGACAGAGCTTCATTTTGAAGTGCCCTCTGCATTGAGCTGCTTCACAGCCTCTCTGCTCTGAGTGACAGCTGTAGCATCCAACCAGGAGACCACTACAGCTGCTGATCAGCAGAATGAGTGGCTGTGAAGCAGAGAGCACTTACAGGAACAGAGGCTGGCAGAATAAAATATCACATTCTCGCTACTCCTGATAATAAAAGCTCTGCAAAAATATGTTTGCATTGCTCTTCCCAGTTATTACCTAGTGCTCATAGCATTTTAGCATGATCAAACTGCTGAGAGATGCCCTTTAAAGGGGTTATCCCACGAATAATGTAAAAAATGAAAATCAGACATCATATAGTACATGACAACCTCTTTCTAACAAAGCTAGAACCAGCCCTGTACCTCACATGGATCCAGAGATCTCCCCATTCATTGCTCTGCTAAATTTATATCAAGCTGACAGCTCAGGGGGAGTGTCTTTTGTGCTGCAGCTCAGGGGGCGTGTCCATGCTCTACCTATCACAGCTCATGAGGCAGTTGAACGATGAAACTGAGCATGTGCGGCCATCTCAGTGAGCAGGTCAAAGAAATAAGAAATTAAGTGGCACGATACAGACACATTTTACTGAATAACTCAGTAGCTATACAGAATTTTTAATTACATGCAATTACAAAAGTATTTAGATCCATGTGCTGGTTTGAAAACTGTAAAATATTTTTTGTGGGACAACCCCTTTAATGCTTTTGTAATATGATGTGGCTGGTACAGCTAATATCTTTGGTGTGAGACATAGATGTCCTCCTCCAAAGAAAGAGCAACCTCAAAGAGGCTGTCTAGAATTAGAAAAACATAGCTGTCTGTCGGTTGTATCTTATATTGCAGCTCAGCTCCTTCGAAATCAACGAGTCAGCGCTGCAGTACCGTACATGGCCTGTGAACAGGGTTGGTGCTGTTTTTGGAAGAAAGCAGCTCTGTTTTTCTAATCCTGGACAACCCCTTTAACCTCCTAACAGTCATATTAAAATTGGAAAAACCCTAAAGCCTTAAAGGGGTTCTCTGGGAATTAAGAAAATAAAAATACTTAAATATTCCTTCATGATAAAAATATTCCCAAATACCTTTCATTAGTTGTAATGGTTCGTTTTGTCTAGAGAGCAATCATTATGAGAAACAAAATGGCCGCCGTCCTATTAGTACACACAAAACCTCTCCTAATCACAAAGCAGGACAAGTTACCTCACAACACTGAGGTAAAGAGCTACATCAAATCCTCTCTACTTGTCAGGGATTATGGTCCTGACTACAGATGATAAGAACTTTAGCTGAATCTTTGTAGGAACGGAGTTCATGAGGAGACATGAAGTACGGAGAGGAGCTGGGGATGTGGATAATGAGCAGCAGCACTTGTATACAGTCTCCATTACCACAGCCTGTCCTGTCCGTCCTCTCTGTACTTCATGTCTCCTCATGAACTCCATTCCCACAAAAATTCAGCTAAATATCAAATTAAACTATATTCATGGTCATAATTGCCCCACCACCACCAGACTGAAAGGGAGGGGGGGGGGGACAGCTGCTTTAGCTGCTCATATCTCTGGTTTGGTAGCAGCTACAGATATGGGCTTTGTATTGTTTGAAAGCTGACGTTATCTTCACTACATGGGAAGCTATCACTGTTAGAAATTGGAATGCAGTGAATGCAGCTGAAAGTGATATCTCCTGTTTATCTTGGGCTTGGAATGCCAGCTTTCAAATAAGACCAGTCCCATGTCTTCAGCTGCCCCTTCTACCGGAGATGTGCTTTGGCAGAACAGTTAAGTACTTTTCCCACAGCCCAAGCTGGACTTGGCTAAACAGTTAGGTGGTTAAAGTGGATTTCCAATCTTTCAAAGCTCTTCTGGACACTAATGTATAGAGTAGCCTTCTATAGGTGGCACTAGAGTGTTTTAATTCTATTTTGCATTCTTTTTACTGGTGAGCATTACCCTGTAGACTCCCTTCTGCTGGATCTCCACAAGGAGCATGGTAACTTTTAAGACCCCAAATTTGCCTTAAAGGGGTTCTGTAGTTCTGTAAAACTGATGATCTATCCCCTGGATAGATCATCAGCATCTGATCGGCGGCGGTCAGACACCCGGGACCCCTGCCGATCAGCTGTTTGAGAAGGCAGCGGCGCTGCAGGTGCGCCGCGGCCTTCTCTGTGTTTACCGCAGGCCCAGTGATGTCACGACTTCAAGTCCATTCAAGTGAACAGAGCTTAGCCCCGCCCAGGCCAGTGAAACTAGTCGTGACATCACTGGGCCTGAGGAAAACGCAGAGAAGGCCGCGGCGCTACTCCAACGCCGCTGCCTTCTCAAACAGCTGATCGGCGGGGGTCCCGGGTGTCGGACCGCCGCTGATCAGATGCTGATGATCTATCCAGGTGATAGATCATCAGTTTCACAGAACTGTAAAACCCCTTTAAGAGTGCCATGATGTGATCATGATGCCATCATTGTCTGAACGCTGGGGGTCCAAAGCCAAATTGTAGAACAAACGGGGACAAAGCGCGTAGTAAAGTATTGGATGATGTGCTTTTTGATTGCATAGGGGGAGAGAAATAGGCACGTTTGCACCTTGCCACACCATTTCATGTCTATGGGACTGACAGAGATAGCCGGGCGCTGTACTCCGTTATCTCTGTCAGTCCCATAGAGTTTGAATGTAGTGGCATTGCATATGCTCGACCATCGCTCTATTCAAACTCCTGTAATGAAATTCAGGACGTCCTGGGAGGTCCCAGTAACCATACATTTATCACCTGCCTTGTAGATATTTTGTGGGATAACGCCTTTTAAAAATGGCTTGGTGGGCAAAGCCATGCCAATCATTCCCTTTTTGTTTAGTTTCATGTGGCACAGCATGGTATAGAAACTATGACTATATAGATCCAACCAGACCTGATATCCAGTAATAGAGGAAGTAAATCAGCGTGTAAGTAGCTAGTTCACCACTAGAGGGCACAAGAGGCTTCCAGAGAAACATCCTGTCTATAGGGAAGCTGAGCTGTAAAGTGAGTGCTTTCTCTAAACGTGAAAGGCTGAATTGCACAGTGAAGGTTTCTTCTTTCATTGGTTAACAACGTGGAGTATTTTTTTATTAAATGAAGCTGAGATAAGCTCCATTTCTGAATAAAGTGCTATAAATACTGATAACGCGTGTTTATTTTGCTTGCATTTTTTGATAGAAATTTTTCACACTGAGGAGAGAATTTTTTTATTTTATGCAGTTATAATTAATTAATTAATAATGTTCATAGACATAGTATATATTAGGGCTGTGCTGATAATAATAAAAAAAAAAAAAAAAAAAAACAAAACCGACCATCAGCGTGATTCACTGATGGCATTTGGAGAAGGAGGGAGAGCGTCCTTACTGCAACATGGCCAGCCACTTCCACTAATGAAAAAGCCGAGTGGCCCGATAGGGGGAGAATAGAATGGCAGCAGAGAGGAAAACTCACCGCGTCCTTGCAGTGCTGAATGCTGATAAGGTAAAGGTCCTTTAATGATGTGACCAGTATCATCCACTTGTTAGGGTGGGTTCACATCAGCGTTATGGATTCCGTTTGTGTTTTTCGTTATAACATGGTTATAATAGAAGTCTATGAGAATCATAACAGATCCATCTGGTTCCCGTTATGCAGAACGGAAAAAAAAGTCCTGTCAACAGGCCTTTTTTTTTCCGCTCTGCATAACGGGAACCAGACGGATCCGTTATGATTCTCATAGACTTCTGTTATGACGGATCAAAACGGAATGCCTCTAAAGGCTTCCGTTTTGACTTCCGTCTTATGGATTCCGTTATTTTCTGTTATAACCATGTTATAATGGAAAACACAAACGGAAACCATAATGCTGATGTGAACCCACCCTTACTGGTCACATGGGGATGACATCATCAAAGGTCCTTTATCTTTTCATCATCCAGTAAGATTCTGCTACTAGAGAAACTCAGCCCTGTACAGAGAAAAGGGCTCCAAATTTTTAATAAAGACCAATTTGATACAATGATTTTTAGCTCAAAATGGGTACAATGTAAAAATAAAAAAAGATTGCCCACAAAGGTGTATATAGCCTTTAAGCATATGACATAACTGTCGTAGGAACACTAGCTTTTCCAACAGCTATCACTTCCAGTCCCCCCACATACACATACAGGCTCCACCGAGTGTTCATGTGTTATATAATAATGGGAGAAGGGAGAAAGCTGCAGCCAGACACCACTGGCAGTAGATTATCTCCTAGAGCAAAATGATGGGGCATATTGCAATTCAGCTGCTCCGATATCTGCCACCGTATGGTTGGCCTGTCCTGCTGAAATCTGCAGGTTTGGCCTATATACATCTAATGTACAGTACAGACCAAAAGTTTGGACACACCTTCTCATTCAAAGAGTTTTCTGTATTTTCATGACTATGAAAATTGTAGATTCACACTGAAGGCATCAAAACTATGAATTAACACATGTGGAATTATATACGTAACAAAAAAGTGTGAAACAACTGAAAATATGTCTTATATTCTAGGTTCTTCAAAGTAGCCACCTTTTGTTTTGATTACTGCTTTGCACACTCTTGGCATTCTCTTGATGAGCTTCAAGAGGTAGTCACCTGAAATGGTTTTCACTTCACAGATGTGCCCTGTCAGGTTTAATAAGTGGGATTTCTTGCCTTATAAATGGAGTTGGGACCATGAGTTGTGTTGGGCAGAAGTCAGGTGGATACACAGCTGATAGTCCTACTGAATAGACTGTTAGAATTTGTATTATGGCAAGAAAAAAGCAGCTGAGTAAAGAAAAAGAGTGGCCATCATTACTTTAAGAAATGAAGGTCAGTCAGTCCGAAAAATTGGGAAAACTTTGAAAGTGTCCCCAAGTGCAGTCACAAAAACCATCAAGCACTACAAAGAAACTGGCTCACATGAGGACCACCCCAGGAAAGGAAGACCAAGAGTCATCTCTGCTGCAGAGGATAAGTTCATCCGAGTCACCAGCCTCAGAAATCGCAGGTTAACAGCAGCTCAGATTAGAGACCAGGTCAATGCCACACAGAGTTCTAGCAGCAGACACATCTCTACAACAACTGTTAAGAGGAGACTGTGTGCAGCAGGCCTTCATGGTAAAATAGCTGCTAGGAAACCACTGCTAAGGAAAGGCAACAAGCAGAAGAGACTTGTTTGGGCTAAAGAACACAAGGAATGGACATTAGACCAGTGGAAATCTGTGCTTTGGTCTAATGAATCCAAATTTGAGATCTTTGGTTCCAACCACCGTGTCTTTGTGCGACGCAGAAAAGGTGAACGGATGGACTCTACATGCCCGGTTCCCACAGTGAAGCATGGAGGAGGAGGTCTGATGGTGTGGGGGTGCTTTGCTGGTGACACTGTTGGGGATTTATTCAAAATTGAAGGCATACTGAACCAGCATGGCCACCACAGCTTCTTGCACCGGCATGCTATTCCATCCGGTTTGCGTTTAGTTGGACCATCATTTATTTATCAACAGGACAATGACCCCAAACATACCTCCAGGCTGTGTAAGGGCTATTTGACCAAGAAGGAGAGTGATGGGGTGCTACGCCAGATGACCTGGCCTCCACAGTCACCAGACCTGAACCCAATCGAGATGGTTTGGGGTGAGCTGGACCGCAGAGTGAAGGCAAAAGGGCCAACAAGTGCTAAGCATCTCTGGGAACGCCTTCAAGACTGTTGGAATACCATTTCAGGTGACTACCTCTTGAAGCTTGTCAAGAGTGTGCAAAGCAGTAATCAAAGCAAAAGGTGGCTACTTTGAAGAACCTAGAATATAAGACATATTTTCAGTTGTTTCACACTTTTTTGTTAAAGGGGTTGTCCGGGTTCAGAGCTGAACCCGGACATACCTTTCAATTCACCCAGGCAGCCCGCCTGAACAGGGCATCGGAGCATCCTATGCTCCGATGCCCTCCTTTGCCCTGCACTAATTAGCGCAGGGCAAAGGAATTTAGCCCGGTTCCGGTGACGTACCGGGCTCTGCCAGGCGGAGGCTTCCGCCCGGCAGTGAGCCCGGTGACGTCATCGGCGCTGATGGGCGGGCTTTAGCGCTGCCCTAGCCATTCAAACGGCTAGGGCAGCGCTAAAGCCGGCCCATTACGGCCAGTGACGTCACCGAACTCCCTGCCGGGCGGAAGCCTCCGCCCGGCAGTGAATGTTTATAAACAAAAGAGCCCTTGCCCTGCGCGATCCAGCGCAGGGCAAGGGAGGGCATCGGAGCATGAGATGCTCCGATACCCTGTTCAGGAGGGCTGCGGGAGTCAAAACCTGGGTATGTCCGGGTTCAGCTCTGAACCCGGACAACCCCTTTAAGTATATAATTCCACATGTGTTAATTCATAGTTTTGATGCCTTCAGTGTGAATCTACAATTTTCATAGTCATGAAAATACAGAAAACTCTTTGAATGAGAAGGTGTGTCCAAACTTTTGGTCTGTACTGTATATGTCCAGTCTTAGAATGTGCCTGTAATGGAATCTGGACAATTAGGCCCCATTCACACGACCGTATTTTTATTTCCGCATCGATCCGCATTTTTGCGGATCGATGCGGAAAGGTACGAACCCCATTCATTTCCCCATAGGAGGAAAAATGCAGAATGCACACCGTGTGCATTCCGCAGCCGTATTTCACGGCGGATTGGCTGAAAAAAAAAATGACACATGTCCTATACTTTGCCGCAAAAACTCGTCCGTAGCACCATTCAAGTCAATGGGTCTGCAAAAATGCGGAACGCTACGGAAGACTTTCCGTATGTCTTCCGTATTTTTGCGGATCCATGTCTGTATATATGCATATATTCATATTTGGCTCTAAGGTGACAGTTTTAAAACACTTTTTTTTTCTATTTTTTCAATTTACAGTCAAAATCTTTATGTAAAATAATTTCAAAGACACCTTCCGTATTTTTGCGGAAGTACCTCTGTACTTCCGTGCCATATTTCTATGGAGCTAGGAACACATACGATCGTGTGAATTGGGCCTTAAACAGAACATTGCTTAATCATTTTTTGTCTTCTTTGCAGATGGCTCGGAGAGATTCCTGTGTGAGTCTGTGTTCAGTTATCAAGTCGCATCTACACTAAAGCAGGTGAAACATGGTAAGTAATGAGTGCAGGTCACGTCTGTACTCCAGTCCTGCCCCGGTAAACAGATAGCTGTACTTACTGGTGAACCTGTACATTTATGAATATGTTTGTTTCTGCCTTGATAGCAAATGAATGCAATAACTAAGAAATGTTTAATGTATGCACATAACGTAAATTATAAATCCCTTTATTTGGTAGTCAGCTGAACAAATAACTGGTTACTTTCTGCTCCTATGACATTAAAACTAAGTATACGATGAGACAGTGCCAATGTCATGAGATAGTGACACTTTAAAGGGTTGTGCAGTGCTACAATACTGATGACCTATCCTCATCCAGTGCTTGGATGATTGCTGCGGCTTCTTCATAGTCTACTAGGCACTGCGCCATTCCTGCAGCTCAGTCCTACTGGAATGGGACTGCGCTGCAGAAATACCATGTGAGAGCACAGCCCAAAGAATAAGCTGCAGTGCTCGCCCAAGCGCACAGCTGATCGGTGAGGTTACCAGGAGTTGGACCCCATCAGTAAAATATTGATGACCTATGCTAAGGATACGGCTTCAATATTTAAAGGGCATCTGTCAGCAGATTTGTACCTATGATACTGGCTGACCTGTTACATGTGCACTTGGCAGCTGAAGGCATCTGTTTGTCCCATGGTCGTATGTGTCAGCACTGCTCAGAGAAATGATGTTTTAATATATGCAAATGATCCTCTAGGAGCAACAGTGGCGATGCCATTACATCTAGAGCAGGGGTGCACAACCTTTTTTGGTCTGGGGGCCACATTGTCACATCACTCTATTTCAAGGGGCCGCAAAAAAAAAAAAAAAAAAGGTTAATCAGTGCTCGTCATTCCGCCCTCATTCACTTCTATTGATTATTGGCAGCACATTCCTAATTACACAGGGAGATGTGCTGACAATTTTCTGATAAAATATACAAATCAGCAGACAAATGACTGATCTGCTACACAATTATACCGGCCAGATATCAGGTCCTATGAAGACTTGTTCCCAGTAATTGTCCGGAATATCGTGCAGTGTAACAGGAACGTAGAGATTTCCCGATAAAAAAATGATTTTTACCACGTTCTCGCAGCTTGGCCCTGAGACAGAAGATTCCCACTTTTCTGCTTCCTGCCGCTCGCGCTGTCTCTATTTTCCCGTTCCTGCGCTGTTTACATCCGACTGGCTCTGGGCATAGTCAGATGTCCTGCTCCAGCCAATGACTGGCTTCAGTGGTGATGTGGCCACAAGCAGCATTTCACCGCTGAAGTCAGTCATTTGCTGGAGAGGTGCTCTGGGACCGGAAGATGGAGACAGCGGGAGCAGGAAGGAGCAGGAATATTCAGTTTCAGGGGCCATGCTGCAGGAACTTGTTAAAAATCATTTTTACTGGGAAACCCCTTTAGGGCCCTTTCACACGAGCGGGAGACTCGGACGTCTCCCGCATTGTGTGCCCTGTACTGAACTCCCGGCACTGAACGGGGTTACGTAGCATCATAAATCAGTATAATGCGTTCAGTGCCGAGAGTTCAGTACAGGGCACACGATGCGGGAGACGTCCAAGTCTCAAGCTTGTCTGCAAGGGCCCTTAAGTGGCGACATTTCCTTCCTGCCTCCTATTCACAAAAGGGCGCTTTCCTTCACTGCAGAGGACGGTGCTCCCTGGTTCTTACCGCCTCCTGCACCCCCAGATATACTGTAGGTGCCCTGCAATAACCAGTAAGCACTTTCCCTGAGGGCACATGCACACGGCCGTTGTTTTAGTCCGCATCCAAGCAGCATTGTTTGCCGCTCAGATGCGGACCCATTCACCTCAATGGGGCCACAAAAGATGCGGACAGCAATCCATTACTCTGTTCCGCAAAATGCAGAACACGCGTGGCTGGTATCCGTGTTTTGCGGACCACAAAACACAGTATGGTCGTGTGTATGAGGCCTTACCAGCAGGAAAAGCACTTATTGGTTAACCCTTTAATGACCAGGCCTGAAAAGGCCTCAATGACCAGTCACTTTTTTGTGATTTAGCGCGCTTGTAACTTTTTTATTTGTTGGACTACCGAAATAACTTTTGCAGGTTTTTATTGCATTAAACAGGGCTTTTTAATATATATTTTTAGTTTTATTAGGGGAAACTGTGCAAAAAATGTTTTATTCAAACTATAGCTCATTATTTAAATATGCAAATTATTATAATTACTTCCCTGTTTTGTGTTGGCTCGTTGCCTCTAGTTCAAGGGGCGTTGCGCTGAGAAGCCATATATTTTTGCTGAGAAGCACTAGTGATCAAAGGGCATACTTTGGGGATGTGGGATCCAGGTCATATATTTTCTCCTTTTTGTTACATTTGTATTTCTATATCTGGTATCAGCACTCCTCCCACCCAGCGTAGGTGTTTTTAATTAGCAGAAGACTGCATATGAGTGTGAATGGACCTGCCAGCTTTCAGTTGGAGTTCCTGGAAGCATGGACAGGCTGTGCTGGGCCTGTGGTGCTCGTCCAGCGGCTCCTGGCTTGCTGTGGGGCTGCGGCTCTTGGTGGGCTCAGTTGGCTGCAGACTGCCTGAGCTTGCTGGGGGTTGTGGTTCCGCGGCGGCTGGGGTGCCGTTTGGTGGGTGCACCTGGTTTAGACAGCCGTTCACATGGTGCGGTACTGCGTGGTGGCCTTTTTGTCTCTGCTCTGGCGGGTTGGCGGGACCCAGTGCTGGGGTTGGCAATCGTCAGGCTGCGAGGTGCTGTCTGGCGACTGGGCCCCGCTGGAGCGGCGTTGTGGTGTCGCTGCGCAGTGCTGCATCGTTTTAGAGTAGGTCCCACTCTGAGAGGCAACCTTGACGTGGTGAGTGGGCTTATGCTGTTTGATCAAATTGCACACCAATGCCTCTAGTTCAAGGGGCGTTGCGCTGTAAATTGCGCTGAGAAGCCATATATTTTCGCTGAGAAGCACTAGTGATCAAAGGGCATACTTTGGGGATGTGCGATCCAGGTCGTATATTTTCTCCTTTTTGTTACAGCCGTTGTTTTAGTCCGCATCCAAGCTGCATTGTTTGCCGCTCGGATGCGGACCCATTCACCTCAGTGGGGCCACAAAAGATGCGGACAGCAATCCGTTACTCTGTTCCGCAAAATGCAGAACACGCGTGGCTGGTATCCGTGTTTTGCGGACCACAAAACACAGTATGGTCGTGTGTATGAGGCCTTACCAGCAGGAAAAGCACTTATTGGTTAACCTTTTAATGACCAGGCCTGAAAAGGCCTCAATGACCAGTCACTTTTTTGTGATTTAGCGCGCTTGTAACTTTTTTATTTGTTGGACTACCGAAATAACTTTTGCAGGTTTTTATTGCATTAAACAGGGCTTTTTAATATATATTTTTAGTTTTATTAGGGGAAACTGTGCAAAAAATGTTTTATTCAAACTATAGCTTATTATTTAAATATGCAAATTATTATAATTACTTCCCTGTTTTGTGTTGGCTCGTTTTATTATATTATGTATAGTTTCACATAAATGGGGGTGATGATTATAATGGTTTTAGTTGGTGTGGGTGTCTTGTTTTTTTTTTCTTTTGTGTATTTTATTATTTTATTTTTACTTTTTTTTTTTTATATATTTCTGCCAAAAAAAAAAAAAAGACCTTTGAGGGACACTGACATTTTATTTTGCACATTTTTCTTTTTTTTCCTATTATTTGTATTTTATTTTTTTTAAATATATTTTTGCCACATAATATGTCCCTCAAGAGGTCATAAAAAGACCATTTGAGGGCAGTAAAGAATTTTATTTTGCATGTTTTCTTTTACTTTTATTTTACATTTTTTGCTAAAATTTTCAATTTTTTTTTAATATATTTTTGCAGCGCTGTATGTCCCCCAAGAGGTATTTAAAAGACCTCTGGGGGACACTGACTTTTTTTTTATTATTATTATTATTATTTTGCACTTTTTTCCCTTTTATTTGTTGTGTGTGTTTACATTTTTTTTAACTTTTCATATATATATTTGCCACATAATTTGTCCCCAAAAGGGCCATAAAAGACCTTTGGGGACGCAGACTTTTTTTTTTTTTTTTTTGCACTATTTCCACTGTAACTGGAGCATCCAAAGGAGCCCTAGTTACAGGGAAATCCAGCCTCCTGGGGAGGCTTTGTACAGGGCAGAGCTGCTGAGGCTCTGCACTCCTCTGCCCCTGACACCCGGCGGGTGATCGCCGGGTCCACCCTGCACAGCGCCGCTCATCTGTCTGAGGAGAAGGTAGAAGCACTGATACACTGCTTCTGCCTTCTCCTCGGCTCCCCCGCTGTCTCTAACAGCTGGGGACCGCGCTGCTACAGTGCAGGAGCAGAAGCTGTACTAATGCTCCGTCATGTGGCGCGCAGTGCAGTAACACAGCTGATCACACAATCAGCTGTGTTTCTGCCCAGCAGGACTGGGGCCGCAAAGCAGGGCTCTGGGGGCCGCAGGTTGTGCACCCCTGATCTAGAGTCTCTGCAACTGCTGCGCCCTCTCAACTTTGATTGACAGGACCAGGAGTGATGATGCTTTAACTGCCTGACCCTGTCAATCAAAGTGCAGAGGGTGCGGCAGTTGCACAGAGAACAGAACTTCTAGGTGTAATGATCATTTGCATATACATATTAAAACTTCATATTTCTCAGCAATGCGGGCACATATGAACATGGGACCAACACAGATGCCTTCAGCTGCCAAATACACATGTAACAGGGTAGCATTTTCATAGGTACAAATCTTCTGGGTACAGAAAACACATTAAAAATCTATAATAAAAAACATTTTTGACATTTTTAGGAGGTTTTTTTTTTTTCCAATTTTAATGTGGCTGTGAGAAGGTTAAACTTGTAGATGGCATTTTCTGTACTAAACCCCCCCATTGCACCACATCTTGATCTTGATCGCATCTCTCAGGGAGTGGAATCCTTGTGCTCTCTGGATTGGTAGGGGTAGAGGTCACCCTGTAGCTTAGGCTACTTTCACACTAGCGTTTTCTTTTTCCGGTATTGAGTTCCGTCATAGGGGCTCAATACCGGAAATAAAACGCTTCAGTTTTGCTCCCATTCATTGTGAATGTGGACAAAACTGAACTGTAGACAACGGAATGCTCCTAGAAGCATTCCATTCAGTCTTCAGACTGGAGAGCAAACTGCAACATGCTGCAGTTTGCTCTCCGTACTGTTTATCCGCACCAAGATGGATCCGGAATGACCCCCAATGGAAGTCAATGGGGACAGATCCATTTGGTGTCACCACAATGGTAAATGGATCCGTTCTCCATTTACTTTCAATTGAGTTCATGACTGATCCGTCCACAGTACACCACACATGACAGACACATACACACAGACATACACACAGACATACTTACATGCTCCCAGCAGCTCCGCACATCGGAAGATTCTCCCTCCAGCAGAGGGCGCTGTGGGGAATCTTCCTATGTGCGCGCCGTCCTGCTCCTCCTGTGCTGTGCGGAGCTGCTGGGAGCATGTAAGTATGTCTATGTGTATGCGACACATGTGGGGCCGGAGCGCTGCTCCGGCTCCTCACATGTACTTGTGGCAGCACTGATCTGACGGCACCCTTCACCTGCCGGATCCGTGCTGCCGCTAATGTGAAAGACGGCTAGTGAATAGCGCCGTCTAAAAATGGGACATGTCCTATTTTGGCAGTTTTCACAGCTAGATGGACCCCATTGAAATCAAGTGCTTCCGTCATCTTTGGTGCCACTAAAGGGGGTATTAATACTACTATGGGAATTACTAATACTAGGGTGGAACTAATGGGGGCATTAATAATACAGGGGGCACTGTAGGGGACATTATGTATACAGAGGACACTGCAGGGGTTGGGATTAAAAGAAAAAAAAGCTAATTGAATTCAACCATTTTTATTGGCCATGTTAAAACGGATGCAAAACTGCAATTAAAAAAAGGACAGACATTCAGAAAATGGCTGCCAAATGGTTAAAAAGTGACCATAAAAACTGACAGTTTATGTTTTTCATGGCCATTTTTTTTGTGTGAATATAGCCTTGTGACCTAATAACCCCTGCGACCTATTAAAGGGAGAACTCCAGTAACATTTATCCAATAGATAAGTAATAAACGTTAAAGGGAGTCTTTCACCAATATAACTAATTGCACTGCTCCACAGAAGATTGCAGACACATCCCAGACACCTGTGTGCACTGCGTGTCTGTATTACATGTCCAGGAAAAGCACTTTAAGGGCCTGTTCACACGAACGGCATTTTGAACGGGTCGCCCGGCCGTGTGTTCCGCAAATTGCGCAACACACGCCGGGCAGCATCCGTGGTATTGTGGATCCGCAATACTACAGCCGTCTGAATGGGCCCTTATTCTGCTGGAAAACAGCTCCCAAGTGCCCAGCTGAAAGTGAAACTAAAACAGCTTTCTCTCCTGAATCGATTTCCAACATATCTTCTGATATAATGGATGTAATGCTGTGATTTATCATTTCAAAGCTTGGAATGCCAGCTTTCAAAGAAGGTCAGAACCATTTTTCTATCTGTTACCAATCCCAAGATATGAGCAGCTAAAGCAGCCCTCCCCTCTTCAGTCTGGTTTGCTTTGGGCACTTGCAGCAGCAGAGCCGGGCACTTGGGAGCTGTTTTCCAGTCTGGGATGTGTCTGCAATCTTCTGTGAGGCAGTGCTTTTAGTTATATAGGTGAAAAACAGGTGAAAGACTCCCTTTAAATCAATGCTCAGACCCCTACTGATTGCTGGAACAGTCTGTGTCTGGAATACCCTGTGAAATTCCTTCTAATACCACTTCACTTCCTTGGTCTGTGCAGGGTACATAAATCACCTCTTCTAGATACCTTGAGCTTACACATAAGGATTAGGACTGACTATAAAAGGAGACCCAGAAGTCAACTCTGGTTTTTGCTCCTTTTATTTCGCTTTCATCCCTTGAGGGAAGCATATTTTAACGCCTACCCCTGATGGGTACAATTATATGGGAGGAGACCAGATCTTGTCTCCCAGCAGACATTTGTAAAGCTTTGTTCTTTGATACCTGGGGCAGAAGGATGTTAGTTGTCTTCCCCGGACTCTATAAAGTAATGGTATATTTACATCGTACAATTTAGAGCCGACTCCCTAGACTCTTACTGCAGGAAAATGGATGTTTCTCAATTATAGCAATCATATGTACCAGGAAAGATTCTGCTGACAATATCAGTATAACTAGTGATACAATTAATTAGGACAAGTCAGAGAAACCACATATTAGATTTAACTATTCACTAAATGCTAGGCACGTTTTTAATGTATGTGCAACTAATATTCACCAGTAACAAGTAATTTCATTATTAGTGATTGCTTTATGGATTTGCTGTAAACAATTATCATTTAAAGGGTAATGCAGTCTCAGAATATTAATGACCTATCCTCAGCTGAAACTGAGGCCTATATATATTGATATTGATGGTCTATACTAAGGATAGTCATCAGTATAAGAATCCCAGAAAACCCACCGACAGTCTAATGTGTGGGAGCTCCTGACTCACCCCCCATAGATGATGAGGAAAGAACGATAGTGCAAATTAATATTTTCTCGTGACAATTTTGTTCTCCTGGAAGATAAGCTGCTGTCAGAAGTGTCTGGCAGCGGTTTTCTCAACTGTCCTCATAAAATACCCATACATATTCAGCTGAGCCAAACGTGTATGTGTTTCAGGGAGTGGGAAGAGGTAGCTGTCAGCTGTATATGTATGGCCGCCTTTAGACTGACAGCCAGCCCTGCCAAAAACAGTGGGTTTGGCCAAACCTATTGGGAGAACTCTATCCAGACAGGCACTTTCTGCATTGGTCTTGATATCCCTGCCCTGCCGAAGGATGCACCTTATTCACAGGCCTCGTCATAAATTAGGCGCATTCTCCAGCACTCCATGCCCCTAAACAGAAATCTACAACAGCTCTGAGCTGCTGTAGATTTCTGGCCACGCTCCGTTTCCACCCTTGTCACACCCATTTTTGGTTGGCGTAAAAAGAGGCACTTGCGATTCTTTTGAAAAAGTCACAAACACACGGCATGCAACTTTTTTAAGCCACTTTTCTGGCACAAGGAAGATGATAAATCTCTCACGTTGTCTGGGAGCCTTTAGACCCTCTATCTTGGGTGAGATATAACCTCTGCCCACATCATTTGGACAAAGAATGGTCCATGTAGAACCTTGTGGCTTTTTTATGCTCAGACAGCTTGTCACCAGCTTAAGAACTCCTCGTAAATGTCCCTGTATACACATAGATAAGACTGTGATTCATTATGATCCTCTGCAGTGATGACCTGAAGTCATGGAGCAACCTTGAGAGACAGGGGAGGATCCTGTTCTAATTGCAGTAACATTTGTTTAGGTCTAATCTTTTCAGATCAACAAGTGTCCCGAATGGAAAAGTTGGCTGGGTTAGTGGAAGAGTTGGAAGCAGATGAGTGGAGATACACACCAATTGAGCAGCTCTTGGGCTTCACACCTTCTTCAGGTGGAAAATAACCCGCGACCTGAGTCTGACCGTACAAAAGGAATAAACTTTGTATTTGGATGCGATCATGAAGAGGTACTAAAAGATCTTATCATCATCCATGATGCATCCAGAGCTTCGAAAAGTAATGTATTCTATTGCGGTGGTCTACAATTTGTTACATGGTGAACACCTTCACTACTCGTGACTATTCTGACCCATTTACCAGGTTACCGTTCTACCTAAGCTGTAAATGGACAGGGAAGAATGTTTACAGATTTGGATAAAATAAAAAACTTAAACTTTTTTGTGCATTATATTTGCTTAAAGTGGTTTTTACTTTATTTTCTAAAATAAAGCTGATTAATGTAGTTTCATTTTTCATTAGTGTCTTCATTATAAGAACAGAGGAATAATTTAATGTAATGTCAGTGTGACAGAAATCTAATGGCCTGGGTATAGAGGTACTGTATGTAATGTGTGATGCTAATCTTACTACCAGTAACACTATACATTATTTTCCCACTTTCCAACATTTTCATCTGAACCAGGGCTTCCTGCCCATTATGCTTATGTTCATTTTATAAAGCAAAATGAACATTATATAAGCTCTGAAGGTGTCCTGCGATGCCTGGTACTAAAGGCCCCTTTACACGGGTCAATCATCTGGGCAATTATTGTGAAGGTGCATTCCTAAGAAAGCCCTTTCTAAAGGTACCCCCAATCCATAAATGAGCAAACACTTGTTCATGAGATGAAAGTATTGCTGGTTTGGTCGCCTAAATCATCGTTTCTGGGCACCATCATGTTTAAACAGTGGTCTGTTGCCAATAAACAATGATTTTCTGTGGGAATGAGCGATCACGGGAGTGATCCCAAATCCCCATGTAGCAGAGGTGATTGCTGCATGTAAATGCAGCTTTCTTCCTTAAAGAGCAGGCTATTATGGGGAATGAACGTGAAGAGGCCTTAAGAAATTAGCCGTAGATCCTTTAAGTGTTGTCTTGTAAGGTAGGGCCTTCAAGATTAGGACTTGTTTCTTGCTAGTGGGCTTGCACCATAACATTCTCCACCCGCATTGCTGGTTAGATCCCTGAGGAACTGATGATAGGTGTGAGCATACACTTTCCACACACATCAATTGGGCTTTGGCTCCAATGACCCTGTTGTTCTTGTTTGGACCAGTCTTGGTAGGTACTAATCACTGCATACTGGTAACACCCAACAAGTCCTGATGTTGTTGAGATGTTCTGACCCAGTCTAGGCATCACAGTTTGGCCTTTTTTAGTCACCAGATCCTTATGCTTGTGCATTTTACCTGCTTCTACCATATCAACTTCAAGAACTAACTGACTCCACTTGCCGCCCTATATATCCCAACCCTTAATAGATGCCGATGCTGTTGTTAATCATTGTATGTTTGCTGCACCAGTCAGTGATTTTAATGTTACAGCTGATAGGTGTGTGTGTGTGTGTGTGTGTGTATGTATATATATATATATATATATATATATATTTCCCCAGTCGTCTCCATGACAGCACAACCTGAGATCGCCTTCCTCTGATAGGACAGGAAAATACAGAGAGGGTTAAAACCCCACCCCTTCCTCCCCAGCACCAGTGTATTTTCCTGTCCTGTCGGGAAGGAAGATCAGGGAGGTGCAGGGAGACGACTTTTTTTTCTCAGTCTTTTTTTTTTTCTTTTTTTTTTTCTAAACTTACCTCTACAGCCGAGGTCGGATCCCTCTCCTGGGCTCTCCCTCTTCTCGTTCCAGCTGGGGCCCGAGTCACTGTTTAATAGTGACCCCGGCGAAGCTCCCTCCAACGGCGGTCCAGTGGGCCTCATGCGGATGTGGATTGAGGTGGCCGAAGCGATGCTGAGACGCGCTTCCCTCCGGCTGCAGGCAGAGTGACGTCAAACGCTTGGGGGCGGAGTTTGCGTCATGACGTCGCGACGGCGCATGCGCAGGACCTTTAAAAATGGCGGCGCCCACCGGAACATGGCGCTTGGCGTTCCTGCTTCCCTCTGCTGTGTTGGTGGTCGGACATCTGCTGCTATGAGTGCTCCCTCCACCCAGGGGCCTGGATTGGAGCCCCCCACGACTCAGGGTCCCCTGAGTAGCCTTTTAAGGCACCTCATATGTTGTAATTGTACCTGGTGTGGTGACCCTTCTCTCCCTTGGAATTTTCACGGAGAAAAGGAGTCCTCTTCCTCCACTAAAACTAGAGTATGTGGCAAACGCCTTCCCTCATCGGGGACGAAACCCCTCTGTAAGGAATGCACGGAGTCGGTGGTGAAAGCTGAGTCCACCAGCCTCCTGGACGACATTAAATGTATGGTGAGGGATGAGGTCCGTTCTGCCCTTGCTGCCCGGGATGCATCCCCCCCTCCGAGACCCCTTCCCCATAGGTCGGTTTCCACCAGGGACCTCATTTCAGGGGGCAGTGATTCCGATTCCGCAAATTTAGATCTATTGGATCCTGACGTCCCAGAGTATAGTCAGGATTCGGAAGAGGATAATGAATACAAAAGGTTCCTCTTTAATCCTGAGGACATAGAAGAGCTAATTAAGGCCATTAGAGCCACCATTAGAATGGAGATCCCTAGAAGACCAAGGTCTGTCCAGGAGGAAATTTTTGGAGGCAAAAATCTGTCTTTCCAGTCCCAGAAAATATTCAGAAGTTAATCAAATCTGAATGGGAAAAGTCGGAAAAGGGATCGTTTATTCCTCGTGGCATCAAAAGACGCTACCCCTTTGATGAAAAGGACTGCACTGATTGGGAGACGGTTCCGAAGGTGGACGCTCCATGACCAAAGTGGCCAAACGTACAGCTCTTCCCTTTGAGGACGCAGCTCAATTAAAAGACCCCATGGACTGGAAGGCGGAAAGCCTTCTTAAAAAAACGTGGGAGGCTATAGCGGCCCTTTTAAAACCAGGGGTGGCCGCTACGTTTGTAGCCCGCACACTTAAAGTGTGGTTGGATCAGCTTGAGATCCATTTAACTAACAAGACCCCAAGGGATCAAATATTAGAGAGTCTGCCTCTATTAAAGATGGCTACTAGCTTCCTGGCCGATTCTTCAGCTGAGTCCGTAAAGCTGGCAGCCCACACCGCGGTCCTATCAAACTCCATTAGAAGAGTCCTCTGGTTAAAGGCCTGGGCGGGGAAATATTACTTCAAAAAACAAATTAATTTTCCTCCCCTTTCATGGGCAATATGTGTTTGGGCCTGATCTAGATAGGATTCTTGAGAATGCTACTGATCGCAAGAAGGGGTTTCCCGAAGAGAGGTCCCGTGATAAAAGGCAGTTTTTTCCGGGTAAACAGCAGGCCCAGGAATCTAGGTCAGATAAAGGGAGGTCAGGGAGGTGGTCCCATGGGAGAGGGGGTAGGGGAAGAGGTTTCCTTTTCAATCCTAACAGGGGGACCTCTTCCGCTGCCTCAAAGCAATGACGCCATACCCATCGGGGGAAGACTCACTTCTTTTATCACGGTCTGGGAACAGGTCATCAAAGACCATTTTATCCTGGGGGTGATAAGAGACGGCTACTCTATAGAGTTTCCCTCCCCTCCTCCTCAAAGATTTACCTTGACCCAACTCCCACCAAATCAGACACCCTTTCTATCCAAGGGTATAGAAGAGTTGTTACACCTTGGGGCTATAGAAAATGTTCCCCTTATACAGCTCGGGAAAGGTCATTACTCCCCGTTATTCCTAGTGTCAAAACCCAACAGCAAATTCCGTTTGATAATAAACCTGAAACCACTAAACAAATACGTGGTTTACCGCAGATTCAAAATGGAAAGCATCAGATCACCGGTAAAACTGATAGACAGGGGCACAATGATGGCGACTGTGGACCTCAAAGACGCCTACTTCCACATTCCCATTCATCCATCATCCCGGAAATTCCTCAGGTTTGCCGTACTTCAGGAGGGGAGAATCTGTCACCTCCCGTTCGGGATATCTTCTGCCCCAAAGATATTCTCCAAGGTAATGGCGGAGGTGGTGGCATCCCTAAGTCAGGAGGGCATTCCAATAGTCCCATACCTGGATGATCTGCTGATCCTGGGGAAAGACTCGGCCGGTCTTCATTCTCATCTACGGTCCGTTCTACAACGTCTTCAATCTTTAGGTTGGATCGTCAATTGGGAGAAATCCTATTTGCTCCCGGACAACCGAAGAACCTTTCTGGGAATCATCCTAGACTACAACCTTCAGAAGTCTTTCCTTCCTCCAGCAAAAATTCTAAACCTAAAGATCCAGGTTCAACAGCTCCTAAAAAAAACAGTCCCCTCAATCAGAGACACCATGAAAGTCCTGGGGTTCTTCTCCTCCTCCATTCGCGGGGTGGGCTCAACATCATATGAGACCTCTTCAGAATTTGGTGCTCCAAGTGTGGAACAAATCCCAGTCCACTCTAGACCACAGGATCTGTCTCACCAAGGAAGTCAGAGGATCTCTGCGATGGTGACTCAAAGATCAAAATCTGCAAACCGGGACTCATTGGAATCAGGAGGGCATCTTCTCTCTAACAACGGACGCCAGCTCTTGGGGCTGGGGTGCCCATACGGTCATGAGGTCCTTCCAAGGGTCCTGGTCCCTAGCCCAAAAACGAATGTCGTCAAACTGCAGAGAGCTCTGGGCCATCTGGAAAGGCCTCAAAGCAACACAGGCCTTCACAAGAGGCCGTCATGTACTAGTCCACTCGGACAACTCTACGGCAGTAGCGTACATTCAGCATCAGGGAGGGACAAGGCACCGTCACCTTCAGAGCCTGGCAAATCAAATCTTCACCTGGGCGGAAAAAAATGTCATATCACTGTCTGCAGTTCACCTGAAGGGGGCGCTAAATCTTCAAGCGGACTTCCTAAGCCGTCATGTAATAGATCCCGGAGAATGGTCCCTATCCCAGTCTGCCTTCCGGCTGATTCAGCTTCGTTGGGGGAACCCAGCTCTCGACCTGTTCGCAAGCAAGAAAAATCACAAAGTCCTCCACTTTTTCTTTCTGAACCCAAGAGACCCTTGTGTGGCAGTGGATGCCTTTACGCAAAGCTGGACTTCCGACCTTGTCTATGCGTTTCCCCCAATCCCATTAATACCAAGAGTGCTTCAGAAATTCCAGTCAGAAATGTGCACCCTAATTATTGTAGTCCCCTTTTGGCCCAGAAGGGGTTGGTTCGGCCTCCTGAAATCCCTGAGCCAAGAGGATCCGATCTTATTTCCCCCGTCTGCAGACCTACTGTCTCAGGGTCCAATCTTCCACAACAACCCCAGGCTTCTGAAGCTATCCGCCTGGATTCTGAAGAATCCATCCTCTTGGGATTAGGCTTATCCCTTAGGGTCGTGACTACCTTATTACTAAGTAGGAAGTCTAACACTCCAAGGCTTACCTCAAAGTCTGGAAAAAGTTTGCTTCTTGGGCAGGGGACAGATTCAATCAGGCCACTCCAAATATTCCCCTTATCCTTGAGTTTCTCCAAGATGGGCTAGATTTGGGTCTATCCCCGAATACTTTGAAGGTGCAGGTCTCGGCCCTAGGTGCCCTATATAATACGAGCCTATATGAAGTATCATGGGTGGCTAGATTTTTAAAAGCAGCGGATAGGTTACGTCCGAGAGTTAAAAACATGGTGGCCCCTTGGAACCTTAACACGGTTCTTCAGGGTTTATCTTCTTCCCCTTTTGAACCGCTAGACTCTTTGTCTTTGAAATTGCTAACCATAAAAACAATCTTTTTGGTTGCAATTTCCTCAGCCAGGAGGGTTTGTGAACTGCAGGCCCTAACCATTCGTGAACCCTTTTTGACGGTGTTCGAGGATAAATTAGTATTTAAGTTAAATCCCTCCTTTTTACCAAAAGTAGTGTCTACTTTCCATAGGTCACAAGATATAGTGATCCCTTCTTTTTGTGCCAATCCTAAAAATGAACAGGAGGCTAGATTCCATAATTTAGACGTAAGAAGGGCCGTTCTTCGTTATTTAGAGGTCACCAAGGATTGGAGATCAGATGAAAATTTATTTGTTCAGTTTTTTGGCCCAAATAAAGGGAAAAAGGCAGCTAAAAGTTCTATATCTCGCTGGATTAGAAGCGCGATTACAGAGGCATATAAGGCCTCAGGTAAAGAGCCACCGCCCTCGTTTAAGGCCCATTCTGTCAGGGCGGTCTCCGCCTCATGGGCTGAGAGAGCCTCTGCCTCCCTGGAACAGATTTGTAGTGCAGCTACTTGGAAAAGGGGCCCCACTTTTACCAAGCATTATAGGCTTGATGTTTTTGCAAATGAGGACATGGCATATGGTCGCAAGGTCCTCGGGGCAGTGGTCCCCCCCTAAGTTTTCACTTTGTTAGTTCTCAGGTTGTGCTGTCATGGAGACGACTGGGGAAATGAGTCTTACACTCACCGGTAATCCGGTTTCCTGGAAGTCTCCATGACAGCACAAGCCCCCACCCTATTCTTTTATTTTTTTGTTAATTACTTATCTATCCCTCTGGGTTCCTGTTATAATACACTGGTGCTGGGGAGGAAGGGGTGGGGTTTTAACCCTCTCTGTATTTTCCTGTCCTATCAGAGGAATGCGATCTCAGGTTGTGCTGTCATGGAGACTTCCAGGAAACCGGATTACCGGTGAGTGTAATACATTTTATATATATATATATTATATATATATATATACAGAAGTAGGCAGGGACAACAGAAGTAGGCAAAGACAACAGAAGTAGGTGGGGCCAGCAACACCATAGTGCAGCACAAAATACCGCCCCAGCAGAACCAAATACCACAGGGCAACATAAAATACTGCCCTATCGCCAGACTGAGGAAGGCAATACAGTTGAATTCAGGAGGAAACCTGTAGCTCCTGGCCAGATGCATAAGCACCTCATGCTCCTAGGATTAATCCAGCGGCCGTGAGGAGGGCTTGGTAGGCCCCCTGGGCATCCGCCCACCGGGAAATTTCCCTGTAGTGTACAGCAGCCTGCCCCTGAGGTCCCTTTACACTGCTCAATTAAGCAGAAGACACACATCAGGAGAAACAAAATGGCATATATACACACCTATCATTCCTCCCGCATTCAGTTTGCATCGGCCTGTGTAATACCACCGTAAATTGGCAGTTCACGTAGTGTAAATGCTCATTCTACAGTACCTGCTATCAACTATCTTCCCCAACAACCCCATAAACATGCATTCTTGACTTAAAGGGGTTCTCCAGGGATTAAGAAAATGAAAATATGTAAATATAACTTTATTATAAATATATTCTCAAATACCTTTCATTAGTTATAATGGCTCGTTTTGTCTAGGGAGCAATGATTAGGAGAAACAAAATCACCGCTGTCCTATTAGTACACACAAAACCTGTCCTAATCACACAAGGACAAGTTACTTCACAACACTGAGCTAAAGAGCTGCCTCATCCTCCTCTCTGCTCTACTTGTCAGGGATTATGATCCTGAATACAGTTTAATATGATGATCAGCTAAATATCAATAGGAATGGAGTTCATGAGGAGACATGAAGTACAGAGCGGATGGACAGGACAGACTGTGGTAATCGAGACGGCATACAAGTGCTGCTGCTCATTAGCCACATCTGCTCATGAACTCCATTCCTACAGAGATTCAGCTAAAGATCTCATCAGCTGTATTCACGATCATAATCCAGAGCAGAGAGGAGGATGAGGCAGCTGTATACCTCAGTGTTGTGAAGTAACTTGTTCTAATCACACAGGAGGACAAGTTACTTCACAACACTGAGGTATACAGCTGCCTCATCCTCCTCTCTGCTCTGGATTATGATCGTGAATACAGCTTTAGCTGAATCTCTGTAGGAATGGAGTTCATGAGCAGATGTGGCTAATGAGCAGCAGCACTTGTATGCCGTTTCGATTACCACAGTCTGTCCTGTCCATCCTCTCTGTACTTCATGTCTCCTCATGAACTCCATTCCTATTGATATTCAGCTGAACATCATATTAAACTGTATTCAGGATCATAATCCCTGACAAGTAGAGCAGAGAGGAGGATGAGGCAGCTCTTTAGCTCAGTGTTGTGAAGTAACTTGTCCTTGTGTAATTAGGACAGGTTTTGTGTGTACTAATAGGACAGCGGCCATTTTGTTTCTCCTGATGATTGCTGCCTAGACAAAACGAGCCATTCTAACTAATGAAAGGTATTTGGAAATATATTTATAATAAAGTAATATTTAAGTATTTTAATTTTTTTTAATTGCCGGAGAACCCCTTTAAGCTACTTCCACATGTGTCAAAGAAACTCGGCCGGCTGTTCCGGCAGGAAATAGTGTGCTGGAGTTCTCCGGCTCCAGCATAGCTGGAAACTGTAGCGGCCCCACCGGACCCCTTTGACTATAATGGTATGCGGCAGGAATCTAGTTGATCCCCAGCATATCCGCTGGGATTTGACAAACATTGCTGTATGCCGGCTGAATCACAGCATATATGCTGGGGAGTGGCCGGATCCCCACCGCATCCTATTATAGTCAAAGGGGTCTGGTGAGCATGTGACACTACATGGCTATGCTGGATCCAGAGAACTCTGTCAGGCTGTTATTTGCTGGAACAGCTTTCCGGATTTCTTTGAAAAACCCGCCTTTAGCCCAGTGTGAATGTTTATCCAGTAGAGAAGAGGGAGATAAGCAATTTTTTACATTAGCTTATCGCCTGACAGAACAATAGTTTGAGCAAGTTGAAATCCAGTGTGCTTGTTCCTATTCAAATGCATCATGCAGGCTTTGCTTGTGGTGACTAAAGGCTTTTGTACACTGCCCGATGGTTGGGCAGATTATCACTAATAAGTGTTCGTACAAACACTCGTTAGCGATGATCTGCCTGTGTAAAGGTATTGCTGATTACCCGTTGAATGAGAGAAACACTCGTTCATTTTGGGTAATAGGATCATTGGCGCGAACACTTAAATCAGTGTTTGTAGACAATGACTTTGTATGGGGACGAGCAATAGCATTAGTGATCACTCCTCTCCATACTGTGGAGTAGATCACTGAATGTAATAGCAGTGGTCTCCTTCACTGACGAGCAGACAATTGTCAGGAAGGAGCACCTCCTCCCTGACAATCTTCTGCTTAATTGAGCAGTGTAAAGGGACCTCAGGGGCAGGCTGCTGTACACTACAGGGAAATTTCCCGGTGGGCGGATGCCCAGGGGGCCTACCAAGCCCTCCTCACGGCCGCTGGATTAATCCTAGGAGCATGAGGTGCTTATGCATCTGGCCAGGAGCTACAGGTTTCCTCCTGAATTCAACTGTATTGCCTTCCTCAGTCTGGCGATAGGGCAGTATTTTATGTTGCCCTGTGGTATTTGGTTCTGCTGGGGCGGTATTTTGTGCTGCACTATGGTGTTGCTGGCCCCACCTACTTCTGTTGTCTTTGCCTACTTCTGTTGTCCCTGCCTACTTCTGTTGTCCCTGCCTACTTCTGTTGTCCCTGCCTACTTCTGTTGTCCCTGCCTACTTCTGTTGTCCCTGCGTACTTGTGTTGCCCCTGCCTACTTGTGTTGCCTTGCCTTTTCACAATTTGGACTCATCTACAACTTGGGGCCACTATAAGTTCCCAGTCCGCCCCTGAGGGGCCTTAATAGTAGTTTGGTTTAATGTGGTATAATACTCATTTCATTGGGTGGAGAATGTCTAAATGACAGTGGTTGGTCATGTGCTCTACTGAGTCTTTCTTGCCCCCCTCTAAAATCTGCAGTCTCTGAAATGATCTTTGTGAGGGGTGTTCTGCGGATTCTTCCTAGCAGAACATACAAGGTGCTGTAGGTAAAAACGTTGCTAAGTATAGATATACAATGGTCCCTCAAGTCACAATATTAATTGGTTCCAGGACGACCATTGTAAGTTGAGTTATTGGTTCCAAAGCCCCAAAATGTCATCCAAGATGAGAGAAAATGAAGATTTGAGAAAAATAAGCAGATAACTAAGACAGATAAATCAATTCCTTACATATAACAGTCAGGAATAGCTGTTAAATAGCAACTAATAGAGCTATTTTACCAGAGAAGTGGCCTTGATTGGTTGGATCAGAGTCTGAGACATTGTATGTTGAGTCCAGCTTCAACTTACGATGGGTCAAAAAAGAGCACTGTATGTTGAAATTATTGTATCCTGAGGCCATTGTATCTTGAGCGATCATTGTACAAGGTATAGTGACCATCCTAAAGCCCTTTCAGTCCTGCCTATTACTATGACATTGTTTTGTAAGTTGTAGTACACCGTGCTCTATGTCCTTTGTGTGTCACCCACTTGATGCTTCATGAATTTCAGTATATAGTTAAAGAAATATAAATAGCCCTTTCTGGCTGCAAAACCAGATTTATTTTTAGTCATTAAGGAACACTTATTCTGAAGTAGATGATCTCCTCGTGCTTGCTAACTTTGGAAATAATACCACGACAGAAGGACTGAAGAGAAAGGTTACAGAGGCATCTGCTTGGAGGAGGTGGATAAAGCTCCAGGTTCAGGGGATGCGTGGATTTTTTTTTTTCACGGATTTGTTTATTTCTATTTATTGGCTTATTAGCAAAAATACGACATACTTATTTTTGTACGGAAATACCCCCAACAGAAATGTCAACACAGCTCTTTCCTCTGCTCAACAATCATAGTTCATTCCCACTAATTGCCTATAAAACGGCCTGAGTAAAAGAACCATTAAACTGGGTTAACACCAGATTTTTGTCTTACGTTAAACGTATACAAAAAAAAAGTATACATTACACAGATGCCATACAGTCGTATCCGTCACTATAGAGTTCCATTTAAAAAAAAAACAAAAACTCAAAAGTTAACGTATACATATTTTTATTAGACTCTGCAGGTTGGAAAAGCGTGGTGTACAGCACTTTTTGCTCCTTTTTTCCCCACAACGTACATGGTAAACTTAAGACAAAAACGTCATGTGAACCCAGCTTTGGTGACATACTTTTTCATCAGACAATACGTATCTGTGAATTTTTGTAGGTCAGCTTGACTGTTTTTTTTGTATAATCCCCTTACATACAATTGAATGAAGATGATTTTTATTATTATTTTATTTAAATTTCATATTTACATCCAATAGAACAAAATGTAATCAAATAGGAAGGTTATAGAATCACAAAACATGAAGTAGTGACAACACGCTGTCAAAGATCTGTGCCACTCCTGCAGTCTACATATCATACTAGAAGTAAAAAAGACAAAAGAAAAAAAGTAAGGGAGAGTTAAATAATAAAAAAAAGATTAAACACTGATGTGCACATGTTAAAAACTGAAAAATTTTAGATGCAGGGGCAAAATGAGCAATTCATCACGTATGGGTCTGTGAGCACGTAATAATCTATGTATGCCACTGTTATTTAGGCACTTTATATGGGTACAGTTGTACGGTATATAAGTAGTGTACTTCTTTTAGGACAGTTTTTACGACATTGTTTATGGAGGGAGCCCTCGCATGCCTAAATCTTGCTATGAGGGCACATTAGATATTAGATTATATGTCAATCCTTTTTGCAGTACAAGCTGATATACAGTAAGACAGGTAAATACAATCATGTACAAATACTAGTAGCATGCAAATATATAGTTAGAGAGTCTGATTTATAATTGATAACTGCCGATATGAACGGAAAAAATATTATTTAGAAAGTGAAAAAGAAGCCCAGTAGAGGGGACCTATTCTGCCATCACTATGCTGATGGCAGGAAAAAACAACAGGAACCATTCAGTCTGTCCATTATATGGTGTGTGTGTGTGTGTATGTAAAGACACAGATGTGTATATAAAGGGGATGTGTCATCAGAAAATTACCTATTGTTTAAATCAAGGGTGTAAAAGTGCTTCCCCTCTGCCCTATAAAAAGGCTCTCAGAAGCTACTTTTGGGTAGTGTACCTCTTGGTGAGAGATAATTGACCAGTAGACATGCCTTTATGATACACTTGAAGATATTTGTCCAGTTGACAAACTTTTGAGAGGAGGCACATCATTGGGCTTAGAGAAGCAGGATGGTCTTTTCAATGAATTGCTCGCCATATAGATATATAGAGACAGCCCTGTCTCTAGTTGGACCATTTCAAGTCGCTTAGCAAAAGGAAATTTGGTGTCACACTGCCCATTATATGTCCTGCCATTGACAGCCAGCCTCTGTCGCCTTCGTTGCTGTGGTGTTGTGAAAAAGAAACTTGGACTGCTACAGAATGGAGCTGTATTATCATTAGCAACAAATCCAGGTTCTCTTTGGGATCCCACAGTTTTTAGGTTCAAGTATGGAGGCCTCGTGTTGTTTCATTCTAGCTTAGGCTACTTTCACACTAGCGGCAGGCCTGATCCGGCAGGTGAAGGGTGCTGCCGGATCAGGACTGCCGCAGCGACATGTGTGGAGCCGGAACCGCACTCCGGCCCCACACATGTCACACAGTACATACATACACACAGACACACACACATATACACAGACAACATACACATACATACTTACATGCTCCCGGCAGGTCTTCGGAGCGCCAGAGTAGCAGGACGGCTCGCACAGGTGACGATTCCCCACAGCGCCCTCTGCTGGGCGCCTGGTGGAATCGCCATCTGTGCACGCCGACGTGTCCCTCCGGCGCTCTGAAGACCTGCCGGGGAGCATGTAAGTATGTATGTGTATTTGTATGTGTATATGTCTGTGTATCTTTATGTGTATCTTTATGTGTATGTCTGTATGTGTGTATTGTGTGTATGTGTAGCCGGATCTGTCATGAACTCCATTGAAAGTCAATGGAGGGCGGATCCGGTTACCATTGTGGTCACACCAGACGGATCCGCCCCCATTGACTTGCATTGGGGGTCATTCCGGATCCGTCTTGGTGCGGATGCCTGGACCGGAGAGCAAACCGCAGCATGCTGCGGTTTGTTCTCCGGTCTGAAGGCGGAACGGAATGCTTTCAGGAGCATTCCGTTGTCTTCAGTTCAGTTTTGTCCCCCATTGACAATGAATGGGGACAAAACTGAAGCGTTTTATTCCGGTATTGAGCCCCTATGACGGAACTCAATACCGGATTTTTAAAACGCTAGTGTGAAAGTAGCCTTAGCTGTGGAGTGACACACTTCCCACTGATGGTGTGATGATCTGAGGAGCCATTGCATATGACAGCTGATCAACCCCAGTAGTGATACAAGGAACACTAACAGCTCAGCCACCTGTTGCTTCTCATGGCAGGGCTTCCAACTGGCATTTTTCAGCAGGACAATGCTCAACTGCACAAAGAGTTTCCCAGGAATTCCTCTGCCAGATTGCATCACTTCCTTGGCCTGCCCAGTCGCCAGATTTATCACCCATCGAGCACTTATGGGACGAGCTGGAATGCCAGCTTACAAATGTGCAGGATACCATAAGGAACCTGTATGTTTCCATGGGCAACAGTATCTCATCTTTTATTCAGGCTAGAGGCGCCCAACAGAGTCCTAGAGCCTCCTTTCAATTGTACAGTTTTCTCCAATAAACTTATCCTTTCTTGCTAATGTAATAACTTACATATATCATCATTATATTTACACATAGAAAGTTTCATTCAAATCCAGCAAATCCTTCTTGGTGCGTTATTTTTTTTAATGTCAATAAACCTATATGTGGTTCAGTAACAGAATATATACCGTGACCTGTAACAATGCCTCTATGTGTTGGACGTGACAGGATGCTCCAATGTAGAATGTGTTCTTTTCTTATGATCCCTGAATGGTGAAAGCATGGAAATTCCTTCATTTCCACAGCTATCCCACCCAATGTGTTTTGTGTTTAAAGGCACGAAATGATAGCCTCAGCTTGTTCTATACACGAGCACCTGATAATAAGACAGCTTTTTTCTGTGCTTTACAACCCTATTGCATCTACCCCATGAATTCTTATGCTCCTCAGGATAGGCCATCAATATCTGATCAATGAGAGGCCTTCACTCCACATCCCCCTCGATCAGTTGTTACCAACTCCATCCACTACACCGTAAACTGAGCTGTGTACTTCCTCTACCAACTTCCAGCACCAGAAATACACAGCTTCATCCATTGTGTAGTGGACAGAGCCGGTAACTGCACTGCCGATCCCATTGAAGTGAACGGGAGCAGCACTGCAGTAACCAGCTTTATCCACTACGCAATAGATGAAGCTGTGTAGTTCAGGCACCAACATCTGACACTGGAGCTACCCCGAAACAGCTGATCGGCAGGGGTGCAGGCTGTTGAACCCTGCCAATCATATATTGAACTATCCTGAGGATAGGTCAACTATAGTAACATAGTAACATAGTTTATAAGGCCGAAAAAAGACATCTGTCCATCCAGTTCGGCATGTTATCCTGCAAGTTGATCTAGAGGAAGGCAAAAAACCCTGTGAGGTAGAAGCCAATATTCCTCACTTTAGGGGAAAAAAATTCCTTCTCGACTCCAATCAGGCAATCAGAATAACTCCCTGGATCAACGACCCATCTCTATTAACTATAACCTGTAATATTATTACCCTCCAGAAATACATCCAGACCTCTCTTGAACTCTTTTAGTGAACTTACCATCACCACCTCCTCAGGCAGAGAGTTCCATAGTCTTACTGCTCTTACCGTAAAGAATCCTCTTTTTGTACAAACCTTCTTTCCTCCAGACGCAGAGGATGGCTCCTCGTCACAGTCACAGTCCTGGGGATAAATAGATCGTGGGAGAGATCTCTGTACTGACCCCTGATATATTTATACATAGTTATTAGATCTCCCCTCAGTCGTCTTTTTTCTAAAGTGAATAACCCTAATTTTGATACTCTTTCTGGGTACTGTAGTCCACCCATTCCAGTTATTACTTTAGTTGCACTCCTCCGAACCTTCTCCAGCTCTGCTATGTCTGCCTTGTTCACAGGAGGCCAGAACTGTACACAGTACTCCATGTGTAAAGTCCTGAACAACCCCTTTAAGGCCTCATCCACTTGACCATGTCAGTATTGCAGTCCACAAACCATGGATCCTCAAAATACCACCTTCCATGCCCAATCCGCAATATTCTTGAAGATTAGGACATGTTCTATAATTTGCAGAATGAACACACGGATGCGGACAGCACACAGGTGACTTTTTTTTTTTTTTTAAGACCCATAAAAATAAATGGGTCCGTGTGCAATCCCCAAAAGGCGGATCGGACACGGATACAAAATACAGTCGTGTGCATGACACCTAATTATCTTTATTTACTGTATATAATGCCAGCATGTTCCACAGCACAAGAAAATGAAACATTGCCGAATAATAAAAAAGCTAATCAACAATTCAACCTATAGGAAATGGGGCTGACACAAAAGGTAAAAGTGTTTGTCTAGTAGATGTCCGGCCATCTTTTACACAGGATAGGGCCGTTCACGTAAAGCTGCATGCGTCAGTATGTGTGGATACATGGAAATGAAGTACAAGGAGTATGGGCAATCTGGTTTTAAAAGGACCCAGTGTCCCCATGATAACACTTATCTGCTAAAGGACAAGTGAAGGAAGTGGTGTCTTGAAAGCGTATGAAAGCTCTCGGCACATGGGGCCTTTAATTCAATCACTGATAGCAAACAGGAAAAAAAATTCTGCATTAAACGTTCACATCTTTTCCCGTCTTTGGTTCATTTAGCCTATTCTGAGTTTTATTAAATGAGTGTAATTTGTGAAGATGAAAGAACCAGACAGCTATATAACAGTATTTGGAGGTTTTATTTTCCTGTGGATGTTGTTTTGACCTCCAGAATAATTTATTTTTTATCAGATGTTTGGTAACATGTTATACAATAGATCACATGGGTGATTTTTTTTCGGACCATATCTCTTGGATCTCACACATGACAGTCAGAAGGATTTTGCAGTTTCTGATGCACTTGCCATAAACTCTTCTGTCACATGCTGCGCAGGGACACGTGTCCATAGCTATAATAGCATTGGCATTTGTCCTGTAGCTTTTCACTGGATGATGGCTTCCCACCTCCTCCGCCATGTGTAATTGTATGCTACAGGTTGTCTCCCACGTCCTCTTTTTAATGTGAGAATAGCAGATGTTGCTGCTTGCTGTACAAACCCAGAATTGGAGCATATGACGTATTGTGTTATTCCACTTCGAAGCTTAGCAGAGTTAAAGGGGAATCTTCATAGATTTCATTTGCATTTGGTAGTTACTGTTTGCAACATTTAGCACAACACTCCCTTTGGGGAACAGAATAGGCCCTTGCTCTGAAAATATTGCTATTGCATTTTAAAATAAGGATATAATGTAGCAAAAAAGTAGTAGCATAATAAGTAGAAACGGTGAAATACAACACTAACAAAAATGTAATAAAACTAAAAAAAACACTTTAAGCATGTTATATATTCTTTTAAAGAGGACCTGTCACCTCTCTAGACATGTCAGTTTTAGTAACTACTTGCATTCCCCTTGTAATAACAATTCTGGAGCATCTATTCTTATGACTCTATGTTGTAACATTCCTCTATTATTCCTACTAGGATCTTACCATGTTGAGGGGGTGCACAGTCTGGCACTATTCAATCAGTGCTGCCAGTACCAGAGTCATAAGAATAGATGCCCCAGAATTGTTGTTACATGGGGAATGCAAGTAGTTACTAAAACAGATATGTCTGGAGAGTTGACCTCTTTAATTAAGTATGTTTAATGTGTTCTGGAACACTTCCTTGAAAATACAGACCTCTGAGGCCAGATAAACTTTTTTTTAAAATGTGCCTAGCAGCAGCCTTAATAAGGCCCCTTTACTCAGTCTGACAGAGCAGGCAATTATTGGGAACAAACTGTTCATTCCCAATAATTGCCTGTCCTTCAAATGAGATGAGAGGAGTATTCACATGCAGCAATCACCTCCACTGTATGGTGGACGAAGGATCGTTGCTGCGATCACTCGTCTGTATATAAAATCATTGTTTTCTAGGCAGCAGATCGCTGTTTAGACAGCACAATCTGCTGCCCAGAATCTATGATTTAAGGTGGATTTAGACGGGTCGACTAAACGGCTGATTGTTGGGAAGGAAGCGTTCCTTCCTGACAGACGGCTGCTCGTTCAGAGAAGACCGCGCAATAGGAATCCCTCATCTTCATACAGAATCATGGCTTCTGAGCGGCAGATCGCTGGTTAGACCACACGATCGGTGGTGCCATGATCAGTGGTGCTTGCATGAGCAACAGGATCACCCGATGAATGAGTTTTGGTCTTCCTGATAATCTGGACGATTATTGGTGCGTCTAAATGAATCTTTAGGTGTGTGAGTTAGCAACTTCTGCATCTGATGAATGAGTGAGCAATTATCAGGAACAAACTTTGCAAGGGATAATCTTTCCCAATCATTGCCCTGATTCTTGACCCAAGTAAAGGGGCCTTTATCAAGCCAGACCTTACATATGTGTATGTGTGCAAAGTAAATAAAATAGTAACAGTCCGTAAAAAAGAAGGAGTGTGTCTCTTCCTGTGTCCTTCCTGAACTACAAAGGGCAATATTAGGAGCACAATATGGTTAGATCATTGTGCCACTGTCCACAACAATATATACATGTCTACTTTCATGGAATGCCTTGAAGAATCTTCAAAAAAAGGGACATCTTGTCCAGATATCTCCCTTTTCATTGATGTTCAGAATTTGCATGGGGTCTTTTTCTTCCAATATACTGGAGACAACAATATCAATAAGACTTCTATGTAAATAACGTTTACTTAGACCACTTTTTGGAGATCATGTCCATCTAGACACCCTAGAGGTAGAGCGCAGACTGTCGTCTCAGCTTTCACCTGCTGAAAAGGATTAGGAGCCACATTTCCTGTTACAGACTCATAGCCTTTTGTTACATACATTACTGAAAACACATCCCCTCATTATGTAGTATATTCCTTTCAGATGTAATGCATGCTTCTGTGTCTTCCTCCTGAGTTCCACCACCCTTCATACAAAAGAAGACCCAAGTACACAACTGAAAAGAAGATAATTGTTTCAAAAATTGGACTGGGATGTGGATTCCTTCTTCCTGTTTCCTTTAGTAAAAAACTCTTATTTCGTTCCTGCTTCGTCCCGTGAGTGATTGGATTTTTCTTTAAATCTGATCACAGTGCTATCTGTATATTGTAGATAGGGAGCCTGTTCATGTAGACTTTCTGTGCCGTGTAAAGCTCAAGAAGGCAGAAAATGAGCAAAATTTTCAAATCGCACTTTCTGTGGCATCCACCAATAATCTAGATTATATTGTAGCTGACAGACCTTCACCTAAATGCTGGTGTCAGGAGAACCTGGATCACACAGGTAACACACTTGTTTAATCCTATTTCCCTTGACATTAGCAGCAACAGGGATCCTCCAGCCTGATGGAATGTGAGCATCAGCTATGTGATAAGGATTTTTCCAACTAAAGATGGCCATACATATTAGATGAATGTTGACAGAACCGGGCAATTTTGGGTGAAAGAAGGGTTGGGCTTGGTGAATGCTGAACATGGCCAATCCTTTGTTCTCAGCAGAGATACGTTTCTGACAGCATGCTCATCTAAGCCAGGCATGCATGTGTATGGGGATGTCAGGAGGAGTAGCTGTTGGCTGAACAAGCATTTGCACAACAGCTAAACATCTAAAATGCATGAGCAGCTTAAAGGGGTTTTCTGGAAGTAAAGTATTCTCAGGATAGGTCATCAATATATCACCTCTGCTGATCGGCTGTATGAAGAGACCGCAACACTCCAGTGAGTGCTGCAGCCTCTTCCTAGACCAGTAATGTTCATCAGTCACATGGCCTCGGCGCAGCTCAGTCCCATGCTAGTGAATGGGCCTGGGCTGCAATACCACACACAGCTACTGTACAATGAATGGTATGCTTAGTGTACTCTGAGGAGGCCGCAGTGCTCACTGGAGCACCACGAAGAGTTGATTGGTGGTGGTGCCTGGTGATGGAACCCCACCAATCGGATATCGATAACAGAAAAAAATGTGGGTTCCCATCAAAAGAAGCCACCTTATCGTTGATAAATGGGCCCGACACAATTTTCATAAAAAATTTGCACAAAACGCTTCAAATTATTATTAGCAGTAATGCAATTCAGAATAACCCATGTTTCCAATGTTGGCATGTGTCTTTGCCCATGGAGGAGTGTGTTGTTACATACTGTATATTGTGTGTTTGCTGTTGGATGTCAGCCATGGTAGCATGCACCTGGACTTTATTTCATATTGTTCGGAGATGCTGGTCTAAGTTTGTTTTTCTGCATTGCACATTTGGGGGAGTAACTACCTCTACTTGGACCGTGCACTCCTAGCCATCTAGGCCGAGGCCCAGGAGAGGCAAGTTTGAAAGTGTAGGTTCCAATCTAAGGCTTGTTTCATATTTGCATTGGACAGATCTGTCACTGCTGGAATTCCAACCAGCCCTGTTAACTATAATGGGGACTGGCAGAGATCCAGCCGCTACTTGCCATGTTTGGCGGGTTGGAGCCCGATCTCCACCGGTCCCCGTTATAGGACAATTATCTAAGGCTAGTTGCACACTAGTGTCAGGGATCTGGCAGGCTGGTCTAGCAGGGAACAGCCGGCTGGACCTCTGCGCTCTTCGGAATGTGGCCGGATCTCCACAAGTCCCCATTATATTGAATGGGGCCGTACGGAGCTATACAAACCTCAGGTAACGCTGTAGTGTACAGAGGTCTGGCAGGCTAATCCCTTCCGGAACAGCTTGCTGGATCTCTGACGCTAGAGTTCAACTAGCCTAAGTTCATCTTTATATCTGGCGGCATGCAATATTGTCACTATTCATTCACCAGTTCATATGGAGTAATTCCTGGGCTGTAGAAGAAATAAAATGTAGATCTGCAGGGATATAGAAATATAGCAGGGCCCCAGGTGAACACTGAGGGCGAGTTCACGTCATCATTATTTCTCAGTTCTTCTGATCCGTCAGAAGAACAGTGCAAGAATTTTTTTGTCTAAAATAATGGATCTCAGACAGAGATGGCTCAAATAGATGCCAAATGTGCATAACTGATGCTCTGGATCCGTTATTTTAACAGGATCAGTTTTTTTCTTTATTTTCACTTCTTCTAACAGTTCAGAACAGAGAAACAGTAATGTGAACTTGCCCTTACTTCCATATATATATACTGGTAAACGGCTGCCTTAGTGTTGCACACATAAGGGTGAGGTGGGGGTTTCAAGATTAAAGGGTAGTGTTGAGCGAGCACCTCTGTGCTCGTATGCTCGGGTGCTCTGGCCGAGCACTTAGGGTTGCTCGAGTGCTCGGCCAAGCACCCGAACATAATGTTAGTCAATGGGACTAAACCAGGCACCCCCTGCTCGGAAGAGGAGAGGGTGTCTGGTTAATAGAAAAAGGTCAGAATCGCGACTTCTCCTCTTTTACTCCTTTCACTCGTAAAAGTATGCTAATTAACTGAATTTGTACACATTAGCGCACAATGCGTACGCATTAGCGTACAAATCAATATTACTGTGCGGGGAAGAGACTCGAGCATTGCGCTCGAGTACACTCTGTGTTCGGCCGAACACCAAGCGGACCCGAGCGTAGGCATGCTCGCTCAACACTATTAAAGAGGCTCTGTCACCTGTTTCAAGTATACCATGCTAGATATATAGTGAGGTAGGGCTCCAAACGCTGATCACAAACATACCTTTATTTCTCTTATTTCAGGTCCGATCACACTGTAAAATCCACTTTTAAAAATATGCTAATGAGCAAACGGAACACTCGGAGGCATGCTTATTGCTTCTGAGCACCGCATCTCTGACGCCCTCCTGCCTGTTAGTGCCGCCCTGTATGTAATAAAAACGCCTCCCATTCATTTGATTGACAGCGCTAGACTCACTGGTCTAGCGCTGAGATTCCCGTACGCACTCCTAGGTATGACGGAGCGTGCGCACTAAAGGAATTTGACTTGCCGAGATCGATGGTGCAAGTGAAGTACGCACGCACCGTCATACGTTGGAATGCGTACGCACGGGATCTCAGCGCTAGACCAGTGAGTCTAGCGCTGTCAATCAAATGAATGGGGGGGCGTTTTTATTACATACAGGGTGGCACTAACAGGCAGGAGGGCGTCGGAGATGCGGTGCTCAGAAGCAATAAGCACGCCTCCGAGTGCTCCGTTTGCTCATTAGCATATTTTTAAACGTGGATTTTACAGTGTGAGCGGACCTGAAATAAGAGAAATAAAGGTATCTTTGTGATCAGTGTTTGGAGCCCTACCTCACTATATATCTAGCATGGTATACTTAAAACAGGTGACAGAGCCTCTTTAAAGGGGTTTTTAAGGCGCCTGATATTGCAGCCTCTGGTGCTAGAATTAGCACTTTGAATGGAACAGGCAGCACAACTCCTTTCAAAGTGTAGTGGCCGTGCTTGTTTACTGCAGTTTAGATCCACTGAAGTGAATGTTCCAGCGCTGGAGGCTGCAAGGAACAGCTGATCAAGGGGTGCTGAGTGTCAGACCCTCACCGATGGACATTAATCACCTATCATGAGTGTAGGTCATCAATATCAGGAGTCTTAAACCCCCTTTAAATTGAGATCTGTTTGCATTACAGTAACGCTGGATACCATACAAGCCATGCGGCCTCTGGTGGCCATATTTATATGTATTAACTATAGTCATGAGAAGGTTTCAGTACAAATTGGGTAAATTGGATAATGCTTGTGAAGACATTGAACAGTTGTCAGAAAACAATTTTCATGATCGGCAGTTGGATATACAAGCCTAGATTTGAGTGTATATATCCAGAGCTGTACTTTGTATACGTATGTTGTGTCCCTGTAGAGGTGATTGGGGAGTGTCACTTTTTTTGTATGGTCTGTTATATTAAAAATCTAATGATGTAATTAAAAATAACTATTTTCTTTCAAACTGCTCAGGGAATTTTATTTTACATAAGATATTTATCACATTCATGCCCCGTGATTATCTGGTTCCTCTATTTGTTTTGTTCACTTTACAAACTGGTGTTTCTCTTTTATATTGTGTAGATAGGCTCTAAGAAGGCATTGTACTATGTTGGGGGCACTAAAAGGGCTCATACTATGTAGAGAGGCTCTAAGAAGGCATCATACTATGTTGGGGGCACTAATGGGGCTCTTACTGTGTAGAGAGGCTCTGAGAAGGCATCATACTATGTTGGGGGGCACTAATAGGGCTCATACTGTGTAGAGAGGCTCTAAGAAGGCATTGTACTATGTTGGGGGGCACTAATAGGGCTCATACTGTGTAGAGAGGCTCTAAGAAGGCATCGTACTATGTTGGGGGGAACTAATGGGGCCCATACTGTGTAGAGAGGCTCTAAGAAGGCATCGTACTATGTTGGGGGGCACTAATGGGGCCCAAACTGTGTAGAGAGGCTCTAAGAAGGCATCGTACTATGTTGGAGGGCACTAATGGGACCCATACTGTGTAGAGAGGCTCTAAGAGGTCATTGTACTATGTTGGGGGGCCTAATGGGACCCATACTGTGTAGAGAGGCTCTAAGAGGTCATTGTACTATGTTGGGGGGCACTAATGGGGCTCTTACTGTGTAGAGATGCTCTAAGAGGTCATTGTACTATGTTGAGGTGCACAAATGGGACTCATACTGTGTAGAGAGGCTCTAAGAAGGCATTGTACTATGTTTGGGGGCACTGATGGGGCTCATAATGTGTAGAGAGGCTCTAAGAAGGCAGTGTACTATGTTGGGGTGCACTAATGGGGCTCATACTCATGTAGAGAGACTCTAAGAAGGCATCATACTATGTTGTGTGGTACAAATAGGGCTCATACTGCGTAGAGAGGCTCTAAGAAGGTATTGTACTATGTTTTGGGGGCACTAATAGGGCTCATACTGTGTGGGGCACAGAGTGCATTATTACTGTCTGTGGGACACTAGGACACTAAGAGGACATTATAACTGTCTTGGGGGCATTACTATTGTGTGGGGTCACTAAGGGGACATTCTTATTGTTTTGGGGCACTAAAGAGACATCACTACTGTGAGGGGAGCACTATGGGGCATCCTTACTGTATTGTGGGCAATCACATGGGATTTTTACTGTGTTAGGGCACTGTTACCATGTGGGGGCACAACGGGAACTGGGTTGGGAGTGGTATGCAGTATGTATTTAGCATTTACACAGATGGACACTATGGAGCAGATTTACTGTTGCAAAATTTGCAGAGATTGGGTCAGAACTCTAATGCACAACTTACACCACATTTATTAAAGAAGCACGCCCACAAAAATGTCTATTCTCTGTCCTGTTAGAAAGGTAATTGTAGTAAAGGTAATCTTCTTCTGACTACTTGTGGGTTGTCTACTCCTTTCTGATCCTCAGCTGTGTCATGTGACCAACACGGCATAATATACAGCAGTAATATCAGTGACAGATCATAGCATAAGTAGCATATGAAAAAGGTTGTTTGGGGTGACATAAATCCCGCTACATACAGTCCAGCTACACCTTCTACTTATCAATGTATTTTACCCCTTTCCCATCAATTTCAATGGGGAAAGCAGACTCAACAATGCTTCAATGAAGTAACTTGCCACTTCTGAACTGCATAATAATACACACCCATGTGCACTAGGACGTATTTATTTCCAATTTAAATCAATGGGAAGCTGTTTGGTAGAGTTTTGAATGCAAATCACAGAATGCATTTGAAAGGGAGTCTGTCAGCAACTTCAGTCATGTCAAACCGTTCACAACGCATTGTGGGTCACACACAGATACATGGAACCTTATTTTGCCATTTCTGTGCCCAAAATAAGGTACCATGTTTCTGGGATTGTGTTGACTGCTTGTGCGATAGAGATGGCAGTAAGCGGTGCAATTCACATTAGGTTGAATGATGCCACTGCCTATGGGTATCGTATGGCGCATGCTCAGCCAGTGCTGGTGTGCGCAGGCACGAGATTACACACGCTGAAGATGGTGACATCAAAGGATACTGGACAGGCTAACTGCAATAGAGGGAGGGGTTTTTGCCGAGTAACACCGGGGGGCCTGGGCACTTGGAGTGACAGACACTGCCCCTGGGCACTCACAAAGCTCATTTGCATACGACTCCAGCTTCGTTTTTGGAACATTGCAGACACAGAAATGGCAAAATAAGGTACCATCTATTATATGTGAGTGTGACCCACAATGCAATGTGAGCAGTTTGACATGAATAAAGTTGCTGACAGACCCCCATTTGGACTCACACTTGGTAGAAAAATCTGCTAGTAAATACACAGCATGAAGACTTCCTCCATGTTATCCTATATGGTTAAAGTGTGAACCCCTGCCCTATGTTCCGCTGCGGAATAACATTCTGCTGAGTAGGGGGCGTGGCCTAGCTCGCATGGAGTGAAGAAGCGAGTGGAGCTCCTCCGGAATCCTGCCTAAAACTCCTGAACACCCGACAAATATAGGACACAATTTAGCAAACTTATACCCCTGCGATACCTAGACCTCGGAGGGCAGGGGAGTGAGGATCCCAGGGCATTGTGCGGTGCAGTCGCGCTACTGTACTGCTGAGGAGCATGAGCTATCGGCCTTGGGGGAGAGGAAAAGGAGTGGAGCGGTGTGCACAGTCACAAGGAAGGAGCTGAGGAGATCATAAAGGTACCTGCTGACCTAAGAACTAGAATAGGTGACACTCAAAGTCTGATCCGAGGTGGGAGCAGTTACAGGAGGAGCAGAGAGGCGGGAGACAGAGGCTGAAACACGTGGCGGGCGCCATCTTGCCACATTGTACACGCGCCTGCACTAATACAGAAGGGGAGAACTCCGGGCTGGAACTGTTGGCAAATTGAATTTATTGCATCATACACCCTAAGTGGGGTTCCAATATCTGAGTCCCTGGGAGCTGATACATCCTATACTACTAAGGAGGCACAGCTATTAATATATATGTAACATTAACCCTAAAGAGTTAGGGCAAAAGCAAACACAGAGTCTGGAGTATACTTCAAAACTCATCTGATCCACTGCCAAAGCAGTGTTTCTTTATACTTCATCACATTAGGCGAACGGCTAATTCATTTATATAGGCCGCAAAACCAGTACATCCATTGCTCCACCTGCTATCAAATTATACGCAGACGCCATGAGTCAAACAGAGCAAGGAGAGGGAGAAGATGCTCCTATGGTCACATCAGAAGAAACCTCTCAAATTATGAAGGCCATTGCAACATGTCAAGCAGCTCTCATAGCAAAAATCGACCATGTTCAATCAGATCTTAGTTGCCTGCGGCATGATTTTGACAAAATACGTGAAAGAACCACTGAGGTGGAACGCAGATTAAGTGATGTGGAAGATGTATCTCGGGCAAGTGAGATTAATACTAGACAACTCCAGCAACAAGTAAAGCTGCTACAAGCTAGGGCAGAGGATGCTGAAAACTGGAATAGAAGAAATAATATCCGTATTTTGGGGCTACCAGAGAGAGTGGAAGTGTCTACTCCAGAGGTTTTTGCAGAACAGCTGATCAGAGGCAACCTGCTACTCTATCTAACTGCTTTGTTATTGAAAGAGCTCATCGAGTCCCCACTAAGCCGCTGCCTCCTGGAGCCCCGGCCAGGCCATTTATTATGAAGATCCTAAATTACAGGGACAGAGATGCTATACTGCCGGCTGCCAGACAGAAAGGCAATATCACCTAGGAAAATACCCGTTTATCCTTTTAACCGGATTTCACCTCGGAGGTTCAGAAGAAGAGGAGGCAGTTTAGTGATGTTAGAGCTCGGCTACGGGAGCAGAATATAAAGTATGCAATGTTATATCCTTCCCGACTTCGAGTGCAGGATGGTGAGACTGTCCGTTTCTTCGAGTCCCCGGAGGCGGCTGCAGACTGGATAGACAGGCGTCTGGATGTGAGACTTCGTCGCTGAATCCATGTGGATATATGGAGACTTTTGATATGATTGTCGCCTTTCTTTTCTTAAAGTGAAACTTCTCTTTTTCTGTTTTTCTCCTACCTAATGCTTTAAACTCCTAGTTGGGGTAAAATATGCATATGGGTTGTTGGGTGAGAACATTGTATGTGAGGAGCGCTGGTTGATGAGAAAGTTCTCTTGTTATTGTGTTCTTCATTTTTTCCTCTCATTGTTTATGTGAGGTGTGTGTGAAGTGAACACGCGCTTAGTTAGCTAGGGGTGAGGAAACACCCTATTAGTTCAAGTTCAGGGTTTGAGGCTCAACCATGTTGGGAAGGTTTAGGCAGGGTGGGGGGACAGTAGTTGCTGGGTGTTTGTTTGTCTGTGTTGGATGTATGAGTGTGGATGCTAGCTCCTCCATGTGACCTGGGGACTCAGGGTTATATATATGGTGGCCAAATGGCATTGGTTAAGCTAGTGTCATGGAATGTCAGAGGTTTAAACAATAAGATTAAACGTTCCTTGGTTTTTAATTATTTAAAAACATATAGCCCTGATATAGTGGTGTTACAGGAGACACATCTAAGGGGACAGAAAACTATGGCTCTTAAACGTCTTGGGTGGGCCTTACGTATCACACGGTTTACTCAAATTACGCAAGGGGAGTGTTTATCTTAGTCGCTAAAAGTCTTCCCCTTCAACTCCAATCTGTTCAAACAGATAATTCAGGGAGATATGTATTGTTACATACTAGCATCCGGGGATTGCAATATTTGATTATAGGGCTATTTATACCGCCCCCCTTTGGTAGGGATATACTTGATACCATTATGAGCAAGGTAGCAATGTTTCCAGCAATTCCTCTTATTATAGTGGGTGACTATAATGCAACCCTGGATCTCTGGAGAGACAGACTATATCCCCAGGCATCACACAATAGATCTCTTCTACATTGGGCAGAGGCGCATGGGTTGATAGAGGTATGGCGTTATCTTCATCCAGACTCTTGTTCTGGTTCTTTGTCTGGTATAGATTTAGCTTTTGTTCTACTACCTCACATTAAAACTAGTGATTATCTGCCTAGAGGCATTTCAGATCATGCGCCCCTCCTCTTGATTTTATCACAGCCTCTGACCTCCCCTAGCAGAGGGTGGCATTTAAATCCGGTGTGGCTGGATGTACTACCAGTGACAAGCAGTAGTTATGAGACTATGGAACACTATTGGGCCGAGAATGAAGGATCCTCGAATCCTTTGTTCGAGTGGGATGCTTTTAAGTCAGTGATGAGGGGTGCATTCATTCATGCCATAGCGACACATAGGAAGGAACTACGCATAAATAGGACCAAACTAGAGAAGGCAGTCTCTGATGGAGATCAGGAGTTTATACGAGACCCCACTGATGAGAAAAAGGGAATATGGTTAGAGGCACAGTGCCTAATTGATCTGCATCTTACTGAATATACTCAAAAAAAAGCTCCTGGCCCAGAAACAAACTATCTTTTCAGACGGGGATAAAAATGGTAGGGCTCTGGCATACTTAGCTCGCTCAGAGGCTCCGCAAACAGTGGTAACAGGGGTTGTGTCTAGTAGTGGTGTACTATTGACTGAGCCACGGGAGGTGTGCTACCAATTTGCTTCCTATTACTCTGATTTGTATCGCACTAAAATCTCTTGCTCTTCGACAGATATAATCCGTTTTTTGTCTGGCATCTCACTCCCTACACTGGAAAGAGGTGATCAAGATTTAGTGTTATATAAGCTGGTTTATATAAACCTGGATCAATGCACATACGGTAGTGCCGTAAAAGGTTGGATATCCTACTCAGGTCCTGTGGGGGAGGGGTGTGAATGGCTGATGTTTGAGTTTGTTTGTATGTGACAAACCTTTGTAATACATGCTCAGAACTCTGCTGTTATTTCCTACTACAGTGTATTGGTATTGTGTGGAAATATTCTATCCTGCATTATTGTATTAATCTGCTCTGGCAGAGTTCATTGACATTGCAACTATGTCGATTGTTCTGAATGTGTTATCTTGGCGTTTTCTAAGCTTTTTAAATTCCAATAAAAATATACTATTAAAAAAAAACTTTCTGCTGAGTAAATAATTATTTGTGACGGTTTTTCTAAGGTAGAATGTCAGTGGGGGATGTAATCCGCGCAGAAATTAGCAAATTTGTACCTTTGTTAAAGTCTTCACCTACACAGCATATACACAGCATTTTTTGGCTGTGTGAACATAGCCTTCCTCTCCAACTGACTCAATGAAATCTTAAAGGGGTTGTCCCACAAAAAAATATTCTACAGTTTTCAAATCATCACCTGGATCTGAATACTTTTGTAATTATATGTATTTAAAAATTTAACATATCCACTGAGTTTTTCAATAAAATGTATCTGTATCGCGCCACCTGCTGTTCGTTTTTTCTTATTTCTTTGTCCTGCTCACTGAGAAGGCCGCACATGCTCAGTTTCATCCAACAACAGCCTCCTCAGCTGTGATAGGGAGAGCATGGACACGTCCCCTTAGCTTCATTTTTGGAACATAAGCATTTGGAACATATTTCTAGACACAATAGGGAATATTCATCAAAATTGGTGTAAAGGAAAACTGGTTTAATTGCCCATAGCAACCAATCAAGTTCCCGCCTTTCATTTTTAATAAATTCTTTGGAAAATGAATGGTGGAATCTATGGGCAAGTAAGGCAGATTTCCACCAGTTTTGATAAATTTCCCCCAGTTTCTTTAGAAAAAGTTAATGCATAAAAAGCCAGATATGTGAAATGATGTAAGTGTGATTTAATCTAATATAGCATTTACATAACCCACCCTAATCCAGATTGCTTCTTGAATTTGTCTATAAATTGCATATTCTAATTATTAGGGCCTCCATACATCAGACACTTCGTGTGACTGATCATATGTGGGATTGTCACTATTCATTGCTGGAATAATACATGGCTACAGAGAAGGTAAAGTACAGAACTATCTAGACGTTGATGGACACTAACTTCCTAATATACTATCTGGCGTAATGCAGGCGATACATATGATGCACAAGGAACATGTGTATCCCATCCACATATCTGACACATCTACTCTTTCCCTGACCCCCTGCAAGTAACTGGTTAGCATAACATAGTATAAAATTGAGATACCACAACACACAGTTGAACTATTTATACAGTTTTACGCTCCCTGCAATCTATCTTCCTTCACCTAATGTAGAACCCAACATGTGGGATTCATTAGACAGATCCTCATACTAAGGGCTCATGCACACGAACATGTGCGCTCAGTGCCCGTGCTGTGGACCATAATTTGCGGTCCACATCGCACGGGCGCTGACAGTGGGGCCGCCGCATTCGGATCGCGCACCCATTCATCTGAATGGGGTCCGCGATCCGCATACGACGGTCCGCACCGCAAAAAAGTAGTGCATGCGCTACTTTTTTGTGGTGCAGAGGCACGGCCAGAAACACCATGGAAGCACACCGTAGTTCCGTGGTGTTCCGATCCGAGCCTCCGTTCCGCATCTCCGCGATTGCGGACCCATTGAAGTGAATGAGCCTTTAGGCTTCATTCACATGACCGTATTTGTTTTGCGGTCCGCAAATTGCGGATCCGCAAAAAAAAGGATGACTTCCGTATGGCATCTGTTTTTCCGTTTTTTTTGTGGATCCATTGTAACAATGCCTATCCTCAGCAAAACGGACAAGAATAGGACATGTTTTATATTTTTTGCAGAATGGAAATACGGACATACGGAAACGGAATGCACACTTAATACCTTCCTTTTTTTTGCGGACCCATTGAAATGAATGGTTCCGCATAAAGTTCGCAAAAAAAACCAAACAGACACGGAAACAAAATACAGTCGTGTGAATGAAGCCTTACCAACATTGTAGCTGATGAATTCCGGATATGTAAGTCCTGCCCTTGATCTACCCAAAACCATCTGGAACCACCCACTTAGAGGCAGGATTTACATAAGCCACACCCATACTTGGTCTGGGACAACCCTTATTTGCTTGGACTGTCTTTGAAATTTATCAACAGTCCTTGCAAATTCTGGACTGTCTGTAGCTATGGATTCTATGATCCGAACATCTAATTTTAGTGACCATAGGGAGATTTATCAAAACTGGAGTGAAGATTAACTTGCTTAGTTGCCCATAGCAACCAATCAGATTCCCCCTTTCATTTTCTAAAGGAGCTCTAAAAAGTGAAAGGTGGAATCTGATTGGTTGCTATCGGCAATTACACCAGTTTTCCTTTTCACCTGTTCTCTAAAAAGAAAAACTGTCTTTGTTGCCTATAGCAGCCAATCATAGAAGGTGAGCCTGGATTGGTTGCTATGGGCAACTAAGCCAGTTTTCCTTTGCACCAGTTTTCATTCATCTCCACCAGTATGTGGATCATCCATACAATAAACTTTATAGGCTGGCGTGTATTTAGCAAAAACCCTGCTTGCAACATAACACCACACATCAAAATCTTGCTTTAAAAAGGGTTTTCTTATCCTGTTTATTTGCCAGTAGCTAACTTTTTTTCTGGTGGAAATATCTGTCAGGCTGCATAAGCCTAGACCTAGTTTGTTTGAGAAATATGGCGAGCAACACGTTCTATTTTTTGCGGAACGGCCATGTGCACATTAGGACACAGAATCGACGTGGAGTCCTCTTCGTTTTTTCGTGGCCCCATTGAAGTGAATGGCTCCACATATGGGCCGCAAAAAAAACCCAAAACAGAACGAACAAAAAATATGTTTGTGTGCATGAGCCCTTAAGCTGCGTTTTTCCACACGAACATCCATGCGGAAAAAAAACATGCATAATCCGTAACATAAGCAATTAGCCTTTACATTGCTAAGCCTCATTCACACATCTGGGCTTAAGGCCTCATGCAGACGAACCGTGTGCCGGCCGTGGCCGTGCTGTGGGCCGCATACAGCGGGTCCGCAATAAACGGGCACCGGCCATGTGCAGCCCGCATCACGGATCGCGGACCCATTCACTTCAATGGGTCCGCGATCCGGGAGATGCGGAGCGGAGGCACGGATCGGAACACCACGCAAGCACTACTTTTTTGCGGTGCGGACCCTCGGATGCGGATCGCGGACCCCATTCAAGTGAATGGGTCCGCGATCCGCATGCGGTGGCCTCACGGTCAGTGCCCGTGCATTGCGGACCGCAGTTTGCAGCCCGCAGCACGGGCACGGCCGGCACACGTTCGTGTGCATGAGGCCTAAATCTGTGAAAAGGTTGTCAGTGATGCCTCCGTGAAAATGTCCGTGATGGATCCATGTTGGGTCCGTGTCCGTTTTTTGCTGTCCGTGTGCCATCCGTGTTTCACTGACACTGAACAGCTGAACAATAATTTTCAAAGCATTTCTTCCTAATGATCCGTGAAACACGGATGATACACGGATGGCATCTGTGTTGCATCCATGGTTTTTATGGACCCATAGACTATAATGGGCGTGATGGATCCGTGAACACAGACAAAATAGAGCATGTATTCAAGGAAATAGGGCAGGCACTCTATTTTGGAGTCTTACAGAGTTTATTCAATTAAGTAAATATGGAATTAATAAGTAAATAAAATTGGTAATATAAAATAAAGATAAAAAATAAAGATAAAATGTATTTTCCATACACAATTAAAAATATATACACGTGGTGAGTGGTATAGACAAAAGACCACAAGTAGAGCTTTCGGTGGTTTGTCTATAGCTCTCTATTCCTCATATGAAACATACCCATAGCATTGCATAATCCTCAAATGTCATACAATATAGCAGCAAATATAAAGAATATAGAGAGTCTTCTTAAGCTTTATAGTGATTTGTGTAGTAAAGTTGCTTGTATAATGAAGGTATAGTCCAATTAGCTTATTGTTGAATAAATGTATTGATGAAGATTGTTCCTGAATATTTCCTCTTTATTATTTTTGGTGAAAACATAGACTGAGTAAAATCAGTGCACTTTCTCTTCTTGTTTTCTATTTAGGATTATTCATTTATTGGTGTCCATATACTAGTATCAAGTGTTATCCTATGGGGATTAATATCAGCTTGTGAGGGTTGATATAAACTTGAATGATAGTTACCTGTGGCGTCCCACTAGATAACTGTGGATTAAAGTAGTTAACTCTCACTGTTGCTTTATCTTAGTATATTAAAATATAAAAGTACTTGCTGTGTCCTCATAAGATTGGGAGATATCCTTCTGATACAACACGGTCATCGGTGCCTCGATACTCTGCGCAGAGTTCAATAGCGTCCCACGTGACTTGGGTTTGGCTCCGGCCATTCACTTCTCCCGTATGTATCCACTCGCTTCTTGTTCAATTCCAAATTGTAGCACTGGATTTGTAGTTCTCCTTGGAGTCAGCTGTATCTCCCAGACTGGGGGTCTTGGTGGGCAATTGGAGCCGCACACTGCAAACGCGTTTCGAAGCCAAATGCTTCTTCCTCAGTGGCCATATTGTGCTCTGCTTCTTGCCCTTTATATATCGCTTTTTGGTTGCCACCAACACCTTTCCTGGATTTTGATCTTTATTTGGCTACCTTCAAAACCCGGATAATTGTCAGTTTTTCTTATATTGTCCTTATTTGTTCTTTTGTATATCGGCTATGATTGTGGATATTTATGAGGGATATGTCTTATCTAGAGATGAGCGAACGTGCTCAAAACGAGCACTGTACCACTCGGCTCCCCTGCGCTCGCATGGGCGCAGGCAGCCGCTTCCGTCCTCCTCAGGAGGACGGAAGCGGCTGCCTGCGCCCATGCGAGCTCAGGGGAGTCGAGCGGTACAGTTCTCGTTTCGAGCACGTTCGCTCATCTCTAGTCTTATCCATTTATCCATTTTATATAAAGCCTTTTTTAGCTTCTTAATATATGTCACATTTTACTTGCGTTTTCTGTGCATTTTGTTTGCATTTTCTATGCGTTTTTTTCTCTACACATGCGTTTTTTATGAAATCTATGCTATTTTCTTTATTACATCACAAAAATATTGGTTACTCTTTTATCTATTTAAAACATTAGTAAGGACAGTCAAAATACTTATTGTCTGATAGTATCTATGTACATATATATTCACATGAGTTAATTTATTGTCCACATCATAATACATTTTAATTATGTAAATATTCAACTGTATTATTAATAGAACCCAGAGGATTGATATATAGCTACTTATAGATAGAACCCAAAAGTGCGAGATGTTGGATGTGATCTGAGGGCTGCCTCGATCACATCCAACATCGAGGCACAGATGACCGTGTTGTATCAGAAGGATATCTCCCGATCTTATGAGGACACAGCAAGTACTCTTATATTTTAATATACTAAGATAAAGCAACAGTGAGAGTTAACTACATTAATCCACAGTTATCTAGTGGGACGCCACAGGTAACTATCATTCAAGTTTATATCAACCCTCACAAGCTGATATTAATCCTCATAGGATAACACTTGATACTAGTATATGAACACCAATAAATGAATAATCCTAAATAGGAAACAAGAAGATAAAGTGTACTGATTTTACTCAGTCTATGTTTTCACTATATTTACAAGCAACTTTACTACACAAATCACTATATAGCTTAAAGAGGACCTTTCATGGTTTTATCTTTAAGTAACTAAATACCTTTACTGACAGGGCACCCCCCGCTGATGCTGGCTATTTTTGAAATAAGCGCTCCTCCGCCCCGCTGTGCCCTCCTGTAGTTCTCCCGCTCAGTATGCTAATACTGAGCATCGGAACAGGGAGGAGGAGACGCCCGGGTTTCTCAATGGGCGTCTCCTTCTCCCTGGCTGTGCCGCGATCCAATCACATCGGAGAGCGTCACAGCCAGGGAGAAAAAAACTCCTTGGCTGTGACGCTCTCTGATGTGATTGGATCGCGACACAGCCAGGGAGAAGGAGAAGCCCATTGAGAAACCCGGGCGTCTCCTCCTCCCTGTTCCGATGCTCAGTATTAGCATACTGAGTGCGAACAATACAGGGGGGCACAGCGGGGCGAAGGAGCGCTATTTTCAAAAACCGGACCGGGTGCCAGCATCAGTGGGGGGTGCCCTGCCAGTAAAGGTATTTAGTTATTGAAAGATAAAACCATGAAAGGTCCTCTTTAAGAAGACTCTCTATGCTGCTATATTGTATGACATTTGAGGATTATGCAATGCTATGGGTATGTTTCATATGAGAGATAGAGAGCTATAGACAAACCACCGAAAGCATTACTTGTGGTCTTTTGTCTATACCACTCAACACATGTATATATTTTTAATTGTGTATGGAAAATACATTTTATCTTTATTTTTTATCTTTATTTTATATTACCAATTTTATTTACTTATTAATTCTATATTTACTTAATTGAATAAACTCTGTAAGACTACAAAATAGAGTGCCTGCCCTATTTCCTTGAATACTTTAGACAATACATGATTGTGTGAATCATTTCAGGACAGAGCACCTGAATCCATACACATCAGTGGGAGAGCCGTCCTTTTTATATAGAAAATAGAGCATGTATCTGTGCTGAAAAAAAAAACTGACCGTGCTAAAACACTGATGTGTGCTGTCCGTGGAACACTGACGTGTGAATGAGGCTTTAGCCGATATTAATACCGCAGTATTGCTTGTGTAGGTTTGTCTTTCTGAATGGCCGTACACTAATGTAGTAAAGACAAGTTTGTTTTTTTCAGCTAGCACATTATGTAATCTAGGGCAGTAGTTATCTCATGGTACATGTCTCTGACCCAGTGGTTGTAAATGGGTAGACGCAGAAGCTAGTCCTCTGGCGGTTACTGGAAAGCTCTGGCTGTCTCGCTTTATGGCTATTTTGTTCTCAAGTTCTCTGGAACACTCTGTTCCCAACTGCTCAGGGTTAAGAACTTCATTCAGCGAAGTCCCTCCTCACAGTATGACCCCTCCCTGCTGCTGTGTAAACACAAGGCTTCCGAGTACGTTTCAGGAAAATGCTAGAATATCAATCTTTCTAGAACATACAAAGCTAATAAAAATATAGTTACATAGGTGGAAAAAACCACAGGTCCATCAAGTTCAACCTTTCTGGGATCCATTATACGACATCAAATGTTTAATGCCGTTTGCTATTAAATAATCTGGTAAATGATGAAACACTAAAAGAAAAACTGCCATATTTCTGTATTTGACATATATTATAGTAACTTTTTTACATGTTGAGCTGCCTAACTATTTTCATGCCATTTTCTTATTAATAGTTTTATGTTTTTACAGTTTAGTTTTACTAGAGGTAGGTTTTGCAAAAAGTGCACACTTATATAAATTCACAATAAAGTAAAGCATTAACATGGATTTCCTCGATTTCTTTTTTATGTAAGATATAAGAAAACTTTTGTGTGATTTTGGTGTGGACTGTGGGTCTAGTTTGGGTTGACGGTGATTTAAAGTTTTTGCTTTCTTTTCACATTATTTGTATTGGTTTTTTTTTACTGGTTTTGGATATGATTTAACTGTCTATTGTGTATGGCTGAACTACATTTTTTCATAATTGCATTAGGATTTCTTTGTATAAATTCTAGTTCGAATTCTTCATATTTGTATACGTGTTTGCAGGACCGTATTTGCAATTAGGCCCCCGAGGGCACGTGCTTAAGGTGGGGCTGAGCAGGGAGGTTGGAGCCAGAGATATTTTTTTTTCACTTGCCCCCCTCCTCTTCCCCGCTAGCGATGCAGGCCACAGGTTTCCTCTTTCTTCAGGCAATAGTGCCGCTTCTCAGCACAGGTGGTTTAGTTTATATATTATGATCAGGATCTCTTATTGCTGTTGGGCATTGGCACAGGCCCACAGCAAGCTCGTCTTCCATTGACTCCCAGGCCCTGCTTACCCTCTGCTCAGGGCCCCCTCCCCCATTTTGTGCACAACTCACGCCATTGTTCTTCCCTGTGTGACCCAGCCAGTGACATCCAGCTTAGCGCTCTCTCTTCTGTTTGCTGGGCACTGCACTGCACTGGCCAATCAGCATATTGCAGTGCAAAGCTCCTGCTGCTGATTGGCTAGTGCCACCGCTCACTGACAGAACTGTGCAGGTGGGAGCCGGTGGTAGTTGTATGCCGGACTTAGGACAGTGTGCCCATCCCAACTCAGTCACCATGAATTGGGGGAGGGGACGTCTGGTGCACACTAAGGGTGCCATGTTTTACAGTCTGCAAACTGCGGATCCGCAAAACTCGGATACCGGCCAGGTGTGTTCCGCATTTTGTGAAACGCACAGGGCCGGCACTATATAGAAATTGGCTATTCTTGTGGACAAGAATAGGACATGCTCTATATTTTTTGCGGGGCTGCAGAACAGAAGAGCGGGGGTCTGACAACTGGCTGTTTGAAGAGGCCAGAGCAATGTGACCTCTTCCTAGGCCAGAGATGTCGCGTTCAACTCTCCTGTAGCCTAGGTGCAGCTCAATCCCATTCTTGGTAAGCTGTGAGGAGGACACAGCTGTCACTGGACACAGCTGATAGGCAGGGGTCCCAGGTGTCAGACCCCAACCAATCTGATAATGATGACCTATCCCGAGGATAGATCATCAACATCAGAAGCTCAGAAAACCCCTGTAGATTTGCAGTCCGCAAATCACAGATCCACAAAATATGGATGTGGTCCATGTGCATCCTGCACTTTTCATGGGGCCCCATTGAAAAAAATGGCTATTCTTGTCCGCAAAACGGACAAGAATAGGAAATTTTCTATAATTTACAGCTCAGCCGCACTTATGACTTGGATGACATCCGTGTGCAGCCCACATTTTTTGCGGTCCCATAGAAATGAATGGGTCAGCTTTTCATCTGCAAAAAATGTGGATTCGGACGTGGACCAAAAATACGGTCATGTGAATGCCCCGTCATGTGTTTTTTAGACTTTTTGCGTGTTTATGACATTCACTTTATTACTCACTGATGCTCAGTTGGATTGGAGACATAAACTACTGATGTTACTCCATTAAAATAATTTCACACAAGCGAGTTTTCCATGCTATGTGTGTGGTGAACGCACAGCATCCGGACTGATTCCTGACCCATTTATTTCAATGGATCTGTGCACATGAGCGTAGTTTTCCAAGCATAATCTTTGCGTTCAGGACAAATAGCAGCATGTTATATAGTGTCTGTTTTGGTGGGCTGGGTTTACATATTCTAGGGGAGATATATCGAACTGGTGTAAAGGAAAACTGGCTTACTTGATCATAGCAATCAATCAGAATCCACCTCTCATATTCCAAAGTAGCTGTGAAAAATGAAAGGTGGAATCTGATTGATTGCTATGGGCAACAAAGCCAATTTTCTTTTACACCAGTTTTGATAAATCAAACCTTATGTCTACATTGCTGCCACATTGCTGTGTTGCCGCAGTTTTCTGAAATTGTAGTAAAACACTGTGATGTAGTTGCAATTACAGAAAACCAAAGCACAAAAATGCACTGTGGCAAAAAAATAAAAAACGCAATGAGGCCGCAATGTTTACAGCCTGGCTTACACTAGCCAATTATCACCATTGCTTAGAAACAAAGGAATCATGGTGATTATTGGCGAGTGTAATGTATCTTTACTGGGAGAGGGGGCATTCAGTCCAAGTGCCTGGGGCAGCATGAGCTGTAAATACGGCCCTGGCGCCAGGAGCTGTAGTAGATTTCTGGTGTTATGTGCGCTATTGTGCCATCCATGTCCCACCTCACCTCCTCCCGCACACTTCTTTGAAAGGTGGCCAGGATGTCAGAAAATGGTGCATGCCACAAAATACTGTATGCGGGTCACATATCCCACCATTCACCCCAAAATCAGTGTGACCCTGACATGAAGAGCATTTCAGGCAGGAGACTATGGGCACATATATAGATGGTGTGTTTCCTCATTTATTGGTGCTCGTCAACATCGGAATATTCCTAAGGTGATTTTATTAAGAAATTGGCCCAAGAACACCCAAAAAGGTGAGCCTCTTATATGTAGATTGTATGTCATTACATTCAATGTGGCCGCTGCCATGTTCCCATCCCACTTGTGATGTCATCATTAAAGTCATGGCTTGTTCTCACTTCTTGTGATTTGATCATCCTGAGAATCTGAGAGAAGCAGTGACGTGATCCAAAGGCATAGCTATGGGTTCAGCACAGCGAGAGGTAAAAATTAGAGTTGAGCGAACGTGCTCGTAACGAGCACTGTACTGCTTGGATCCCCTGCGCTCGCATGGGCGCAGCCATCCGGATCCGTCCTCCTCACCCAACGGATCTGGATGCCTGCGCCCATGCGAGCGCAGGGGATCCGAGCAGTACAGTGCTCGTTACGAGCACGTTCACTCAACTCTAGTAAAAATACATCCATAGGCTGAGTGGGCCCCCAACCCAGGTAACTCTGCATCATGACCACAACCAACACCACTAAATAGTGACTGAATATAATTACCACCATATAACCGCCATACAGTGACTGTACGGTGGTAGATATTAGAGTGGGTTCACATCACGTTTTATGCCTCTGCGTTCTTGTATCCTGCAGAGTCCAGTTAAAAAAAAACGGAACTCTATGGTGAATGGATGCCACTGTATGACATCAGTCTGAGGCATCTGTTTAAAGTATAAGTTTTTTTTGTATACTTCAAACGTATGGGAAAAATGTGATGTGAACCCACCCTAAGTGTTACACTGGCCAGCGCTCTACAGAACATATAAGTGATTCCAGAGCAGTCATATCCAATGGCTGACAGTTGACATCTGGTATCATTCCCCTTCCCTGTCTTTTCCATCTGGTGAGGACGTCTTCTAGCCATGACTTGTGTCTGCAGCGTTTGTAACAGAGACATCTTTGGCTCCTCACTTTTCCAGACTCCACTCTACCTTTCCCAAACCTACACAAACACCCTCACTATTGTCCCACAGGCTTCAGATGTATTGGCATGCTGACAGTGGTGGGCCACGGCAGCCCCCACTTCTCCCCCACTAGCTATGCATCTGGTGTGTCCCCTTTACTTGTGATGTCATAATGGGGGACATGACATGTCTGCTTGGGATGTCATAATGGGGATTATGACTTGTCTACTTGTGGTGTCATTATGGGGTAAACATAATAAATTGGGGTCACGCCCAGAGCCCAGTGTCAGTTTCTCTAGCTGGCTCTCATCATGGGTGTGTCTCGGAAAAGAAGGAGGGTGATGCCGAAGGCTGTACCTATGGTGACAGCAATAGAGATAATGGATTTTGGCCCTCGCCAATATCCAGATGATATTGAGATGTCCGACAGTGAGGATGATAGGATGGAGATTGGTCCACGTCAGTATGCTGATGACGTGGAGATGGAGGACCTTCAGGGGGCCACCAACACCATCGGGGCCTCTAACCCCCTGAAGAGAAAGCAGCCATCTTAACATCTGCCGCCAGCCATAACATCTGCCGCTAGGCCCTTAGAAGACCATCTGCCCCTCGACAAATACCATCTGCCGCTGGGGCACATTTACCATCCGCCCCATTTACCATCTGTACAGATGGTCTTTACCTTCCAAACCATCTGAAATTCCCATGAAGACTCTGACAAGCGGAGCAGCACCAGGTCTGGTAAGTTTGGCCACTTCTATCCATTTCTCCTTGTAGTTTTGTAAATTCTTTTGCTTATTTGGATTTTTTCCTCGTCTAAGATCTGACTGCAAAACAATGTGAGGAACCTTCTCATGACCCTCTCCCATCTGCCCGAAAATCTGCCCTAGATGCAACCCCTGACCTCTTCTTAAACTGAATCCAGCCAATCCAATATAAGAATCCCAGGAGAGAATGGAAGAAGAAGGAGCAGCCCCACCCTCAAAGAGCCAGAACCTCAAAAATTGCCCTGAAAACCTAGAACTTTCAATAATAAACGTACTTTTTTTTTTTTTTAGAAAAATTGTTTTTTTTCCCTTAATTATCAGATTGCTCCATTTGTCCTTGTCCCCTATCTTCAATGGATATCTTATGGGTGCAGGGCTAGAACTTGGCAGGGTTATCAATGCACTTCAGCCCCTGAGAGGCACTGTTTTTGTAAGTTTCAAAAATGTAAAACAAAAGTCACATATTTTTGTGCAAAACTTAAACTCTTGAAACCTGGCACAAGTCTCAAAATAAATTACTTCCATCCTCCAGGTAAAACCTCCTAAACACTAGTGACATCTCACCTAAGGGAATGTTGACATTGCCATCTTCTTCCACACCAATTTCACCATGTATTCCCTTCAAAATCATGAAGAGAATTTCAGGTAGGAGTCTATGGAATGTATGCAGATTGTATGTTTCATCTTTTATTGGTGCCATCAACATATATGAACACTCTGGAATTGAGCACATTAATTGGGATTTCCCTGGGGTGATTTTATAGAGAAAATGGCCCAAGAACACCCAAAAAGGTGAGCATTCAATATGGCCGCTGCCAACCTAAGGCATCACTTGTGATGTCATGATTAGAATCCTAGCCTGCTCTTGCCTCTTGTGATGTCATCATCTCAAGGATCTCAGAGAATCAGTGACGTGACCCAAAAGTTCAGCACAGTGAGGGGCAAAAAATACATCTGCTGCCTGACTTCAGGCCCCGAGAGGCCTGTTTTTTTCAAAAGTGTAAAATTGAAAAAAAAAAAATCTAATATTTTTGCGCAAAACCTGCACACAAATAGTAGTTACCTTTAGTATGCCAGAAAACTGGTACAAGTCTCAAAATAAATTACCTCCATCCTCCAGGTAAAACCTCCCAACCACTAGTACATCTCCCTTAACCACTTCCCATCCGGGCCATTTACCCCCTTCCTGACCAGGCCTAATTTTGCAAATCTGACATGTGTGACTTCATGTGGTAATAACTTTGGAACGCTTTTACTTATCCAAGCGATTCTGAGACTGTTTTCTCGTGACACATTGTACTTCAAGTTAATGGTAAATTTGAGTCAAAAGTTTTAATTTTATTTATAAAAAAATCCAAAAGTTAACGAAAATTTGAAAAAATTCACTGTTTTCTAAACTTGAATCTCTCTGCTTTTAAGACAGATAGTGATACCCCATAAAATCCTTTTTAATTTACATTCCCCATATGTCTACTTTATGTTGGCATCATTTTGGTAGTGTCATTTTATTTTTTTAGGACAGCAGAAGGTTTAGAATTTTAGACGCAATTTTTACAAATTTGCAAAATCAACTTTTTTAAGGACCAGTTCAGTTCTGAAGTCAGTTTGTGAGGCTTACATAATAAAAACCACCCATAAATTACCCCAATTTTAGAAACTACACCCCTCAAACTATTCAAAACTGGTTTTAGAAATGTTGTTAACCTTTAAGTATTTCACAGGAATTAAAGCAAAATAGATGTGAAATTCCAAAATTTCACTTTTTTTTGCAGATTTACCATTTTAATCATTTTTTTCCTGTAACACATCAAGGGTTAACAACAAAACAAAACTCAATATTTATTACCCCGATGCTGCAGTTTGCAGAAACACCCCACATGTGGTCGTAAACTGTTATTTGGGAATACGCCAGGGCTCAGAAGGGGAGGAGCAGCATCTGCATTTTCTAACATGGAATTTTTTGTCATGGTTTGTAAGAGTGATAACTTTTTAATTTTTTTGGACTGAGCTGCGTGAGGTCTTATTTTTTGCAGGAAAAGCTGTGCTTTTTATTGGCACCATTTTGGGGTACATCCGCCTTTCTGATCACTTTTTAATCTAATTTTTGGGAGGTTAAAAAAAAAAAAGCAGTTTAGGGGCATTTTTCTATTTTTTTTTTTACACCGTTCACTTGATGGGGTAGATCATGTGATATTTTTGTAGAGCCAGTTGTTACAGACGCAACGATACCAAATATGTCTATTTTTTATTTATTTTTTTATGTTTTACACAATAAGAGCATTTTTAGAAAAAAAATCATGTTTTTGTGTTGCAATTTTTTAAGAGCCATTTTTTTTTATTTTTCGGGCTATGATCTTGTGTGGGGGCTCATTTTTTGTGGGATGAGGTGACATTTTTATTGCTATCATTTTGGGATGCATACGACTTTTTGATTGTTTGATATTATGTTTTTTGGTAGGTGAGGCGACAAAAAAAAGCTGTTTTGGCATCATTTTTATTAGATTTTTTTTACGCAGTTCACTTGATGGGGTAGATCATGTGATATTTTTATAGAGCCGGTCGTTTCGGACGCGGCGATACCAAATATGTCTATTTTATTTATTTATTTTTATTTGTAACATTTTTTAATGACATATTTGGGGGAAAATTATTTTTTTATATGTGATTTTTATTTTATTTTTTATAAAATACTCTATTTTTTTATTATTTGTTTATTTTTTATTTTACACTTTGTGTCCCCCCATAAGGTCATACAAGACCTCAGGGGACATTTAACTTTATTTTTTTAATCTAATTTTACACTTGATTTCTCCTGATTTCTCCTGTAACTGGGGCTGACATAGTAGCCCCAGTTACAGGGGAAATACATCCCCAGAGAGGCTGTAGAGCATAATACTATGCTGTACAGCCTCAGTGCAGAGCTGATCTGGTCTATGATAGACCCAGCAGCTCCTGCACTCTCCCGGCCCCGGTGATCGTGTGACCGTCGGGCCGGAACAGGAAGCGCAATAGTGCTTCCTGCTCTGTATGCACAGCGCTCGGTGAGCGCTGTGTATACACCGATCTACTGTACAAGGCAGGGACCCCTGGGAACGGTCTCTGCCTTCTCTTTGGGGTACCCTGCTGTCACTGACAGCAGGTACCCCACTGTGCAGCTGCACGATTAGCGTGCAGCTGCTATTTCTGAATGGATGTTCAGAAACGTCCATTCAGAAATTAACAACCACTTCACGGACGTTTATAGTCAATGGGCGGACGTGAAGTGGTTAAAGGACATCTGTCAGCAGATTTGTACCTAGGAAACTGGCTGACCTGTTTCAAGCACACATGCAACAAATAATTTAGTTTCATAGGTACAAATCTGCTGACAGACGCTATTTAAAGAGGAGCTTTCACCACTCCTGACATGTCTGTTTTAATCGCTTCATGCATTCCCCATGTAATAACAAGTCTGGAGCATCTAGAAGTTATGAATGAATTGCTATTTGCCTTCAGTAAAGGAACAGAGGGGAGGTAACAAGTTGGGGGTGTGTATCTGCACAGTCTGAACATGGCAGCACTGATTGGCTAGAGTGAGTCTGTGCAGGGACACACCCCCAACTGGTTACCACCCCTCTGTTCCCTTACTGAAAGCAAATAGCAATTCATTCATAACTTCTAGTGCAAATAATAAAGGAATGACACAACATAGAGCCATAAGAATAGATGTTCCATAATTGTTAGTACGTAGGGAATGCATGGAGCTATTAAAACAGGCATGTCAGGAGTGGTGAAAGGTCCTCTTTAAGGATTTGTTGACATGGCCATTTTGTTGCATGTAGATTTCAGCATGTACAGTATTCTGCTTCAAAATCCACTGTCCACTGCTTTCAATGGGATTTTGTGATGCCATTCATACGGGCATCACATGTCTCTGCTTGGTGCATTTTATACATTGATACTACGTTTAAACTGTTTCGGGCGTGTTCATGTAGATTAGCCCCTGCCATTGAAAAGGGGTCAATCCGCTGTTGGATCTGCAGCATTCAAACCACAGCTCCATGGCAGAAACCCAAGGATAATGCTTAAGACTGGCATTTTATACGTCACTTTTAAACTGAAAGTGAACTGAAGTAAAATGCACCAAACCTATTGATGAGCACATGCCATTTAATAAATTTGGTGCAACTTATTCTTTATAGCGGTTCTGAGACAATCGGGACATATTGCTAGGATATGCCCCCATTGTCTTATAGCTGCAGGTCCCACTGCTGGGACCTGCAACTCTATCAAGAATGGAGCCCCACAAAGTGGTGGCTGGAGGACTCCATTCTAGCCACCACCAAGCGCTCTCTCCATAGACGTAACCAGAAGACCGGCCACCGCTCCCATTCACTTCTATGGGCCAGCGGTCGGCTATTTTCTGTGGCCGCATAGAAAGTGCTGCCACTTTCGGGGCTCCGTTTAGGAGATTGGTGTGGGTCTCTAGTGATATGCCCCCATTGTCTCAGATTAGACAACTCCTTCAAGCAACAAAATGAAATCAATGCCTGATATCAGCAGGTGTAGATTTGCTCCACTTTTGCACCATTTCTGGGTTAAATTTAAAAAATACTGGTAGTTATTCCCTTCTACACTAAACCCTTCCCTTTTAGAAATTAGTGATGTGACGTTCTCTGTAAATTGCAACTTTTTTACACTGCAAAAGTGTCGTGATTATTAAAATAAATTGTTCCTGACCATCCTGCAATACACACATTGTGTAACAGGGCAGGTGTGTGAAAAGAGTGGAGATGTCCGCAGTGTGGTCATAGTCTGCAGACCGCCTGCGTGGTATCTAACCACTAAATGATCCCTGTTAATCAGTCTCAGTATGGTAGGAATGTTGACTTACAAAAGTTATGTAATTCAGTCACTGGAGATATTCAGTCATGGTATAGTGGTATTACCTGGTTATGGTACGGTGGTGTCACCCGTTCAGTGTGGTGATTTTATCGAGTTACTCTATGGCAGAATTATTTGGTCACTGTATGGTGGTATTATCCATTCACAGTATGGTGATTTTATCCAGTTACGCCATGGCAGAATTATTTGGTCACTGTATGGTGGTATTATCCGGTCACAGTGTGGTGATGTTTTCCAGTTATTTTATGGCGGTATTATTCAGTCACTGCATGGTTGTATTATCCATGACAGTGTGGTGATGTTATCCAGTTATTCCATGCCAGTATTATTCAGTCATTGTATGGTTTTGTTACTTAGCCCCTGTATTTTACGATAGGCGGCAATATCTTTTGTAAATGTCACTGTGCGGCATTTACATTTATAAATAGTGCCACCAAGAAGAATAGTTTTTAGTCATCATTATGAGTGATGAGTGACCTTCTTAAAATTCGATTCAAGCCCGAATAAAATAGACCTGAAGTGAAAGTGATCCAATTGTCTGGAAAAATTCTCTTTCCCTCTTTTTGAAAAATATGGGTCATGGGTTATTTCGAAACTCTCATTTTTAGGCATCACTATTTGTGATGAATGATAGGTGATAATGTTATTGTTGATGTTCCTGTATGTTACTACTGACTAATTATCATTACTAGTGTTGAGCAAAGCGAGTCATATGTAGGCACAGAAGGGCCTGACAGCGGACCATGGAGCCATAATATGGTGATGTGCATAAGACCTGGTTGTCTAGTGCGGCAGTCAGTGTGGAACGAACAAATAAAGCTTCAAGATCTAAAGCAGTTCTGGAATAGCGCCTCCTAGTGTTAGAACAAGTGGTATTAAAAAGTGTCTTATTACGTGTCACTGTTGAAGTAAATGAAACCAAAAAAAAGTTCCTTAAATGTCTGAAAGCACATGGTAAATGTAACAGGGTTATAGTAGAATACGAATATATATTCACATTTGCGAAAAATAAATGTGTGCACATTTGGACCTATAAAATGGTTTGGAGGGGGGAGATTTATCTGACGTATGGCTGATGGAGCATAGTGTTCAAAATGCATGTTCTACAGTAGAAGACCTTATCTCCAGATTTATTCCACTGATGAGCTGGAAAATGAATCTCCTGAGAGAGTCCTAAAGAGTAACTAAATATTGGAGTAAAATTATAATAAGATGTCCCTAATGCCCTAATAATAGTTTTTCTAATATACTTTATTAATTAATTTTGTATTTTTATTAGACTTTTCCTTCCCTAAAGTGCACCATTTCCTGGTCATTTAAAACTGACTTTACTGTACACCGCTGACTTCTCAGCAGAGTACGGAGTTGACACTTTATGAATGGGGCCGCAGCAGCAGAGTGTACGGACAGGAGAACATATTGCTGCTGCTGCCCTTGCGCCCCGGAGGTTTACTAACTCCTGGCATAGTACATGGGTACACTATTAAAAATCCAAAAAGCATTAATAAAGTGTATTAGAAAAATTAGGGCATTAGGGAAATTACACAAATGAAATACTGTGAATATCAAAATTTGCACGACAGGTCAATTTCCGCACGGATGAAAATGTAAAGCAAGTATGTGTAATCTCATATATTTTGCTGGCACTGTATTTTGCTGTGGTTTTTCTGCTTAGAAAAACACACGTAATCAGCATCGTGTGCAGGTAGCCTATGGCATGTATTGATATATCTGTGTCCGAAAGGATCGTCGTCACTTATGTACATGCCGTACAGTATCCACAAATCCTGCTATTACGTTAAGCATTCTTGCGCACATGCTCGCTCTGTTAGGAATGCACACTTTGTAAACTCCCCAAGGCAGGATCCCCTTCCTCCAGCATCTAAATATAACAGTGCAGAACTTGTACATTTTGTACTTCCTCTGCTCGATGGCTGTATATTAACTACACGTGTGTACATAACTGATGCTATGCAAACACAGATCTCTACATAATGGACAAAGTGAATTCCGGCAAATGTACTTTGCTAGAGAGGTCTGATGTCCACAAACAATATAAGCAAATATTTTAGTCCCATAGCAATCATTTTTATGTATTATGCAATTATTATTATGTATTATAAGTTTCCCCCATTCTCCATTCATATTCAGATAGTTTATCCGCAAAGATTACAATTCTAAAGCTTTCCTCACATTGTCATTCTGGGCCTCATTCGGGGCTCGGTCAGTTTTGACGGCAACAATAGAACAGCATGCATTACTGTTCTTGAGACAACAAAAACCTCAACGCCAACAGACCACATCAATGAGGGTCCATTGTGCCTGTCTGGAATCGTCATACATATAAGAACCACTCAATATTTTTGATCACCAATTTAATAATCAGAAATATTACATGTAAAATAAATGACTTATTGACACTAGACTGTAGGTAACGGCAATGTTCACTAGACTGTGCACTGACTGCAGCATTCACATTAGATGGTGCACTGACTGCAGCATTTACACTAGATGGTGCACTGACTGCAGCATTTACACTAGACTGTGGACTGACTACAGCATTTACACTAGATGGTGGACTGACTGCAGCATTTACACTAGACTATGCGCTGACTGCAGCATTTACACTAGACTATGCACTGACTGCAGCATTTACACTAGACTGTGGACTGACTACAGCATTTACACTAGATGGTGGACTGACTGCAGCATTTACACTAGACGGTGGACTGACTGCAGCATTCACATTAGACGGTGCACTGACTGTAGCATTTACACTAGACTGTGGACTGACTGCAGCATTTATACTAGACTGTGGACTGACTGCAGCATTTATACTAGACTGTGCACTGACTGCAGCATTTACAGTAGACTGTGGACTGTCACGAACTTGCCTGCATCAAGTTGCAGGCGTTCGGCTAGACTTTCAAAAGTGACATAATTTGACATGTTTTCCTCTTGGTTTGGTTGCTGTTTACCACACCTCTTCCCCTCAGCTGTTGCGGGTGTGGTGATTGTCTTTCCCCTATTTATCCCTTCCTCTCCCAGTATCCCTTGCGGTTTATACTTTCTGCTGACATTGTTGTGTGTGGTGTGGATCTCGGCTGAGATCCGGTTGCTGCAATATCTGCATTAAGATAAGTGTCATTTTCCCTTTTGTGTTTATCCTACTTTTCCGTGTTGTGGTTTTGCCGTCTGGAATCTCCTGTTCGTCCGTCCTTCTGGAGGAACGGGTTGACTCCTTCCCCTGTCACTAATGGCAGGGCTCTCTAGGGTCAGGTGTTATTAGGTTCCTGTGTATGAACTCTCCTACTACTAAGGTCTGTTCATACTGGTAGACAGTCAGGGCCTAGTTTCAGGGTTTCCTGCTGGAGGTGACCGTTTCCCTTGTTTGGTCCTTTTCCCTTCCCTCTTACGCTTGGTGTGGCTATACCCTCCGCACCAGAGCGTGACACAGCATTTACGCTAGACGGTGGACTGACTGCAGCATTTACACTAGACTGTGCACTGACTGCAGAATTTACACTGGACTGTGGACTGACTGCAGCATTTACACTTGACTGTGGACTGACTGCAGCATTTACGCTAGACGGTGGACTGACTGTAGCATTTACGCTAGACGGTGGACTGACTGCAGCATTTATACTAGACTGTGGACTGACTGCAGCATTTACACTAGACTGTGGACTGACTGCAGCATTTACACTAGAATGTGGACTGACTGCAGCATTTACGCTAGACGGTGGACTGACTGCAGCATTTACACTAGACTGTGGACTGACTGCAGCATTTACACTAGACTGTGGACTGACTGCAGCATTTACACTAGACTGTGGACTGACTGCAGCATTTATGCTAGACGGTGGACTGACTGTAGCATTTACACTAGACTGTGGACTGACTGCAGCATTTATGCTAGACGGTGGACTGACTGCAGCATTTACACTAGACTGTGGACTGACTGCAGCATTTACGCTAGTTGGTGGACTGACTGCAGCATTTACACTCGACTGTGGACTGACTGCAGCATTTACACTAGACTGTGGACTGACTGCAGCATTTATGCTAGACAGTGGACTGACTGCAGCATTTATACTAGACTGTGGACTGACTGCAGCATGTACTCTAGACGGTGGACTGACTGCAGCATTTACGCTAGATGGTGGAATAACTGACTGCAGCATTTACAGTAGACTGTGGACTACCTGCAACATTTACACTAGACTGTGGACGGACTGCAGAATTTACACTAGACTGTGGACTGACTGCAGCATTTACGCTAGACGGTGGACTGACTGTAGCATTTACGCTAGACTATGGACTGACTGCAGCATTTACACTAGACTGTGGACTGACTGCAGCATTTACGCTAGACGGTGGACTGACTGCAGCATTTACACTAGACGGTGGAATAACTGACTGAAGCATTTACAGTAGACTGTGGACTACCTGCAACATTTACACTAGACTGTGGACTGACTGCAGCATTTACACTAGACGGTGGACTGACTGTAGCATTTACACTAGACGGTGCACTGACTGCAACATTTACACTAGACTGTGCACTGACTGCAGCATTTACACTAGACTGTGGACTGACTGCAGCATTTATACTAGACTGTGGACTGACTGCAGCATTTAGTCTAGACTGTGGACTGACTGCAGCATTTACACTAGACAGTGGACTGACTACAGCATTTACGCTAGATGGTGGACTGACTGTAGCATTTACGCTAGACTGTGGACTGACTGCAGCATTTACACTAGACTGTGGACTGACTGCAGCATTTACACTAGACTGTGGACTGACTGCAGCATTTACGCTAGACGGTGGACTGACTGCAGCATTTACACTAGACGGTGGAATAACTGACTGCAGCATTTACACTAGACTGTGGACTACCTGCAACATTTACACTAGACTGTGGACTGACTGCAGCATTTACGCTAGACGGTGGACTGACTGTAGCATTTACGCTGGACGGTGGACTGACTGCAGCATTTGCACTAGACTGTGGACTGACTGCAGCATTTACACTAGACTGTGGACTGACTGAAGCATTTACACTAGACTGTGCACTGACTGCAGCATTTACACTAGACGGTGGAATAACTGACTGCAGCATTTATACTAGACTGTGGACTGACTGCAGCATTTACTCTAGACAGTGGAATAACTGACTGCAGCATTTACAGTAGACTGTGGACTAGCTGCAACATTTACACTAGATGGTGGACTGACTGCAGCATTTACACTAGACTGTGGACTGACTGCAGCATTTACGCTAGACGGTGGACTGACTGCAGCATTTACTCTAGACTGTGGACTGACTGCAGCATTTACACTAGACGGTGGAATAACTGACTACAGCATTTACAGTAGACTGTGGACTACCTGCAACATTTACACTAGACTGTGGACTGACTGCAGCATTTACACTAGACTGTGGACTGACTGCAGCATCTACGCTAGACGGTGGACTGACTGTAGCATTTACGCTAGACTGTGGACTGACTGCAGCATTTACACTAGACTGTGGACAGACTGCAGCATTTACGCTAGATGGTGGACTGACTGCAGCATTTACAGTAGACTGTGGACTAGCTGCAACATTTACACTAGATGGTGGACTGACTGCAGCATTTACACTAGACTGTGGACTGACTGCAGCATTTACGCTAGACGGTGGACTGACTGCAGCATTTACTCTAGACTGTGGACTGACTGCAGCATTTACACTAGACGGTGGAATAACTGACTACAGCATTTACAGTAGACTGTGGACTACCTGCAACATTTACACTAGACTGTGGACTGACTGCAGCATTTACACTAGACTGTGGACTGACTGCAGCATCTACGCTAGACGGTGGACTGACTGTAGCATTTACGCTAGACTGTGGACTGACTGCAGCATTTACACTAGACTGTGGACAGACTGCAGCATTTACGCTAGATGGTGGACTGACTGCAGCATTTACACTAGACTGTGGACTAGCTGCAACATTTACACTAGACGGTCGACTGACTGCAGCATTTACACTAGACTGTGGACTGACTGCAGCATTTACACTAGACTGTGGACTGACTGCAGCATTTATACTAGACTGTGGAGTGACTGCAACATTTACACTAGACTGTGGACTGACAACAGCATTTACACTAGACTGTGGACTGACTGCAGCATTTACAGTAGACTGTGGACTGACTGCAGCATTTATACTAGACTGTGGACTGACTGCAGCATTTACTCTAGACGGTGGATTGACTGCAGCATTTACACTATACGGTGGAATAACTGACTGCAGCATTTACACTAGACTGTGGACTACCTGCAACATTTACACTAGATGGTGGACTGACTGCAGCATTTACATTAGACTGTGGACTGACTGCAGCATTTACATTAGACTGTGGACTGAACCACTGCATGCTTAAACAAAAACAAATTCGCTCTATCTCCTGGCTGCCTGCAGCTAGTGGGAGCTTAACAGCTTTCTGCATGCTATGAAGTAATTTCCTATTCCCCTTCTAGTGGCAGATGCCGGAAGTCACAATGTTATGTTTTAAAGGGAATCTGTCATGTTGAACATGGTGTTTGAGCTGCAGACAGCATGTTATAGAGCAGGAGGAGCTGAGCAGATTGATGTATAGTTTTGTTGGAGAGGTTTCAGTAAAACTTGTAATTTACTCATTTCAATTCCTACTCATTCTGGCAGTCCTATTAGTGATTGACAGTCATCTCTGTATATACAGTCATAGAGAGAAGGCTGCCAATCACTGATAGGACCGCCTCGTGGACTTCAAAGATCAGAATGAGCAGGAATTTAAATGTATAAAATAAGTGTTACTGAATCTTTTTCCATAAAGCTATATATTAGTCTGCTCAGCTCCTCCTGCTCTATAACATGATGCCTGCAGATTACATTGTATGATGACAAGTTCCCTTTAAATCTATGGCCCACATTTACAAGTGTCAGTGCACCTAGATTCTGGTGTAAACTGCAACAAAAAGTGGTGCAATTTGGAGCATCTACTGTAGTTTTAGAGAAATTATCTGCACCTAGACTGACAAGGGGTGTGTGGCTTATCCAAAAGGATGTGACTTTGCAGAATAGTGCGTTTTTCCTACTATGCAATATTTTGCACCAAAAGTGTGTCAAAATTGTACCAACCAAATGTTGTCTGAAACTAAGCCAATAGTTTGTATTAAGTTAGACAAAAGTGTCTAGCCCTGTGCCAGATTTATCAGCCAGCCTGAGCCACTGTTAGAAATCTGGTGGAGGTCTAGACAGCCTGTGTAATTTTACGCCATGTATAGAATTAGTAAATCTGCCCCTACCTCTGTGCAGCAGTGCTCCAGACTAAAGAAGTCACAAGTCTAAAAGTGTAGGATCCACTAGGAAAAGAGTTTTAGTTATAAAAGATATTTATTCGGTCACTTATAGTTGTGTATGTATGTGTATGACATTGTCCTCACCACTTTCCGAAAAGGGACTGTGGTGTGTGCATCAGCTTCAGCAAATTTATCATCATTTATGCCAGTTTTCTGGGGTAAATGATGCTTGAATTCTCTGCAACCTATGAGCATGAACGTGTGGCCGTACCTTTAGGGCCCTTGCAGACGAGCATGAGACTCGGACGTCTCCCGCATCGCGGGCCCTAGCTTGAACTCCCGGCACTGAACGGGGTTACATAGCATTATACTAATTTATGATGCTATGTAACCCTTACAGTTCTGGAATGTATTGGATAACACTAACAGCATTATGTCAGTGTTATCCAACACATTCCAGAACTGTAAGGGTTACATAGCATCATAAATCAGTATAATGCTATGTAACCCCGTTTAGTGCAGGGAGTTCAAGCCAGGGCCCGCGATGCGGGAGACGTCCGAGTCTCACGCTCGTCTGCAAGGGCCCTTAGGCTGCTGCCACATGTTCAGGTTTTTTTATGCACTTTTTGAAGCCAAAATCAGGTGTGGATCATAACAGGAGAGAAAGTATTAAAGGGTTTCTGCCACCAAAATTTTCCATATTAAACAGAATGTCCGATCCTAATCCTGCGCCTGCGCCGTGCGTCCTTCGTCCGTGAGTGTAGCAGGCTCCCGGCTTCCTCACTGCGCCTGTGCTGACTTCTCTTCCGGGTGTACTCTGACGTAGTCGGCGCAGGCGCAGTGAGGAAGCCGGGAGCCTGCTACACTCACTGCACCTGCGCTGAACGAAGGACGCACGGCGCAGGATTAGGATCGGACAGGGCCAGCAGCGGATGGAGCGAGCTGCCTGGCCCAGTCAATCAAGAAAAGAAGGTGGGCAAAACGGCGCCTCTAGGAGCAGGGTTATCGCCCTACCCCCTGCTCCTAGAAGGCTAATTTACATATAATAAAAGTAACTTTTTCTACAAAATGGGGCAGCAGAGAATAAAATAATTTACATATTAAGCATGAGATGACATTTTCGCATTGGAAATGTCATTCTGTTTAATATGGTAAATTTTGGTGACAGAAACCCTTTAAGGACAGATACAACGTCTCCCCTTTTTTCAATCTACTGCTGGTTTTAGTTTCAAAAACACCAGGAAAACTGAACGTGTGGCCGTACCCTTATGCCTTATTCACACAGTCAGTGGAGCACGTTTACTAAGGGACTTGCAACTATTTTAGGTGTTAAATAGTCGCATGTCCCTTTTTCTAATCGGCTGCCCGATGATATTTAGTTGCATGGCTGGTTTTATGCCGTGTCCCCTAGTTGGGCATGATGGAGGAAGGGGCAAATTTACAAAAATTTATGTCTGGAAATAAATGGCGTAAATGTAAGTGAAAAAATACGCCAGTCGGGGCTGGCGTAGCTTTTACACCAGGTGCAAGGACTAGCACAGATGCACCTAATTTATGACGGGGCACATGGCTCATCATCAATGAGACAAATCTAACGGCAGCACAGAGGGGGAAACTAGTACCAATGTAAAAAGCCGGTCATAGTAAATGTGCTCCAGTGTTTGGTCAGTGATTTCCATCAGTTATTCTGAACCAAAACCACAAAACAGGTGCAAATCTTTCCATTAGGGCTCATGCACACAACTATATGTATTTTGCGGTCCGCAAAAAACGGATCTGCATAAAATAAGGATGATGTCTGTATGCATTCCGTATTTTGTGGAACGGAACAGCTGGCCCCTAATAGAACAGTCCTATCTTTGTCCGTAATATTTTTTTGTGGAATGGACACACGGACATACGGAAATGGAATGCACACAGAGTAACTTCCATTTTTTTTTGGAGACCCATTGAAATGAATGGTTCAGCATATGGTCCGCAAAAAAAAAATGGACATGGAAAGAAAACATGTTCATGTGCATGAGCCCTTATACCTCATCTCTGTTGAGGCTCCAATCCTGGTTTTGGCTCACAATCACTGATGGAAATCACTGACCAAAACACTGACGTGTGAATGAGGCTTTACTACTCCAGCTAGTAAATAGGCAATTACTGATGCCATTCTGTAACATACAAGCAAAGGTTCACAAAAGGTGCATCCGGCACAGAACATCTCTGGATAGATGCCTGAACACAAGTAAACAAACACATAGGGAAGCACCCTCAGGCATGTGATGAGAAGATCATTCTAAGAACACTCATAGAGAAGTCTGCGTCCAGTCCTGGACTTTCCTGGTATTCTGAATATAGCACATTGAGCTGTCGATGTTGAAAATACTGTAACACAACAAATATCTAAACCTGTGCCATGACAATAAATGCCACATTCCAAGGAAAATCAGGCATCATCTTCCAATGTAATATACCTTCCAAATGTCCTTTTAAAAGGGACAGCACGTACTGTTGGTCCAAATCCCCCTGTGACTCTTTGCTCCCTAAATATCATTCTGTTTCATCCAATAAATAGATTTGCATTAATAAATATTGCTCCAGAATTTGTATAGTTTATTACTGCATATTAGACCCATGCTTGGATATTATTTCATCATATGATGCACATTGGACCATACATGTGTGGAAATCAAAAAGTATTGCAACTTGAACATGTGCATGAAACTTTTCATGTAGTGTTGGTCAAAAATTGCAATGTGTTTTCCTAGGTTTACCACCCATGACATGTCTGTTCTAGTCAGGGGTGGGATTTAAATTTTCAACGGCAGACACACGGCATACACATAGTTACATATACATACACCATATATGCAACACACATAAATACGCCATATGCATGGTACACATACATAAATACGCAATATTTACACTACACACACACACCACACAAAATTTTAAAAGCCTAAGCACCGGATCTGTAATTTTAACAACCGGATCTGGAGAACCTGAGGGAACTGGCTGAATCCCTATAAAATAACAATTCTGCAGCATCCTTTCTAAAAACTCTGATCCCAATTTATTATACTAGTGCAAAGGAAAACTGTCAAGCTTGCCCATAGCAACTTTCATTTTCCAAAAGGCGGAATCCGATAGGTTGACAATTAAAGGGGTTTTCCAGGATTTTAATATTGATGACCTATCCTCAACCAGCTGATCGGCGGTTGGACCCCCGCCGATCTGATATTTATGACCTATCATGCGGATAGGTCATCAATATTAAAATTCCAGAAAACCCCTTTAAGGGCTCATGCACACGACCGTATGCCGGCCGGGCCCGTGCTGTGGACTGCAATGCACAGGCTCCGACCGTGGGGCCACCACCTGCAGATTGTGGACCGATTCAGTTGAATGGGGTCCGCGATCCGCATCCGATTGTCCACACCGCAAAAAAGTAGTGCATGCACTACTTTTTTGCGGTGCGGAGGCACAGGCAGAAAACTCACGGAAGCACTTCATAGTGCTTCTGTGGGCTTCCGATCCGTGCCTCCATTCCGCACCGCATCTCCCGGATTTCTGACCCATTCAATTGAATGGGTCCACATCCGTGATGCAGGGTGCACAAGGCTGGTGCCCATGTATTGCGGATCCGCTGTTTGCAGGCCACAATACGGCCACGGTCGTGTGCATGAGGCCTTAGTCAGTTTCCTTTTGCACCTGTTTAGATAAATCTCCCCTTCCGTGTTATTCTGTTTCTCTGTTATTCCTACTACACATTTATGAATAAACTGCCAACTGAGTGTTACTGCTCACTCTCACGCTGTCCAATCATTTTCAGACTGTTTCGGGACACACCCCTTTGGCAAGGGGAAATGGTAACATCCAGTTGCCAATTTTTTTATAAGTTTCTAGTAAGAATACAGAAATTGTCCCATAGAAATAGGCATTCTTGACCACTAACCCATTCAAACTTGGCATGGCTAGGGAGAGAGGATGGCAATCCATTGGCATATTAACAATATTTTAGGCTGGAATACCTCTTTAATGCCTATGCATCCAGGAGTGTCTAGGACCCATTCACATAGATACTGGAATTCTAATGGGGTAACTCTGTCTGTTATTATGGGGGAAAGAATGGGGGTACCATGTTTTTCCTGGTTTGTGCACCAAGAGGGCCTGTTCCACCCATGACTGCAGGCAAGATAGAAGAACCAACCACAGGATCATCCTGGCTTTCTATCCTTCCAGAGTGGGGTGCAGCATGCCAAGGAGAAGCAAGTGGTACTTCTACTCTCTGTCTTTCGAAAGTCTCTCTTTGCAGAACCTAAGGCTGGCAATGAGGTTCTTAGTAGATTCCAGGGCACAGAATTACAGGGATTGGCCCATCATAGACAATGGGGGCATATAGCTAGTATATGCCCCATTGCCTGATAGGTGCAGGTCCCATCTCTGGGACCCGCACCTACACCGAGAACGGAGAGGGGAAAGGTGGCGGAGGGCGCACTCAAAACAAGTCCCGATAGTCTCTTGTGATTGAGAAACGTCTGAAAAAATAAAATTGATGGGACTCAAAGCAAAATGTCTTCAAATTTATTTTCTGTGTTTATAATGTGTTATTTTTTAAACTCTCACTGCAAACCTCCTCAACGTGCTTGCAGTCCTCCTCTCAATAAGCCTAAAACACCAGTCTGATGTCGGCTGTATCACAACTAGGTTTTCCTTCTCCTTTTAATGTAGCTTGTCCTCCTCAGACGTGCAGCATCTTCAGACCTGGATGAGCAATCTGGAGGGAAAGGAACAAACAACCGTGGGATCCATGTACACTTTTATATCTCCATTTATTGTTCTACTCACAAGATTAAAACTTGTATAAACGCAATCTGTGGACTTCACCTACTTCATCCATGGGTTCCATTTGTTCCCCTTGGTAATGCTGCTAAATTGTGCTGCTGGGAGTGGTTTCTAATACAGAATCAGTCTCCTTTCCCTTCTGGCAGCTCCTTTTTTGTTTCCCCTGCAGAAGAAGACTTACCATACTTCTGCTCCTTCCTTAACGAGCAGGGTGGAAACCCATTTCTGTTAGCCGCAGTGAGTAGAGAATCACTATGCAGAGACATGGCTGTGGAGATAGTGACTGAGCATGCGTGTCCACCAACATTCAGCTCTTTAGGGGGGACGTATACTGCTAACACCAGGTGGCACCATACTACATAGGTAAATATCATAACCCTTCGGTGTATAATTTTGCATGGTATATAAATTACATACAATACTCATTTTTCATGATGTATGCAATGATTATGTTTTTTTAATGGGGGCAGCCCTTTAAATGGTTAAAGGGCATCTGTCAGCAGATTTGTTCCTATGAAACTGGCTGTCCTGTTACATGTGTGTTTGGCAGCTGAAGGCATCTGTGTTGGTCCCATGTTCATATGTGCCCGCATTTTTATAAACAAGTGAGCCTCTAGGAGCAACGGGGGAGTTGCAGTAACACCTAGAGGCTCAGCTCTCTCTGCATCTCCCACGCCCTCTGCACTTTGACTAACAGGGCCAGGCAGTGTAAAAATGATCACACCTGTCCCTGACTTCCCCTAAAGTCAATCAAAGTGGAGAGAGCATGGCAGCTGCAGGAAGAGCTGAGCCTCTAGGTGTAGTGGCAATATCCCTGGTAATCCTAGAGGATTTATTTGTATATTTTAAAACTTTTTAAAATGTTTTACAAATTTTTCTCAGCAATGCAACAGGTCAGCCAGTTTTATAGGTGCAAATCTGCCGTTAGATGCCCTTTAAAGCAAAGGAAGAAAGCCTTAAAGGGGTTATCCAATTTCTCAAACAGCCCCCAATGTGCCGGGCCCCTCACAGGTAATATACTTACCCCGCTCCTTGTGCGTCTCCTAGTCCCACGCTGCTTCTCCCTGTACACAGAAGAAAACATCCGGTGTCGAGGGGGAGAAGCCAATGGAAGGCAGGGATGGGGACAAGCCTCCCTAGCATCGCTGGTGACGCTAGGAAGACTCCCCCCGCCTGCCATTGGCTCTATCCCCCCTTTCGCGACACTGGATATATTCATCCGTGTACAGGGAGAAGCAGCAGCAGTGCGGAGACCAGGAGCGGCACAGGGAGCGGGGTAAGTATATTACCTGTGAGGGACCCGACACATGGGGGAGCTGTTTGAGAAATTGGATAACCCCTTTAAGGCTCTCATATCAGTAACGTTTTCGACGGGATGAGCCAACAATGTAATGTGTATAGGCAGCCCCCAACTCTCACCGGACAGATAATGTTGGAGGAGAGAATGATCAGGCACATTGGATTTCAACACCGGATCCTTTTGTTCTCCCAGGAGAGAAGCCATTGTTAGAAATGTCTGACTGCAGTTTTCTCCCCTCTCTGTTTGTGTAGAGAGCTGTTGGATTAACAATCGCAGAGAGCTGTTGGATTAATAATCGCAGAGAGCTGTTGGATTAACAATCACAGAGAGCTGTTGGATTAATAATCGCAGAGAGCTGTTGGATTAACAATCGCAGAGCTGTTGGATGAACAATCGCTTGGCTGGCAGCCATTGAAGGCATATGAGCACCTTTATTTTCACTGTATACATTCAGAATCCTGTGCAGACATAAACCTACAGGGATAAGGTAGAGTTGGATCTGAGAGCTCACATTACTACACAGTGTTACCCACTGCCTGAAGAAAGATACAGATGGTATTTATGTAACTGAAGACAATCTTTAGCGTGCATCATTATGTATTTCACAAAACTTCAGCTTCAAAACTGCAATTATATAATATATAAGTCTGTAAGTGACTCACAAGTATGTTTTCTTCTATGCGAATTTCCATAAAGATGAAGTAATGTTTAATGAATACGCTCACAGACAAAGAATTACTTAAAGGGACACTTCCATCAAAAAGGGGTATTTTTTAAACTCAATAATCATAAATTATAGATTTTGTTTACTTTTTCAGCAGTACTATATCATTGAAAATGAACACACAATATTGTCTTTCTATATAACAGTCAGCACAGAGAGCTAAAACTGCTATATAGATTGTTAAAAATCACAGAAAAAGATACAAAACATCCTAAACGATATGGTAGTAAATATGCGAATCTGCATGGCTACATTTATAAATCACGGAAAATAATATACTAAAACAATGCAAACATAATATATGGACTAAGCCCTCATATTTGATTTTACATAGATTGTTAGTTTACTGCTGCTGCAGGGAGAAGTTATCTGAAGGACAATCCTCATTATAATAGTAGGTGTGGAATTGGTATGATAGTATGTTCTCTTGATTAGTGTGTGATGCCCTAATTGAGTCACTATAAGGGGTTCTCACTGATCAGAGTGATTGTCTGACTAAGAAAGTAAAAAGAGGCTGTTTGCCATGCTAAAAGTCCAAAAAAGAGAGTAGGGGTTCTACAGGAATTGATAAAATAAAATTGCTGAAAATACCTAAATACTACTTTATTATAAACAAATTCCCAAATAGCTTTTATTATTTATAATGGCTAGTTTTTTTCCAGGAGGCAACTATCATGAGAAATAAAATGGCCACTGCTCTATTGGCACACAACCTGTCCTAATCACACAGTTGGATGGGTTACTTCAAAATTGTGAGCTAAAGAGCTGCCTCTGCTCTCCTTCCTGCTCTGGCTGTCATGAATTATGATCCTATATACAGTGAAAGTGCACAGAGGAAGGATAAGATTGTAGCCGACAATGTAGCGGAGTAGATATAGTAGATATAAACGCTTCTCCGTCCTGAAGATGTTATCAGCTGTATGTAGGATCGTAATTCAGCTAGAGCGGTGAGGAGAGCGGAGGAAGCGCGTTAGCTCACTGCTTAGAAGTAACCCATCCAGCTGTGTGATTAGGACAGGTTTTGTGTGTGCGAATAGGACAGCAGCCATTTTATTTCCCCTGATGATTGCCCCTGGAGAAAATGAGCCATTATAAATTAACAAAGGTATTTTGGAAATTCGTTTATAATAAAGTAATATTTAAGATATTTTCTGTCATTTTATTTTCTTAATTCTGGGAAAGAAGAGCTAAAACAGGAAGTAGAGTACATACAGTGACTTCAGAAAGTATAATACATTGAGTGACTTCAAAAGCTTATATCTAGAAAACCATCTTTGCATTTTAAAAAAAATATATATATATGTATATATATATATATATATATATATATATATATATATATATATAATAGTCACATGTAGGTCGTTAAATAAAGAGCTATCCCATAATACACAGTTGTAAGAATGTTCCGTAGGCTACAGGTAATTAGTCTATAGGTAATTGCAGTCTATAGGCTATGAAGGCATTTATACAGTATAAAATGGCGCAGTGCTGCAGGGAGGCAGTGTTGTCCAAGATTTGCTAAACCATCTAGTCCATGGTTATGTCTAGCGTGGCAATCCAGCTCCATTCGATGCAAGGCTAGCGCTGTTTCTGGAGGAAAAAAAATATATATTTTTTTCTAATCCCGACTTAATATTAGGTAGTTGCTTTTAAAGGAATTTTCTCTGAAATAGGTCTTGATTGCTATGGGCCACCGAGGAGCCCTCAATAAGCATAAGAAAGGGGTTCCCAAGCTCCCTGTTCATTCCCGCTGTGCACCTCGGTCAGCACCACAGACTTTGAATAGAGAGGGAGGGTGCATGCTCAAACACTGCTCCACTCAAACTCCTTTAGGGGTTCAAACTACTTTGCACCCCTGTTCTAGTGATCAGCGGGGTCTCCACCAAACAGACATCTATTATTTACCCTGTAGATAGGTGATAAATGTAATTTGTGAGGAAACCTCTTTAAGTAACTTTTCTTAAGGACATTATTATGAGTTCTAGACTATTTCTGAGAAAATTACTGGAACATTGGAGCTGGTATTGCACAGTTTGTGGTCACAACGAGAGAAAGCCTTAAAGTCAGTGTCGGACTGGCCCACCAGAGGACCGGAGGATCCTCCGGTAGGCCCCAAGCCAGGAACCTATAGTGCCATTGCCGTTGCCCCGGCGCTAGCTGCCGACAATCTAAAGCCCCCTTAATGGCCCGGCTCCTGTACAGATCAGCCCACCCAGCCACTTAAAAAAAGCATACTTACCTGTCCTGCCGCGCTGCCGCTGTCCTCGGCTCCCACGCTCCACTGTCTTCCCTTCCGGCGCGCACTATGACCTGACGCAGCGTCAGGTCATAGTGCGCGCCGGCAGGGAAGACAGTGGAGCGTGGAACCTGATGGCAGCGGCAGCGCGGCAGGAGAGGTAAGTATTCTTTTTTAGTGGCTGGGTGGGCTGGTCTGAGGGGGGGGGGAGACCCTGATCTGAGGTCTGATGGGGCACAAGATGCTGACCTGAGGTCTGATGGGGGCACAAGACGCTGACCTGAGGTCTGATGGGGGCACAAGACACCGACCTGAGGTCTGATGGGGGGCACAAGACGCCGACCTGAGGTCTGATGGGGGCACGAGACGCCGACCTGAGGTCTGATGGGGGCACGAGACGCCGACCGGAGGTCTGATGGGGGCACGAGACGCTTACCTGAGGTCTAATGGGGGCACGAGACGCCGACCTGAGGTCTGATGGGGGCACGAGACGCCGACCTGAGGTCTGATGGGGGCACGAGACGCCGATCCCTGTACTGTGACATCACTGTGTTTATTATCCCTGTACGGTGACATCACTGTGTTTATTATCTCTGTACTGTGACATCACTGTGTTTATTATCCCCGACCGGAGGTCTGATGGGGGCACGAGACGCTTACCTGAGGTCTAATGGGAGCACGAGACGCCGACCTGAGGTCTGATGGGGGCACGAGACGCCGACCTGAGGTCTGATGGGGGCACGAGACGCCGATCCCTGTACTGTGACATCACTGTGTTTATTATCCCTGTACGGTGACATCACTGTGTTTATTATCTCTGTACTGTGACATCACTGTGTTTATTATCCCTGTACGGTGACATCACTGTGTTTATTATCTCTGTACTGTGACATCGCTGTGTTTATTATCCCTGTACAGTGACATCACTGTTTTTATTTTCCCTGTACAGTGACATCGCTGTGTGTATTATCCCAGTGCAGGAAGAGGTAAGTGGTCTGTGTTTGTGTGTTTGTTTTCTATTTTTCAGGGTCGTGAATGCAGAGGACTACGTCGGATTCGGTGGACTACGTCGGACCAGCTTTTTTTTTTTTTTTTTAATAAAATGGTCAAACAGGGGTCTGGGGGAGTGTTTATTTCAATAAAATGTTTTATACTTGTGTGTGTGTATTTTTTTTTACAATACTACAGTTTTAGTAATAACGGCTATCTACAGACGGCCCTGATTACTAATACTGGGCTTAGTGCTTGCCGGTATGGCAGGCCAGCACTAACCCCAACATCTATTACCTCGGCACCCACCGCCACCAGGGGTGCCGGGAAGAGCCGGGTACCCGCAGGACCGGACCTTCTAATTGAGGGTCTGGCTCTGGGGCGGCTGCAGGCTGGTACCATTAGGCTGGGAAAGGCCAATAACCGTGTCCCTTCCCACCCTGGTAGTGCCAGGCTGCCGCTGCTGGTTGTATCTGGCTGTCGAAGGAAAAAGGGGGACCCCACGCCATTTTTAAAAAAAATTATTTAATTATTTTTGTAAAAAAATGGCGTGGGGTCCCCCCCTTTTTTCCTTCGCCAGCCAGATACAACCAGCAGCAGCAGCAGCCTGGCACTACCAGGGTGGAAAGGGACATGGTTATTGGCCCTTCCCAGCCTAATGGTACCAGCCTGCAGCCGCCCCAGAGCCAGACCCTCAATTTAGAAGGTCCGGTCCTGCGGGTACCCGGCTCTTCACGGCACCCCTGGTGGCGGTGGGTGCCGAGGTAATAGATGTTGGGGTTAGTGCTGGCCTGCCATACCGGCAAGCACTAAGCCCAGTATTAGTAATCAGGGCCGTCTGTAGATAGCCATAATTACTAAAACTGTAGTATTGTAAAAAAAAATACACACACACAAGTATAAAACATTTTATTGAAATAAACACTCCCCCAGACCCCTGTTTGACCACTCCCCCACCGAATCCGACGTAGTCCTCTGCATTCATGACCCTGAAAAATAGAAAACAAACACAGACCACTTACCTCTTCCTGCACTGGGATAATACACACAGTGATGTCACCGTACAGGGATAATAAACACAGTGATGTCACAGTACAGAGATAATAAACATAGTGATGTCACAGTACAGAGATAATAAACACAGTGATGTCACCGTACAGGGATAATAAACACAGTGATGTCACAGTACAGAGATAATAAACACAGTGATGTCACAGTACAGAGATAATAAACAGTGATGTCACAGTACAGGGATAATAAACACAGTGATGTCACAATACTGGGATAAAACACACAGTGATGTCACTGTACAGGGATAATAAACACAGTGATGTCACAGTACAGAGATAATAAACACAGTGATGTCACAGTACAGGGATAATAAACACAGTGATGTCACAGTACAGGGATAATAAACACAGTGATGTCACAAGTAATACTGGGATAATACACACAGTGATGTCACTGTACAGGGATAATAAACACAGTGATGTCACAGTACAGGGATAATAAACACAGTGATGTCACTGTACAGAGATAACAAACACAGATATTTCTTTATGGTGGGCCCCAAGAATTATTTCCTCTGGTGGGCCCTAGGTACTCCAGTCCGACCCTGCTTAAAGTAGTGGATCAGCATCATTCCTCACTTACAATGAGACTATTGAGAAGTCTTCTCCACATTTATACTGGTAAACTTGTTTTTGTGAAGCTAACCACACATATGCACAATGTGATGAAGGGGGTGTACCAGTGTATTATTAGGCCCCATTCACACGTCCTGATTTTTGCTCCGCATCCTATCCGCGTCCGATCCGCAATAACGGATCTATAATGCGGATAGTATGCGGATCCATTCATTTCAATGGTTCCTGAAAAAATGTGGACATCACTCCGTGTGTTGTCCGCATCTGTGTTTCCGTTCCGATTGTCCACAATAAAAAACCAGCATGTCCTACTGTCATCCCGAAATTGCGGTCCGTAGCCCAATACAAGTCTATGGGACGTCCGTAAATGCGGAAGACATGCGGAAAGGCATCCGCATGTCATCCGCATTTGCGGATTCCGTTCCAGGAGGGTAGAAAAAAAAGAAAAAAAAAAAGATTTGATTCCTCCTCCTCCGGATCCGCAAAAAAAAATGGGATGACATATGGATACATCCTTTCCGTTTTTTACGGAAAAACGGAATGGATGTGCTGGAAAAACTGAGTTTTTTGCAGAACAATGGATCCGCAAAAAACTGACCGTTTTCCAGGATGTGCACAAATACGGACGTGCGAATGGAGCCTTATAGTGATTTTTCGTGGGTAGTATATTGAACTATACTCAGGATAGGTAATCAATAACTGATCGTTGAGGGGCTGACTCCTGGCACCCATTGCCAATCAGCTGTTTGAAGAGGCTGCTGTTCATTGGGTTGCAATACCAAGCACAACCACTATATAATGTATGGCTCTGTGCTTGGTGTGCCTTGAGAAGCACTGCTGTCTCTTCAAACAGCTGAATGTCAGGGGTGTCTGGTGTCGGACCAGCACCAATCAGATATTGATTAACTATCTTGAGAATACGCCATCAATCATGAACTTCTGGAAAACCCTTTTAAAAGGCATCCGTCAGCAGATTTGTCAGGAGAACAGGGCATTGCCTTTATACATAGAGGCAGTGGTGTGTCTAAGGTGTTTGGCACCGAGGATGGGTCCTTTCTCTGACACCCTCCCAATACTTTAAAACATTGTGCCCCCCTTTGTTTTTCCACCTCACAGTAGTTATGCCCCCTCTGTGCCCCCTCACAGTACTAACACCCACATTGTGCCCCCTCATGGTAGTTATGCCCATACTGTGTCCCCTCACAGTAGTCATGCCCACATTGTGCCCCCTAATAGTATTTATGCCCTCAATGCACCACTTCACAGTAGTTATATCCACATTGTGACCCACTCACAGTAGTTATGTCCACAATGTGCTCCTTTCTCACCAGTTATGCTCTCATTGTTCCCCCTCACAGTAGTAATGCCCTCTCTGTGCCCCTTCACAGTAGTAATGCCATCTCTCTCTCTCTGTCCCCTTCAGAGTAGTAATGCCCTTTTTCTATGTGTCCCCCTTCACAGTCGTAATGCCCTCTCTGTGCTCTCTTCACAGTAGTAATGCCCTCTCTGTGTCTGTTTTCACAGTAGTAATGCCCTCTCTGTGCCCCTTCACAGTAGTAATGCCGTCTCTCTCTCTCTCTCTCTGTCCCCTTCAGAGTAGTAATGCCCTTTTTCTATGTGTCCCCTTCACAGTCGTAATGCCCTCTCTGTGCTCTCTTCACAGTAGTAATGCCCTCTCTGTGTCTGTTTCACAGTAGTAATGCCCTCTCTGTTCCCCCTTCACAGTAGTAATGCCCTCTCTGGACCCCCTTCACAGTAGTAATGTCCTCTCTGGGCCCCCTCAGTGTTGTTAAAATAATAAAAAAAAACAGTAAATACCTTGTCCCATTCCTGATGATCAGATCCCCTCCAGCACTTCTCTGCAGACACAGATTAAGTGCACAGGCAGATTCCCGAGCTCTTCCTACACAGTCCAGCAGAGTAATCTGTGCCTGCAGGGATGAATGGTGAATCGGGAACCAGACGACTGGAGGAAGGAAAGAGCACAGGGCGCTGAGCAGTCAGAAAGGGAAAGGACCACCAGCTCCCCGGCGCTGTAGCAATGGAAACGCTCATAGCATCCGGCAACCCCCTGACAGCTGACGCCCAGGGCAGACTGCATCCTTGCCCCCGCCACCCCCCCCTTCCCACGCCACCACCCATCCTTCCTCCACGCCACTTCCTGCAGTTTCTAGGTGTAAAGGCAACACCCCCATTGCTCCTAGAGGCACATTTGCATATACCGTATTAATTTTCCTCAGCAATGCGGGCACATATGGACATGGGACCAACACAGATGCCTTCAGCTGCTAAGTGCACATGTAACAGGTCGGCCAGTTTCATAGGCACCAATCTGCTGTTAATTATTCAGAAAGTAACTGTATATGCAAGGTGTTTTGTGGTACTGATGCAGTTTTAGTCACATCTCAACCTCTACATGTGAATTTTTATTGCAGAAAATAATCTTTAAGTAATTTAGTAAAAAAGAAGACATCTGTCATTCTCATCTATCAGTGGTATTAAGAGGAGCCCTTTTGGTAAATTGTATGAACCGCGTCCGCAACATTCAAAATACATTTTTACAGTACTCCTCTGATGTAAGTATTACCTCCTATTCCCTGCCCCTACTTATGTCTGTCAGCAGTTTTGCATTAACCAAATTGCTGACAAACTCACTTTAAATCAAAAGATAATGTGTTATATGACGTGTCAGGTATTTCAGCTTGTTGGTTTTTGGGGTAGTGGTTTCCTCAGTTCCTGTGAATATAAGCAGAGCTCAGGCTGCCCTTGTGGTTATTCTACCCAATCATTTTAACATATAGATTTACCTTAAAGTGAATATGTAATCAGAAAATGACCTGCTGTTTAAATCACTATTTTATGTTTAATATATTTTAAAATAATTTTTATGATGTTATTTTTCATTTTCCATGAAATTTTTTATATTTAAACTAAAACCAAAAATCCTGCAGTTTTCACACTGACCACTATGTCTAATAATTGGCTCTTTGCTGCAGTAAACTCATTCTAAGGCTACTTCCACACCTGTGGCGCGGGGCTTCGGCAGGCTGTTTCCGATGGGTGAACAGCCCGCCGGATCTGTGCTGCCGTAGGTGCATGTGTGGGGCCAGAATTGCGCTCCAGCCCCATTCACTGTAATGGGAGCGGGCCACGGATCCGGCCGCAGCACGGCAACCCCTGCTGAGAGGCGGCCGGAACGAAAATACAACACGTGCACCTGCGGCAGCACGGATCCGGCGGGCTGTTCACCCACCGAAACAGCCTGCCGGAGCCCCGCGCCTCGGGTGTGGAAGTAGCCTAATTCTGCCTGTAATGATATCACGTCTGTGTATAGATAAGACAGGATTCTCCATTCACAATAGGTGACTGGCAGAGCTTATCTATTCTCCCCTTGTACAATGACCTCTGCACAGGTCACAGAGCATGCCTAGAAAACTCTCCCATAGAAGTCAATGAGGTCCCCTCCTGACCATTGTGTCTATGGCCCATGGGGCTGCCATAGAGCAATTTTTTAATGCTGTGTAAATACTGTTAAGAAAGCTCAGGCAAGATGGCCGCCCCATAATAATGTTCAGGAAATAGAATAAAAAAATGTACTATCAGAAAATAAAAACAGATTAGAAAAAAGGAGACGTGTTACCATCTGAATTTAACGGGCAGATAAAATGCTTGGTGACACATTTCCTTTAGGCTCCATTCACATGTCCTGTTTTTCTTTCCTGATTCGATCCTGATCCTGATCTGGATCCATTCATTTCAATGGGTCCTGAAAAAATCAGGATCGAATCAGGAAAGAAAAACAGGACGTGTGAATGGAGCCTATAGCCTGTATTACACATCCCAATGTGGCAGATGATTGTTGGGAGGAAAGCGTTCCCTCCCAGAAATCGCCTGCTCGCTAGCGGAGGAGACCACTGCTATTACATGTAGCGATCTCCTCTACAGCATTTGGATTGCCCGATGATCGAGCATTTGTGCGCTCATTGGGCAATCGGTGGCAGTATTACAGTGCAAGGTCGGCAGGTGTAATACAAGCTTTAGCTGAATGTGTACTTATGTATTAGGAAACTGTATAAATTGCAATTGTAAAGCTAAGGGCATTCACTTGAATGGGTCTGCAATCCGCAAGATACGGAGCAGAAGACCACAGAGTCCTTCAGTGGAATTTCAGTCCATGCCTCTGCACCGCAAAAAAATAGAACATGTTGTATTTTTTGTGGTGCGGACTGAATATTGAGGATCATGGACCCATTGAAGTGAATAGGTACACAAACGAAGGGCACACGGCCTGTGCCCGTGCATCGCAGACCGCTATTTATGGTCCACAGCACGGGCACGGGGCACACACGAGTCTAAATAGTGATTTGAAAGTAAAAACACAACCAAGTCGCAGAAAAGGTACAGGCTAGTTGCAGTTGCACAAGACTTGTATTGTGGTCTATAATAGCAGTTTTGTGTAAACTGTGTACCCTGTGACCAAAAATCCGACAGTGTTGGATTTTCTGTGATTGTCGCGGGTCACACTGCAACACCATTGACATGGTGACATTATCAGATGCAATGTTGTGCGGTTTTCTTGTCCCGCGAGACATATCGACGTGTAGCCATAGCCTGATGAAAGACTGATACTTCTTTTTAGTGCTGGATCCTCATTTGACTTTGGTAAAAAAAAAAAAACTGCACCTAAAACTGCAGCAAAAACTGCATATGTGATTCCAGCCTTAATATCAGGTATACTATGAACTGTTTAGGGGATTGTATAAGCTGTTTCCTAACATAAGGACTAGGGATGTACCATCCGAAGTTGATTCGCTAAAAACTACGTTCTAATACTGTACAGAAATCCCGCTCCATATGGTTCCAAGGTACCACCAAGAACTGAACCCAAGTTCGGTACCAAGGTTTTTCACAGTAATAACTAATTCCTGAAGTTATTACACGAAGTATCGCGCGACTTCGTGAAGTAATAACTTCGGCTCATCGGAACCAATACATTCTAATACTGTACGGAGTGGGATCTCCGTACAGTATTACAACAAAGTTTTTAGCGAATCAAGGATGTACCATTCGAAGTCAATTCGCTCATCCCTAATAAGGACCATAGGTTTATTCAAGGTATCTGGACATTCAGTTTATAGGAAAAGTGAATTTACCAAGATAGTAGGAAACTGATGTAAAGGAAAACTGGCTAAGTTGCCCATAGCAACCAATAAGATTCCACCTTTCATTTCTCAGAGCTCCTTTTGAAAATGAAAGGTGGAATCTGATTGGTTGCTATGAGCATCTAAGGCAGTTTTTCTATACAGCAGTTTTGATAAATCTCCCCCAGTATGTCATCAATGTAGAATTGTGTACTTTTCATTATATTATTACGAGGCATAGAGTAAGGAAGAATGTTCTGTACGCTCTGAACTAATGTGAACTAAGGAATTTTTGTTCTGCTTTTCACTGAATGTGACATTTTCCTTTCTAATCGTCCCTTGGCGTGTATAGAGAAGAAAGCCTTGCCACGACACGTCCATCTTTTATCCTCCTGTACAAGGTCTGAGGCTCTGGAACATAGTGTTTGTGTTATTCTATGACTTGAGAACTCTCTGTTCCTGTATGACACAGTTTAGCTCATGCGTAAGCACGTCCATCACCGCCTACCATGACACTCCCACGGGCCTGCCCTCTGCTGCTCCACATACATTCCCCTGTAAACAGCATGCCTATGTGATCTGCTGATTCCTCTGCCTCAGCTCGACACTCCAGTGGAAAATGTGCCATGCTATTAACAAAGCATAAAGTAGGAGGAATACATAAATGACTCCAATTAAATATACCAAATGCAAGTACAGATAAAAAGTGCAGCAAACGAAGCCGGAGAAAATGTGTGAAAAATAGCTTGCAGTTAAAAGGGTTTTCCGAGACTTAAGGGTCCTTTACATGGGCTGAGAATCCGCAATATAATCGCTAATGAGCAGTGTCGAACTAGGGTACCTAGGGCCCACCAGTAAAATTTATTTTGGGGGCCCACCGTACGGATACATTCAAATACTACCTGTTCACACAGCAGCAAGATGCTACCAAATGATTGAATATGGGGGTCCCTGCAGCAACCTCTATACCTAGAAGTCGTCTCAGCTCTGAACAGGTCTCTAATAATAAACTGGGGACTTTCTTTAATAATCTATCAAGTTTTTATATGAACATAGGTTGGTGGAGGTGCTGTACATTGAATATATGTATGTAGTGCAGTAAGTCTACTGTGTTATGTGCCATTTGTTCAGGGGTTGGGAAACTAGGGGCCCACCTTGCTCAGGAGCCCACCGGGGGAATTCACCTGTACCCCTGTGGGCTAGTCCGAGCCTGCTAAAGAGTGGAGGAATGCTCTTTAGCGATTATCTGGCGGTGTAAAAGTGCTTCTGATTATCCAATGCAATTGTTCATCGGGAAATAAATCCTTCAAATAAATCTTTTGTCTGCAGCAGATTGTGCTGCGTAAACGCTCTGCTGCATGCAAAAAATGATTCTGTATGGGGACGAGTGACGGCATAAGTGATTTCTCCTCCCTATACTGTCAAGGAGATTGCTGCATATAAATACACCGCTCTCCTTCACTGACAAGTGGGCGATTGTCGGGAAGGAATGATTTCTTCCCTACAATCTGCTGCTGTATCATCCTGTGTAAAGGGTCCCCACCGATCAGATACTAATGACCTATTCAGAGGATAGGTAATCAGTATTTAAAGGGGTTGTGTCACTTTAAAAAGTGGCATTTATTATGTAGAGAAAGTTAATACAAGTCACTTACTAATGTATTGTGATTGTCCATATTGCTTCCTTTGCTGGCTTGATTCATTTTTCCATCACATTATACACTGCTCGTTTCCATGGTTACAACCACCCTACAATCTATCAGCGGTGGCCATCCGAAGCTTGCTTCGCTCATCACTAGTTTGTTCAATTCCCCACCTTATACATAGTTGTTGTCCCCATAGACTTTCAGGAGATTGTTAACATAATCTGCAACAAAAACTGCATAAACACCTCACAATAACACATCATAACCACTATAAATAGTGTGCATTTATGTGCATTTTTATTGCGTTTTTGCTGCACATTTCAAGTGGATTTCCTGCATACTAATCCTGTATGCAGGTATCTAAGATTGGTGTATAAACGTCTTAATAAATCTGTTCTATGTGTTCCAGTTGTTCAAAATGTGAGAGTGGCTTTCTTGCACACTCTTTTTAGTAATGCAAATGTAGTAACATTTAGGCTAGACACACACTATAGTTTTACAAATACACATCTTTCTTGTCTTTCTAGTTGCTTACATATAATTCATGAAACTGAATTTAAATATATGATGTGTTCCCACAAGGAAGTTGGGCAACATGGTGGCTCAGTGGTCAGGATTCTCCTACATGACAGGGAACCTGGGCTCAAATCTGACCAAGTGATCTGCCGTGTTTGCGTGGATTTTCTCCAGGTACTCCTGTTTCTTCCCATAAAGCATAATGAGAGGTTAACCCTTTCATGACCGGGCCTAAAAAAGGCCTGAATGTCCAGGCAACTTTTTGTGATTTTGTGCAAGTGGCGGTTTAGTGAATGTAGCTTTTTTATTTGTTTGATTACCAAAATAATTATTTCTTAAATATTAAAACTGACAGAAAAATGTATTATTGCAAAGGTTTCCCTATTTTGTGACAATCGTTTTTTTATGTAACATGTATAAGTTTGAGCAAATGGGGCGACAAATACAAATTTTTTTATTTATTTATTTATTTTTTTTTTACTTACATTTTAATTTGATTTTGGCACATAATATGTCCCCGGGAGGTCATTAAAAGACCTCTGGAGGACACTGACTTTTTTTTTTTTAACTTTTTTCACAGGAGTCCCTGTTACAGGGGAAAACAGCCCCCTGTGGGGGCATTACACGTAGGTAGAGCTGATCGGGTTCTCCTTACACCCTGCAGCTCTGATCCTGCCCCTGCGCCCAGTGGTCACATGACCGCCGAGACTAACAGAGGAAGCGGCTCTGCCTCCTCCTGCTCTCCCCCCCTCCGCTCGTGCAGAGCTGTCCTCCTGGCACAGGAGAAGGCAAATGCGGTAATAAACAGCTCCGGTCTTCTCCTCAGGGTCCCTGTTGTGTCTCACAGCCAGGACCCGACCTGCTCCTTCTAGACAGCAGGAACAGGAGCTTTAATCCCAGTGCTGATCAGTGCTTGGATTAAAGCGCTGCCTGAACGTGTATATATGTGCTATCTGCACGGGGCATGTGCAGACAGGACGTATATACCCAGTAGACAGTTGGGAAGGGGTTAATTAAAACTGAGAAATTTGTGAGCCCTGTTGGGACAGACGGTAATGTGAATAGTGACCTTCTTCATACAGCACTGCAGAATATGTTGGCACTGTATAAGCAATGAAAAAATATATAATATTTGGCAGAGCTGCATGTCTTAATGTTGCTGACTAATTTGGATATCTTTTCTTGAGCGAGGGCACTGGTCAATACTGTGTCTATACATTGTTGTATCAAAAGACTTTTTTTTCTGGAAATGTAAAACCGTTTTTATCACATTTATGACCCAACTATGAAGATCTTTTCCCATAAGGCCCCTTTCACACAAGCAAGATTTACGCGCGGGTGCGATGCATGACGTGAACGCATAGCACCCGCACTGAATCCTGACCCATTCATTTCAATAGGTCTGTGTACATGAGCGTTTTTTTCACGCATCAGTTCTGCGTTGTGTGAAAAAAACGCAGCATGTTCTATATTCTGCGTTTTTCACACAGCCCTGGTCCCATAGAAGTGAATGGGGCTTCAACAAAAAACGCATTGCATCCTGAAACAAGTGCGAATGCAATGCGTTTTTCACTGATGGTGGCTAAGAGATTTTTTTTGTAAACCTTCAGTTTTTTTTATCACGCGCGTGAAATACGCATCAAAACGCATTGCACCCGCGCAGAAAAAACTGAACAACTGAACGCAATCGCAGACAAAACATACTGAACTTGCTTGCAAAATGGTGCAAGTTTTCCTAAATGCGCCCTGACCTAATCCGTCACGCTCAGGGGCGGGCTGGGCCAGGGGGCAGGAGGGCAGATGCCCCCCGGGCCGGTGGATGACAGGGCCGCTGCGGCTACTGAACTCAATTGTATCTGCATCCACTAGATGCAGATACAATTGTGCCTGCAGCAGCCAGCGCCGGTGGAACAAGGGAACCTCTGGTTCCCTGCTCCGCTATTACCGGTGGACGGCGCACTGATGTGACGTAGGCGGTGCAATGACGTCATCACGCTGCCTGCGACGTTCCTCAGGAGCAGACCCGCCAGAAGAGGCCAGGTCTGCATCGTGGGACCGCGCCAGGACAGGTAAGTATAAACTGCCCTCCCACTCTACATGCAGCCCTAAACCTAATACTGGCCCCTGCCTCCCTATTTCTGACCCCCAATACTGGCTACTGACCACCAATACTGGCCCTGCCTTACCCTAATACTGGCTACTGACCACCAATACTCACCCTGCCTTACCCCTAACCCTGGCCTCTGACCCTCAATACTGACCCTGCATTGACCCCAACCCTAATACAGGCCCCTGACTCCTACTCCGGTACTGACCTCTAACCTTGGACCCCTAACCCTGATACTGGCCCCTGACCCCCTAGTATTTTCCACTAATACTGGCCCTGTCTCACCCCCCTAATACTGGCCCTGTCCCATCCCTAACCCTAGTACTGACCCCTACCCTAATACTGACCTCTAATACTGTCCCTAACCCTAATATAGACCGCTAACCCTAATATACTGTACTGACCCATAATACTTTCTCTAACTCTAATACTACACCATACTGACCCCTAACCCTACTACTGATCACTAACCCTAAGGCTACATTCACATGACCATATTTGTTTTGCAGTCCACAATTGCGGATCCACAAAACACGGATACTGGCCATTTGTGTTCCACATTTTGTGGAACGCACATGCCCAGCCCTATGATAGAAATGCCTGTTCTCGTCTGAGATTGTGGTCAAGAATAGGACATACTCTATCTTTGTGGCACTAAGTGCATGTGGCACTAAGATGAGTTTGTGTCAGTATGCAGGATGCCAATGTGTTGGTAAAGCGTGAAGCTGAAGAGATCTTCTCGGCAAAATCTGCAGAACTCAATTGTAGACGGGAGAAGTCATCATGGTGGTCTGAACCAGATGGGGAAGAACTCAGGAGGAGACGTCTTCTGTAAGTCGCTAAATGGAAATGATTATTCTGCTACTGACTGTGTATGATGAGTGTCACTTGGATGATCTACAGCTGATGATGGGTGTAGCATGCTGTTTTGCGCAACAACAACTCCCAGCATCCCTTTACACTTGTTCAGGCCATACTGGGAGCTGTAGTTTCACACCGTACAAGGTCATATGGCGAGGGCTGACATGACTACTCAGATGATATCTGTACTGAACTTTTAAAATCTGGTGATGTATTTATGTATTGAACGTGGTTCTGGTGCTGTATTTATGTAGAGAACTTGGTTCTGGTGCTGTATTTATGTAGAGAACTTGGTTCTGGTGCTGTATTTAACCATCTGGTGCTGTATTCATCCAGTGAACTTGGTTCTAGTGCTGTATTCATCCAGTGAACTTGGTTCTGGTGCTATATTCATCCAGTGAACTTGGTTCTGGTGCTGTATTCATCCAGTGAACTTGGTTCTGGTGCTGTATTCATCCAGTGAACTTGGTTCTGGTGCTGTATTCATCCAGTGAACTTGGTTCTGGTGCTGTGTTTGACTTATAGATTTGGTTCTGTGCTGTGTGTATGTAGTGATCTTGGTTCTTGCTTTGTATTTCTGTGTTAAACATACATCTGATGCTATACGTCTAATACTATCCATTCACATTTGCGTTTGTGTCACAGTCACAGATTCTGTCAAAAAGACCGGACAGAAAAGTCCTGCATGCAACATCTTTTTGTCCGGTAAAAGAGCAGCTTCCTGAGCAGACCCCATTGTAGTCAATGAAGTCTCTTCAGCTCAGGAGTTGGTAAATCTGGTCCCTCTAATGATCAAGCTGTTGCTACGAACTCAGCCATGTCATGTATCTGGAATCCAACATGAAAACACAACCAGGCGCCGCCTTTTAACGATTTAAAACCTTTTTACCTATACTGCCTTTATGGTAGGAGGAGTTAAACAGGTTAAGGGTGGGCCGCTACAGATGGGCCAGTGCTGTGTGCTTGCCCCCCAAGCCAAAATTTGCCAGCCAGCCCCTGGTCACGCTTGTGTGAAAGAGGCCTAAGGCCCCTTTCACACGAGCGTGACGGATTAGGTCCGGATGCGTTCAGGGTCAGCAGCTCATTGGTTCCAGTGGTCAGTGGCGGGAAGATTCTTCACATAGGATTGGCTGGATCCAATTGCAGCGGGAAATCTAAAGTTTAAAAGTAGGGACATCACTGTTACTGGGTGCAGTTGAAAAAGACCGGGACCAGTGCCCCACCTTCCCTCCCTTTTTATCAGTCGTGTTGCCTTCATTCTGGGTGGGCTTTTGGTGTATATTTATTGGTTGAATTTCTGAGATTAAATTTATCAATTCAGGGTTATTTTATTATTTATTTATTTAATTATTTATTGGTGGAATTTTTGGTTAACCCCGAATAAAGCAATACGGCCTGTTTTTATCCATTTGAGTGTCTTTTTATTGGAGTAATATGTGACTTGTGTCACCACGGTCAGATGTGGTACTGTTTCTGTGAAAAAAGGTAGATCTTTTTTCTAAGCCGGATAACCAATTTAAAGAGGCTCTGTCACCAGGTTTTAACCTATGTATTTTAATACATAGGTTAAAACCCCTTAACTTGTACATTTCTCACATACCTTTATTGCAGAGTATAGCGCAGCGGTTGTGCTGAAAAACAAAGTTAAAACATTATGCTAATGAGCCTTCGGAGCACCGGGGGGCGGGCTCTTTCCTCCTGAGCACCGCTTCTTCACCGCCCCTCCGGGCCCGAGGCTCTCCCCCATGCCGAAGTCCACGCCCCTCTGTAAAGTGACTAACAGTGCTAGACCGTTTGGCCTAGCGCTGAAATCCCGCACCTTCCATCCTTGTGCGCACACGCCGTCACTTCGCTGAACCCGGAAGTGACGGCGCGTGCGCACAAGGATGTGCCGTTCCTTTGTTTTTTCCTTTTAGAAATGTATAAATAAATTGATAACTGGGTGTTAAAAGTTTTGGGTATCCCCACACAGTCTGGCATAATCTGAGTATGGGACAATAGACCCATGGTTGGGATGGAACTCACAGAATCACAGATGATTCTACGATCACCTGAGTTGATGCAGTCTACACACGAACCGCATTTCACGGACCACACAAGCCCATGTGAATGTTTGTACACTGAAGCACATCTGTAGTGTAAAACAGCAGACTAGATGAATGGAACAAATTAACAGGAGAAAGAAGAACATTAGGTCACATCCTAATTAAACAAAACATTTATAAATTTTGGAAACGATGAAGACCAGAACATAGAAAAATTCATATGAAATATCATAAATTCTTTTCCTGAACTGAATAGGATCTGAGGATCTAGAATAGTGGTGACCTGTGAAAAAAGTCATAAGTGATAAGTGTTGTCCAATGTGATCCCGGATGTCAAGGCTTGTGTGATGAGTGGATGCATCCCGCATGTTCACCTAAATTATCAGAGTCTGTCACAAAATGTGTAAAGCAGAGATTATGGTCAAGGTTGCACGACTTCAATGTACTGCCATAATAGTCACTTTACACTTATCAAATTTGAAAAAGACTATAAATATTATGCATGAACTGTATGGCCCTGGACCTGTAATGCACATAAACCAATAAATGTGTGCTGATAACATGTCCCTAATATTCGGCTTATTTAAAAATGCAGTGCAAAGGGCAATGGTAACTTACAACATCCTATTAGTTATCAGCTATTAGAAACTTGAGCCAGCCATACACTTTACTTAGCTGTCAGCTGAATACCTGTCTCAGATTTTGAAGTTAGAAATATGTCTTAGGCTAGTTTCATACTAGCAGTAAGAGATCCAGCAGACTTGTTCTGGTCCCACTAAATTAAATGGATTCAGGCGCAGATCTGGCCGCTACCCGGCAAATTTGCAGAGAATCGGCCTGACTAAAAGCATTGCCTGCCGAATCTCTTACCGCTAGTGTGAAACTAGGCTTAAGGTCAGGGGTGCACCTAGCCTTTCTGCTGCCTGAGGCGAAAACTGAAATGGCGCCCCCCTCCCCCCCCCACCCCACCCCAATTTCTTAACCTAACCCTTCCCTCCAGCCCTACTGTTAAAGACATACTTGGAAAACATTACATACATAGCTAAAAAACATACAGGGTAATATGGCACCACATACTGTGCCCATTGTGCTTCCCAATACTATACTGCCAAAACAGATAACCCCCTTCTGCTGCCCTCATCTTGCTCCTCACCAATCGCCTCAACTCGCCTCATTGGTGGTGCACCCCTGCTTATGGTCTTCATTCACATTAGTGTGCTGTCAGCTGAAACTGCCATATTCGGCGGTGCCAGCCAACAATCCAATATGTATGAGGAGCTCCCGGTTCTCCTCCAACAGATGATGTCAGGAGAGAAAAGAATTAGGCACATTTAATTTCAAGTCTCGATCCAGGTGTCTGGCAGCGGCTTTGTCCTCTCTATTGACAACACGTTCATGTATGTATATGGTGGAAATGGAGGTGATTGCTGTTGGCCAGCCGTTGAAGGTGCATGGGAACCTTACCGGTATGTTCAGATTTGGTGGAATATCACACAAATCTGCAGCAAGTATGTTACATGTGGATTTGTCCATGGATTCACTGTGGATTTCACTCCTGCTTCATTGAAAGTGTGAAATTGCCAGCGAAAGTCCTCAACAAATCAGCAACATAATGAGTATGCTTATTTAACCCATAGAAAAAATGTCCACAGCAAGATATGTATTTTGCAGTTCACAATTTGAGGATCCACAAAATACGGACGCGGTCCATGTGCTGTCCGCATTTTCAATGGGTCCATAGTGTGTATTTTGCGGTCAAGACATGTTCTATCTCTACAGAATGGACATTCGTGTGCTTCATGTGTCTGTATGTCTGTTCCACCAAAAGATTAAATTGAATTTTGTGGATCCATGATGTGCTGGCTGCAAAACGTGTACGGTTGCGTGCATGAGGCCTGAAAATGAGAAAAGCAGGCCTCATCTCATATGTAAGCTGTGTCCGATAACTGAATGCCCCAAGCTTAAAGCAGCTTACCAGAAAATGTTGTGCTGTACTGGCAGAACTCTGCTGTTCAAAGGAAGGGTAAACAAGCCGATGGAAATCACAGCAGCTCCAGGGGTGCACCTAGTCTTCCTGCTGCCTGATGCGAAAACTAAAACAGCATCCCTTCTTCCCAATGCAAACCCCTTCCTTTCAGCTCATTTCCCTTCGGCTGCCCCCCCCCCCCATCTTGCCCCTATCTGTTGCTGCCTGAGGCGTTCGCCTCAAATGGCCTCATTGGTGGTGCACCCCTGAGCAGCTCCCTCATGAAATGGGAGTTCCACTAAGATCCAGCATGGACAATAGATAAGGCAAGGTACCAAAATGCAGATCGAGGGGCGCTAGCTCCAAAATATATTGAAAGAACTATATTTAAAAAACAACTTAAAATTACAGATATGGTGCAACGTGTTTCATCTACTTACCGCCAACTTCATCAGACACATACTATTTCAGAATACCTGTTCTGGTTATATAATACTCAGAGCTGGAAGGAGTACAGAGGTCAATACCCAATGCAACATTCAAAAATCCAGAGTGGAAAGTATCGTGAACAAGTGACTATTAACTGATAACGAGATTAGTGGAACGATAATCTTAGAAAAGAAAAAAAAGGCATTTACAAGCATGTGGTGTGTGACTTATTTTATTTCCAATAGGTAGAACAATTTGAAAAAAGCAAAAGAAAAGGAGCTACAAGAAAAATGTGATTGCCCTAAAGGTTCGTATAATATATATAAAACTAGCAGAAGGACCCGGCTTCACCTGGGTATATTTCGTCTATTTCATTAAGTGTTTGTGTTTGTACTTGCAGAGAGAAAGTCAATGCAGCTGACAGAAGTTGATTTTTACCTTCATTTTTTCAATCCCCATTGGCTGCGGCGTGGGAGGGGCGTGGCCTGACAGAGTCGGGGGTGTGGTTTAGCAAGTCCAGGGGCGGGGGTTTTAAGTCCTTCTTTTGAGGGTGGTGTGAATTACAGGTCGATGCCATGGTAATTTATGTGGACACGCAATGGGTAGCAGTGGAAAAAAACATCTTTTATTACTACTGAACGGTCGTAGTCTAAAATTAGTCTATTTCATCTAAAATTTTTGTGTTTCGTTGCAGAAGAAATTCACCCTCCCAACCCTGCAGCTAACAGAAATTTATTTTTACCTTTATTTTTTCAATCCCCGTTGGCTGCAGACCTGACCGGGTCGGGGGCGTGGTTTAGCAGGACCTTGGGTGGGTGCTTTTAAGTCCTTCTTTTGAGGGTGTCCTGAATTAAAGGTCAATACCATGGTAATTTATGAAGACACGCAATGGGTAGCAGTGGAAGAAAACATCGCTTCGCACGGGTATATTTAATCTATTTCATTAAGTGTTTCTGGTTGTTGTTGCAGAAAGAAAGTCACCCTCCCACCCACCCCTGCAGCTGACAGAAGTTGATTTTTACCTTCATTTTTTCAATCCCCATTGGCTGCGGAGTGGGAGGGGGCGTGACCTGACAGAGTCGGGGGCGTGGTTTAGCGAGACCTGGGGCGGGGGTTTTAAGTCCTTCTTTTGAGGGTTGCGTGAATTACAGGTCGATGCCATGGTAATTTATGAGGCCACGCAATGGGTAGCAGTGAAAAAAAACATCTTTTATTATTACTGAACGGTTATAGTCTAAAATTAGTCTATTTCATCTAAAAATTTTTGTGTTTCGTTGCAGAGAGAAATTCACCCTCCCACCCCTGCAGCTAACAGAAGTTTATTTTTACCTTCATTTTTTCAATCCCCGTTGGCTGCGGAGGGGGGAGGGGCGTGGCCTGACAGAGTCGGGGGCGTGGCTTAGCAAGACGCTTCGCACGGGTGTATTTAATCTATTTCATTTAATGTTTCTGTGTGTCGTTGCAGAAAGAAAGTCAACCTCCCACCCATCCCTGCAGCTGACAGAAGTTGATTTTTAACTTTATTTTTTCAATCCCTGTTGGCTGCGGAGTGGAAGGGGGTGTGGCCTGATGGAGTCGGGGGTGTGGCTTAGCGAGACCTGTGGTGGGGGTTTTAAGTACTTCTTTTAGGGTGGCCTGAATTATATAGGCCTACAAGGTCTATACCATGGTAATTTATGAGGCCACGCAATGGGTAGCAGAGGAAGAAAACATCTTTTATTACTACTGAACAGTCGTAGTCTAAAATTAGTCTAAAACATAAGTTATATTTATGGTAACCGGAATACCTTTAACAGTGTCAGTAAAAATAATAGTAAGAAATGGCTGTGTTGTTACCTGAGCTCCTCAGCTGGCTGCTAATTACCTGGCTGTGTTGTTATGGAAACCTGCCCTCCCTGTGTGTGTCTGTGCAGAGAATGGCAGTTGGGGTTTAAAACCAAAGCTCCCAGGCTAATATTGGCTAATGGAAATAATATTTTGTGAATATCTCGGGAACGGTATGTCCTAGAGAGATGAGACCTGGTGTAAAACCTTCCTGGACACCTGATGTACCTGTGTGCCAAATTTGGTAAAAATCGGTCCAGTAGTTTGGTCGCGCATAGAGAACAGACAGACAGAAACTCATTTTTATAATATTAAGAGATTATATAAAATGTATGTCATGTGTGGATAGTGATGTAATGAGGATTGTAGAAGGTTGCAAAAGGCTCACATGTAGAAATTAATACACATTAGGGCACATTTATTAAGACCTGCGTTTTAGGCTACATTCACACACCGCTGTGTTTTGCAGAACCGCATATTGCGGATCCTCAAAACACTGACACCGACCCATGTGCATTCCTCAATTTGTGGACCGCACATGCCGCGGCTATCATAGAAATGCCTTTTCTTGTCCGCAATTGCGGACAAGAATAGGACATAGTAACATAGTAACATTTTATAAGGTAACAGTTTATAAGGCCGAAAAAAGACATCTGTCCATCCAGTTCGCCCTGTTATCCTGCAAGTTGATCCAGAGGAAGGCAAAAAAAAAAACCCTGTGAGGTAGAAGCCAATTTTCCCCACTTTAGGGGAAAAAATTCCTTCTCGACTCCAATCAGGCAATCAGAATAACTCCCTGGATCAACGACCCCTTTCTAGTAACTATAACCTGTAATATTATTACCCTCCAGAACTACATCCAGGCCCCTCTTGAACTCTTTTAGTGTACTTACCATCACCACCTCCTCAGGCAGAGAGTTCCATAGTCTCACTGCTCTTACCATAAAGAATCCTCTTCTATGTTTGTGTACAAACCTTCTTTCCTCCAGACGCAGAGGATGTCCCCTCGTCAAAGTCATGTTCTATTCTTTTTTGTGCTGTCTGCATCTTTTGTGGCCCCCCAGAAATTAATGGGTCCGGATCTGAGCCGCAAAATGTCGTGTGAATGTAGCCTTAGACATAGTCTTAATAAAGCCCTATAGCTGGCGGTGCTCCCACCAAAGTTATGAAGAAGCGCCGGCCACTCCATAACTTCAGCGCATGCAGCTCCAGTTCTAAATGTAAGACAACTTCCTAGCTGTCTTACATTTAGACCTTTTTCTACGCCTGAAACAACTGGAACAGGTGTAGAAAATGGTAAATGAGAACAATTGCATTGGGCATCCAACGTGCCTATTTTTCCTCCAACATCTGTCATTGGGGAAGAGTTGGGACACCCCCATACACATTAGATCGTCACTTGGTCCCACTAAATTTGTTGAGTTCAGGCAATGTTCATCTAATATGTGGCCATCTTTACTGTGCGAATATGTTCCAAAGTGTGGCCTTAAAGGGGTATTCCAGCTTTAGGCAACTTTTTACATTTGGCCAGTGATGTGCTGCACCTCAAGAAAGAAATCCACTCACCTGCTCCCCACTACGAGGTTCTACATCCAGCATTAAGTAGACATATTTAAACTCCATAGGAATACAATAGGAACTATTTATGATGTGGATTTTTCTGCAAATGCATTTTACCATGTGTGAAAGCACCCTTTTACAGTTCTCCCCTTAAAAACTGAAGAGTATTTTAATTTTGGGTGAGGCTGTGCATATGTTTTTATACCGCAGTAGAGTTTTAGAATTTTTATTTAATTATACATATATTATTACAGAATAACAGATTGTATGTAGAATGTCTAGATACATTGATGGGGCTTTCAAAACTACTTCTGTGTGGTTTAGGACACAAATGTTAGAAAAAAATCCAATGTTTATATGGTCTATTGTTCCAGGAAATTGCAAAAGGTACCTACTTGTGAAGTAAAAATAAAACTATGATCCAGTATATGGCATTATATCGGTTTTTCTTATTTCCCAAATCACTCAGCAGGTGGTTTGACCCTGGTACTTTTACCAGTTTCAAGAACAGTCCCCATTCCCAGCAAGGAGGTGGCAATGCATGCACTTTCACTCTCTATTGAAGTCTATAGACCACCATACACATTAGCACAGGGGTCTCAAACTTGGCCGATATATGGGCCACAAAAATTTCCAGTTGATGGGCCATGAGCATTTCAAATACAATACAAACATATTGTTAATCAGTTATTTGAAGTACTGTAACAATACTACATTACTACAATAATACTGCTAGGTTTATGGAAAATTTTACAAGTTGACTCAACACATTTTAACATTCCAGTTTTCCAGTTCAAATGTCACTACATGCACTGTGGCTGCACATGTAGTTCTACAGCACCTGAGCAGGGCATGCTGGGATATGTAGTTCTGCAACAGCTAAGCATGCCATTCAGCCTCAGTCATCAGTCTGGGCAACTATGAAGTGGCAGGCTTGCTGTCACCTGTAGTCCCCCACACATGACACTCACCAGGTTCAGCTCCTTGGTCCAGTCCCTCATTTAGCCACCTGATACACACGCTACACATACTAGTTAGCGTCAGGATCTTTTGACCACTGTGGGCCTCATGACTTATGCCTGTTGCGAGTTCTGGGACTGCCCACCCTAGCAATGCACATGACAAAAATTGTGTGTATAGCCGTAGTGGGTGCACTGGCGGCCACGGAACAGGCACGTCACATACCTCCCAAGTGTCCCTCTTTTGGAGGGACAGTCCCTCTTTTTGACCCAAGTCCCTCTGTCCCTCTTTTATACTTAAATATATAACTAAGTTAAGCAAGTTTTAGGCAAAAGAAAATCTATATTTCCACATTTCCCTGGTTCTCTTCTGGTCTTTGTTTACCTGCAGTAATAACAATCTCTGCCCCTTCCCCTGCTCTGCTCTGCAAGTGCTGCCCTGAGTGACATGTCTTCTGGGATACTCAGCAGCATGTTGTATGTGTAGGACTACAAGTCCCAGCTGTACAATGACACTGCTGATACACACAGGATCTTACCCCTTACCTGTCTTGTATAATGCAATACTCTCCAGATCAGCTCCAGTATCAGTTTTGTGTCTGTAGGGTGAGGAGGGCAGATCCTGTGTCTCTTTACATCTGCAGCTGCTGTTGTAAAGCCTTTAGTGTGTTCTGGCTGAAGGGGTTAATGTTTTATCTGAAAGAATCCAGGGAGAGCAGGAGAGCAGATAGCAGCAGCAGAAGAGCAGGAAGGGGGGGGGGGCGCGCGTGGCCAGCACAGTGACGTCTCAGGCTCTGTGCACAAATGCAAGATTAGCAGGGAGGCAAGCTTTAGAAGCAGAAAGTGTATGGAAAAGATGTTGTATTTGACTAGTTAGAAACATACAAAGGACAAAAAAATAACTTGGACAACCCCTTTAAATGTCCCTCTTTTTGACCTGGAGGATTAACGCATAAATGTGCATTGATAAATTTACTAAATTGCTCCTTGCTAAAGTGTCTGTATGGTTTCTACCTACAAATTGGACCAGAACTTATTATTTGGTGCAATTTGGACCTTAAAATATCTATAATCTGATGATTTTTGTGCTAATATTTATATGGACAATGAAGCGCAAGAAAAAAATTGCCGCTGGGGCTATAGTAATTATGCTTTGGGCGGAGTTAGAGGTGTGGCCTAGTATGGAAAAAACTGCCACGATGCATGCCGCACAAATTGTCCCTCTTCAGTGGCGTAACTACAGGGGAAGAAGCTGCTTCGGGGCCTGAGAGGAAAAGGGGCCCGGGAGCAGTGTCTTTTCTACTACTATTCAAGCTAGGCCGGGCCCCCGTGTGACTGTATCTAAAGGGGGCCCAGTCTCGCCTGAAATGTACTAGATACATACCAGTATCAAGGACCTTTTGAATACCGTAATCTGTAGGCTAAAGGACCTTTGATGATGTCATCAGGTCACATGATCGAAGGTCCTCTATCCTACCATTACTTTATTCTGAAGGTCCTTTAGCCTCCAAGAGACATCAGATGAGAAGGAAGAACCTGCAGCCTGTAAGTAAATAAGTGTCTGTGTGTATGTATATATATATATATATATATATATATGTGTGTGTGTGTGTGTATCTATATGTGTGTGTGTGTATATAAATATATATATATATATATATATATATGTATATATATATATACACACATGCATACACAGTATCTGTGTGTATATGTGTATGCATGTGTTTATCTGTGTGTGTTTATATATATATATATATATATATATATATATATAATACAAATATTGTGTATATACATATATATATATGTCTGTGTGTATATCCGTTTGTGTATGTATATATGTGTATGTGTGTGCGTGTGTGTTATTATGTGAGTGTTTGTGTATCTATGCCATCTGCAATCTGCCTATTCTGTATATAGGAGATATTTGGATATGGGTAGTAGTGTGTATGTGTATGTATATATATACACACACACACACACACACACACAATTAAAGCACTACTACTCCTATCCAAATATTTAGGACACTGATAGGATAGGTATCAAAGGGTGGGAGGCCCTGTAGAAAATTTGCTGTGGGGCCCATTCAGTTGTAGCTACGCCCCTGTCCCTCTTTGCAATTTTCAAAAGTTGGGAGGTATGATGTCATGTGGCCAAGGTTGTGACCTGAAGTCCAGGCCTGTAGCAATGAGCAAGTCTACAAAGGCTCTGGGCAGAGGGACTATAGAATCTAACTGGCTGCATTATTGTGCACCTTAAAGCGAACACTGGTCGCAGTCTGCAGATACTTGCCTTGGGGGCAGCATCTGGCCTAAAGGCCATGTGTTTGAGACCCCTGCATTAGCTTATTGTTGGATGACCATGCTGAGAATGGAGGGTTTGGCTGACAACCTTATGCATGGGGAGCTCCTGACTCTCACCCAACAGATGTTGTCTGGAGACAGAAGGATCTGGTGTAATTATTATTATTTTTTTGCCCAATCATTTTGTTCTCTCCCTATTGAATACACATACATGTTTGGCTTAACTGAACATGTACGTGTATTAATGAGTCAGTATACCCTCATCAGTGCAGAGCAGAGAGTACTGGCTTAACGGGGTGAGAGACCTAGGTCAGGATTTGGGGGATACTATCTCTTGGGGACAGTGCCTTATGCTCTGCACTGATGGGGGGCAATCACCCCAAAACAGCTATCTGCAGATGAGGTGTTGGCTTATTTAATCTCTGAGTCATGTCTCAAGGCTTATTTAAAGGGGCGAACATCTGGTGGCATTAGAGACAGAACTGCACCCACTAATTCCTTGGTGGTGCCCAGTGTTGCTTTTATATATCCCATACAACCCTGTGGGCCATTACAGTGCTTTGCCTTATTAATGTGTTTTCTATTGCATATATTCTAATTTTCATTCTGAAACACACGCATACACTCTAGAGCCAATTTCTTAGGAAGACAATTAATCTATCAGTATATTTTGGGTTTGCGTTACTTATGGTCCCTTTACACGGGATGATGTACAAGCAGACTGTCAGGAAGGAAGCGTTCCTACCCGACAATCTGCTGATCGCTAGCGGAGGAGACCAGTGCATTTACATGTAGCGATCTCCTCCACAGTATGGGGAGGAGCGATTGCTAATGCCATCACTCTTGCCCATACTGTCTCGTTGTTTCACAGCAGTAGATCATGTTTACACAGCATGATCTTCCACCAGGAATTGTGCTGCTCAAAAGATCCAATAACCGATGAACGAGTGCTTTGCACATTCATTGGGTAATCGGCGGTGCATTTACATCGCAAGATCATTGCTAACCAGCGTTACTAGTAACGCTGGTTAGCGATGATCGTTTCAATTGTCGGCCCACGTAAAGAGCCCATTAGATTGAAACCCAGGACCTACAGAGCTTTGGCCTATTTAACGGTACTCTGGTCTGCTAGTGAACAATTAAGACACTTTCCAAAGCCAAACCACTAAAAAGTTTGATCGCCATGGTCATCTTGTTTTTTCAAAGTTTTGTAATTTTTTATATATCTTCAGTAACCATACACAGAGCGGGGCAGACACAAAACACCCTTCTCTCTGCATCACACTCACTTCAGAATTCCAGATGTAAGGCTCCTAATTCAAACAGCAGATACCATCAAGCACATATGTTTTCACTTTATTTGTTCTTAGGATCATGTAAAGTGTGCTGGTATAAATACGTCAAGTCTTTTTCCATTGGAGAGACATTATCCAGGAAGCATGCTATCTCAAAGAAAATAAAAACTGTTTCATGATCTTCTCTAATATATCTCATTACTGGGATTTTGGAAGGACATGTAAAGATAAGTGAATGAATGATTAAAGGGGTTTTCCGGGTATTTAATATTGATGACCTATCTTCAGGATAGGTTATCAATATGAGATCGTCAGGGTCTGAATCCCAGAACCCTTGCTGATCTGCCTTGTGAAGAGACCATGGCGCTCCTGTGAGCCTTTTTCCAACTTACCAAGCACAGCGCTGTCCATTGGATAGTGGCTGTGCTCGGTATTGCACTTGAATGGGACTGAGCTGCCTCTAGGCCATGTGACTAATGAACGTCACGGCACTGGCCTCACTGAGTGCCGTGGTCTCTTCAATCAGCGGATCAGGGACCCCCGCCATTCTGATACTGATAACCTATCCTGAGGATAGGCCAACTATATCAAAATCTTGGACAGACACTTTAAACTATTGTATCTTTTGGGAACATTGACAAATAAAAGCAATATCTAACATTGATTAGCTTATTAAAATATAATTACATATATGTTTGTTCATATAATTATAATGTTCAATGAAATAAATGAAAACATTTATATATGGTGTGTTACTATAGACACATAGGGGCACATTTATTAAGACTGGTGTTGCGCAACAATCTGCGCCTGAAATACGCCTAATTTAGGCATATTTCACATTGATAAATGAGTTCCATAATATATATTTTTTATGGGCTGATTACTGGTTAAATCGACCAGCCATAGTCTCTTCTATAGACAGCATTAGTGGCCCTCATTTGATTATAATTACTAGTTCACCCTTCAAACCACACAAGTTATCAGATAGAATCTATTAATTGCAGTTAAGTTTGACAATAGATCACCCCCCCATCACTGGTTCTAGCAATGCTCATAGAAGTCCACATAGCCCATAATGACTGGATGCTACAAAGTCATACAGAGCCAATGAATGTAAACACGTTCAGACCCCAGCCTATATGAAATATTCATGACCTTAGGGAGTTCTCCTCTAATTCAATCATTTCAGAGCTTTTTTCTCATAAACACAGCAGCGTATAGTATATACAGTGCGGTTTGACAGGATCTTTCAGCAAGGTTTGATTAATCCCATAGACAACGGACAACTGACCACTCTAGCCCTAGAGGCACGATGCATTTCAGAATGGAGTTCATTACTTCCCAGCCTGTCTGGCATTAGACCCTGCACCCTTCTCTCCCCCCACTGTACATCTGATCAGTGCTGCTGATATTTGCAGTACTGCATAGGCTCAGCGTAGGAATCCTATTCTCAATACAACAAAATTACCATGGTTTAGCCAATAGCCAAGTAGACGCATTTTATAGTTTAAATGTAAATGTTCCATACCTAATGCAATAAATAACCCCAAAGGAAATCATATACCAAATGTAGAAATAAATTTAATTTGTATTCTAGAGAGAGTGTTCGACTATTCTCCTTTTTCCAAGTGAAATTTTAATTAATTGCTACAATTAATATTATATCAGTTATTTTTAAACTATATGGACTACACATATTCTCTGCATTTTGTTAATTATCTTCTCTTTGCCTAGATTACATTGTATGCATTGAAATTAGCAAATTCCTCTATGTTTTCAGAAGGCTTTTGAAGGACAAAGGTTAATACCTAAAGAACACCTTTTGTTACTGAAGAGATCCTGGGTGATTGTGCTGGAAGTCTGCCTTCATTAAGCAACATTCTGTGCAATATACATGCATTTTCAAAATATAAACATGCTGAAATTAGAAAAATCTAAAGTTATAATAAATGTTACAATAAAAAAAATATAGTACAAATAGTTTCAGTATTTTTGAGTTGTTTATCAGATTGGTACATATGTTAAAAGTCTTTTACTAGGGTAGACGTGATATAGCATCACATCGTAGGCTCATTGTTCTCTATCTAATCTTTTGTCAATTTGACTAGACGGGCGGTAGGAACCAGATCTAGCAGGGAACAGCCGGTCCTACTACTCTACCAGCCAAGTAAACAACCTCAGCCTGTCAGTCACACCTAATTGTGAGCGAAACACAATACTTCATCTGTGCTAACAAAAAAAAAACTACTCAGTGCACTATATATATATATATATATATATATATATATATAATGTATAAGGTATATATATATATATTGTGTATATATATATACAGTACAGACCAAAAGTTTGGACACACCTTCTCATTCAGAGTTTTCTGTATTTTCATGACTATGAAAATTGTAGATTCACACTGAAGGCATCAAAACTATGAATTAACACATGTGGAATTATATACTTAACAAAAAAGTGTGAAACAACTGTAAATATGTCTTATATTCTAGGTTCTTCAAAGTAGCCACCTTTTGCTTTGATTACTGCTTTGCATTCGTGGCATTCTCTTGATGAGCTTCAAGAGGTAGTCACCTGAAATGGTTTTCACTTCACAGGTGTGCCCTGAGGCGGTCCTCATGTGAGCCAGTTTCTTTGTAGCGCTTGATGTTTTTTGCGACTGCACTTGGGGACACTTTCAAAGTTTTCCCAATTTTTCGGACTGACTGACCTTCATTTCTTAAAGTAATGATGGCCACTCATTTTACTTTACTTAGCTGCTTTTTTCTTGCCATAATACAAATTCTAACAGTCTATTCAGTAGGACTGTGTATCCACCTGACTTCTGCCCAACACAACTCATGGTCCCAACCCCATTTATAAGGCAAGAAATCCCACTTATTAAACCTGACAGGGCACACCTGTGAAGTGAAAACCATTTCAGGTGACTACCTCTTGAAGCTCATCAAGAGAATGCCACGAATGCAAAGCAGTAATCAAAGCAAAAGGTGGCTACTTTGAAGAACCTAGAATATAAGACATATTTACAGTTGTTTCACACTTTTTTGTTAAGTATATAATTCCACATGTGTTAATTCATAGTTTTGATGCCTTCAGTGTGAATCTACAATTTTCATAGTCATGAAAATACAGAAAACTCTTTGAATGAGAAGGTGTGTCCAACTTTTGGTCTGTACTGTATATTGTAAAACAAATATGTTATAGTTACAATCTAAAAAGTATGATTTTAATATAATATATACATATTGTCTAATTTATTGAATCTATTATATATATATATATATATATATATATATACAATTATGTAATTGAAAATTCTTAGAGATTCCTAGTTATTGCTGCAGCATACAACTCAATAAAACAATAAATCAAAACACATCAATACATACATTAGAAGAATAATCACCACAAGAGAGCTCACATCTGTAACTTGTTATTACTAAAGTTCACATGTATATGCCATGGCAACAAGCTTTTTTTTGCCTTGGATATAGCCATATAAGTATATTGTTTCACTGCATCAGGATATAAATGAAAAAAAAAAACGAATACTTTTTTTTTATTTTCCGCTTGATAATATTTTATTAATCAGGTATGCAAAGTTTTGTTTAGAAAGCCTTTTAACTATAAAATAGTCCATAACACATAGTCTATATCAGGGAATCAGTAACCTTCGGCACTCCAGCTGCTGTGAAACCACAACTCCCATCATGGACACTTACTTGGCTGTTCTTGTAGCTCCCATAGAAGTTAAAGGAGGATTCTGGAACTTGTAGTTTCAAAACAACTGGAGTGCTGGAGGTTGCTGATTCCTGGTCTATATTTTTAACGTGCATTTATTGATATAACATATTTTTTAAATGGAACCCCACAATATATAATATGGTTATGAATTTTAAAAAAATAGCCACATATTTGCCTTTCATCTCTTGCATTTGGTTTTATAATTGTTCATTTAGCTGCAGCAGTGACATGTCATACTGCACCACTCACACACTGATGAGCATGGTGGCTCAGTGGTCAGCACTGTTGTCTTCTATTGCTGAAGTCCTGGGTGTGAATTTATTTATTTATTTTACTCACTTATATAGTTCTGAGATATTCCGTGGAGCCTTACAGACATTATCATTACACTGTCCCCAATGGGGCTCACAGTCTAAGGGCCCGTTCACACAACCATGTGAACAGGTCCGCACCTATTCCGCAAAATTGCAGAATAGGTGCGGCCCCGTTCACTTGAATGATCGCGGGCAGCCGTGACTCTGTGCCCCGGCTCCGCAAAAAAATAAAAAATAAAACATGTCCTATTCTTGTCCACAATAGCGGACAAGAATAGGCATTTAGAACGGGTTGCCGGGCCGTGTGTTCCGCAATTTGTCGAACACACGCCGGTTGGCATCCGTGGTATTACGGATCCGCCTTTTTGCGGATCCGCAATACCACAGCCGTCTGAACGGCCCCTAAGTTCCTTATCAGTATGTCTTTGGAGTGTGGGAGGAAACCCGCACAAACACAGGGAGAACATACAATTTCCATGCAGATGTTGTCCTTGGTCAGATTTAAACCTGGGACCCCAGCCCTGCAAGCCACTGTGCTGCCTGTGATCTGACCAGAGGCAGCATTCAATATATAGGAACTGACACCCACACACCACAGGAGTAAATAAGGTGCCAGTTGGAGGTTAGAACCACACTGTAGGAAAGAGGAACCACGGCACTCTTGATATTCTGCTCCAAGGAATGTTTTATTTCATGTATTAAATTTCATTCAGTCCAGATAAATACTGTAGGTTACATTGTATCATGTAATACTCATTGTCCTCCAATAACTCTGTACTACAGGCTCCCTGTGTGGCACCACTTCTGATAATAATGCCAGCATAGGTTAAACTAACCATTATCGGTTGGATAGGCCAAAATATTGGCGCAAGTTTACAAGTGTACCAGAAAAACTTTTAAGACCGAAATAAAATATATTCATTTATTTGTTTGCTTAATATAAGATCAAAAGAGACTTCTGAAATTTATACAAAATATCACACCAAGTAAAAAAGCACAGTATAAAAGAAAGGCAAAGCTTTTCTTAAAAATGAAGGCCATAAAATGCTCCCTGCAGTAACTTGCATACTCCAGAGTATATATCAGAACCCCCGTGCTCAGCTTATTTCACATAATTCACAGTAATACAGTTACTGAGTTACTAAAGATGTAGAAATCCAGAGTCTTTATTTGTATTGATGTGCTGGCTTCCTTTACACTTTTCCCGTTGAGTCGCCTCTTGCCCTGGCAGAAAACAATGGTGAGAACCCTATGTAAGCTCAACATGCAGAATACAAGGAAACCAGAGAATAATGAAATTGGAGCACAGAAATAGAAAGAGCCCTTACCAATATACTCTTACCAAATAATAATGTCCACCCTTTCCTATATGTTTGTCATGGATGGGGCAGCATGGTGGCTCTGCAGTTAGCACTGTTGCCTTGCAGTCCTGGGTTTAAATCAGACCAAGATTAACATCTCCATGGACTTTGTATGTTCTACCAGTGTTTGTGTGTTGCTTCCTCTCACACTAAAAAAACATCACATTAAAAAATGAAAAACTGATCTGCTTTATTTTGAGCATCAGTTTTTGTCAGTTCTGTCAGACATCAGTTATTGTTGACAGGAAAAAAAAAGTACGGCAGGCAGAACTTTTGAGCCTGTAAAAATAACTGATGTATAAGGCTACTTTCACACCAGTGTTTTTGCTGGATCCGTCATGGATCAGCAAAAATGTTTCCGTCATGATAATACAACCGTCTGCATCTGTTATGAGCGGATCCGGTTGTATTATCTTTAATAAGACGGATCCGTCTCTAAAACCATTGTAAGTCAATGGGGGACGCATCCCAACGCTTTTGTGTGCATCATCGGAACACAATGAAACAGAACGGAAGGCATTCCATTCCCTTCAGTTCAGTCTTGTCACCACTGACAATGAATGGGGACAAAACTGAAGCGTTTTCCTCCGCTATTGAGACCCTATGACGGATCTCAATAACGGAAAGGGAAAACACTGGTGTGAAAGTAGCCTAACAGAGCTGACAAAAACTCATGCAAACTGAGTACAACTGATGCAAATTAAAATAAATGGGAATTAAAACGGATCCCCTTTTCCCCCTTTTTCTGTTCTTTTGAAGGATCCAAAGAACAGAAAGCTCAACACAAGTGTGAACACAGCCTATGTTGGATTGTAGGTTTTGAGTCTCAGTGGGCACAACTCACTTACCAACGTGAGTGATGAAAATCTCTGTATAGTCCTGCAAATGGTGGCACTATAAAAATTAATAAAAATGAATACTGTAGAGGACAACTATGAGGATCAAGAAAAAACTCAGGCTTTTAGATTATTGTTTCCCATGTTGAAACACTACAACCCACAATGTATGCAGGTTGCGTCTGCGCAGTCAGGCAGTTTTGGGCACTGACAGTTCACAGCGCTTGAGGCTTCCTGACTGCGCAGGTGAAACCTGCAGATTGTAGCCAGGCCTATATCACATGCACAGTGTACAGAATGTGATCCATGAAGTGTTGGGAGCATAATTACATCAGGAAGCTCACTGTTCGCCCGGTAGGGACATTGTCTCACTATTAGCAATGTGATGGTTGTTAGCAACATGAGGGGAATAACATTTAAAAAAAAATGAATGATACCCCCTTTAAGTGTCATGTTTTGCACTACTAGGATATAGAGAGTTGTTCTCTACCAATTTAAAAAGCCCTTTGTGTCCCAGACATTGTCATCTATGGGACGTCTGGTAGATCAGTTGCCTTACTCCTGCTGACTGAGAAGGGTCAAGCTGACAAAGGAGTTGATTAAATTATTTTTCACTGCAGATAATGAACAAATTAGTCAACTTTCATGAAATCTTTCTTGCCTAGGTCACAAGTAAACTGTCCAATTATCTACAAGGTCTTTTATGCCCCTTTCACACGAGCGGGAGACTCGCATGTCTCCCGCAACGCATCTACAGGTCCGGACTCCGCACTAACAGGGATCGCATAGCATTATATGCGATCCCAGTCAATGCCAGAGTCCAGCCCTGTAGATGCGTTGCGGGAGACATGCGAGTCTCCCGCTCATGTGAAAGGGGCATTACACTCCTCAGTCTTTTATCCACCCTTTTGGCATCAGATTTATATTGCCTTCTCCTTTAAATCTTTAAGTCATTGTAAAGTACACGGCTTTGCAGTAATTTTCATGGCAAATCATCTAACTTGTTTATTTCCAACATGATTTTTAGTTAGTTGTTCCTTTGAAAAATGTTATCATATTTTATATTTCATATTTTATATTCATATTTTATATTTACTGTTTTAATATATTACAGTACTAGCAGAAAGACCCGGCTTCGCCTGGGTATATTTCATCTATTTATTTAATGTTTCTGTGTGTCGTTGCAGAGAGACGGTCAATGCAGCTGACAGAAGTTGATTTTTACCTTCATTTTTTCAATCCCCGTTGGCTGCGGAGTGGGAGGGGGCGTGGCCTGACAGAGTCGGAGCGTGGTTTCGCGAGATCTGGGGCGGGGGTCAGAGTGGCATGAATTACAGGTCGATGACATGGTAATTTATGGGGACCCACAATGGGTAGCAGTGGAAAAAAACATCTTTTATTAGTACTGAATGGTCGTAGTCTAAAATTAGTCAATTTCATCTACGATTTTTGTGTGTCGTTGCAGAGAGAAATTCACCCTCCCACCCCTGCAGCTGATTTTTTTCAATCCCCGTTGCCTGCGGAGTGGGAGGGGGCGTGGCCTGGCAGAGTTGGGGGTGTGGATCATCAAGATGCTTCGAACGGTTGTAGTCTGAAATTAGTCTATTTCATCTAAAATTTTGTGTGTCATTGCAGAGAGAAATTCACCCTCCCACCCCTGCAGCTGACAGAAGTTTATTTTTCCCTTCATTCTTTCAATCCCTGTTGGCTGCGGAGTGGGAGGGGGCATGACCTGACAGAGTTGGGGGTGTGGCTTAGCAAAGCGCTTCGCATAGGTGATTTAATCTATTTCATTTAATGTTTCTGTGTGTCGTTGCAGAATGGCTGCAGAGTGGGAGGGGGCGTGGTCTGACAGAGTTGGGGGCTTGACTTAGCAAGACGATTCGAACAGTTGTAGTCTATAATTAGTCTAATTTATCTAAAATTTTTGTGTGTCGTTGCAGAGAGAAATTCACCCTCCCACCCCTGCAGCAAACAGAAGTTTATTTTTACCTTTATTTTTTCAATCCCCGTTGGCTGCGGAGTGGGAGGGGGCGTAACCTGACAGAGTCGGGGGCGTGGATTAGCAAGACGCTTCACATGGGTGTATTTAATCTATTTCATTTAATGTTTCTGTGTGTCGTTGCAGAAAGAAAGTCAACCTCCCACCCATCCCTGCAGCTGACAGAAGTTGATTTTTACCTTTATTTTTTCAATCCCTGTTGGCTGCGGAGTGGGAGGGGGCGTGGCCTTACAGAGTTGGGGCGTGGCTTAGCAAAGCGCTTTGCATAGGTGCATTTAATCTATTTCATTTAATGTTTCTGTGTGTCGTTGCAGAATGGCTGCGGAGTGAGAGGGGGCGTGGCCTGACAGAGACGGGACGTGGCTTAGCAAAAGGCTTCGAACGGTTGTAGTCTATAATTAGTCTATTTTATCTAAAATTTTTGTGTGTCGTTGCAGAGAGAAATTCACCCTCCCACCCCTGCAGCAAACAGAAGTTTATTTTTACCTTAATTTTTTCAATTCCCATTGGCTGCGGAGTGGGAGGGGACGTGACCTGACAGAGTCGGGGGCGTGGATTAGCAAGACGCTTCACATGGGTGTATTTAATCTATTTTATTTAATGTTTGTGTGTGTTGTTGCAGAAAGAAAGTCAACCTCCCACCCATCCCTGCAGCTGACAGAAGTTGATTTTTACCTTTATTTTTTCAATCTCTGTTGGCTGCGGAGTGAAAGGGGGTGTGGCCTGATGGAGTCGGGGGTGTGGCTTAGTGAGACCTGGGGCGGGGGTTTTAAGTACTTCTTTTAGGGTTGCCTGAATTAAAGGTCAATACCATGCTTATTTATGAGCCCACGCAATAGACAGCAATGGAGGAAAACATCTTTTATTACTACTGAACTGTAGTAATAGAAAAACACATAAGTTATATTTATGGTAACCGGAATACCCTTAACAGTGTCAGTGAATAGAAATGGATGAGATCCTCAGCTGCTGATAATTACCTGGTTGTTATGGAAACCTGCTCTCCATGTGTGCCTTTGCAGAGAATGGCAGTTGGAGTTTAAAACCAAAATTCCCAGTTGTAATGTTGGCTAATGGAGATCATATTTTGGGAATATCTCAGGAACGGTATGTCCTAGAGAGATGAGACCTGGTCTAAAACCTTCCCGGACACCTGATGTACCTGTCTGCCGAATTTGGTGAAAATCGGTCCAGTAGTTTGGTCGCACATAGAGAACAGACAGACAGACAGACAGACAAACAGAAACTCATTTTTATATTATTAAGAGATATTACTGTTTTAGCCTTTTTAAAGCCAGATCTATTGCATGAAAGGTGATTTCTCATATGTCCTATTAGGGCACTGTATGAAGGTCATGAATAGCTACTATAGGGGAAATGGGTGGCCTGACACATCAACACCAGCTGAGTGCCAGATTGGCTTCTTAAAAATGAATTCTCATTAGAGATGAGCGAATCATCCAAAATTTGCTTCGCCGAATGTTTGTCGGATTTTCAAAAGATTCGTACTTCTAACGAATCTATCCGGACGAATATGTGTACAAATCATACGTTATTATGTGGTGTTTTGCGAACATTCGCACACTAATAACGAACGTACAGTTGTTAAAGGTACGCAACTTATGTGAACACGTACACATGAGCGTACAAAATTGCGTACGAATATTCAGCGTACTATTGTCTAGCGATTGCGTAATACACAAGGAACATTCTGAGTCTGACCCCTGGCTACATGATACTGTATCAGCAGATGACAGCAGATCATCCGGCTGAGACTGAGATGAGCGTTCCATCCACTCCACTACCTCATCCACTTTCTCCTCCACTACAATTTTGCGTCTTGGTGGGTTAGCCTGGTGGAACAGTGGCCAACTATTACAAATTCTACAAGTAGAAGCTCAAGCTACAGGTCCTTTGGCACTGCTGCCCTGTGCCACCTTCTCCTTTTTTTTGGAGCTCGAGGTCTGGCTGGAACCCTTTTGATTTCCATGCCAGACATTTTCACTTGACTGTGGCCCTGCATTTGGTCTTTGTCTCTCTCCCTGCCTGATTAATAACTAGCCCTCCACTGGCCCTGCAGTATCCCTGATATGTGTAATATGGATTCCCAGGACAATTACACCCCAATTTTAACACAAGAGTTCTCTGTCTTTCGGAACTTCACACACAGTGCTTCTGCTCATCTCAGTAGTCGCAGCACAACTGATGCGTCACTGGCTTACCGAGCCTGTGAGCCAATCAGAGCAAGCCCTTCCCACTAGGTCAGGTGACCGCTTTCTTCCCGGGCTTTTTGCCGCATGAATAACGAACTTACAGTAAAAGTTCGCTAATTAACTGAATTTGTACGCATCAGCATATAATGTAACTTATACGTAGCATTAGCATACAATTTATCAGACAAGTACGTAGCGAATGCGTACAAAGCTTTAAGAACATTTTCTAATCTAACAAAGCAAATCTCAAAAAATCCGGATTCGCTTCGGAGTGGAAAATTTGTAACTTTTGCCTACCAATTAGGTACCATGTTCCCAGTGTCACTTTCTGGCATCAGCGTTTGTTAATGGAGTCTACTCCTGTGGTTGTTAAAGAGTCATGGTTTCTCTGTGTACATCACTGTGGCAGATTATTTTTCTGACACATGCAAATGGACACTAACACACTCCATTGACTTGACTGCACTATTCTTTCTGTGAAAAATACAAGAAAGCCTTACAAAAAACCCACACAGTAGTGATTATCTCATTGAATACTGACAAAGCATTCGATAGTGAGGAGTGGGGGTACCCGTAGGCTGTCCAAGAGAAAATGGGGTTTGGTCCATCTTTCATTGCTTGGATTAAGTTGTTTTATGTCGCTTCTAGGGCCAGAATCAGGGTTAATAATGAGATGTTGGGCAGCTTTCAACTAGGGTGAGGTACTAGGCAGGGATGGCCATTATTGCCATTGTTATTTGCAGTGGTGATAGAACATTTAGCTGCTATTCTGTGAACCATACTGGAGATTACGGGATTAAAATATGGGCAAAGGGAGGAACGAGTTGCTTTATATGCCAGTGATCTGCTTTTGTATGTAGATAATATTAAGAAGTCTTTGCCGAGCATAATGAGACATTTTGGACATTCTCTGGATTGTCTATGAATTGGCCTAAATCGCCGTTTTTGCTCCTATCTGTCCAGGCTGCGCCAAGTAGACTCTTGAGAATGCCAATCCCATGTGTAACTAACTTTAAAGGGTTTCTGTCATCAGTTTCTTCGGTATGAATCAGGCTGACATTAGAGATGTGCTAATGTCACCTGATTCCAAATACATATCTGTTTTATTTACTGGTGCCCCCATTTTTATATAAAATGAACTTTTATTTTATGCTAATAAGGCTCCTAGGTGCAAGGGGCATTACCTCTGCTCCTAGAGGCTCTGTTGATTGACAGGACCAGGCAGAGAAGAAACACTCCATTCACCATAGCTTGCAAGGACCTTCAATGATGTCATGACCATGTGATCAGTCACATGGTTAGGATCACACAAACAGCCTGTCTCCTCCTAAACCATGTGACTGATCACATGGTCATGACATCATTGAAGGTCCTTGCAAGCTATGGTGAATGGAGTGTTTCTTCTCTGCCTGGCCCTGTCAATCAACAGAGCCTCTAGGAGCAGAGGTAACGCCCCTTGCACCTAGAAGCCTTATTAGCATAAAATAAAAATTTTTTATATAAAAATGGGGGCACCAGTAAATAAAACAGATATATATTTGGAATCAGGTGACATTAGCACATCTCTAATGTCAGCCTGATTCATACCGAAAAAAACTGGTGACAGAAACCCTTTAAGGGGAACCTGTCATCAACTTTAGACAGCCCATACTAACGGCAGAATAAAGTAGAGACAAGTGAGTTGATTTCAGCGGTCTGTCATTTATAAGTTAAATGTAAGTGGTTGCCGAGAACCAACATCACAATCATTGCAGACTAGGCCTGGAAAAGAGTCACGGCCTCCTGAGAAGAGTCATGGTTATTCATGAATTCCTGCTCCCTTGCCCACCTGCTGATGACTGACAGTCTTCTACCTAGTTTTCTCCCTTTCTCTCCAGGAGAGAACTGCCAATCATCAGTAGATGTCAGGGAGAGCAGGAGATTATGAATAACCATGACTCTGCTCAGGTAGATTTGACTCTTTTCAAGGCCTGTGCAGCAATGATTATGATGCTGGTTCTCGGCAACCACTTACTTTTAGCTTATGAGTGACACACCGCTGAAATCAGCATTTCTGTCACTATTTTATGCTGCCCTCAGTGAGGTCAGTATGAAGTTGATGACAGGTTCCCTTTAAATATCTTGGAGTGTGGATTACAAGGGATGTTTTGAATTATATAGAGCTCAATTTATTACCTTTACTGGACAAAATGAAACATAAAATAGAGACGTAGATTAAATTATCGTTGTCTGTGGTAGGTAGAGCAAACTTAAGGTCCTTTTACACGGGCCGATTATCGGCCGAAAAATCGTTCCTAGGAACGCTAGTGCCGATAATTGGCCCGTGTAAAAGTGGCCCTAATCAGCCGACGAACGAGCAAAACGCTCGTTCGTCGGCTGATTGGATCTTTTGGTTTCTACAAAAGATCCAATCTGTCGGGCGCACATCGGCCTGTGTAAACCGGCGATGTGCGCCTGACAGTATGGAGCTTCCCGGCCGCACGAGTGATACAGCGATCACTCGTGCGGCCCGGCGCTCGATTCATCGGGCCGTGTAAAGGCTCCCTGCCCGAGCGCCGATATCGCTGATCAGCGCTCAAGCAGGGAGACACATCGGCCCGTCTAAAAGGGCCTTTAATCAAGATGATTTTAATGCCTCAATTGCTGTATGTCTTGCACAATGCCCCCACATGGATTCTCCAACATTTATTTAAGAGGATAGATGGATTATTTAGCAATTTAGTATGGAAACAAGGATCAACCAGAATTAAACTGGCTAGATTAAAGCTGGCTAAGGACATCGGGGGAGTGGCGCTGCCACATCCTTGGACATATTTTCTAGCCGCGCAGCTTCAACATCTACAGTGTTGGAACCTAGAGATAGCACAGGACTCCAGGAGATTAATTATACAATCTTATTTCGAATCATACCCCTTTAGCAGCACTGGAAGTGGATGCATTTAAACTGTATTCCCCTAGTTTGTCCACACCTTATACTTAAGGTTTGGTGGCATATACGGGATGTCCTCGAAATTAAGGGATGTACTAAATACACTCCTCTATGGCATAATGCTTTCCTGTGGAAACTGTATAAACTTGAGGGTTTGAGCGGATGGGCGCAACAAGGGATTCTTTAAAACCTTCTAAAAACTGCATACTGAGTTTGGACTACAGTGGACATGCAGAGTCAGGGGCATGCAGTTCCTACTGCTGTTGCCTCTACCACATTGTTTGATCATTTACTGCAAGCATCTGCATCCTGTAACCTAGGGGTGGATTGGCCATAGACCCTACAGGGAAATCTCCCGGTGGGCCGATACCTAGGAGGCCACCTTAGCCCTCTTTACAGCCGCCAGCCAGGTTCATTATCATCTGATTCTCTCTTACACACCTGGCCAGCAGCCGCCATCCTGAATTTAACTGTGATACAGTTTAATACTGAGGTGCAGGGGCAGTATTTTCTGCTGCACTGTGGTATTTGGTTTAGCTGGGGCAGTATATTGCTCTACATTATGGTATTGCCAGCCCCGCCTACTTCTGTTTTCCCTGCCTAATTATGTTGCCCCACCTTCTGTCAATTTGGACACGACTGCAACATGGGGCAAGTTTTACCTTTATTTCCTGGGCCACTTTTAGTTCCCAGTCCGCCCCTGCCGTAACCTTATTTCTGTTAACATATGGGTTCCTTTTGGATAAATGCCTGGGGGATACACTGTCTGGATTGAAGAAGAAATGGGAAATAAATGTGGGCCCTTTGACCCCAAACCAGTGGCAATCTGTACTTGAGAATACTCCAACTCTATCTACTAGTGTGGCACAGCACCGGTCACAATTATTCTTGCTGCATAGGATCCACAAGACCCCTTAGTTGCTATATAAGATGGGGGGTAAATCTGATGCCCAGCGCCCTTGGAGTTCAGAATCTGAGTCAACCCTTAAACATATGTTGTGATCATGTGGGGGACTAAGTACGCTATGGACCTCTGTGTTTGATCTTTTGGATAAACTGCATGGCATTGTAATTCCCAGAACTCCCTTGGTTGGACTTTTAAGGTCCTTTTACACGGGCCGATTATCGGCCGAAAAATCGTTCCTAGGAACGCTAGTGCCGATAATCGGCCCGTGTAAAAGTGGCCCTAATCAGCCGACGAACTAGCAAAACGCTCGTTCGTCGGCTGATTGGATCTTTTGGTTTCTACAAAAGATCCAATCTGTCGGGCGCACATCGGCCTGTGTAAACAGGCGATGTGCGCCTGACAGTATGGAGCTTCCCGGCCGCACGAGCGATACAGCGATCACTCGTGCAGCCCGCCGCTCGATTCATCGGGCCGTGTAAAGGCTCCCTGCCCGAGCGCCGATATCGCTGATCGGCGCTCGGGCAGGGAGACACATCGGCCCGTGTAAAAGGGCCTTTAGGCTGTAATAAATATCTAAAATTCTGTAATTAAACTGCAAATTGATTGAGAAAAACTGCATTCAACCCAGGAACCTGAGCACGCAGGAGCTATTAGGGATAATTAACCATGTGATAAGAAAAGAGGATTGGAAAGAAGGGTACATTTAAAAAGGGGAATGCTCATAAATTTTGAAGCAATGGGATAATTGGATAACTAGTTCAGTTAGCATCTTCAGAATTGGTGAGAGGAAGGTGTGCCTAGCTGCTGTTGAGTTTAGGAGGAGAATTGGTGTGGTACAGCCTATACCCCATAGGGCGGTTCATATACAGGACATCTACTTGGGGTGGGTTGAGGACACAGCATGGAGGGGGTGTTTTATGACTTGTAATTGTGCTATAGTTGTTGTGCCATTATTGTATTTGAAAAACGTAATAAAAATGGTTTGATTAAAAAAATATACAACCTGGCCATCCCCATTCTTATAAGTTTGTCATCTGATCCCACTGAACACATCAGTATCCCCCAAAAATTCAGTGCTGAGGCAAGGATAAGTTGTGAGCATGAAAATACCTTCTCATGGCTAATTTTTAATTAAAAAAGGCAAGGATTGCAAAGTCCAATATACCCAAAGTTTGGGAAACAGTTAAAAGACAGTGGGCGCAGACTTTACTTTGTGCAGTTGTGCAATGTGAAAAAAAATCAAAAAATGAAAGAGGTTATCAGATTGGCGGGGGTCCGACACCCAGCACTCCCGCCAATCAGCTGTTTGAAGAGGAGGCACGCGCCGTATCAGCGCTGCCTCCTCTTCACTGTTTACATGCTGGCCAACACGGGGGTAGTGGTGAGTAGGTGTAATTACATCTCACCGCCCCATTCATTTCTATGGGAAGAATCGCTTCCATAGACTTGTATGGGAGCGATTCTTCCCATTGAAATGAATGGAACGGTGAGGTGTAATTACACCTACTCACCACTACCCCCGTGTCGGCCAGCATGTAAACAGTGAAGAGGAGGCAGCGCTGGTACGCCGCACGCCTCCTCTTCAAACAGCTGATTGGCGGGAGTGCTGGGTGTCGGACCTCCGCCAATCTGATACTGATGACCTATCCTGAGGATAGGTCATCAATATATATAACTCGGAGAACCCCTTTAAGAGCTTCAAATTTCTGCTTCAATTAAGGCTTACATTGAGGCCTGGGGCAACATTAGGCCAAGAGTGTCAGGTTCATATTCCAGTTTGGCCTGGCATGTGGATGTTCTGATAAAACAAGATAAACAACCAAAACATTCAGAAGATGATCACTATATCTCAATATTTATATATAAAATGTAATTATCTCGTCAATTTCAAAAGATCATATCTGGGTTTGTAGTATTTTGGGGACTAGAGAATTTTTATTCTATGATATCAGTATGTGTAGCTATATGAGCAGGCAAAGACATAGCTATAGCTATTGCACTTGGAGCTTGAGTGGGCCCAAAGATCCCTCAGACATTTCCAGTATTATAAATGACCCATGGTGGGCAGGGGCCTTCATGTAGATTTTGCATTGGGGACTAGAAAATCCAAGTTTTACCTCTTCATACAAGCTGTCATCATGCTCAATGTAAGCTATTGTTCCCTTGAGACTACAGGGTGCCTGCTGTAGGAAATAAGATCCTAGGACAATGTCAACCCTCTCAGTTATTTGCTATTCTGAGCTTCTGTTATAGAAATGCATAATACCCTGGCATCTAAAGATCACACCTTGGTCTCCTGACTATTGTATAGAGTGATGGAAGCCACTGTAGGAAAACATGACTACATTTACAGAATCCTAATCCTTTTAGTGAACAGTAGATTTTAGACCAAGGAAGGGCAAGTCTGGACAAGATGCTGATCTTTCTTCTACAGCCAAGAGAACACTTTGTCCATCGATTGAATGTAAATCATTTATTACCATTGTATTTCTTACCTGTTTATGACTAGCACCTGGATGGAGAAATGTGAAGCCAGCTCTCGACATAGGTCATCTTATAGATCCTCTTATTGATATGCAAACTCTCAAATCCACCACTAACCATATGATGATATATTTTAAAGGGAGTCTGTAATCAGGAAACTCACTGTAAAACCAGGCTCAATGCCTTGTAGAGCAAGATTTTAATCCATATGCAAATGAGCAGTTAAGTGCACCAGTTTCTTCTGCCAGCCCCTTGCTCTTCTTCGTGATTGCCAGAGCCAAAATGATCATGCAGGAACCTGACCCTGTCAATCACAAAGGAAGGGGGGCAGGGGTTAACAGAGTGACTTGGCCTGGTTCTTGGTGCAATTAACTGCTCATTTGCATATGGATTAGAAATGAAGCAATGGGTCACTAAATTATAGGTATCTTTACATTCTGCTGAGCTAGCCCTACAAGACATTGTGCCTTGTTTACCAGTGAATTTTCTGTTGACAGACTCCCTTTAAGGATGACTTGTAACCTCTCCTGACATGTCTGTTGTAGTAACTACTTGCACTCCCCATGTAATAAATCTGGAGCATCTATTCTCACGACTCTAGGTTGTGCCATTCCTTTATTATTCCTGGTAGAAGTTATGAATGAAATACTGGCAGTATCGCAATGCTCAACTTTGACAGTGGGAGAAAAATGTAAAAAAAAAAAAAAGTCACAAACCAGTTATAAAATAAATGTTCTATATTTTGGGTGGCTGACCTTTGATCAGCTCAGAATCCGTCCCAACATTAGATCCATATTCAACCCCATTATCAATGGTAAGTTTAGTGGTTGTATCCTCTATTCATATTGGCTCTTCAGGATATGTAAGGAAAAAATACATAGGTGGAAAAGGAATCAGAAGGGCTTAGGAGTCCAAGACACCATCAATAAATTTAAAGGGGTTGTCCCATGACTAATGTAAAAAATGAAAATCAGACATCATATAGTACATGAAAATCTCTTTCTAACAAAGCTAGAACCAGCCCTGTACCTCACATGGATCCAGAGATCTCTACATTCATTGCCCTGCTATATTGATATCAAGCTAACAGTTCAAGGGGACTGTCTTTTCTGCTGCTTCTAAGGAGCGTGTCTCAGCTCTGCCTATCACAGCTCAGGAGGCAGTTTAAGGATGAAACTGAGCATGTGCGGCCTTCTCAGTGAGCAGGTCAAAGAAATAAGAAAAAAACAAACTGTAGGTGGTGCTATACAGCTACATTTTATTGAATAATTCAGTGGCTATGCTAAATTTTTAATTACACGCAATTACAAAAGTATTCAGATGCAGGTACTGGTTTAAAAACTGAAAAATATTTTGTGTGTGACAACCCCTTTAATTACTGTGGATCAGCAAAAAAAACAGTCAAAGGGGTGGCAAATGGGTACAATTGCCTTTATGCTGTTCGTGATATTATCTATGAAAAGTTGTCAGTACTTTCATTAGTGCATCAAATAATTTATTCTGCGTTACAAATTCTATTCAACCATTACCCTCAACACTCTTCAGAAATGCTATAGACAGTTATATTTTACTGTAAAATGCTATACTTGATTGACATACACAAATAGGAATAAATCTGTCCAGCAAAACATAAAACATGGCTGTTTGTAACCAGGAAGCCTGTCATGATTTCATGCTGCCCATGGATTAAATTGTTCAATTGTGGAATTGAGGGTCATGCCCATACTGAATGGGTGAGTTTTGGAAGCGAGCAGTGGTTTCCAATCAGAATGATAGTCTCAATTATTTTTTTTCTCTTTTGTATGCAGGTTACATGCTGCTCCCACAAATACAATTTACTTTGGTTAAACAATCTTTTCTTCTATTAAGGCCTGTATAAAGCAATAAATCCCTGACATTAATCATGGTTTTATATAACTGTTAGGAATAGCAGTCTCCATTGTTAGAACCTGAGAGGTCTATTGTATATTACATTGTTTGTCTTCAGTTGGAGAACAGCATGATTAAATAACATCTTTTGTGACAATGAACAATTACAATCAAAGCCGCTTCATTTCCATATTCCCACATATCCCAGTCTGTAATTGCATCACTGTAGTTCAGATTGGATTCATCACTTTATTATTAAATCCAATATTCATAAAGTGGCAGTAGTTAACCCCAACACCACAAGCAGAAGCCAGAGTCCTATCACCTTCTAGCAATAGCCAGCACTTATTGTAATGTTAAGTCTAGGTTTCATGAAAAGTTACACAGTTCACAAGGTAATTTAATCATAGTATTTACGCTAAAACCAACAAAAGAAAAGTGTTATTTAGGATTACCCATTTGCTTCCCCTTTCTTAGGCTACTTTCACACTAGCGTTTTAAAATTCCGGTATTGAGTTCCGTCATAGGGGCTCAATACCGAAATAAAACGCTTCAGTTTTGTCCCCATTCATTGTCAATGGGGACAAAACTGAACTGAAGACAACGGAATGCTCCTGAAAGCATTCCATTCCGCCTTCAGACCGGAGAACAAACCGCAGCATGCTGCGGTTTGCTCTCCGGTCCAGGCATCCGCACCAAGACGGATCCGGAATGACCCCCAATGCAAGTCAATGGGGGTGGATCCGTCTGGTGTGACCACAATGGTAACCGGATCCGCCCTCCATTGACTTTCAATGGAGTTCATGACGGATCCGGCTACACATACAGACATAGACATAAACATAAACATACACAGACATATACACATACAAATACACATACATACTTACATGCACCCCGGCAGGTCTTCAGAGTGTCGGAGGGACAGGACGGCGCGCACAGGTGACGATTCCACCAGGCGCCCAGCAGAGGGCGCTGTGGGGAATCGTCACCTGTGCGAGCCGTCCTGTCCCTCCGACGCTTTGAAGACCTGCCGGGAGCATGTAAGTATGTATGTGTATTTGTCTGTGTATATGTGTGTGTATGTTTATGTGTATGTATGTACTGTGTGACATGTGTGGGGCCGGAGTGCGGTTCCGGCTCCACACATGTCACTGCGGCAGGCCTGATCCGGCAGCACCCTTCACCTGCCGGATCAGGCCTGCCGCTAGTGTGAAAGTAGCCTTAATAAGATATTCATTAAAAGTTAGGTTTTTATGTTTTCAGTGACATTATTGTTATGCAATTTTATACTGTTTGTTTCAATTCCTCAGGATTTTCAAAATCTCTGCATGCAGTCATCTAATAAGACTCTTCATTGATTACTCCAAGTGAATGAAAGCCTTCATGTGAGGGGCATACAGATGCAAGACATTTTTTATATTGTATATTTGCTGAAACCCTTACTACCCCTTTAACTATTGTATAATCAAGTAATTATATTGTTAAAAATGCTAAAAAGATTTCTTTTTTTAATTTTGTCATCAGCCTTGGAAAGACAAGGAATCATATGCATCCTATCACAAGATTATTGCAATCATCCACTTTTATTATGAATAGCTTGATGTTCACATATAGGTGCTGCCATGTGATGGAGACGCTGCCATGATGCAGGTAAAAGCTATGGATCTGCACAGTCTACTAATGAAATATTTGCTCACTCCTTGCTCTTTGTTAAATAAGAACTCCTGACAAAAATTTTATTCCATGTCCTGCTAGAAATGCACATGATGTAATCTGTAGTGAATGTCATTTTCTTACCAGTGTCTGAATTTTTGACTTACATCATCCTGAAGTTTTTTATCTGTGTCATGTGACCAGCAATTAGACCCACCAACTCACACAGAGACTTATGTGTGGACAGGAAGTCTAATTCTCTATGTATTCCTATGAGACTGAAAGTGAGGCTCCCATAGGAATGAATAGAGCAGTTACTGGCTTTCTGTCCTGGGTCAGTTGGAGGTCATGGAGTTGGTCACATGACCCAGCTACAATAAGAAGAGAGGTTTTTACTCACAGAAACAGTCACTGATAAGAAAATGACAATCACTATAGATTATATCATGCACCTTTCTAACAGGTCAGAGAATAAACATTTTTGCGGGAGTTCTTCTTTAATGGCCACATGGTTTGCCTAAAAAATGAGAGACATCAAAAAGAGGGACAGAGGGACTTGGTTCAAAAAGAGGGACTGTCCCTCCAAAAGAAGGACACTTGGGAAGTCTGTCTATCTATCTATCTATCTATCTATCTATCTATCTATCTATCTATCCATCCATCCATCCATCTACATACACAACTCACCTTTGGGACCTCTACCTCTCAGAAAAACATGGATCTACTGATGGCTATTCAGCAGTCAGATTCAGCTGAGAAGAGGTGGATGCATGCACAAGTCTAAAGGTTCCTTTACATGGGACAATACAGTAGGCGATTGTTGGACAGGAAGCGTTCCTTCCTGGCAATCACCTGCTCATCAGCGGAATCCACAGCCGAATCAAAGTTTTCTAAACTTCGCTCATCTCTAAGTATGGGCACATGGGACAGATATTCGCCAGTACGATTTCCACTGTGAATTTGCCAAGAATTTTGCTCTGGATTTGCAGCACACTGTACCTTACGCATTGCAAAAAGTGAAATCTGCGATTGAAATCCACAGCATAAAGTGACGTGACGTGAATTAAAAGTCTGCACCCTAGGGAGATTTCCGCTGAAGATTTTTTGTGCAGCATGTAGATGAGATTTCATATGTAAAATGCTGCAGACTTTCCATATGCAATTCCGCTGTGGAAAATCTGCAGGATTTACGCTACACGTGGATGTAGCCTAAAGGTGCATTTACATGTTTTGAGCTAAAGCCGATTGTAGGGGCAGCAGATCGATGTTTACACACCACGATCTGAGGCCCAGAAATGATAATCTATATATGCCTGCATGAATGATCACCCAATGAACGAGCTTTTAGCTTGTTCATAAGGTGATCGGCTGCTCCTTTACATGGGAAGATTGTTGGGAACAAGCGATCGCAGGAAAATTTGTTCCTGATAATCTGCTCGATTATCTGTAAGTGTAAATCCATCTAAGAGTGGATGGAGTGGTAGGAGCTTCATTCTGCTGCAATACTTACCTGGTCTTACTCCACTGTCAGCATTTACACGTAGCACAAGCAGCATCACATTATTCATAGTTTACAAAGCAAATAAATGGTGTGTACAGAGCATTATTGCCTATGAATCTTCTTCTATATTATTTATCACAACCATTTTTATTACGTTTTTAGTTGGGGTCTGGAGAACAGCTGCCCAAACTCTGCTCCCAGAAAAACAAAGAGTTTAACTTTACTTAACTGTACAGGTCAAATGAAATGTCTTCATACAATAGAAAGTGAAAAGCCTTTCACGGGGAGACAAAGCGCGTTGTAACCTCTGCAGGGTAATTAGTGGCCTCTGTGCAAACTGTGGAGGGGAAACATACAGCAACTAACAATGTGTCATTAATTATGACCTGTCCAAAGCTTTGTGTGCCCTTTCTTGGTATTTAATGGGTTAAACATAGGGCTTCACCACCACTGCAATATCCTTATTAGGGCACATGCACACAACCGTATGTCCACATCCATACGTCCATTCCGCAAATTATAGAATATCTCCTATTCTGGTCATGGACCTATTGAAATCAGTGGGTTTACAAAAAAATTCCAGATGGCGAACAGACAGTTCCATATTTTGCAGATCCTCGGTTTGTGGACTGCAAAATACATACGGTCGTGTGCATGTAGACTTAGCCTAATGTATACATGCTTTTGCACGGTTAAAATGTAGCCAAATGTTCCAGTTCAGTAATGGTTCAGATGTACAGTAAAGTCAATGTAGATACAGAGACATTGTTTGCTTAAGGTGGACATTTTTTATTCTGATCTTCTCACTTTTTCATGAGCTGGTAGGGAACATCGTAGGGTACAGTCACATGTTCCTTTCCTGATGCAGTTTTGGAAGCCAAAACCTGGAGTGAATTCAAAAAAATGAAGTCTATCCTTTATATCAGAAGTACTCAACTGTCGGACCGCGGTCGCCAGCTGTCCGGACCCCTGCATGCATCGGGGTGCCAGCTCTCATAGGGTGCCAGAGTCCAGAAGCAATAGGCGCTTCCATCAATACAGATGGAAACGCTCATTGCTGGAGCGCAGGGAGCTGATGTCACTCACCGCTCTGCTCCCCGCGCTTCTCCCATCCTTCAGGCCGGCTGCGCTGTGAATGGTGAAGCAGTTAGACTTCTCCTGCTCCACCATTCAGCTCCACCACCACTGGAAATCTGCATAAGCTCCACCCACACAGTGCTGCAGCGTGATCTGTGCCCGCAGTGAAGGCAGGACTGTGAGCTTCAGGAACAGGACAAGGTGAGTAGGTGCTGTGTTTTTTGTTTTTTTTTAATACAGAGGGGACAAAGTGGACTTTATAAATATGGAGGGGGCACAGAGGACTTTATTACTATGGAGGAGGCACAGAAGACTTTATAACTATGGAGGGGCACAGAGGACATTATCACTATGGAGGGAGCATAGTGGACTTTATAACTATGGAGGGGCACAGAGGGTTTATAACTATGGAGGGGGCACAGAGGACTTTATAACTATGGAGGTGGCACAGAGGGCTTTATAACTATGGAGGGGGCACAGAGGACTTTATAACTATGGAGGGGGCACAGAGGGCTTTATAACTATGGAGGAGGCACAGAGGACTTTATAACTATGGAGGGGGCACAGAGGACTTTATAACTATGGAGGGGGCACAGAGGACTTTATAACTATGGAGGGGGCACAGGGGACTTTATAACTATGGAGGGGGCACAGAGGACTTTATAACTATGGAGGAGGCACAGAGGACTTTATAACTATGGAGAGGGCACAGAGGACTTTATAACTATGGGGGGGGGGCACAGAGGATTTTATAACTATGGAGGAGGCACAGAGGACTTTATAACTATGGAGAGGGCACAGAGGACTTTATAACTATGGAGGGGCACAGAGGACTTTATAACTATGGAGGGGGCACAGAGGACTTTATAACTATGGAGAGGGCACAGAGGACTTTATAACTATGGAGGGGGCACAGAGGACTTTATTACTATGGAGGGGGCACAGAGGACTTTATAACTATGGAGGGGGCACAGAGGGCATTACTACTATGGAGGGGCACAGAGGGCATTTTTTACTCTGGAGGGGGCACAGAGGACATTTCTAATGTGAAGGAGGCACCAAGGACATTTTTACTCTGGAGGGGGCACAATGGGCATTTTTATTCTGGAGGGGGCACAATGGGTATTGCAAATGTGAAACTGGGACAATGGGCATTGATAACGTGAAGGGGGCACCAGGGGGCACAGAGGTCATTATTTTTCTGAAGGGGGCACTACTATTAAGGCTACACGCCACTGGTGTTGTCCCTCCTTATATATTTTTTTGTTTTGCAGCTCGGACCAGACTCAGGTAAGTGGACCTTTACCAAAAGTACTTCAGTACCCCTGCTTTATATGGTTTCTCCTTTTATGATTCACTCCTGATTTTGGCTTCCAAAACTGCATCAGAAAACCTGACCGTGTGGCCATACATTTATGGTCAGAAACATAACTGGTTCTGAGAACTGGGTTACGTCCCAATAAACACAGGTAGTATTCAAACAATGGCCAGCTCCACCTTTAAGATATTGGTGGCCTATTCTCTGGACAGGTCATCAATATCAGATTGATAGGGGTCTGACACCCTGCAGCTCCACTGATCAGAAACAGAAGGCTCTGTCTACTCTGTAGTGGACCTCAGTTCCCATTCACTTGTTCTTATTAGACCCCCACCGTTCAGAACCTCAGATACTGATGACCTATCCGGAGGGTACATCATCAGTATCTAAGAGGTGCAAAACCCCTTTATAGCTTTGTCCACTGTTGACCCTAGTTTAAGATTTCATAGCCTACAATTTATGTTTCGTGTTATGGCGCCTTTAGATGTGCCGAGCAAGCATACAATTCTCAGGAAAAGACCATTCAGACTCCCTCCTCACACTGCATTTGCCTATCATGTTGAAGAGGAACTAACAGCTGTTTGGGCAGCTGCTATTTAAAGGGATATCCCTACTTACAGTGTTTATCACATATCCACTGATATGACACACCAGTCCACTACCACTGATGCCACTTCAGTTTTTAGCCATAATGTTGTCTCCCGACATATTGCTCCACAGACTTTTCTCCTATATTTTTTTCCTGAGGAGAAATGTGTTTAGGCAAGACTTACTAGGAGTCACTCTTTGCCTTTGATCTCCAGGCTAGGCCTTTGCCCTCTCAAGGAGCATGACGCTTACTTATAAAAAGTCTTAAGGTCGCTAATACAAGTAAGAGAAAATTTGGCTGAACAAGCCTATTTTGTCAAGACCAGCCAAGTATCTGTGTGTGGGGATCTGCTGACTCTCCCCAAATGGCTGATGTTGAGGATAGAAAGGTCAGACTTATTGAATTTCAGCATGTCCAATTCTTACTTCTTATCGGGAATAGGCTGCCACCAGAGGTGCCAGGTGAGCCGGGTGTGCATGAGTTTGGAAGTTGGAAAGAAACTAGGGTATAATATGTATTGGACAGCATGGTGGCTCAGGCCTCAGTACTATTCTCTTGCAGTTCTGGGTACTGTGCTTGAATTCCTTCAAGGTCAAAATCTGCATTCAGCTTACATCTTCTCCCTGTTTTTGCAAAGGACCTATGTAAGTGATGACAACCTTTGTACAGCGCTGTGGAATATGTTGGCACTGTTTAAATAAATGAGCTAAATATTCAGATGTTGGAATGACTTCAGAGAAGTAATTAGCCTTATCGTCATTCTATCGTACAGACATTGCCCCAAACTCATTTTTATAAAGTGTAATTAAAACATGTTTGCCACAAAACCTGTCGGCTCAGCTGCCTCTACAAGTGAAGACTGGTATATTTAATAGCAATGATGACGTCCAGGACCAGAGCAATAGACATCTCTCTGTGAAACCAGTAGACTGACAGATGGCACCACTTACATAATATTGTACTGTATGGTCACATAACCCAGTCTGCTTACCAGAGAATGCATTACCTCACTTCTTCAGAGCGAGGAGTGTTACATAATGGCATGATAAATGTACCGTATTTTACCTCATCTCAAGCTCATGGGACTGGCTTTACTTACTGATCTTGGAAACTTTCTGGAGAAGGGGAAGATGGAGTTGTGATGTGTTTGCATAGGTCTCATTCATAAAGCTGGTCTTGCGCGTTAAATAGTTGTCAGTCAATCCCACTGATTTTGATGAGTTCCTCGAATAATCTAACTGGTTGCCCCACATGTTCTCCTACCAGGAAAGGAAAGATCCACAAGGTTGAATTTTAACCCATCTGTTGTTTCCCCAGATATTAGTGGTTTCAGAATGAGACACAGGTTTAACAATCCCTGGTCTGGCTTGGCATTGCTTTCTGCTCTTTTTGTGATTGCGATTTTATGATTGCATTGGAAGGGTGTTAAGGCTGGCATACGCATGGTGATGGACATACATTTATATAGATCATTGTATGTATCAGGTCCACCTAGACTTTTATATGGTGCTGTATATAAGTACAACCCTCTAAGTCATAGTCGCAATGCCTACAGATTTGGGCCTGTTTCACACAAGGTACATTTGTGCCCCCATATTATGGCTGCAGGTCCACAGGTTTGAAGACCTGAACTGACAGCATCACTTGTGACTTTTCAGTAAATGGTTAGTAAATGAGTGCTTCATAATCTGAATTTTTGTAAAAAAAAAAAACAAAACAAAAACCATATAAACTGCTTCTAATATACTGTAGATAGAAATGTCAGATTGGTGCAAAACGTTATGCCTCTGGCAGATATGTAAGTGATTACAGCTGCGGTCTGATTACACACTGGGACTTGCCACAAGAGAGCGTACAATTGCTTCCCCCATTGCCCTTAAAAAAGCTACTTCTGGGTAGTGTACCCATTTTGCCAAGTTGACAGACTTTTAGAGGGAACACATCATTGAGCGAAACTCATAGAAAAAAAGGATAAAAAACATCCTGCATGATGTGATAATAATGATTGCAGATGTCAGTGGCTACATATATCAAAATAAATCACAGAAAAAGAATATTAGTGCACAAAAATAGATGCAAACAATATACTGTATACTGTATAAACTAAGCCCTCATTCTGATATGATAAAAATCTGAGACTCTTAGCCAATATATTTTGATCAAAACACATCTGTGCCGACCTACCCAGCGCCAAGGTGGTCTCAGGTCAGGCAGGTCCTACGCTAAACCTAACTATGCCGTTAGGCATCTATATCCAGGAGCGTGGACACTGCACATATAGGACTGAGAAAAGGACTGAGAAAAGCAGGATGATCATTTTGATGAACCGCACGTCATCTAGACCAGGGATGCTCAACCTGTGGCCCTCCAGCTGTTGTAAAACTACAACTCCCATCATGCCCTGCTGTAGGCTGATAGCTGTAGGCTGTCCGGGCATTATGGGAGTTGTAGTTTTGTAACAGCTGGGGGGCCACAGGTTGGGCATCCCTGATCTAGACCATTCTGGCCTAACTGGTATTTTTCAGCAAGATAAGGCTCGCCAACACAGAGAAAGGGTTTCCCAGGAATGTCTCCTCCACATTGCAACACTTTCTTGGCCTGCCTGTTTGCCAATTTTACTGCCAATCAAACATTTATGGGAGCAGTTGGGACGCTATTTCCAGCAACCTACAAGTGTGCAGGATCTACAGGACCAGCTGCGATGTCTGTGCTGCCGGATACTATGAACCTGTATGCCTCCATGCCAAACTGTATCTCATCTTGTATACAGGCTAGAGGCACCCAACAGGGTCCTAGAGCCTCCTATCAATGGTACAGTCTTCCCTTTTGCTTTAATATTGTAATCACCTACCTATATCATCATTACATTCACACACAGAAAGTTTCATTCCATTCCAACAACTTCTTCTTGGTGCATTTTTTGTCAATGAGTGTATAAATACACATAGCTAGCTAGCTAGCTAGATAGATAGATAGATAGATAGATAGATAGATAGAGGTATTCCCGTTGCTTGATACGTTCTCCCGATCATGTGACCGCGACTATGTTCACATGAGCCTTCCAAGGCATCAGATCAGGTAACCTAGGCAATCTAGGTAATGGCCTGCCCACCTATGGTACCGGCCACGCGACATGTTGTACCACATGACCGGAAGCACTATCACGTCTGGAGCAGCAGCGTCCTAGACAGCCAGGTACCACTTTAGATCACATGATTCACTGACGTGTCATCATGTGACTTCTGGGCATTTAACGTTTAATTCCTATTTTTTCCCCCTCCTGCTATATAATGCAGCGCCCAATTTAGATATATATTCCTTGTATAAATGACATAACACCAGTCATCACTTTGAGTTGATTTTACTAATGGTAATCATACAAGGGATAGTTCCACCCCCTAGTGGGATGCCACCCCTTGTTTGTGTGTTTCTGGGGGTCTTTTATGTGTCACCTCACTGTATGTTATGCAAATTTGTAACCTGAAGAAGGAGGTGGTAATTCCCCGAAATGTGTTGTTTTTATTGCATGGAATAAACTGGAAGATTCACTCCATCAATGCGATCTTCTCTGGTTCCTTCTCCACTATTATCTGCATTTAATCTTTGGGAGTAACAGGCATCTCCATCCAAGCAGTTGGAACACTCCTGGCTACTTACCAGGTGTTTTTGGGGAACTACCACCCATATAAGTCTAGTCTTAGCTCAACTCCAAGGTAAGCCCTTCATTTAGGGTTATTTTGCTGAATGTATTCACCCTATGATGCTACTTCTTTTTCTGTGTTTACAGTGAATCTGCCTATTTTTTATTATATATATATATATATATATATATATATATATATATATAGACCAGCTGATGTACAGAGTTTCCAACCCTCCTAAAAATAACAATGGAAAGCATTAACTGCAGTGACCTATAGCTATACCCGTAATGACTTCTTTATTTTAACGTCTCCAAATCTGCTGTGAAAGCATGATATCAGCAAAATACTGTAAATTCTCTGCATTGCCTCAGACTGCTTTCAATATCTAGATGAAAGGGGGATATATTTGAGGCACCTCTGCCTGATGTAATCCCTGCTGTTGATTTGCAGTAGACTGTGCTGGAATGTGAGATCATGCTGCAGCAGTCCTGATGCAATTGCACTTTGTTGTTTCACCAAGGAGGATGCAGTTTTCAGTGTGGCCGCTAGGGGCAGCAGAGAACAGGGATGGTTCCCAGCTGTTGAGATACGTGCAGGTCTGACAGTTGTCTGCATTCCTATGGGGCAGAGCTGTGGTCTGCAGACCCCTGGGTGCACAGCAGGTTATACAGTAGGTGAGGACTCATGGGCACCACTTGTACTGGTAGGAGCTCTGAGCATCAGTATGATCTGATCTATTCATCTGTGCATTCAAATAGGTGTCCCATAGACAGAAATATATGACTAAATTAAATGCTTATAGATGCCTCTGCTGCACATCAGTATGGGACACATAGAAATATCTACATGTGAGATGAATGTGCAGAATTGCTGGGCTAGGGCCACTTTCACACTGTCAGTATTTTTCATCAGTATTTGTAAGCCAATACTAGGAATGAAACCTACAAAGTAAAATGGAAATAGGTGTAGCTTTTGTGTTTTGGACCGGCTCCTGACTTACAAATACTGGTCCACAATTCTGACCATATGAAAGTGGCTGATGTTTGTACCAATATATTGCCTAGATCAGGGATCAGCAACCTCCGGCACTCCAAACTGTAGTGAAACTACAATTCCCAGCATGCTCCATTCATTTCTGTGGGAGTTCTGAGCAGAGCAACCATGCATGCTGGGAGTTGTAGTTTAACAGCAGCTGGAGTGCCAGAGGTTACCCTAGAAGCATTGTATATAGTGGGACAGATTCACTAATCCTAAAGCTGGCTATACACATGAGATTACTGTCGTCTGATCCTCCCATACATATGTATGCTCGTCTCAGCCAAGTATTTATACGGAGAGAGAGGAGAACGCCACTGCCAGACTTCTCTCCTCAAAAAAAATTGAGCAGTTTGCCATATCCTTATCTCCCACAGCATCCACAATCGGGAAGAGTCAGGAGGCCACCATACACATTAAATGGTCAGCGGAACCCACTGAAATCATCTAATGTGCATGGCCGGCTTAATAGACTGTGTAAACTAAACGCCCCCATTTAGTGTATTGTCAGTCAAACCCACTGACAACGGCTAATGGGACTCCAGCTGCTGTGAAACTACAACTCCCAGCATGCTCCATTCACTTTTATGGCAGTTCCGAGAACAGCTAAGCAAGTCTGCATGCTGGGAGTTGTAGTAGTTTCGCCACAGCTGGTGTGCTGAACGTTGCTGATCCCTGTCTAATGTTTATAGGGAGATCTCAACTTTCTCCTAACAAAACTGAATATTTTCACCCAATCCAAGAGTTAAGCCGCCTCCAAAAGTATCCAGCAGCGGATTTCTCCCCTCTGACAACACATACATGATCTGCCAAACCAAAAAGTATGTGCATGGGAGGGAGCGGGGAGAGATAGCGGTAGTCTAAAGATCTGCCATATTTATCACAGTGACTGATGCTGGATGATAAATCTAGCACACCTTTAAGCTTGGCATACATATAACATTTAACCTGACCTTCCCATATATGTGCATGCTTGGCTCCGCCGAGCATGCATGTGTAATAAATGGGAAGAGGAAAAAAAGCAGGGCTGTATTTCTTGTGACTGCTGGGTCAATTATCGTTCACTGGTTGCGATGCTGCACAGAGATCATTGTCCGTCCAATGTGTATCGCAGTCAAACTTTGCCATGCTCCCTCAGCCTCAGGGCATTCACACGGCTATATCTGTTTTGCGGTCCATAAATTGCGGATCCACGGAACACAGCCACCGGCTGTGTGTGTCCCGCATTTTGCGGATCAGCACATCCTGCCCTTTGTTAGAAATGCCTATTCTTGTCCACAAAACGGACAAGAATAGGACTTTATATAATTTTTTTTACATAATTTGAAATTAATGGGTCCGCATCCGATACTATGAAAAATTACAGATAGGAGGCAGCCCAAAAATCCAGTTTAGGGTATAATCACACATGAAAGATTTTCTACAGAGATTTCTAGACTGTCTTATTCATCTTTTAATGGGGTTTGGAGAAAACCATGTGCTTGCTACAGAAATAACCCCATTGGGATGTACGGAATGGATTTTCAGTTGCGCACATTTCTGAAACAAATCTGTGAAAAAACAGAATTTTTTTTTAAACATGATCCTATTTTTTGCTGAAAAAAAGGATAAAAAAAAAAGGCCAGCTCTGCCGTGTGTGAATAAGGACGTCTGCGTTTGTATGTAGGTTCATTAGGAATATCAGTTATAAAGGGTAATAATTTGGGGATGAAAAGGGAAATGAGTGGGACCCTTGAATGGGCTGGAAAATACAAGAATGGACAAGATGGAAGACTTTATACCAGGGTGCATGGCATCATGAATGAGCTCAGACCCTTTCATGTCCTTTAGCCATGTGCTCAGACCCTCTCCAAGGAGAGAGTGGGGGTCATTTACTAACACCAGTTTGGGGTAAAATTTAAAAAAAAAGTTGCAAGCTCTTTTTAACATCTGTTGTTGCACGCTGCCATTTGGGGAGTGGCTCCACCAAATACACTTAAATTTACTTTTAGAAACGTTTCCAAAAATTGTCTTTTCACGCCTAAGGATGCGCCTAATTTTTGATGAGGCAGCACAGGGGTATCAAAGACTGCCTGAAATGACAGTTTTGATAAATGACCCCCAGTGAGTGTAGGAATGTCCCCTGGATATCAGATATGATTTCTTTTATTGATAGGTTTGATACATTGGTGCTATACTGACACTATGTTGTTTACTCACTGGCTATTGTGTACCTGGGGAACTACAAGTTCCAGCATACCTTACCATTCATGCAGTCCTACGAATCAGTGTTTGCTTAGATTATAGTGCACTATTACACCAAGGCTGTCTGATGTATACTGTGATATATAATACAGCCATCTACAGAATATGCACGATCCATCCATCTACAAGTAGTCAGAAACCACTTCGCCTTGGACAGAGTAAGACACAGTTCTGGAGCAGGGATCATATCCCTTTAAGGATAGTGATGTGATCAGAGATCGCCTGAATCAGCATAATATCGCTCGATGCAAACTCCACACCGATTACATCATGCACTGGACACGATGGCACTGCTTGCACTTTACAGAAACTTGCATCATTCTCAGTAGTGACCCGTCCATCAAACAAATCAATGAAAGCTTAATACAACCGCAGCGGAGACGCATGAGAAAAATAACATGTTGATCAGATGAAACCATGAAGGGGGAGGGGAGGTCTTGAAAGTAAGAAAAACAAGAGTACAAAGCAATGCAGCAGAGAAATGAGCACAGTGCAGAAATGATAGACTGGATGCCTTTGTCTGAGAATACCCCCTCCTCCCTCCAGCTCCTCAATAAACACTCTCCCTTTAACGCAGACACCGACTCCAGACCCAGCTGGAAGGGGGCGGGGCCGTGGAGGCTGTAACCGGGCAGGATAGAACGTTGCGAACGTGCGCTGATTTCTCATTGAGCGGCGCTAGGGGTGGGCGTGGTAGGAAGGGACTGTGGAGTCGAGCCTCCGATGAGTGGGCGGGGCTGGAGCCCATCGTCTATATAAGCGGCCGTGCAGGTCAGGAAGATGCCAGTTCCAGTGATGGTAACTCGGACTAGTGCGCTCAGCTGGGGAACAGTGCAGCTACGAGCGCACGGTTTTAGCACTTAATACAATATTTCATTGGGGATTTATTTTTTTATTTTATACCTTTTCTGCGGTTTATCAAGCGTTTTGCATCCAGCTTCATTCCAAGCACTGTAAGTATCGCATCTTATTGTTCTACTCTGTGCCTTGCGTTTGTTTTTGTTATCCAGTTAAATGAATGAGTTTTACTGGCTTTTATGTCTGTGTATTGGAAATATTTGGTGTAGATAAGGAGGGCATTGTGGATTTTTATTGATCCTCCTTAAATTGTTAGGTGATCCTTCAGCTTGACAGTTTTAGAAATTTAAGCCTGTGCTGAATGAATGCCACCTACTTAACTTATGTCACTAAGATAACATGTAACTGAGGTGACTATATTATGATTAGGAGTTAATTGATAATCAGGCCACTAATAAATAATCCCCACTTGATGATCTCCAGATTCTTAGATGTGATGGTTCTGGATAGTTATCAGATATCTGATGCAATGATCTCATACTGCAGTAGTTGACTGACTTTGTCTTCTTCTTTGCAGTGGTTACTTGTTTTTTGCACAAGCTCTCCAAAGCATCAGTCATGCCTGCCAGGGGTGGTATCTTCTACACTCTTCCAATGTCTCTTCCACCACCAATCATTGAAGAACCCAGGGACCTCTGGGATGGGCAATGTGTGGACTTGTCTCAAAGATGTTCAAGTCTTCCTAATTCTGACTGTGAATCCCTTACAAGCAGCAGCTCCTTCTCTGAATCAGGTATGTATCTTCTTATAATAGAATTTTAGGTTTTGTAGTGTAAACTTGTTTTTTTTGGGCAATTAAGACTTATCTACTTTTTTTTTTTTTTTTTTTCTTCCATCAGACTTTGATGACTTTGATAACATATCCATACCAGACTCTGAGCTCCTATGTGACCCTGAAGGAGAACAACTGTGTCCTAGTCTACTCAAGATGATAAAAAGAAGCCTGAACAAAGCAAACATTAACTCCTTGAGATGTTCCAAGCTCCTCCTCCCAGATGATCTTCTTTGCCATTTGGGCCAAGAACTGATGCATCTAGCATACAGCGAGCCTTGTGGACTCAGGGGTGCACTTATTGACCTTTGTGTGGAGAGCGGCAAGGACTGTCACACCGTGGCACAACTGGCGGTTGATCCATCGGTAGTACCTACTTTCCAGCTGACCATCTTGTTTAAATTGGACTCTAGATTGTGGCCTAGAATTCAGGGACTATTCAGCACCAAACCGGTTCCTGGGTCTGGGCATTCATTGAAACTCAGCCCTGGGTTCAAGGTTCTTAAGAGGAAACTGTACAGTTCTGAAGAGCTTATAATTGAAGAATGTTAAAATGTTTTATGTACTGAATGAAATTGTCTGTAACATGGGCTACTGCAATCACATGAAGGCTTAATGGGGTATTTTAGAATTGCTGACTGTGGCACCTTTTTAAAAGGTGATAAGTTGTGTGTGTGGTTTTTTTTTTTTTTTTTTTTATCTCTTGTTTTACAGGAAGTATTTTAGATTGTTAACCCCCTGTGTTGCCAGATTCCTGCCATTTTTCATGTCTGGTAACATAGGGGTTTACTTTTCCACTGCCAAGTTTAGTGAGCAACCTTTGCTGTGCATGGATTTCTGCACTGAAAATGAAAAGATTGTGTACGTGAGTTTAATATGGGGGGGGGGGGGGGGTTAGCTCACAATTGTGAATATACATTTGCAGTGGGATGCACAGAAGTATTATTGAAGTTTAGCATTAAGTGCACTGGGAGTACTGCAATTTTTTTTTTTTTTTTTTTTTTTCTTTGTATGCTTTGGCAGCTGGTCTGCACTAAAGGTGGTCTGGTTCTACCTCTTATAGAGGGTGAATTGTAAAAAAAAAAAAAAAAACTGCAAACCTAAAGTACAGTTTCTTTTTGGGACCAAGTGTGAAAATTTTTTTTTATTTTTTTTTCCTCCTCACTACTGATTCCTTGGCAGCTAGAAGAGGATCTATTAAGTAGCTCTACTGCAGTTAACAGTACGTGGAAAGCACTAGTATTCATTTCAGTTGTTTGTATTCTGACATGCTGCTTTGATAAGGTTTACGAAAATGTATATGTACTTGATGTTCAAGTACAAATCCACACAATGTGCCTTTTTTTACTTTTCTAATAAACCGTAAGAAAATATTACTGTGTTCTTGGTTTTTCTGGCTGACGGAATCATACGCACCCATTGTCCGTAATTTGCTTAACTGATTGCATGGTCACATGCTGATCTTGGGAGCGCTTGGGCAATCTCCTCTAATCTCCAACTGAGGTCTAAGACATAAAGTGGAAGAATGAAACCAAGTTGAGTGGCTATAATATCATGCATGAATGGATTCCACATAGTACAATATTATACCCTCTGGCTATAAAGGACCTGGCTGGTCAGGAACAGATAATGCTGACATCCTTGTATCTGGGCTTTGTGAATTGGAAGAGTTAAAATGGTCAGGACTTTGTATATATGCCATCCATATTAGGTAGATCAGTCTCAATGCCTCTGTTTTTTTAGGCCCCTTGAACACGAGTGTCCATTTTGAAGTCCACAAAATAGGAATGCAGTCTGTTCTACAAAAAGATAGAACATGTCCTTTAATTGGCTGCAAAATGAGGACCACTGACCTATTGAAGTCCGTGGGTCTGCAAAAAATGCTGCTGCAACACGGATGATATCTATATTTTGTGGGCTGCAAACTACATACAGTAGCACACATGTGGCCTTAGGCCTCATGTACAGGAATGTATCCACTTTGTGGTCCACAAAGCGCGGATACGCCAAATATAGATATTGGTTGTGTGTGCCGCATTTTTCTACTAGAACTGGCGATTCTTGTCCACAAAATGGACAAGAATAGGACATGTTCTATAAGTTGTGCAATGGCCACATGGATCCATAGAAAGGAATGGGTCTGTGTGTGAGCTACAAAAAATGTGGATCGGCCGCAGATCAAAACTAAAGTTGTGTGCATGAGGCCCTTAGATGTTTGGGCCAGCGCTGCGGTCTCTTCATTGTTTACGGCCGGTTTGTTCTATTGCACACATCACACAGTTGGTGGTATTGCAGTACAAATAAGCAAATTGATTCTAATGAATTGAAATTGTTCAACATCAGCACTCTGGAGTACCGAGGGGCTGGTCCCTCTGCTCAAGTTGGCCCGTATGGCCCTGTCAGTCTCACAATCGTGCCATGCACATGCAACTCTGATGTCTGAGTACACCTGGAAGTGCAGGTGGCGGCTTTTGACAGACCGGCTGTCCCAAATTCCAGGTGTACCCAGAAATTGGCGTCACATGCGCAGTCAGTTGCCCCAATCAAGTGGGGGTGCCTCTTAAGCAGAGAGGCTGTTACCACTGCTCCAGTAGGCAAATTTAGAATTAAAAGGGTTTTCCCATCTCAGACAATGGGGGCATATCGCTAGGATATGACCCCATTATCTGATAGGTGTGGGCCCCACCTCTGGGACCCGCACCTACACTGAGAATGAAGGCCTGAAAGCTGTGGAAGACACACTCCGCATGCACAGCCACTCTCCATTCATTTCAATTGGGCCGCCGAAAATAGCTGAGCCAACATGCCCTGTCCATCTGCAGTCAGTCCACTATTCTGGTAACCAACAAAATCCAGATGAATTCCCTAAACCTACATTGGGCCTCTTATAACTAGTGCAGGCAAGGACCTGAGGTTTTGCTCAACTTGATAATGGTTTTTATAGGGCTTTATAGGATTCCAACTACATGGATGCTTTCAGGGACGGACTGGGAACTTAGTGGCCCCATTTTGTATTCGGGTCCAAATTGATGGAAGGCAGGGCCAACAATACCATATTGTAGCACATAATACCACTCCAACAGAGCCAAATACCACAGTCCATCACAAAGTACATCCCCAAAAACTCCCACTGGCTGTGAGGAGGGCTCAGACGGCCCACGGGGAAATTTCTCTGTAAGGTCTATGGCTAATCTGCCCCTGGCTGCTTCCTTCCAGAAACAGTGCCACATGTGCAAAGGGTCACCTGATTTTGAAGTGAAAGTGGCCAGGTTACACTACCACACAACCTGTGGAGAAGTGCTGTTTTTGGAAGAAAGCATTTTTTTCTACTATTGAACAACCTCTTTAAAGAGGCTCTGTCACTACCTCCTAACCTATGTATTAAAATACATAGGTGGGTAGTGGCCTCACAATGAATTCAAATCATACCTGTAATTCCCTTGTAGATGCAGCGGTTGATGTGTAATTTAAAGTTTAAAAAGTATGCAAATGAGCCTTCGGAGCACCGGAGGGCGGGCTTTTCCCTTCTGAGCACTGTATCTTCACCGCCCTCCCGGGTCCTAGGCACGCCCTCCAGTGTTTAGAAACTCCCCTATCCTTTATGATTGACATCGCTAGACCGTTTGGCGCATCTGAACGATGTCCCAGGCATGCGCAGTAGCACTTGCAGTGCTGAACACTGCAAGCGCTTTGATTCAACTGCGCACGCGCCGTCACTTCGCCAAGCTCGCTCCCGGCTCCTCTCAGCTGATAAGAAGCGCGCACCGTCACTTCCGGGTTCGGCGAAGTGACAGCGCGTGCGTAGTTGAATCCAAGCACTTGCAGTGTTCGGCACTGCAAGTGCTACTGAGCATGCCTGGGACATCGTGCTCCGAAGGCTCATTTGCATACTTTTTAAACTTCAAATTACACGTCAACCGCTGCATCTACAAGGGAATTACAGGTATGATTTGAATTCATTGTGAGGCCACTACCCACCTATGTATTTAAATACATAGGTTAGGAGGTAGTGACAGAGCCTCTTTAATTTCCAGATCTGCTTTGCAAAAAAACTTGATTCTGAATGGTTCTAGTTCTTTTCTGGACTAGTGTTCATACATCATATAAGTCCTACTATGTAGCTGTGAATGACAGGTGATGAGCAGGGCACTTCCATCCAGGATTACAAGCTCTGCTTTACAATGTACAGTATAAGTAGGTTACACCTGCTGTGAGTGTCCCTTTGCTTCAGATTTGGGAAGAGATCTGAAGGTGTAATCTAGAAGGATTTTGTGATTTAGAGAACCTGTAGCCTCTCCTGACATAGTCTTTAAAGTGCAAAAACGCACTTAAATATTCTTTGCCACGTCTTGTCGGAGCTTCACCCAACTCCATGTGACAACTGTTAATCCATAAATGCAGCCAGACTGTTCATTTAAAATTCCCTACAATCCCTTGGGTATAAACATATTCATAACTTTATTTTCTTGTCATTTTCAGCATAATCATGACATGTGGAACCTCTCCACAATTCTATAGCATCTATTCTTATGACTCTATGATGTGCCACTTATTATTCCTTTTAGAAGTTTTTCCTAGCAGATTGCAGTGAAGATCCAGCTGGGTAGAAGATTGCAAGTAGTTACTAAAACAGACATCTCAAGAGAAATTACAGGTCCTCTTTAAAGGGGTTTTAAGGGAATCCTATATTGATATCCCATACTCTGGATAGGTAGTCCATATCTGATCGGTGGGGTCTGACATCCGGCCTTCCCCCCGCTGATCAGCTGTTAGAAGAAGCTGCTGTGGCCTATTCAGTTGAATGAGACTGAGCTTCAACTAGGCCATGTGGCGTAGCACTGTGGCCTCTGCAAACAGATTGGTGGTGATGTCAGGAGACAGAGCGCCACCGATCAGATATCGTTGAGGATAGGTCATCAATACTGAACTAATGAAAAAAACCCTCTAAGAAATCAAGTATCTGGTGTGGACTGTGGGCATGTGAAAGAATATGTGGAGAAGCAGCCAAGTAACAAATGAACATCTTGAAATCAATGCTAACAAACATCTGCATAAATGCTGAGAATGTAAAGACCTCTCTACAAGTCCTGTATAATATACAATAACTGGTGCTCAAAATAAAATACAGATAAAAATTAGTATCAAAGTCAGTCGTATAATGAACAGTTGGATAAATTCTTAGTGTAACAGCATCCCTACTGGGGCATGGATAGAGTAGGGTTAATAATAATCATAGTATGATCAATATTGCCATATACACCAATAAAATATATACAATAAGAGTAATAAAATAGCATAGTATGGCATCATGAAACAATAGACCATGGTGAGCAGGAGGCCAGGCATACAGTACATTCTTTCCCAGGTACCGTAGCTATCAGGCTTGCTCACTATGTAGTACAGTATTTCATAGCATAACCGGTTTGTTTTAATTAATACTGAACTACATGTTTAATATCAGTACAAAAGCAATTCCCACCGCCTCACTAGTGCACAGTATAGCACCGCATTAGTGAACCAATCATTCAAAGACTATGCAACAACCACTCATTAAAATAGCTGAACTCAGTCATTAGAAAGTTTCACATTGCTTCCCGGGATGTTCTTCAGGACAAGTTGTTTCTATGAAGGATCCATTAGTTAATAATCTTGACATATTGATTGGATTTATCATAGCAGGGATCAGGGGAGGACTGGGAACTTAAAGTGGCCCTGGAAAAAACATTAAAAGTGGCCCTGTTTTGTAGTCAGGTCCAAATTGATAGAAGGCAGGGTCAGAAATACCATATTGAGGCACATTACACCACCCCAACAGAGCCAAATACCACAGTCCATCACAAAATACTGCCAGAAGCACAAAATACATCCCCAAAAACTACCACTGACCAGCCGTGATGAGGATTTTCCTGTAATGTCTATGGCCAGTCCACCCCTGACAGAGATTGTCAGAGCCATTTTAACACATTGGTGGGGCCAGTGCCTCCACACAGCAGCTATTCCCCCTTTGTGCCTCTTTAGGGCCTGCTCACAGTACATATGCCCCCTTACTGAGCCCACTCAGTAGCTATGTAGCTATGCCCCCTTAGTCCCCCCTCACAGTAGTTATGCCCCCTTAGTACCCCCTTACAATAGCAGTGCCCTCTCACAATAGTTCTTCCCCTGTTGTTTTAATATAATAAAAAAAATTAAAGGGGTTGTGCCAAGTTTTTACATTATCCACTGCTATAATGCAATCAGTTCAGCTGAATACTGGGGGTCCAATCACTGGAACCCCCACCGATTACAAGAATGACAGTCCCATTCCCCTGTTCTGATGGATCGGCTGGTGATGCACGGCCGCTCCATTCATTCTCTATGGGAGCATCGGAGGTAACCTAGTACAGCGCTTGCCTAGCTCTGGCACTGCCATAGAGAATGAATGGAGTGGTTGTACTTAAGCTTGTCCTGCTGCTCCATCAAAACGTGAGAATGGAACCCCCATTCTCGTGATCAGTAGGGGTCCCAGCAATTGGACCCACAGCAATCGGCTGGTTATGCCTTCTACCAGGGATCAGCAACCTACAGGACTCCAGCTGTTCTGAAACTACAACTCCCAGAATCCTCCATTGACTTATGTGGGAGTTACAAGAGCAGCCGAAAATATCCAGTGTCGGAGGGGAGAAACCAATGGCAGACAGGGACGGGGACGAGCCACCCATTGGCTGTTCAATTGGATGTTTTCTTCCGCACACAGGGAGAAGCATCAGCGGTGGTGTGGGGACCAAGAACGGCGCAGGTAAGTATATTCAGTGTGGGGGGCCCGGCATATCAGGGGGCTTTTTATAGGATTGATTAACCCCTTTAAAGCCACCCTGGGGATAGCTTTGTTTTTTTATTGTTTGCAGGTACAGTATATTATATTCTTCTGGATATTTCTACTCTGTGCACGTTGTAGTGGTAGTCTCCAATCTATATTCTGAACTGCTATAATTTCCATACAGGGTAACAATGGATCTACACCAGGGATGGACTGAGTGCTCATGGACGAGTGGGACATAAAGGAACAATTTTTGACACTTGCTATCCTTGGATAAAGATTGATCTTCTTGTGATGAAAGCTAGCTAAGGTACATTAGTACTTTTTGTTCATGGTTTTGTTCATGGTTGCATGCTTGGCTCAATATATTTATATATAGGGGGTTGAGGAAGGTTCCATTGATTTTTAGGTGTATGACCAGCTTTAGGCCTGATTTACATGACCATGCTTGGTCTGGGAAACATGACCCGTCTGTCAGCCGCATCTCCCCTGACCCACATTAACTGCATCATCTTAATTTATGATACAGTTCATTCCTATCTGATTGTGGGTCTATTGTACTGTACTCACATCATCAAGTACACAATAGACCCACGATTAGATAGGAACTGATAGTATTACAGAATTACTATGATGCAATCAGTTCGGGTCAGGCCAGGAGATGCGGCTGACACATGGACCGTGTTTCCTGGACAAAGCACAGTTGTGTGAAACAGGCCTTAGTTTTGTGAACGAGGATAAAACTGGTAAAGCACAAATTAATCATGTCACCCATGCATTAAAATAAGCTGCCTACTGCTATTAAATAACAGGCACTGCATGTATTGCACTGCAGGGATTTTTTAAAGGTCTCATGCACGTGATTGTATCCATTTTGCGGTCCGTAAATCACGGATCCACAAAACACAGATCCTGCCTGTAGATATGCCCCATGCTTGTCTGCAAAACAGACAAAAATACGACATGTTCTTTCTTTTTTTATGGTGTGCTGTCTCATCTTTTGCACCCCATTGAATGAAATGGGTCCGCATCCATTCCGCAAAAAAAGGGGATCGAATGTGGACAGAAAATATAGTCATGTGATGCCTAAGCTTGATGAGGTTGTGCGGGTTTTTATCATTGTAATGATCATCATTTCACAGTTCACATTAAATCTTGTGATTCAGAGGCGTAGCTGTAAGGGAAGCAGGAGGAGCCCCTGCTTTGGGGCCCATACTCAGAAGGGGCTTACCCAGGGTGAGAATTAAAAAATTGTATGGTCAGGGGCCCCTCAACAGTATTATAAAATTACTTTATGTACAGTGACACTGTAGGAAATGGATGGAGTGGCTGCCTGGGCTGGTCTGAGAGAGCAATATTGACTAGATGGAAGAGTGGGAGATGCACAGGAGGAGGGGGTTGCGAAGAAGTTACTTGGGGGTCGGGGGCCCGTTCAAAAATTTGCTGTGGGGCCCAGTCATTTCTAGCTACCCCACTGTTGCAATTGTGATACTATCAGTGACCTGGTCCAGGAACTATATTACTTTGAACTTTATGATTTTTTATGGCTCTCGGTATATAGGGTCCAAATCAAAACAAAATACGCAAGTAACATATCCAGATTTTGGTGCAGGTTTCACTTGAAAATCCGCCTAATCATGCTTTGCCAGACATCCTGGTGCTGTGTCCTATAGCAACTACATACCTGCTAGTAACACTGCTCTGGTAAATGGGCGTGCCTAAGTATAGAATTCCCCTTACAACAGCTGATGTTCTTCCTTTTGGCATTCCTCGTGAGCATTGAGCCTGTTGGATCTTTTCCATTCTCCAAGCAAAGACGTGACCCAAGCCATTCCGTCCACAACATTTGGAACAACATTGCTGAATGAGCCTGGACTCATGCACTGACAGATGACAGCAGATGGTCAAGTTTATGGCAAGATCATATAGCAGACTCGAGCAACATCACATGCTTCACATGCAAAAGTACATCTGCATTTTTATGGGTATCACAAGTGCAATATTATGATGCAAGAGTGAGTAGGTACACCCCAATGAAAGGCCACTTACACCACTTAATCCTTTTCACAGTGTCCATTGATTCCAGGAAGTTAAAAATGGAAATCTGGATGTTGCAATAACCTGCCTGTGAATCATTGCTCTTATAATCTGATCTAGGTTGTTTTTGTTATGTTGCATTTCTCTAATTATTGACCCTGGAATTTGAACCTCATGCGATCTATGTTTTTAGACTTAAAACAAAAATGTCACTAGTTCCTCAACACGAACCGATTGTACAGAAAGAGTGAGGCTGGTTTTAGAGGGGAGACAAGCCAAAGATGCAACTACCAGGAGCAACATGGGAGTGGAGTGTTAAATCATAGCCACACAGACCTCCCCATCTCCTGTGCTGCACTGATCTATATGGCAATATGTGGATACTGTATAGGAGTATTATTTAGACATTATATGACAGCATTATTTGGACACTGAACAGTCGTTTATTTTGGGCATGGATTGGCAGCTTTCTGTAAGCAACCTATGGCAGTATAATGTGGATACTGTATGGCGATATTATTTAGGAATTGTATGGCGGTATTATTTATATATGCAGCTTTTGTGATTATAAAAGCTGCCTAAAAAATGGCAAGTGAGGAGGAGGGGTTACTTCACTTGTAGCTCTGGTCCCCATTTCCTAAAAAATTGGTCTGGAGAAATAGGTTTTGAGTTCTAGTGATCGATGGGGGTCTCAGCACTCAAACCCCCACAATCAAAACTTTTGATATGTCTCAATGACATATCAAAAGTTTTATGAAAACTCAGTGACCCTGTAATGTATTATACACATTCAATACATATGTTTTTCATAATTCTTTGACAAGCTTACAAAATGAAAATACCTTGCACGTACCTGGTTCTATAATAATGCAGAATATGAAGGATATTTGTATTCTGTAGAATAAGTGTGCAAAGCATTACGCTTTTAAGAAGCTTGTCTCACTTCAGCAAATGGCATTTATTATGTAGAGGAAGTTAATACAAGGCACTTACTAATGTATTGTGATTGGCCATATTGCCTTCTTTGCAGGCTTGATTCATTTTTCCATCACATTATACACTGCTCATTTGTAGAGGTTATGGCCACCACTGCACCAGAGAGGCTGGCACTTTTTCCTATAGTCTGCAAACACGACCACCTCTACTGGATTGCAGGGTGGCCGTAACACCTGGAAACGAGAACTGTATAGTGTGATGGAAAAATATGGTAAATAAAGCCAGCAAAGGAGACAATATGGACAATAGCAATAAATTAGTAAGTGCCTTGAATTAACTTTCTGTACATGATAAATACGACTTGCTGAAGTGAGACAACCCCTTTCATTTATGATTCTAAATTGACTCCTTATATTGGTAGACAAGCCATTTCCTTTCCAGCCATTACTGTGTATAAAAATATATATACCACCCAAGGATGTAGAATTTCCTCTCAACGTCATAGCAAAAGGAATAGACAAGGCAAGGCAGCAAAAGTTCCCGAGCACGAACAAATCATTTCCGTTTCTGTAGCGAGTCTTCCTGACCATAGTCACTAGACTGGGTTGCCTTGTAAGCAAATCAAACTGACATTTTATTACAGTTCTTTTATTATGTTTGTATTCATATGGTGCCAACATATTCTGCTGAACTGTGAAACCAGAGATCTTTTTTCAGACACATCAGCTCAAGCATACAAACACCAGGTCACACTGTCCGGAGAACAACCAGTGCTGGAAAAAAAAAAAGAAAATTTATGGTTAACATTTGTACAAAGAAGTTATAAATTCTAAGCGAATGGATGGAGCGAATGGATATAATGAACTGAAGGAATTAGCACAGAGAAAATATTTTATCCAATAATTGTGCCTTCAAGGGGTTATCTGAGCTCATTAAAAATCCCGCCTGTTTCTCCAGCGCCGTTCTCTGCAGTGCTAGTCCGGTACTCCCACCTTGGTTTGTTGAAATAATAATCTTTATTTATATGGCGCCAACATATTTCGCAGCGGTTCATGTACAAACGGTCATAAATAACATATCAATAGTCAAGTCAATAATTAGAGCAAGAGGAATGAGGACCCTGCTCGCAAGAGCTTACAATCTATGATGGATGACACAAAAGGTTAAAGTGCTTGTTTTGTGCAATGGTCCAGCCATCTTTGGAAGATAGGGGAGCAGATATAAAGCTGCATGAGCCGGTCACCTGTCAATATCTGTAGTGCTTCTGGGTGCGGTGGAGAGTTTGGTGGAAGATCAGGAGAGGAGTTAGATCGGGGATGTGATAGGCCATCCTAAAAAGATGTGTTTTTAGGGAGTGTCTAAAACTGTGTATATTGTGCTTTAACCTAATTTCTTGGTGTAGGGCATTCCAGAGAACTGCTGCAGCTCAGGAGAAGGAGCTGGGAGAGAGAGGTTTGGATTATGGTGGAAGTCAGTCATAAGTCTTTTGCAGAGCGTAGAGCATGGGTAGGATGGTAGACAGAGATGAGGGAAGAGATATAGGGGGGTGCAGCACTATGGAGGGCTGTGTGGGTGAGAACGAGCAGTTTAAATAGGATTCTATACTGCCTGGGCAACCAGTGCAATGACTGGCACAGGGCAGAGGCATCGGAGTATCGGTTAGACAGCTAGGTAACCCTGGTGGCTATATTAAGTATAGATTGAAGAGGGAAGAGTCTGGTGAGGGGGAGGCCAATTAATAGTGAATTACAGTAATTGAGGTGGGAATGGATCAGGACAACAATGAGAGTTTTTGTTGTTTCCATAGAGAGAATGGGGCAGATTCTAGAGATGTTTTTGAGGTGCATGCAGCATGAGCGAGCAAGAGATTGAATATAGGGAGTAAAAGAAAGATCAGTGTCATGCACCACACAGAGACAGTGGGCGTGCTGCCTAGGCGTGATGGTAGTGCCACACACTGAGATGGATATATCAGGTTTAGGTAGGTTAGTAGATGGAGAAAACACAAGAAGTTCAGTTTTTAAAAGATTCACTTTCAGATAGAGAGAGGACATGGTGTTAGAGACAGTGGACAGACAATCACTGGTGTTCTGTAATACAGCAGGGGTGATGTCACAGGAAGTAGTATATAATTGTGTCTCATTAGTGTAGAGATTGGTACTGGAAACCAAATCTGCTGATGGTCTGTTCAATTGGGGCTGTGTAGAGAGAGAAGAGGAGAGGACCTAGGACTGAACCCCAGCATCAAACAGCAGATGACTACTGCAGCCAATCACTCTCCTCAGCAGTCTACAGATAAGGACAAGTGATTGGCTGCAGTGGTGAGGTGTCGAATCCAGGCGCGTCACTGTACATGTCACCGAATGCTGTAATGTCCACAGTGACCTGCCTGGATTTGGTAATTAAAAATCCCAGACAACCCCTGTAAGGTGGCTATACTCATTAGAGGAAAATCATGATGGTTTTGGTGAGATCGTCTGACTATTTCATTTGTATTGGCTTCTCCCTACTCCCCTGATAGTAGATGTCATGGAAAAAAAGGATCGATATTTCAACATGCCTCACCCTTTATTCTCACAGGAGATATCCCCTCTCTCATTGAAAATGAATGCATGTTCGGCTGTGCATATATGTGTACACAGTTGCTCAGTGCTTCACACTGATGCCTTGCCAGAACTGAGGTCCTAGGTTTGAACAGCATGAAGTTTGTATGTTCTCCCTGTGTTTGTGTGAGTTCCCTCCGGGTACTCCGGTTTCCTCCTGCATGGATAGGGAAGTTAGAATGTAAGCTCTGTTGGGGATAGTGAGTGAGGATAATGTCTATAAAGCACTGCAGAATATGTCAGCGCCATATAAATGACTAAAATAAATAATAATATAGTTGTTTGGGGTCCACACTGAGAATGGAGCTCACTGTAAAGGTAGTTCCACGATGCTCCTCTTACCTTGCAGAAGGTATCCTTCCCCGACACAAATGACTCAGATATCTTCAGCGACACAATTCCTTCTGCTTTTATATATGTACTAGCTGAAGGACCCGGCTTCGCCCGGGTATATTTAATCTATTTCATTTAATGTTTGTGTGTGTTGTTAAAAGATATCGAGAGTGACCTCTACAGTACCCGTCCCTTTCACAGTGACCTCCACAGCAGCCGCCCCTTAACAGAAATATCCACAGCGCCCTCCCCTTTAACTGTGACCTCCACAGCAGCTAGGGTGGCCACTGTCTTCAGCCCAGAAAGCCGGACCTCACCGGTCATTCCCCCAAACGTGAAACAGCGCCCCCGGTCCCCATGAAGCCACACCACTAAACATGAGGCCACGCCCCCGTGGCTCCATGAAGACATGGAGGAGTAGCTGTCTGAGTGTGAGCTACTGAAACGGTGGACATCCCTACGTCCATCCAGGCACTGCGCCGGATAGAGGACAGGGAGCCAGAAAACCGGACTGTCCAGCCTAAAGCCAGACATCTGGCCACCCTAACATCAGCCTGCCCCTAGGGTGGCCAGAGGTCCGGTTTTAGGCTGGACAGTCTAGCTTTCAGACTCGCTGGCCACCGTCTGGCGCAGGGCCTGGACAGACACAGGGATGTCCACCCTTTCAGTAGCTCACGCTCAGACAGCTTCTCCTCCGCGTCTTCATGGAACCAGGGGGCGTGGCCTCATGTTTAGGGGTGTGGCTTCATGGGGACCGGTGGCGTGGCTTCACATTGGGGGAAGGCTGGACATTCTGGCTTTCAGACTCCCTGTCCTCTGTCATGCACAGGGCCTGGATGGACACAGGGATGTCCTTTTTAAAAGGTCACTCTCAGACAGCAGTACTGTGCAGTCTGAGCATGAGCTGCAGGGAAAAAGTCAACCTCCCTCCCACCCCTGCAGTTGACAGAAGGTGATTTTTACCTTCATTTTTGCAATCCCTGTCGGCTTCGGAGTGGAAGGGGGCGTGGCCTGACCGCGTCGGGGAAGTGACTTAGTGGGACCTGGAGGTGGGGCTTTTAAGTCCTTCTTTTGAGGGTGGCCTGAACTACAGGTTGATGCCATAGTAATTTAGGAGGAAACACAGTGGGTAGCAGTAGAAGAAAACATTATTACTACTAAAGGGTAAATATGTGAAATTTACATTATATGAGATAATGATTGATGATGAGTTAGTCTAAAACATAAGTTATAGTTATGGTAACCGGAATACCTCTTTAACAGTGTCATCCACAGTGCTCTGCCCCTTTAAAGCAGACCTACAGCAGTGAACTGGTTGTGTTGTTATGGAAACCTGTTGTGTGTGGAGACTAACTGTCTGTGAGCTTCTATTGGCTGATAATGGTCATGTGACCAGGCTTCTATTGGCTAATGCATTTTTTTGGGAATATCTCAGGAACGGTATGTCCTGGAGAGCTGAGACCCATTCCAAAACCTTCCCGGACACCTGATGTACCTGTGTGCAAAATTTTGTGATTGTAGGTGCGGATTCCTTTAGCGGACATACACACACACATACACTCAGCTTTATATAAACATTGATAGTCTATGCTTAGGATAGGCCATTCATTTGCTCCATCCTGCAAGATCAACCCTAGCCTGTGCTTTTCTTTTGGCGACATGAGATGACACATATATAAAAATTGTGCAATTTCATCATGATTCCTTCTTTCGTGACTTATTACAGCTATGTTTTTTTTTTTTTTTCACAGATTTAAACATGAGCCCCAAAGTGCCTTGCTCCATCTCTGTACAAAATGTTCTCTGCTTATTTCATGGAAAACTTCACTTTTGAACAATGTACATTCCACAGTTAAAACTCACTTTGAAAATGTTTAGTTCAGTAGTGAGATGAATAAGGCTTATTCAAGCAAAGGAAGTTTTTAAGATCTCTGCTTATAGCCATTGAATTTTATTCTAAAAAATCTACAAATTGTATAAATTGTGATTTTTTTTTAATATTTCAGTATAAAGAAGAAAGGGTTGATACTCTGTAGATGATAACAGAAAAGCTGTAAGGCAAATAGAGAAAAAGTATTGGTGTAATGGTGCAGAAATCAAATGTTCTAATGAAGAAGGAAGCTTCTACAAGAAACATGTCTACTACATGAAGATAGCATGCTGGTTTGACCCAAACCAATTCCAGATCATGCCATTTACACAAAAACACAGACGCTGTGTATATGTATGCATAAATGTAACAAATATAACTACCGGAATTTCTGGTTCTTCAGACTTTATCTTTACATAGTTCAGTTTTAGTCATAATGACAGTTTATGACACATAAAGCAAAGCCCAACGAACGGCATACCGCTATAATAAAAAGTAACACGACTGGCGAGATTTATCAAGATTGGCGTTCCCATACACCAGTCTTGATCTGCAAAGAAAAAGGGTGTCAGTCAGCACATCCCAATGTGCAGGTGCACTCTGCCATGGCTAGATACACAAAGGAAAAAAATACAATGTAACAGCACTCTGCAAACTAAACAAAGTCCAAAAATGCCATAGTAATAGAAAATATTCTGGTGCTAATGCTACGTTTAAGTAAATTTGAGATTCTTGGCAAATATATTTTGTACAAAATTATTTGGGCCCGTCTGCCAAACGTCAAGGCGATCTCTGTGAGATGGGAACCTAACAGTAAATACTACCTGTTATGTGCCATAACGGCCACCTTAAAATTCAGGGACTGCAGGTTCCACATGCATGCTGGGTCCACCACAAAATATATTTGCCAAGAATCTCAAATGTACTAAATAAGCATAGCATTAGCACCAGAATATTGTATATTACTATGGCATTTTTGTACTTTATTTGGAGTGCTGTTGCATTGTATTTTTTCACCAGTCTTGATCCCCAGTGCTCTGGAGTGAGTTGTGCCTAATTTATGAAGAGGCATATGCTTTTTAATAAATTACACACATCTCTACACTGCCATGCTCCAGATAGTTGGTCTAGGCTTGAGCTATAACTTATGCTACATAGGCGCCATCCCTGCTATTGAGACCCGCCCCTTTTATTGCCACTTCAGAAAAGGGGCAAAATGCTGAAAATGTAGCAAATTATGGCTCTAATATGGCATGCAACATAATTTGCAACTTTTTGACGACACAGTAAATAAATGTCCCCCAAAAAGTGAAACTGACATCTGTTTCATGCTGCCCAAACTATGGGCATCGCAGCATCCAAACAGGCTACCTCAGTACAGAGCACTTTACTTGATTCCGATGTGTAGTGATGTTTCAAAGAAAACATAGTTTAAAGACGCATTCACACGACCATGGGACGGATGCGCCTGTGTTGTGGACCCAAAACTGCAGACCTGCAAAACAAGGGCACTGGCTGTTTCTTATTATCAGTGGTTGCTATTAATTGGGGCTGCTGTCCCTTTAATACCATTGATGCCCCTTCTGTTGCTATGTGCCTGGCCAATGGCTGTATTTATCCCTCCTATCAACACGTCTATTTAGGGCCCTCATTACCTCTAGACGATCCTTTTTCCCCATGCGAGGTCCTATAGAATTGTTGTCACCCCCGCCTTCCCATATAAGTGGTTTTTGTAGTGAAGGTGTTTAAATTAGTTGAAACTCTCAGAGATACATGTGTTGTGTGTGTTTTATGCTTGTTTCCTTTCTAGGTCATTCTGGGTCCACTTGGGTCTGTTCCAAGTCATAGCAGGCGGTTGGTGAAGAAATCACCAACCAGTCCACTGGGGGTCCAGAGGCAACAATATTGCTCTGAGGAAAGATGTGTCGGTATTTAAAGGGGTTGTCCCGTGAAAAATATTCTGCAGTTTTCAAACCAGCCCCTGGATCTGAATACTTTTGTAATTGCATGTAATTAAAAATTTAGTATAGCCACTGATTCAATAAAATGTATAGTGCCACCTGCTGTTTGTTTTTTTTCTTATTTCTTTGACCTGCTCACTGAGAAGGCCGCACATGCTCAGTTTAATCTTTCACCTACCTCCTGAGCTGTGATAGGGAGAGCATGGACACGCCCCCTTAGCTGCAGCAGAGAAGACACTCCCCTTGAGCTGATAGCTTGATATAAATCTAGCAGAGCAGTAAATGTGGAGATCTCTGGATCCATGTGAGTTACAGGGATGGTTCTAGCTTTGTTAGAAAGAGATTGTCATGTACTATATGAAGTCTGATTTTCATTTTTTACATTAGTCATGGGATAACCCCTTTAAGTGCTGAACATTGATGTTTAGAGAAATAAAGTTGTGACCGACCTCCAACCAACAAAAGTTGTAAGTGCTCCAATTGGGGAGAAGGGATTAACTGGAGAATTGGCATGTGGTCTTCTAATCTTCCCCTTCACAAGTGCTTTCTTCCTTGTAGATAACATATTGAAAGAACCTAGGGTTACTGAAAAGGAGTTTCTTTTTCACCTGATATATATCTTTCAGCCTGGTAGGTATACGGATATTTCAGAATCTGACAAACCAAAGAGTTAAAGTTAAAGGGGTTGTCTCCCTGGAAGATTTATCATCATTTACACCAGTTTTCATGCTCCACATCATAAATTTAGAGCATCCTCCGGCACCACAAGGGATATCAAAAGCAGTGCAGAAAATGCCATTTTTGATAAATCTTCTCCTATATATTTTTCTATACATTTATGGGCGGTGTTGCTATCCTATGCACTGCCATGGGGTGCCCTTAACTCAAGAGGCACATGCCTTGTCGTAGATTAATGGCATCCTCCAGCACTCTGAACTCCTAGAATAAAATTTACGTGAGCTTGTAGCTGGCATGGATTTCTGTCATCATTTACACCAGAAAATTGGTGTAATTGAGCTACAATACCAGACACAATCCATGACCAGGGGTGAACTGGAAACTTAAAGTGGCCCTGAAAAAATACTAAAGATGGCCCTGTTTTGAAGTTGGGTCTAAAACGATGGAAGGCAGGGCCAGCAATACCATATTGTGGCACATTATACCACCCCAACAGAGCCAAATACCACAGTCCAACACAAAATACATTCCCAAAAGCTTCCACTGGTCGGCCATGAGGAGGGCCCAGGCGGCCCCCTGGGCATCGGCCCACCAGGAAATTTCCCTGTAAGATCTATGACCAATCTGCCCCTGTCCATGACAAACCGAAAATTTAAAGCGCGGCTGACAGAGGGTTACTATGCATACACTGTATAGTGTTTCCTTTACTAGGATCTTTACGTAGCTAAGATCACACTATTGACTAAAGGCCGTGACTTTAGACTATCATTTTTCTGCACAAGCCAGGGTTGTTGCTGTCAGGGGTGCATAGGTAACATTCACACTTGTCGACATATCTGAGGGGGCCCAAGGGTTCTTGGCCAGATAAGATGACACCATTAGCCTAAGTAATGCAGGATACGTAAAGGCCCCACTGCAGATTTTGCAATGGAGCCTAGAAGCTTCAAGTTATGTCTCTGGCATGGGCCATAGGGGACAATAGTAGTCTAATCTGCCTCTCAATACTATGCTGGTGACTTGTCCTAACTATCAGCAATCTCTTCTGTGCATAGACAGCACTGTAAGGATGCATTCACATGACCGTGCTTTGGATTGCGCATCATGATGCGCTTGCACACGGTCAGCATCCATGTTTTGCAGATCCGCAGTTTGCAGACTGCAAAACACTTACGGTCGCGTGAATGCCTCTTAACAGTAATTTTATATGTACAGCATAGTCTCATTCACTTGTTAACTTCTGTTATGACCATACACATGCGGCAAGTTTCAGCCTAAAAAAATGGAACATATCTCCCACATTCTCATGATTAATGAGGTTCCAGTCAGTAGGATCTGTACTGCTATGACTCTATGACATGTCTGATTGACACAATATCAAATTATGTCTTCACAAACCCCTTTAAATGTATTTCACAATGTCATCCTCTGAAAACGTTCATCAGACTGAAGTCTGCAATCATGAGTCATGCTGAGTAAACGTGCTATCCGTGTGTTACATCATTTAGGCAATAGGATGTATGTGTGTGGATCAGGGACACGTTTCATAGATTTTTTTCATGAAAAATGAAATAATCACTTGTTGGATTGATTTCTGCCTTATTGCAATTGGAACATACATAGATTTATGTGCTGAAACCATTCAGTTAAAAACACGCACCTAGGTTTTAGGGGAAAATAAGAAAAATACTACTTTTTATCAGACCTCAGATCAGACCCCCCCAATCAGACTCCCAATGTTAATCAGACCTTAGCTCAGAGCCCGAATGTTAATAAGACCCCAAATAAGACCCCCAATGTTAAAGGGGTTTTCTGAGATCAGATTGGTGGGGGTCCAACACCCAGCACCCTCGCTGATCAGCTGGTTGAAGAGAAGGCCGTGCTCCATGCCAGTGTATCCTTCTCTTCATTGTTCAACTGCTCACCATTGACATCGCAGCGATGAGCAGGTGTAGTTACAAGCCGTCCCGTTTACTTCAATGGGACAGCTCGTTCCTATACAAATGTAGGCCTCAGATCAGACCCCCATGTTAATAAGACCCCCAATAAGACCTCAGATCAGATCCCCATGTTAATAAGACCTCAGATCAGACCCCCATGTTAATAAGACCCCCAATAAGACCTCAGATCAGACACCCATGTTAATAAGACCCTCAATCAGACACCCATGTTAATAAGACCCTAAATCAGACCTCAGATCAGACACCCATGTTAATAAGACCCTCAATCAGACCTCAGATCAGACACCCATGTTAATTAAACCCCTAATAAGACCTCAGATCAGATCCCGCAATATGATAGGCAAACTGACCATTCAGTGAGCCAGATAAATAAAAAGAACAGTGTAGACCTGTGGAAGGAGGCAAACACATATAGTTTTATACTAATTTTGCACATATAGATTTAGCTGTACCCCAGCTACAACTTTTCTACCAATCACATTTCAGCAGAAATCTGGCATCTGCTATTACAAATGATCATTGCATAAACTTTTCAAACACATATATAATCGGGGTGGTCTGCCAACTTATAGCGGCCCTGAAAAAAACTAAAAGTAGTCCATCCAAATTGACAGAAGGTGGGAGAACACAAGTAGGGGAGCTCAATCTGTGGTACCCTGCTGGGTACATAAGTTCCTGATGCTCCCATTGTTAGTTCGGGCTCATGCACACGACCGTGGTTTGGGTCCCGCCAAAAAATGTTGATCGGATGCAGACCCATTCATTTTAATTGGGCAGCAAAAGATGCAGACAGTACACGTCCATTCCATGCCGTCTGCAAAATTATAGAACATGTGCTATTCTTGTCCGCATTACGAACGAGGATAGGACTGTTCTATTAGGGGCAAAATGCGGAAGGCACACGGCTGGTATCCGTGTTTTGCTGATCCACTCTTTGCGGACAGCAAAACAGCCAACAATCATGTGCATGAGCCCTAATGAGCATCAGATTGTTATATACGCGGGGGACTGAGGGGAGTGGAGTGGCCCCCTGTAGGGTGTATGGACAAGTAGTAAGTATAGAATACATACTAATAAATGTGCACTAACAATACAGACTGACTGGAGGAGGCTGAAGAAAGGACTCTAGGCACCTGTGGTTTCCCCTTTCCAGTACACGGCAGGGTATAAGCTAATTTGTATTTTCAAATTAATCTGGCAATAGTTAGTCTTTACCAGTTTCTATATAAAGCATCAAGAGGGATTATTTCAATGCTAGAGCTCAGGCCAGCTGGAACGGTGACAAACGCCCTGATGCAATTCTGCATACTTTTGTATCATAAGAAAGTGGATTCATTTCAGCTCCCAATTGCTTTGGAGGAAATCCAAGACGGTGTATGTTCTGGAGACTATAGAACACTTATTTACACTAAGGTCTCCATGTACACAGTATATCAAAGAAGTTACTACATACATATAATAAGAGCCACCCCAACAGCAAGCATCTATCATGGAGGCACCGTCCAATTTTCAGAGCTACAGGGAGAAAATAATGTCAATGGTGCCAAAATGGTCCCAGCAATTCACCCACTTCACCCACATAGCACACACATAGTCCCAGAAAAAAGACTTATCACCTTCCAAATCGGGCTTCTGCCGCATGATGTCTTCTAAGATGTTCGGACTAAAACACCCCATGAAAATCTGCCATGGTGTGTTTTAGTCCAAAAAAAAGCAAAGGAGCAAAAAAACCACCAGGATATTGTCTTAAATGCCTCTTTCACACCAACGATATGGATTGTGTCAGGATGCGTTCAGTGAAACTCTACCATTTCGTAAGCAAGTTCCGTCGGTTTTCCTGCAATTGCGTTTAGTGTTTCAGTTTTTTTCCACGCGGGTGTAATCGGTTTTGATGCGCTTTTCCTTTCAAAGAGGACCTGTCACTACAAAATGCATGAAGTGGGGTTACATATTCTGGGGGAGATATATCGAACTGGTGTAAAGGAAAACTGGCTTAGTTGCCCATGGCAACTAATCAGATTCCACATTTCATTTTCCGAAGGAGCTCTGAAAAATAAAAGGTGTAATCTGATTGGTTGCTATGGGGAACTAAGACTGAGTTTGTGGGGCGCCAACAATGTAGATAAAATGGAAGAACTGACCATCTATGCGTTCCAGGCTGGAGCGCATTGCCGTTCTTCCTTCCCTCCACTTTGGACAGGAACATATATTCCCTTAAAGATTCAAAAGATCTACTAAGATCCATATATATATATATTTATTGAATATCTGTATTAAAATATTTATGCCCCCTAGGTTCTTTAGTTTCCACTATTTATATTACAACTTGCGCTCCACAGCTTGAAGGCATGACATTTTACTCTTCCGGTCCGGATGTTAAACGACTGGAAGTTACTGTTTTAAGCGCTTTTTTTTTGACACATGGAATCCACCAAACAAGAGAATAGAAATCCTTTAAATGTGCTTCTTTGTATGTGTTTATTGTCTACTCCTGATGAAGGGGATACTTATAAAGTCCCTGAAATGCGTTGAGCTATTTGGAATAAAAAAAAACTTCTACTAAAGAGTCCTCTGGTACATCTTTAATAAAGGACAGGGTGATTCACTATCCAACAAGCGACCTTGGCAAGGGAGGAATGGGTAATGGGTGTCTTGAGCTTATCTTGTCTACCTTTCTGCCTGGTGAAGTATGTCCCCAGTCATCTGTGATTTTATTCATATATTCTAAGTGTTTTGAATAGTTTTAAAACTATACTTTAATACTTGATCACATCGTTTTCTCCTATTCCATCTGTAATATATTTTATATCCACGGGGATTCTAATCCATTTTCACCCCCCTGAAATATTTTCTGGGACTCGGTTCTGTTCTTCCATTTTATCTACATTGTTGGTGCCCCAGAAACTCCGTCTTTGTTCTTTATTGCGGTACACTTTTAGTGACTCCATGTCCTCTCCTTTTTAGTGGGTAGCTGCCTTCCTACTTTCTGATTGGCATTCATTATCTTTCCTGGACCATCCTTTCTCTCCTCCCTCTTGTCCAGATCCTTATCCCTTCATCATATCCCCCTTTCTTTCTCTATCCCTGCAACCCAATTCCCCCGACCCATCCACCTAATTACTCCTTTTTTACAATATGGGCAACTAAGCCAGTTTTCCTTTACACCAGTTTTGATAAATCAACTCTTATGCCTACATTGCTGCCTCAGTTTTCGGAAATTGTGGTAACAGACTGTGATTTTTGTTGCAATTGCAGAAAACCACAGCAAAAAACGTACTGTGGCAAAAAATAAAAAAAATTTAAATCGCGGCTGCAATGTGGACAGCCAGATTTACACTACCCAATTATTATTACCATTGCTTAAAAAAGAAGGAATCATGATGATTATTGGCGAGTGTAATGTATCTTCACTGGGGGAGGGAGGCATTCAGTCCAAGTGCCTGGGGCAGCATGAGCTGTAAATAAGGCCCCGGCGCCAGGACCTGTAGTAGATTTCTGGTGTAATGTGTGCTATTGTGTCACCCACGTCTCACCTCCTCCTGCACACTTTTTTGAAAGGTGGCCAGGATGTCAGAAAATGGCGCATGCCACAAAATATGTGAGTTTCCTATGTTGAAAAACTGGAGTACAGTTATAGGATATCACCCCCAATATATAACTCCCATCATCTCAAAGACAATGCATGACTGTCATCTGACACATATTAAATTACTCTCATCATCCCTGACCACAATCTAATCTTCTGCTCAGTTTCTTCTCGTAGCTCTCATCTTCCTCTGATTGGTTGGATAATTGCAAGGGGCAGGTTATTTCCACTGTCATGGAAGATATTATGAAGAAGAGTAGAACATTGGAATATATCACTGCTGTGATCACGGACATCTCGCCCTCTCGGCACCCGTAGTCCATAATAATAATAGTAATAATAATAATAATAATAATCATAATCTTTATTTATATGAACAGACAAGTCAATAATTAGAACAAGAGGAATGAGGGCCTGCTCGCAAGACCTTACAATCTATGAGGAGATAGGGGTGTCACAAAAGGCAAAGGGTGGAGTCTGCAGAAACATTGAGAGATTTTTCTGCAAAGTCTTTCTTTTAGGCCCATAATTCCCCCACTTTGGGTCACATATCCCACCACTCACATCAAAATTACTGTGACCCTGACATGAAGAGAATTTCAGGCAGGAGCCTATGGGCACATATGTAGATGGTGTGTTTCATCATTTATTGGTGCTCATCGGGATTTCCCTGAGGTAATTTTATATAGAAATTGGCCCAAGTACACCCCAAAAGGTGAGTCCCTTATATGTAGATTGTATGTGATTACATTCAATATGGCTGCTGCCATGCTCCCACCCCACTTGTAATGTCATCATTAGAATCAAGGCTTGTTCTTGCTTCTTGTGATTTCATCATCCTGAGAATCTGAGAGAATCAGTGACGTGATCCAAAGGCATAGCTATGGGTTCAGCACAGCAAGGGACAAAAAATACATCCATAGGCAACTACTGCATACTGCATACTGCAACCAATACCATCAAATAGTGACTGAATAATTACCACCATAAATAATTACCACCATATTACCGCCATATAGTGACTGTACAGAAGTAGATATTAGTGAGTCCAGAGCAGTTATATCCAATGGCTGACAGGTGACATCATCCCCTCTCCCTGTCTTTTCCATCTAGTGAGGACATCTTCCAGCCATGGATTGTGTCTGCAGCGTTTGTAACAGAGATATCTTTGGCTCCTGACTTTTCCAGATTCCACCCTCCCTTTCCCAAACCTACACAAACTCCCACATTATTGTCCCACAGGCTTCCAGTGTCTTGGCATGCTGACAGTGGTGGGCCCAGGGCTGCCCCCCCCCCCACTAGCTACGCATCCACCTGTGATGTCATAATGGGGGATATGACACATCTGCTTGGGATGTCATAATGGAGATTACGACTTGTCTTCTTGTGGTGTCATAATGGGGTGAGCCCTATAAATTGGGGTCACGCCCAGAGCCCATTGTCAGTTCCTCTGGCTGGCTGTCATCATGGGTGTGTCTCGGAAGAGGAGGAGGGTGATGCCGAAGGCTGTACCTATGGTAACTGTGATAGAGATGATGGATTTTGGCCCTCGCCAATATCTAGAAAATGTCGAGATGTCCGACAGTGAGGATGAAAGGATGGAGGTTGGTCCACGTCAGTATGCTGAAGACGTGGAGATGGAGGACCTTCAGGGGGCCACCAACACCATCGGGGCCTCTAAACCCCTGAAGAGAAAGTGGCCATCTTAACATCTGCCACTAGGCCCTTAAAAGACCATCTGTCCCTCGGCAAATACCACCTGCCGCATAGGGCCCATATACCATCTGCCCCATTTACCAGCTGCAGATGGTCTTTACCATCCAAACCATTTAAAATTCCCATGAAGACTCTGACGAGCAGAGCAGCACTAGGTCTGGTAAGTTTGGCCACTTCTCTCCATTTCTCCTTTTCCTCTTCTAAGATCTGACTGCAAAACAATGTGAGGAACCTTCTCGTGACTCTCTCCCATCTGCCCTAAAATCTGCCCAAGATGCAATCCCTGACCTCTTCTCAATCTGAATCCAGCCAATCCAATATCAGAATCCCAGCAGAGACTGAAGAAGGAGCAGCTCCACCTTCAAAGAGCCAGAAACTCAAAAATTGCCCTGAAAACCTAGAACTTTGAGTAATAAACTAATATTTTTTTAAAGAAAAAATTGTGTTTTTCTTCATTATGAAATTGCGCTATTTGTCCTTGGCCCCTGTCTTATGGGCATCCTAAGAATGGGTGTAGGGCTAAAGCCCTGAAAGGCACTGTTTTTTTAAGTTTCAAAAGTGTAAAAAAAATGAAAAAAGTCACATATGTTTACTAAACACTTGCACACTCAGAAATGTGTTACTTTTTGTATACCAGAACACTAACACACTAAAATAAATTAGCCCCATCCTCCAGGTAAAACCTCCCAACCACTAGCAACATCTCACCTAAGGGCATGTTGACATGGCCATCTTCTTCCATGCAGATTTCACCATGTATTCCCTTCAAAATCCCCAAATCTCTGTGACCCTGACATGAAGAGAATTTCAGGCAGGAGAGTATGGACATGTATGCAGATGGTATGTTTCATCTTTTATTGGTACCTGTCAACATTTGTGAATTCTGCAAAATCAAGCGTATTCAATGAGATTTTCCTGCTGTGATTTTATAGAGAAATTGACCCAAGAACAACCCAAAATGTGAGCCCATTCTCTGTAGATGGTATGTAATTACATTCAATATGGCCACTGCCAAGCTAAGGCACCACTTGTGATGTCATCATTAGAATCCTGGCCTGCTCTTGCCTTTTGTGATGTCATCATCTCAAAGATCTGAGAGAAACAGTGAATTGATCCAAAGGCATAGCTATGGGTTCAGCACAACCCAGTAAATTCTCCATCATGACTACAACCAATACCCCCACATTCATCAGCGCAGGGCTGTGAACGGCACGGGCAGTGCAGCGATGCTGCCTGTGCCTGAAATGACCAATAGCAAAGCTCCATACAGGAAGTAGCTTTGCTATCGGTTGGTTTGGGTGGGCACTAGCAATACAGCGCCGAGCAGCAGGGGAAGCTGGCGGGAGCTGGAAGGAGGAGGGGCCGGCTCCCCAGAGTTTCTACAGTAAGGAGAGTGGGCGCTCTGGATAAGGACCCAGGGAAACATGGCGGCGGAGGAGCTGAAAAGGACTCCTCAGTGATGACAAACAGCCCCGGACATCAATGTGACAGCAGTGTGTAGTGCAGTGTGTGATCATCACTACACCACATGCACCACACACATCACACACTGATGCATGTAATGCAGTGTATAGTAAATGCAGGCAGGCTATTATAGCCAAATGATAAAGTACAGGGTTAATTCCGCTATATTGGACTGGACTTTATCACTTGGCTATAATTGCCTGATAGTATTTAGATTAGTAATGGTTCCCTGCATAAATATCCACCTCTTAGGCCCCATTCACACCAGCGCTATTTATTTCTGTTGTTCTGCTCTGTTAGATGAGCAGAGCAACAAAAATAACAGAAGTGCTGGATCGGGCACGTAAGGCTGGGTTTTTGTGATACGTTTACTGTACACAAAAACCATATACATTAACGGACACCTCAGACAGATGGCATACTGTGGCATCTGTCACTATGGAGTTCCATTGTAAAAAAAATATACTTTTTTTGCAGAACTCTGCAGGATGGGTAAGCGTAGCGTACCACGTTTTTCCATCCTGCAAAGTTCAGCAAAAAAAAAATAAATATAGGCCTAACTAAGAGGGAAGAAGCTGAACAGACTCCGCCGACTATGATGGAATCCATTCAGTTTCCGTTCACGATCTGTATTTTTACCAGACAGATAGTCCTGCATACAAGGCTTTTTTTGTCTGGTCTTTTGACAGAATCTGCAACAAAGGCTCCAAACGCAGCCTCCAACGCAGATGTGAGCAAGTGTAGGCCTAGGTATTATGTATTTCAATTAAAGCAACTTTCGTACTCCTCCTCGGGTAAAAATACTCCTCAAAAATGGTCAGATGCCATAAATAAATAAATGCCATAAATGATAAAAAAAAGTAGTGTGAAACCACCCATAAGAAGTCACTGACAAGCAAAAACCCCTGGCATTTTTGGCCCATTTATGGCCTTCATTCTGCCAGTATAATGGACAAATGCTACCATTATAGTGTATTACCCAATACTAACAACCCACCAACCATAAATCTATATTATTTTCTTTTAATATGCAATTTTGTTTTTGATAACTGTATACCTCATAGTGGGCTATACATAATACAGTTGCAAACTTTACATATTAAACTGCAATGGGATTTATCTGGCGAGATGTATCGAACTAATGCAGACAAAAATGGAAGAAGTTGATTGTCCATGTTAGCCTGTAAAGATGGCCATGCACATTAAATTTCATTTTGGATTTCATCATGCCCTATGACTGTGATGGCTAACCTCCAACACTTCAGCTGTGGTAAAACTACTACTCCCAAGATGCACACTTGCTTGGCTGTTCTCAGAACTCCATAGAAATGAATGGAACATGCTGAAGTTGTAGTTTCACCACAGCTGGAGTGCTGGAGGTTAGCCATCACTGCCCTATCCTCTGTTGCTTCGGAGATAATCCATTGTCAGAGTTCTCTTCAAGTGGCTTATTCCCCTTTCCTATCGAAAACTGATAGTGACGTACTGTTCAAGCACAGGTGCCTGCTGAGGCCAGTGATTGGCTGCAGCAGTCAAGAGACCAAGCCACTTCCAGTCTAGTGTCTCGTAGACAAGGTAGTGGCCACAGCACTCATCCACATGGCTTTTAAGATGCACGTCTCACGGGTGATTTCCCTCCACCTGTGGATCTGGTTATATATATTTTTGGATGTATTGGAGACATCACGCCAGTGAAATATTTTTGAAAATTGCTTACTTTATTAATTAATTTCAACACCAGCAATTTTCAAAAATATTTCTATGGCTTGCTGTCTCTAATACATCAAAAAATACACACTTCAAGTCTAGTGGGGACGAGAGACTAGGCGCTGGAACGGCAGCACTGTGGACAGGTAAGTGCACACACTGACAGGGATTCATTATCCTTCAGGGTTTGACAACCCCTTTAATTACCTACGTTGCCAAACTTATTTTTGGGACAAGACAGGCAACACCTAGAAACTCTTCATAGTCATAACCACAACTCTATTTATAACGATGCCCCAGGTAATCAATATGATTCACTGATATGACTAACCTCAGTTAAACCTCTTGTCTGTATAAGCTCAATACTGATTTTCTTTCCGCACAGTAAGAATTCAGGACATTCCTCTGATCCACTGTATTAGTTGTCAGTAAATTCCTTAGAAATATGGAGCTTGCCGCTCATGTATTATATAACCCTGCCTTATCACATGCTGCACATTATGTTGCACCATGGAACATTCCACAGAGAAACCCGTTTAGCTTTGTGTCAGGCTTTAATAGGGTCACTGTATAAAAAATCATTAAGGGAACACAGCTTGGATCAAATTTGTCTTTGTTTTTGCTGTGGCATTAGTCATGAAATGGTCATATCAGGCCTCATGCACACGACAGTATGCATTTTGTTTTCCGCAATTTGCGGATCAGCAAAATACGACTTCAATGGGTTCATAGTTCGTATTTTGCGGCCAAGTAATAGGACATGTTCTAATTTTTTTGTGGAACTGACATACAGATACGGAAAGCACACGGATCATCCGTATGTTCGTTCCACAAAAAGATAGAATATGTCCACAAAATGTGGAGTACAGATCCATTGAGTTTAATGAGTCCACAAAAAAAAATGCAGACGGCACACGGAGCGCATCCATATTTCATGGATCCGTGATTTGTGGACCGCAAAACATATACAGAGCTCTAAGGGTATATATACAAACTGAACATTTGTTTCAGGAATGAATAAACATGGATACACCAAGTGTCTATATGCTGTTTTCCGCACAGAACATCATTCTATACAGAAGAAATCACAGCATGCACTATTCTGATCCAGTTTTCCCACCAGACTTGCCCATTCAGGTGAATGGGTCCGTCCATGTGAGTTCCATTTAAAAAAGTAGTTTTTTGAGGCCAGAACATAGCCAAGTTTTGGGGTGCGGTAGCTAACACAGACCATTAAAAGCAGTCTGTCAGCAGTTTTGTCATGCAACACTGCTGACAGCGTTAGGTAGAGGCCAAGAGGGAAACGCAAACATATATTTTGTTGAGCTTTTCTTATCTGGGGTAGTGTAAATATGAAGCTTAATTCTGCCAGACTCTGTTCATGCATGTGCACTTTAGGTGGAGCTTTACTCTGAAGTATTCTCTGCTCTCTGCATTGAGTGGATTCACAGCCCCTTCCTCTCCTAGTTGGATGCTACAGCTGTCAATCAGAGCAGCTCAATGAAGAACAGAGAACACTTCACAGTAAAGCCTTGCGGTGGAAACTTGCTGGAGAAGTGCCGAGCAGAATAAAACTTCATTTTCGCAATACTCCTGATGAAAAAACAAATCTGCCAAATGTGTCCGTGTTCAAACTTAGGCTTCCTTCACACATACTTTTTTTTATTGCGTTTTGTGATGCGAGGCTTTTATTATCATTTTTTTGTACGTTTTTGTGGCCTTTTTAGCAATTTTTAATCGGTATACTTAGAGCAGGTATTTTTTCACCTGTTTTTAGCTCCCATAGAGGAGGGAAAAATGCCTTACCTAGGGCACACTGTGTTTTGTCAAAAATGCACAAATGCAACATAAAAAACTCAGTACACAAATAGTCTTTTTTAAAAGACTTTAACCCTTTCAGTGCCGAGCCACTTTTTACCTTAAATCCCAGGCCGATTTTTGAAAATCTGACATGTGTCACTTTATGTGATAATAACTTTAGAACACTTTTACTTATCCAGGCCATTCTGAGATTGTTTTCTCGTGACACATTGTACTTCATGACAGTCATAAATTTGAGTCAATATATTTCACCTTTATTTATAAAAAAAATCCCAAATTTACCCACAATTTTGAAAAATTTTCAATTTCTCTGCTTTTAAAACAGAAAGTGATACCTCATAATTTGTAATAAATTTCATATTTATTACTTAACATTCCCCATATGTCTACTTTATGTTGGCATCATTTTGTAAATGTCATTTTATTTTTTTAGGAAGTTAGAGGGCTTAGAAGTTTAGAATCAATTTTTCTAATTTTCAACAAAATTTCCCAAACCATTTTTTTGAGCACCAATTCAGTTATAAAGTGATTTTGTGAGGCTTATGGAAACCACTAATAAATGACCCCATTTTAGAAACTGCACCCCTCAAGTTATAAAAAAAAATGATGTTACAAACTTTATTAACCCTTGAGGTGTTCCACAAGAATTAAAGGAAAATGGATTTCAAAATTTCAATTTTTTGGTAGATTATTCACGTTAATAATTTTTTTCTTGCAACACAGCAAGGGTTAACAGCAAACTAAACCTCAATATACATTACTCTGATTCTGCAGTTTACAGAAATACCCCATATGTGGTGGTAAACATCTCTATGGGTTTGTGGCAGTGGTCAGAAGGAAAGGAGCGCCATATGGATTTTGGAGGCAGATTTTGCTAGAATGGTTTTTAGGCACCATTTTGTAATTGAGAGATCCTGACGTAGCCCTACAGTGGAAACCCTCAAAAAGTGACCCCATTTTGGAAACTACACCCTTCAAAGAATATATTAAGGGGGGTACTGGCCACTTTGACCCCCTTTTACGGAATTTACGGAATTTGGAAACACTTGGCTGTGAAAATTAAAAAAATGAAATGAAAAGTTTAATTTCTTCCAATAAAATGTTGCTTTTGCTTTAGGCAACAGGAGAAAAGCATCCCACAATTTGTTACCCATTTTCTCCTAAATACGGCAACACCCCATATGTGGTAGTAAACTGATGTAGGGGGCACATGGCAGGACTCAAAACAGAAGGAGCGCCATATAAATTTTGCAGCACAGATTTTCATGGATTGGTTTGCGGTAGCCATTGATTTTTATTTTTTTGAGTTATTGTCTTATGTGGGAGCTCATTTTTTGCAGGATGAAGTGACGTTTTCATTGGTACCATTTTGGGGTACATAACACTTTTTGATCGCCTGCTATTACGCTTTTTGTGAGTCAAGGTGAAAAAAAAATTGCTGTTTTGACATAGTTTTTTGAAATTTTTTTCTACAGCATTCACCCAAAGGGGCAAATCATGTGATATTTTTATAGAGCCATATTTTTTAAAATTTTTGGGTGATTGTCTTAGGTAGGGTCTAATTTTTTGCAGGACGAGATGGCGGTGTGATTGGTACCATTTTGAGGTAAATACGCCTTTTTGATCGCCTGCTATTACACTTTTTGTGAGGCAAGGGGGAAAAATGGCTGTTTTGGCATAGTTTTTTTTTTTAATTTTTTTACAGCATTCACCTGGAAGGCCATCTCATGTAATATTTTCATAGAGCAGGTTGTTACGGACGTGGTGATACCCAATATGTCTAACATTTTTATTTTTTTATTTTTATTTTTTTCTTTATTTATTTATTTTTTATATCAAACATGCAATTTAATTTCGTCCAAATAAATTATTTAATTCCCCCATTCCCATCCAGCAAACCCCCCCCCCCCCGCTACCCGGTCTGCAAAAAAAAAAAAATAATAATATATTCCTTCTCTACCCCTTTTTTTCTTTTTTCTTCATATTTTTTCATATTTTCCCTTAAGACTAACCATTGATCGTATTCTGGAGGCATTTCATCCTTCCATTTTCTCAAAATTAATAACTTAGCCCAAAAAAGATCCTGAATCATACTATTCTTCACCTTTTTGGAATCGTTCAAATTTGTGTTATCTCCAAGTATTGCTAATCGGGCACATGGATAGATATCTCCTTTCCCTTCCAAAGAGATTTTTTTAAAAACCTGATCCCAAAATCCCCTTAACCTTTCACACTCCCAAAAAAGATGCATCAGGTCGGCGGCGTCTCTTCCACATCTCGCACATTCTCCATTTTCTCTCTTTTTTATTTTATATAAGAATTTCGGAGTATAATATACTCTATTAAGTATCTTAAATTGGGTGATCTGATAGTTCACATTACATGATACTTTATGAATATTTTTTAAAATAGTTTCCCACTGTTCATGAGAAATAAATCCCATTTCCGCTTCCCATCGCTTTTTATTCTGAAATGCCCATCTCTTTTGCCTATATGTTCTTAATTTTTTATATATCTCCGAAAGTCTCTTTTTTTTAAATTATTCCCTCTTTTATTTCTAAATATAGTGTAGATGGGGGAGTGACTTCCGCTATTTCCTTCCGCATCCTTTTACATGCCGATTTTAAAGCACAAAATTCCAACCACTGTTTATCCATCAGCCCAAATTCCATTTTTAACAGAGACCAAGTTTTTAATTTCCCATCTTTAATGATATCCCCCACTCTTCTAATACCCCTTCTTTTTAGGGAAGAATTTTCTAGCCCTTTAAACTCTGGAAGTAAACTGTTTCCCCACAATGAAGCAGATGTTACACATTTTCCTTGTTCTGTTATTTTTCCAAATTCCTTCCATATATTTATTAACAAGTCTATACTTGGGTATCTTCTGGCCCATTGTTCCCACTTTCCCTTTTCCATCATTTGTATCACATCATCCAACCCACTCTCTGAAGTTTCCCTTATATATTTATATAACCCTATATCCTCTTTTGTCACTATTAGTTCCATCTGTGACGCAATTAAATATAGATCCATATCCGGGAAGGAAAAACCTCCTTTTCTCTTCTCCATACAAAAGTTATTCTTTTTCTCCCCCATAGCAATAAATTGAAAATTGCTATCATTCCTTTCAAATATTTTTTTGGCATTCTTATGGGCAACGCATTAAAGAGAAAGAGGAACCTCGGAAGTATCACACCTTTAGCAAGTGTAATACTTTCCGCTATTGACAATTTTAGATCGTTCCAAATGCTAACTTTTTTTTTTATCTCTTTCAAGAGTGGAAGTCTTTAGTTCTTTCTGAGATCTGGACTCCTAAATATTTAAAACTCTCCCTTTGCTTCATAATCTTCATCTTGTGTTGTTTTACCGATAGTATATCCTTACCACACAGGGGTCCTGAAAACGGAAGGACCAGAGACTTTTCCCAATTTATATTGAGCCCTGAGTATATCCCAAACTCCTGAATCAATTCCACTACATACTCAATAGGTGATTCTGGACGTTCCAAAAAGAGCAAGACGTCATCTGCATATATTGTAATTTTGTCTTCCTTCCCTTTAGCTCCAAATCCTTGTATCCTAGGGTCTACCCTTATTTTACTTGCCAGGGGTTCTACCACCATATTGAAGAGGAAAGGAGACAGGGGTATCCCTGTCTAACCCCTCTCTGTATATTAAACTCCCTTGTTACCTCTCTGTTCACTATTAGTACTCCCTTCGGGTCCTTATATAACAACCCTAACATACCTAAAATTCTCTCCCCAAAACCCATCTTCCGGAGCACTGCCCAGAGAAAATCCCACTCCACCCTGTCAAAAGCTTTCGCCACATCTAAAGACAGGATGGAGTGGGATCCTACCTCCGACCCTATCTGAATATTATGTTGCACCCTCAATACATTATGTCTCGTAGTTCGATTAGGCATAAAGCCAGTTTGATCTCCATGTATCAAGGATTTCATAACTCTCTTTAATCTCTGCGCCAGTACTCTACCAATCAGCTTGATGTCTGAATTGAGGAGGGAAATTGGTCTATAGGACCCTGGTTCATGCCTATCTTTCCCTTCTTTTGGAATCAACGTTATCATAACTGATTTCATTGACAATGGTAAGTCTCTGGTTTTCTCCGCCTCCAGGAATACCCTTTGCAATGCTGGTAGTAAGATTTCTCCATATCTTTCATATACCCCATATGTCAATCCGTCTGACCCTGGAGCTGACTTTTTTTTAACGGTTTTTATTACTGAGGTTAATTCTTGAATACTTATCTCTCCATCCAAACTCTCTTTCTGTTTTTTAATTAATTTTGGTAATTCTATGCCTTTTAAGTATTCCTCTATTTCTATCTGGGATTTACCAGACTTGGTTTGATATTCTTTTTCATAATACCCCACCATTTCCTCTCTAACTTCTATCTGATTACTCGTAATTACCCCATCTTGTTTTCTAATTGCATTAATCTGTTTCTGACCTTTGATTCTGTATTATTCCCATTAATCTCCTGTTGAAGATACCCATCTCTCTATGGGATTTTATCCCCATAAATTCCATTTTATACCTTGTTTTCTCCAACAAGAGATTTTTATAGGATTCTGGGGCCTTATTCCATTCCTCTCTGTTCCCAACTGAGGGTTCTTTTATGAATTCTTGCTCTCGAACTTTAACTTCCCTTTCCACTTCCGCTTCTTTTTGTCTAATTTCCCTTTTTTTCCTTATTATTCTTGTAATTATACATCCTCTAATAAATGCTTTTAAGGCCTCCCAAACGGTCTTGTCCTCTGCTGATCCCGTTTAGACTTAACATTTCCTTTATTTCTTCCTTGATTTGACTATCTTGATTTAACACTTCCAACCAGTATGGATTTAAACTAATCCTCCCCCTTATTTCCCTCTCCCTTATTTTTATCTCTATTGACAACATGGAATGGTCGGATAAATTCCTAGGCCAATACTTTATTTTACCTATGTACTTTACTGCGGGTTCATTTACAAGGACCATATCTATCCTCGATAAAGTATTACTAGTTTTATTAAAACAAGAAAACACCCTACTTTCCGGAAACCTATTTCGCCAGATATCATACAACCCCAACTCTCTACTTACCCTATCAATTTGTGTGATTCCTTCCTCCTTTCTATTTTCCCTCCATATATGTCTATCTTTTCACTGAATACGCAATTAAAGTCTCCCAAACAAAATATGGGACACAAATCTTTCTTATCACAAAATTGCGCTATTTCAGTTAATATGCTTAAAGAAAAGGGGGGAGGAATATATACAAAAACAATAATACACATCAGTGTCCCTAAACTCCCATATAAAACTATAAATCTTCCCATTTTATCTACTAAAGTGTCCCTCGTATTCCAGCTTAAATTTCTATGGATTAGAATAGATACCCCTCGTGAATAAGCTGTGAAACATGAGTGGTAATACTGACTCCACCAAGGCATCTTTAATATTCCTTTTGAGTCGTCTGTGAGATGTGTTTCTAACAATCCTATTATTGACGGTGAATGTTTTTTTAATATAGTGATTATAGCCTGTCTTTTTACCGTATCACCTAATCCCCTTACATTCCAAACAAGAATTTTTATTGATCCCATCATTTCCTTTTCTCACAACGTGTCATATACATACAAAGGAAGGAGTGAAAAAAAAAAACGGATACCCCCATTCCCTCTCGGACCCGCCTATACAACGGCGAATCTCTCAACTTGCGGAACTTAATCCCTCCCCCATCCCCGACTCTCCCCACCTAACCCCCTCCCCGGGCATATTTTATAATTCACTCTTTTAACCCTTTCAAGTCCATCCATTTAATAACTTCTTGAGGAGTATCAAAAAACCAGGTCTTCCCTTCATAAACAACTCTTAATTTCGCTGGGAACATCATTGAGAACTTCACTTGATTATGATACAGTCTTTTTTTCACCACAAAAAAAGACGCTCTCTCTCTCTGTGTATCCTCAGCGAAATCCGGGAAAACACGGATCTTAGCACTCCCATATTGTATGGACCCTAAAGTTCTGGATTTCCGTAAGATCCCATCACGTTCTCTAGAGAGTGTCATCTTAATGATCATAGTTCAGGGGTTTCCCCCTACCACCGGGGGTTTTGCTGGCACTCTATGGGCTCGCTCTACCTCAAAATGAGGAGACAATATTTCCTCAAAATTTTCTTTAAGCCAAGTTTTCGTAAATTGTACTGCATCAGCCCTAGAATTCTTACGTTTGCTCTCCTTGATCTGTTTTCCAGATCCGTTATTTTCCTCCTAAGATATTCATTGCTACTAAGCAAGTCCTGTAACTTCTTATTTATATCTGGCACCACATCTTCTAATTCACTGACTCTATTTTCTACCTCAGTACACCTGGAGCGGATTTTATTCAAATCGTCACGAATAAAGGAAATATCAGTTGAGATTGTCCCCACCTTATGTGCCAACTCCGCTAAGGACGTATTGCATTTTTGCACGGCCTTCAATATTTCTGCCAGACCTGGTTCTTTGTCATCTAAGAGGTTACCCTTACCCCCTCCTGTACCCACCTCTCCCCCTTGTGTTTTAGCATTTCTGGTTTTCCCTCCTACATTTGGGGAAGTGAGATATTTATCCATTTTTGTCACATTTTTACTCTCCTTCCCTTCTTTGTTTGGACTGACTGAATTTCTAACTTTTGGCGCCATATTTTCAAGTCATATACGGTGAAGATCTTAACCACTTCACTAGCAAAATATATATATACAGTCCACTTCACCATACGACACCACTAAAAAATCAATACTTTTCCCCTGGACTATCCATATGTACACATGGGTTTATAGAAAAGTTCCATTAATTCTGGCCCAGGGAATTCCAGACCCTGTCCGTTCTTTTTTCTTTTCTTGCGTCGTAGCCCGTTTCCCCTTATCAGCCCTGCAAGACCGGACCCTCGTACTCAATATTATATTAAATCTGGGACGCCACTCTCATATCATGATAGGCTTTGAGGCGAAGTCACAACAGTTTGAAGCAGGTTTCAAAATTTTTTTTTTTCTTTTCCCCTCCCCTTCCTTCCAACTCCCAACTCAAGTTTATCAGGGGATTAAATAGGAGGAAAAGGTTAAGTCTTAACTCCAAACTGATACCAGCGGGAGGTGGGGGGAGAAAACAATACAGCTGCCAGGGAAAATAGTCTCCCTCCAAGGAGGGACCTCACCCGGTGTCGCCCGGTATCTTCAGGCACTCTGCACCAACATCCACTGGCTCTGGGTTCTACCAGCGTCCGGCTTCCAAGCTGCCCCCTCTTTCCTCCTCCACAGCCAGCCCCCGGATACCCGTCGGTCCGGTATGATGCCCAGGCGTGTCACTCCAGCAAGTCTTGACCTGGGGGCCGGGAGAAATCCTCACCCCCGTCCCCGTCTCGCACTCTGCCGGCGTCCCACGTGACCCTCCTTCTCGCGATACTTCGCACAGACCGCTCCGCTCCAGCCGACCAGCAGCCTCCAGCACCAGCATGGACGCGACCACCCCGCTTGTCTCCCAGCACCTGCTACTCCTCCAGCACTCCGACCGGGTTCGGGAATGGGGTTAGATCCTTAGCTGAATCTCCATGCCCCGTCGGGGATACAGGTCAGTCGGGAGAATCAAGCATGGGGGACGTGCGGGAGCTCATCTTAGCTCCTCCTCTTCCGCCATCCGCGGATTTTTGTTAAGTTTTACACATTAGATGCATTTTTGAACAGAATAAAATCTTTTTTATGTGTTGCCATTTTCTGAGAGCCATATTTTTTAAATTTTTTTGGGCAATTGTCTTAGGTAGGGTCTAATTTTTTGCGGAACGAGATGACGGTTTGATTGGTACCATTTTGGGGTAAATACGCCTTTTTGATCGCCTGCTATTACACTTTTTGTGAGGCAAGAGGGAAAAAAATGGCTGTTTTGGCATAGTTTTTTAAAAAATTTTTTTACAGCATTCACCTGGGAGGCCATCTCATGTTATTTTTTTATAGAGCAGGTTGTTACGGACGCGGTGATACCCAATATGTCTAACATTTTTATTTTTGTTAAGTTTTACACATTAGATGCATTTTTGAACAGAATAAAATCTTTTTTTTGTGTTGCCATTTTCTGAGAGCCATATTTTATTTATTTTTTGTGCGATTGTCTTAGATAGGGTCTCATTTTTTGCGGGGCGAGATGATGGTTTGATTGGTACCATTTTGGGATTAATACGTCTTTTTGATCGCTTGGTATTACACTTTTTGTGAGGCAAGGTGATCAGAAAATGGCTTTTTTTTGCATTGTTTTTATTTTTTATGGCGTTTACCTAGCGGGGTGGCTCATGTGATATTTTTATAGAGCCGGTCGATACGGACGTGGTGATACCTCATGTGCCTACTTTTCTTTTTTTCCCTATTTTTTACAATTTTTTTTTTACTTTATTTTGGGAAAATAACGCTTTTTTTTTTCTTGAAACTTTTTTTTTTTTTAAACTTTTTTTTTTTTTTTTTTTTTTACTTCTTTTTTTTACTTTATTTTTTGTCCCAGTCTAGGACTTCAACTTTTGGGGGTCTGATCCCCTGCACAATGCATTACAATACTTCTGTATTGTAATGCATTGGCTGTAAGTGTATTACACAATGTAATACACTTACAGCTTCCTGCCTGTGAGATCCAGGGGGCTGGATCTCACAGGCTTCCGTAGAAGGCAGCCCGATGCCTAAGGAAGGCATCGGGCTGCCTTCCCTGCCATCGGGTCCCCGACCCGTCACAGCAGCGCGGGGACCCGATGGGCTCTTCATTCCAGCGCCGACATCGCACATGCCGCAGTCAGTTTTCACTGATGCTGGTGCATACAGAAGGGGTCCGGCTATAGGCCACTGCCGGACCCCTGCAGCTGATCGGGCGAGCGCAGCTCCTGCGCCCGCCCGATCAAAGCGCTGTACCAGTACGCGCTGGGATTTGTGTCCCGGCTTCCAGCAACGTACATGTACAGCGCTGAGAGTGTAAGGTTTAAGGGAACCTGTCATTAACTTTATGCTGCCCATATTAACGGCAGAATAAAGTAGAAACAGGTGAGTTGGTTTCAGCGGTCTGTCATTTATAAGTTAAAAGTAAGTGGTTGCCGGGAACTAACATCACAATCATTGCAGACTGGGCCTGGAAAAGAGTCACGGCCACCTGAGAAGAGTCATGGTTATTCATGAATTCCTGCTCTCCATGCCCTCCTGCTGATGACTGACCAATCATCAGCAGATGGGCGGGGAAATCAGGAGATTATGAATAACCATGACTCTTCTCAGGTAGATTTGACTCTTTTCAAGGCCTAGTCTGCAATGTTTATGATGCTGAGTCTCGGCAACCACTTACTTTAAGCTCATGATCGACACACCTCTGAAATCAGCATTTCTGTCACTATTTTATGCTGCCCTCAGTGAGTTCAGCATAAAGCTGATGACAGGTTCCCTTTAAGGTAACATCTGGAAAAAAATGTGAAAAAACATAGTGAAAACGCTTTGTTTGGACATTAAAATTATAGTTACAGCTATAGTTTTGCTTTTTTTCCATAATAAATAAAGACAAGCAATGTGCAGAAAAATGGGATGCATGTTATTTCTAATATTTGTATGCACCAGCAAAATCTAATTTTTTTTGCAAAGCTAAAAGATCTTCTATTGAGCATAAGATTGCATAAACATCTATTTGTGGAGTTCATTGGATAATAAGTTCTAATATAAGATACATTGTAAATCAGGCTCAGAAGATAATATTGGAAAAGTACAAGCTGTTCTCTGCAAAGCAGACTGTGACAGGCAGTGTTAGTGACCTTCTGGATGCGGCCAGTTATGTACAGTGTATTTAGCCATGTAATCCTAAGTTGACTATATGCATTAGATCAGGGATGCGCAACCTGTGGCCCTCCAGCTGTCAGTAAAACTACAACTCCCACCATACCCTGCTGTAGGCTGATAGCTGTGGGCTGTGCAGGCATGCTGGGAGTTGTAGTTTTGCAACAGCTGGAGGGCCGCAGGTTGGGCATCCCTGCATTAGACATATTTTGGCCTAACCGAGATAACATTCCAGTCCTACAGATGAGAAGGCATGAATACTAGTAAATGGAGTCTGTCACCTACTTCTCCTTGCTCTCAACTGTCATACCTTCTCCTGCTAACATAACTATGCAGTACTCCATTGAAGGGAGTATCTGCAAATGATTTGCTATTTTCGGTTTCGTTATATATTTTTATGTACTGTCATGTTATGTATTAAGTCCAGTATAGCTATGCATGGACTAACAATCCTAGGGCTAAGAAGCCAAGGTTAACAATTCTGGCTCAGCCCTTGCAGGAGGTTGGGTGTGGATCTAGGATCCAACCCCAGCTTATTTAGTCAGTCCAGACTGGGGTTGTTAGAAAGATGAAGCTGTGCTCTCTCTTCTCAGGCCCAGAAAGCTGCAGAGACCAACAGATCTCTGCAAGATGTACAGAAAAGAGAGAGGAAGATAAAGGAGACCTTGGAATCTGCATGGCCAAGCATAAGAGTCAGCAAGGTAAGCTGCGACTACAGCTAACCAGACTTTGCTGCAGCGAGGGACATCATCAAGACACCCTTCACACTTGGACATATCCTGGCTAGACGTGGCTTCAAAACCCTGTATCCCACTGTGGACCTTACAGCCAATATTGCAAAAGTACTATTGCCCACCATAGATTCTACTGAGAGAGACTTTAGCAATTGTACAAAGATGGCCATAACTTCCATCCTTGCCTAAATCCATACATCGCTATCTGGGAGAGAATTGCACTGTGTACAGTTGGAACTGTGACAGCTATAATTGAATGTATTAAGACCCCCATTTTGCACTTGAGTAAAGAGAGACGTTTATTATTCTACATCTGGCCTGGTTTTCCGACTTCTATACCATATGCTAGCCATTGCACTCCACAAGCCCTGCCTTGCACCCATACAGACACTTAGCATCATGGGCACCCCAACTACTATCAAGCAGGAGCCCCAGAAAGGATGCACCCTCCTTTCATTGCATTATCCTAGAGAGCAACAATGTGAAGAATGCCACTGTGAACACTGTACATGGTGGAAGTGTACTGCAGTGCATTCCTTTTAATTTAGTATGTAAATTCGAGGTGACTGACTAGATTTTAAAAAGGCCAACAACTGTCTGGCTCTTAACCATCTTGACATGTCTTAGGCTACTTTCACACTAGCGTTTTTAAATTCCGGTATTGAGTTCCGTCAAAGGGGCTCAATACCGGAAAAAAACGCTTCAGTTTTGTCCCCATTCATTGTCAATGGGGACAAAACTGAACTGAAGACAACGGAATGCTCCTGAAAGCATTCCGTTCCGTCTTCAGACCGGAGAACAAACCGCAGCATGCTGCGGTTTGCTCTCCGGTCCAGGCATCCGCACCAAGACGGATCCGGAATGACCCCCAATGGAAGTCAATGGGGACGGATCCGTTTGGTGTGGACACACCAGTAATCCGGATCTGTCCTCCATTGATTTCCAATGGGGGGTCATTCCGGATCCGGCATAAATACACACAGACTACATACAAACAAACAAACATACAGACATACATACAAACATACAGACATACATACATACTCACATACTCCCGGGACGCCGGCAGCAGGTCTTCACGCGCCTCCTGCACGCTGCGATGACGTTTCCCCACTGCGCCCAGCAGAGGGCGCTGTGGGGAATCGTCATCACTGCGCGCAGGAGGCGCGTGAAGACGTTCTGCCGGCGTCCCGGGAGTATGTGAGTATGTATGTATGTCTGTATGTTTGTATGTATGTCTGTATGTTTGTTTGTATGTAGTCTGTGTGTTGTTTTAATGTGTGTCATGTGTGGGGCCGGAGCGCTGCTCCGGCTCCACACATGTATAGCGTTAGCACGGATCCGTCGGCACCCTTTAGGTGCCGGATCCGTGCTAACGCTAGTGTGAAAGTAGCCTTACTGAGAAAACATGTATTGTTATCAAAGATCCTGTTTTCTTCTTATAAGCCTTCATGCACATAACCATATAACGGCTCCACACATCTTCTGAGTTTTACTGGACCATAATAAGACATTCCTAAGTCTATAGGGCCATACTGTACCTAGGCATGAAGGCAGACAAAGAATTATGTTACATTCCATATGAATCTAACAGATCTAGGGGAAACTGTCTCTGGCATACAGTGACCCTTATAGAACCATACAGCACTATGGGTGTCAATGTGCCGCCACACACATACAACCTGCTGCATATGACCATGCCATCTGTCCCAGATCCAGCGGAACAGTTCTGGATTTTAGCAGCTATACCCCAGTCCCAAGAGGGCTGTAGCATGTCCCATGGGGTGTACATAGAAATCACTGGGCCCCATAGCAAAAATCTAAATTGGGCCCCCATGCCCCATTCATAGCTCCTACTACTACCCATTCATGGCCAGTATGTACAACAATGTACTGATATGTGAGGTATAAATTACAACTCGTACCTCACACATCAGTAGACTGTTCTATATACTATATATCTTAACACACTGCATCTATTATACCTCGTACCTCACATATCAGTAAACTGCTGTATATACAATATATCTTAACACACTGCATCTATTATACCTCGTACCTCACATATCAGTAAACTGCTGTATATACAATATATCTTAACACACTGCATCTATTATACCTTATACCTCACATATCAGTACACTGCTGTATAACATATATATATATATATATATATATATATATATATATATATATACTAGCTGAAGGACCCGGCTTCGCCCGGGTATATTTAATTTATTTCTTTTACTGTTTGTGTGTGTGTGTCGTTAAAAGATATCAAGAGTGACCTCTACAGTGCCTGCCCCTTTAACAGTGACCTCTACAGCGGCCCGCCCCTTTAACAGTGACCTCTATAGCGGCCAGCCCCTTTAACAGTGACTTCTACAGCGACCCGCCCCTTTAACAGAGACCTCTACAGCGGCCCGCCCCTTTAACAGTGACCTCTACAGCGGCCCGCCCCTTTAACAGTGACCTCTACAGCAGCCCGCCCCTTTAACAGTGACCTCTACAGCTGCCCGTCCCTTAAACAGTGACCTCTACAGCAGCCCGCCCCTTTAACAGTGATCTCTACAGCAGCCTGCCCCTTCAACAGTGACCTCTACAGCAGCCTGCCCCTTTAACAGTGACCTCTACAGCTGCCCACCCCTTTAACAGTGACCTCTACAGAAGCCCGCCCCTTTAACTGTGACCTCCACAGCAGCTAGAGTGGCCACGGTCTTCACCCCAGAAAGCCAGACCTCACCGGCCATTCCCCCAAATGTGAAACAGCGCCCCCAGTTCCCATGAAGACACATCACTAAACATGAGGCCATGCCCCCCCTGGCTCCGTGAAGACATGGAGGAGAAGCTGTCTGAGTGTGAGCTACTGAAAGGGTGGACATCCCTGTGTCTGTCCAGGCACTGCGTCGGATGGAGAACAGGTAGCCAGAAAACTGGACTGCCCAGCCTAAAGCTGGACATCTGGCCACCCTAACATCAGCCTGCCCCTAGGGTGGCCAGAGGTCTTGTTTTAGGCTGGATGGTCTGGCTTTCAGACTCCCTGTCCTCTGTCATGCGCAGGGCCTGGATGGACACAGCAGCAGCACTCTCAGCAGCAGCACTGTGCAGTCTGAGCAATGAGCTGCAGGGAGAAAGTCACCCTCCCCCCACCCCTGCAGCTGACAGAAGGTGATTTTTACCAATATTTTTAATCCCGGTCAAATGCAGCATGGAAGGGGAGTGGTCTGACTGAGTGAGGGGAGTGACTTAGTGGGATCTGGGGGTGGTGCTTTTAAGTCCTTCTTTTGACGGTGGCCGGAATTACAGGTCGATGCCATAGTAATTTAGGAGGAAGGTGGGTAGCAGTGGAAGAAAACATCTTTTATTACTACTGAACAGTAAATATGTAAAATTTACATTATATGAGGTAATGATTGATGATGAGTTAGTCTAAAACATAAGTTATAGTTATGGTAACCGGGAATACCCATTTACCATTGTCATCCACAGTGCTCTGCCTCTTTAATGCAGACCTAAAGCAGTGAACTGGCTAGGTTGTCATAGAAACTTGATGTGTGCCTGTGAGCTTCTATTGGCTGATAAGGGTCATGTCACCAGGCTACTATTGGCTAATGCATGTTTTGGGAATATCTCAGGAACGGTACGTCCTGGAGAGTTGAAAACTGTTCTAAAACCTTCCCGGACACCTGATGTACATGTGTGCCAAATTTTGTGATTGTAGCTGCAGCGGTGCGGATTCCTTTAGCGGACACACACACACACACACACACACACACACATACACTCAGCTTTATATATTAGATATATAATATTATATAGAGCAGTGTATTGATATATGAGTTACAGGTAAGAGAGAACTACAAAGTATAATATGATGCAGTGTGTACAGATTTGTGTGTACAGATAAATTGAATGGATTGTAGAAAAATAATAATAATAATAATGATATATATATATACAGTACAGACCAAAAGTTTGGACACACCTTCAAAGAGTTTTCTGTATTTTCATGACTATGAAAATTGTAGATTCACACTGAAGGCATCAAAACTATGAATTAACACATGTGGAATTATATACTTAACAAAAAAAAGTGTGAAACAACTGAAAATATGTTTTATATTCTAGGTTCTTCAAAGTAGCCACCTTTTGCTTTGATTACTGCTTTGCAGACTCTTGGCATTCTCTTGATGAGCTTCAAGAGGTAGTCACCTGAAATGGTTTTCACTTAACAGGTGTGCCCTGTCAGGTTTAATAAGTGGGATTTCTTGCCTTATGAATGGGGTTGGGACCATGAGTTGTGTTGGGCAGAAGTCAGGTGGATACACAGCTGATAGTCCTACTGAATATAATATATATATATATATATATATATATATATATATATATATATAGGGCCCCCCATAGTGCTCCTCCTAGATAGTGCCCCCACAGTGCTCCTTCATAGTGCCCCCATTGTGCCCCTCCTCCATAGTGCCCCCATTGTGCTCCTCCTCCATAGTGCCCTCCATAGTGCCCCCATTGTGCTCCTCCTCCATAGTGCCCTCATAGTGCTCCTCCTCCATAGTGCCCCCATTGTGCTCCTCCTCCATAGTGCCCCCATAGTGCTCCTCCTCCATAGTGCCCCCATAGTGCTACTCCTCCATAGTGGCCCCCATAGTGCTCCTCCTTAGTGGCCCCCATAGTGCTCCTCCTCCATAGTGCCCTCCATAGTGCCCCCATTGTGCTCCTCCTCCATAGTGCCCCCATTGTGCTCCTCCTCCATAGTGCCCCCATTGTGCTCCTCCTCCATAGTGCCCCCATTGTGCCCCTCCTCCATAGTGCACCTCCTCCATAGTGGCCCCCATAGTGCTCCTCTTCCAAAGCGGCCCCCATAGTGCTCCTCCCCCATAGTGCCACCACTGTGTGCCAGCGTAAATGAAAACAATAAACACTTATACTTATCTCCTTGCCTCTTTCAGCGACACGATGCAGGCCTCTTGCCTGCAGCCTATTAGAGGAACGGGGAAGGGAGACGCCTCTCCCTCCCTTGCACCGCATTATCCATCTGTATCCCGCCCTAAGGACGGCGATACAAATGAATATAGAGATGAGCGCTTCCACAATGGAAGTGCTCATCTCTCCCTGCCCTGCCGCCGGTAAGAAAGGGCCTCCCTCTGGCCCTGGGCCCCTTTGCAGCCGAACCGGCTGCACAGGTGGTATGTTCGCCCCTGCTCTGTGCAGTTCCTTTACTAGATGTAGGGGACCTGTGATGATGATTATGATGATGTCACAGGTTCAAGCAGATGCTCCTATCTATCCTGGGAACTATACCAGGGCACTTCCTTTGCTAGATGTACAGGACCTGTGAAGACATCATCACAGGTCCTTTAGCTTTCTCCACTATTGATAGGGATACTATACTGCAGCTGGACGGTAATGAGTGTAATTAGGGGGTGGGCCTTTGGTTCGCTGCGGGCCCCTTTTCTCCACAAGCCCCATATAAGCTATGTGGTCTGCCACTATTCTAGGTAACCCACTGCATGTCCTACTTTCAACTATACCTGCATCCTGAGACCAGTCATTGGCTGCAGTGGCAAACGTGACCCCGTCTGTGCAGAAGCTGACAGATAGGGACTAAAAGTCCAGTGAAGGCAGCACGGGAGCGCCAAAGCTGGAATAGAGCGGAAGCAAGCAGGTAAGTATAGATCCTGCTAGATAGGGGGGAATCAATGCTTCTTACTGTCAGTTATATAGATATTATCCCATAGAAAACATTCTCCAGAGTTGTAGAGTTTTCAACCATTGTGATTTAAAGGGAACCTGTCATCTCCAAAACACCCCATGAACTAGAGTAAGTGTTGTATAGTGTAAGTGATGCTGAATCCGAATATCTTCATACTCACTTCCATTCTGATATTGTGCTCCCACAAACCTGCAGTAATATGCACTCAGTGGACTCCGGTGCTCACTCATATAATGGAGAGGACTCAAAGAAGAGTCCAGTGAGTGCATTCTACTGCTGGTTTGTGGGAGCATAGCGTCAGAATGGAAGTGAGTATGAAGATAAAACTTACATATTCGGATTCAGCACCACTTACACTATACAGCACTTACTCTAGTTCAGGGGGTGTTTCGGAGATGACAGGTTCCCTTTAAATATCAGCTCTCACCCACGCTATACTATATACAGATTTTTCATATTATTTGAAAGTATGTTTGTGTTACCTACGCATTTTATGCCTTATACCATACACTATACAGACTAAGATGCAACTTGAAATAGAAGATATTTAGCAGACTGATTTTTATGTCAGTGTAGGTGGCGTTAAAAAACACCAGCAAAGGGTTAAGAGTGCTGAAAATACTTCCCCCTCTTCTAAAATGTTCTAGCTGAAAACCACTTCTCTTCCGGAACAACTATATTAAAAGCAGCTGAGAGATTTGGGTACAAAAGTACAGTATGTATAGGAAGAGCCGCAACCGCTCACATCACCTGCATTATATCAATCTTACTTCTGTAAGACGTGTTTTTGAGAAATGTTTCCAGGGTCTTAGCACTGCTATTATCTACCATGAAATCCTAACTATATGAACTGCCTGTTTAAAGGGAATGTGTCGCCTACTTTTTTTTCCGCTAAATAAAACCAGATAGGGGCATATTTCCTTTTTTTCTAATCTGTTTTTATTTTATGATTGTAGATTTTTTATTCTAATATCTGAGCATGATTATGGGGGACCGCCTTTTGCCTTAGCTGTTTTTAACAGCATTTAGAGATAAGCTTTACAGCAGCCACTTGGGCCATAGACACAATGGTCAGGAGAGGACCTCATTGACTTATGAAAGAGTTTTCTAGGCATCAGGTCCTGTGCAGAGGTCAGGAGGGAGCAGATAAGCTGTGATATCATGTATTGTGAATGGTGGAGCCTGTGTTATCTATATAGAGAGGTGTTATCTGTTACTGTAATCCTGCCTATGATGATGATAATAATAATAATAATAATAATAATAATAAGAAGAAGAAGAAGAAGAATAATAATAAAAAGTGATCTGTACAGGCCAAGAAGTGGCACCTATTATTAGGCTTAGTGGTCAATGCAAAAACTGCTCGATTTTAGGATTTTCAAATATAAATAACATTTACATTAAAAATTAATTCAACCTCACTAATTCTTTAAAAATACGTGTAACATAAAACCGTGATTTAAACAATAGGTTGTTTTCTGTTTGACACATTCCCCTACCATCCCCTACAATATAGCCATACCAATATTATTACTAATAGAATGTATTTATATAAAATGTACCGTTTAGAAGTTTTGCCTATTTGTATTTCCATTGTCCCACACACATCAGTCAGGCCGTTGCCCCTGGTTACGGCCACCGCGGCCATGTAGTAGTGGTGGCCGGCTTGCTCTTTTTCAAACCCGCTCTGAGGTAACTGCTGTATTGTGTACGCACATTGTATGAGCATGCAGAGACACATCTTAGGGTTGTAGTATTTTTGTCTGCTCTTCCAAAACCCAGAGAAACGGATCCTGTTCCAAGATCAATTCATCTCTATGGAGCAGGATCTGTTTATAAAGTCTGCGTTTTGGACGGATACTGACCATTGCGTTTTGGACTGGTAGCGTCCAAAATGCAGATGTGAAAGTACCCTAAGATGTGTCTCCGCATGCTCATGTAATGTGCATTCACAATACAGCAGTTACCTTAGAGCGGTGTTTGAAAAGGAGCAAGCTGACCACCACTACTACATGGCCGCTGTGGCCTTAACTAGGGGCAACGGCCTGAATGATGTTTGTGGGACAATGGATATACAAATAGGCAAATCTTCTAAAAGGTACATTTTATATAAATACATTCTATTAGTAATAATAATGGTATAGCTATATCTAACTATACAAACTACATTTGTGAGATGGGAATACCCCTTTAAGGCTGGGTTAAAGGAATTGTATGATAATTGCATGTTTTACTATAATATATACAGCCATATGTACGCAATATGTGCAGTGAGCCCGGGCAGGGAGAGGTGTAGTAGTTGCACTGATGGGAGTAGTAGCATGTACAGTGGCAGTCCTCCCTGGGCAGTGTAGTGATGGAAGGGGCACCCTTTTTCCTTCTGGACACACTCTGGTGATCACTGGGCTCTCTGCCTGGTGGTAGTGGAGGTGCCCATGGCATAAGTAAGTTTTGGGGTTGCAAACCAGGGGACCTGCAGAAGGGCTGCCGAATGCAGCATTGTTGTGATGCAGAAGGCAGTTTGATGCAACGATAAGGCAAGTTTTAGTGCAACAAATTCATTGAACTTTACTGAAGAAGTTCAATAGATGGCTCACACAAGCACAGTTGACATATGCAATTTCCCAAGGCTGTGTATAGGAGACAGTGGGCACAATCTCCCCCTGAGTTTCTTTCTTATAATCTGCATACTCTTCTCAAATGTGGCCAAAGGGGTGCAATTTCTCTCTCTAAATGATTCTGTTTCTCCCTGGTCACAAATATGGCAATACAATGCCCTATTGCCTCTTGCTCAGTAAGAATTTCAGCACTTCCTTCTACAGGGTCAGTTTATAACAGATGACCAGTCTGTCTTTTTCATATAGCTGGGGACCTGATGTTTATTGTCCTCACCACCAAGCAGTGAAGTCCAAAGCAGGCACATATGTGTTATTTTTAACTGACTTGTATTTTTCCTGCATTCTCCCTTGTACATGGCCACTGCGCACTCTTAAGTTCTGATTTCTTTCCCTCCGAGGCTGGCGCTTGTCTTCCAAGGCAAATGTCTCCCTGTGTGTTACTTCAGTCTCTCACACAGCTGACTCTCTGGCTTTCAGCCACACACTGACTCAGCAACCGTCTAGCTAGAGGGGTGGAACCAGCCCACACCTGGTTACTGTAACTAAGGGGCTGACTAGCGCATTAACGCAATGTTTCAGTCCTCTTATTGGGACTTTTCTAGAGCATTATGGTACTGCTTGAGGAAAGTCCCAGTAAGAGGACTGAAACATCACCTTGGTTAATAAAGGACAGTACTAGTGAACTTTTTGGGAGGGCTGCAGAATTTTTTTACTAGATTTTACTAGAATAATAGATACATATAAGATAGATAGATAGATAGATAGATAGAAAGATAGATAGATATAGGGGCATAGCTATAGGGGGTGCAGAGGTAGCAGTTGCTACCGGGCCCAGGTGCCTGGGGGGGCCCAGAGACTCTTGTGCCGCATAAGAAGACACTGGTATAATAGAAAGTGGGAGGGCTCTGTTATACCTCTTCAATCTTCAAGTTACGCCTCTGGCTGGATAGGTCAAGAATTTGGCATGGGGGGGGGGTCAATTTTGACCTCAGGTTGCAGAAGGGCCATGTGCTTCCCTGCTCCTGGTCCCAAGGCACCGAGGGAAGGGGGGCCCAAGCTGAACCCTTGCACCAGGGCCCATGAGCCTATACCTACGCCCCTGGATAGATAGATAGATAGATAGATAGATAGATAGATAGATAGATAGATAGATAGATAGATAGATTTCCCTCTGTCTGGTTGTACACTGTAGATTTTGGACTTGTCTTGGGTTTTGAGTTCATAAGAAACCCATTATTTTGGCTTTACGTGCAGGGCATAGTGCCCAAAAAAGATAGATAGATAGATAGATAGATAGATAGATAGATGATAGATAGATAGATAGATAGATTTCCCTCTGTCCGGTTGCACACTGTAGATTTTGGACTAAAAGGTTAACATGTTTTTCGCAATCAAACTTTTCTAAGTAGAAGGTTGGCTGGTGTCCAGCCTCAGAATACACTGCCGTGCCTGATACTTTATCAGGGAACTGGCAATGAACTCACACACTTTTGCCAGATAACGCCCCACAAGAAAGACCTCTGTGTCTTTGCTGCTCCTTGGTTGGCTGAATGCTAGAATTCCAAGGCAAACGCCTGCCCGCTGACTGAGCAAAACAATCCTGCTATTTGATTAGATGGTGGCCAAGTGTACTCCCCGGAAAGAATTGGCTAACTACAGTATATATAATAAATCTGCTTTTGACATTTCAAGGGTCAGTATTTTAAAGTGGAACTGCTTGTTTTTTTAAAATAAGAAATCAGCAGATCTGGAAATGTACTATGCCAAGACGGGACTCATTCCAACTTCTAATTCCAACAACTAAGATCTGCGGTTACCTTTTAAAGAGACACTTCCATTCATTTTTTTTAAATCACAAATTAGGAACCTACTGCATATCTAAATATTCTACATAATTTCTTCATAACAAAAAAAATACAGGTAGATGATTTTCTGGATATAATTTTCTGAAGTCGCCCCATGTATTCTACTCTTGGATGCTTTTCTTTTTCATTTTGTCGGTACTATACCAATGAAAATTAAATACGAAATACTGTTGTTTTCTAGCAGTTAGCACAAATGATATCATCTGTGAGGTGGAGATGTTATCCAGACAATAGTCCTCATTATAATAGTAGGTGTAGAATTAGGATAACAGAATGACAGCTCTGTTGTTCTTTTTATAGGCCAAGCGAAAGATACCCACAGAAAATGCACTGAATGTGTGATGATCTAAGGCTAATTTCACACTAGTGTTAGGTATCTCTGGCAGGCTGTTCCAGCAGGGAGGAGTCTGCTGGAGATGTCTGGATCTGGCACTGCTGGATACTACCTAACATCTACCGGCCCAATTAACCCTAATAGGGACCAGCAGAGATCCAGCCGCAACCCGACAAACATGTTGAAAATTGGCTGCACGAAAACCGCTGCACACATGGACGGAATTCCAGCAGCGCCCGGCAGTGACGAATCCGGCAGGCTGGAACAGCCTGCCAGATCTGCAAAATGTAGATGTGAAACAGGCCTTACTGAGTCACTACAGGGGGCTCCCCCTCTGGTTGTAGTGATTGTCCAGGACAGGAAGTAAAATACAAGGAGTGACTTAAGAAATCATATCCAGAAAACCAATCAGCCACAATATTTTTTTATAGGCTAATAGGAGAGTGGACCTGTCCACAAACTTTGTGGCCGTTACATAAGGCAGTGTAGTGGGATGACAGACTCGCTTTAATAGTGTGACCAAGCTGTGCCTTGGTGAATGGTGAGTTCACACGATAGCCATGATGCTACTGACTTTTAAAGAGGATACTTTGAGGTATATGTCATTATGACAGCAAGATTGGCACTGCATGTTTGCCGATATTGTCATTAAAAGTGACAGAACTTCCAATGGAACCTACAAAGTTTCCAAAGAGCAATGAGAACAGAACGTTACAGGAGCTATGTGACCGCTGCAGCCAATCGCTGTTCTCGTGTAGAGGCCTCTGCGAATAGTCTCTCAGCTGCGGCCAGAGCACCGTGGACTCTTCAAACAGCTGATCGGCAGAAGTACTGGGAGTCGGACCCTCACCGATAACATACTAATGACCTATCTTGAGGATAGCTCATTAGTATAAAACACTTGGAAAACCCCTTTAAGAAAGTTGTAGATTGGCTGAACAATATGAGGAGATAATTTCAAGGCTAGGGACAAGGCAGTTGGAGAAAAACTCCCTTTTTTTCCTGTCACTTAAAAACCTGTTTATACAGACTGTACATAGAGTGAACCTTGTCTCTTCTGACTGAATAACTGCACACCTTCCTCCTAGACAGACGGCATCAGGTGATTCCAGGTGACTCACTCCTGTCTACACACACAGTATGAGTAGCCAAGAATGACACAAGAGGAAGTTAGATTAGTGTAAAACGTGCCCACTACACCCGATGACACGGACCAATGTCATGTTTCAACTTCTCCATCAATGTATAGAACAATGTATAAATGAATGGGATTAAGTGTCTTATAAATGGGCTATGAAAACATCAGGCATGATTTATATGTAGTAAGTAGGATGGCATATAATTTTCTTTAAGACTATGGGTGTATTAAAAGGGCTTCTCCCCTTTGGACTATCCTTACTTGTTAGGCTACTTTCACACTAGCGTTTTAAAATTCCGGTATTGAGTTCCGTCATAGGGGCTCAATACCGGAATAAAACGCTTCAGTTTTGTCCCCATTCATTGTCAATGGGGACAAAACTGAACTGAAGACAACGGAATGCTCCTGAAAGCATTCCGTTCCGTCTTCAGACCGGAGAACAAACCGCAGCATGCTGCGGTTTGCTCTCCGGTCCAGGCATCCGCACCAAGACGGATCCGGAATGACCCCCAATGCAAGTCAATGGGGGTGGATCCGTCTGGTGTGACCATAATGGTAACCGGATCCGCCCTCCATTGACTTTCAATGGAGTCCATTACGGATCCGGGTACACATAGACACATACAGACATAAACATACACACACATAAAGACATACAAACACACATACATACTTACATGCTCCCCGGCAGGTCTTCGGAGCGTCAGGACGGCTCACACAGGTCACGATTCCCCACAGCGCCCTCTGCTGGGCGCCTGGTGGAATCGTCAGATGACGATTCCACCAGGCGCCCAGCAGAGGGCGCTGTGGGGAATCGTGACCTGTGTGAGCCGTCCTGACGCTCCAAAGACCTGCCGGGGAGCATGTAAGTATGTATGTGTGTTTGTATGTCTATATGTGTGTGTATGTATATGTATGTACTGTGTGACATGTGTGGGGCCGGAGCGCGGTTCCGGCTCCACACATGTCACTGCGGCAGGCCTGATCCGGCAGCACCCTTCACCTGCCGGATCAGGCCTGCCGCCAGTGTGAAAGTAGCCTTAGGAAGGTTACTCACTAATAAGCTTATCACAAGGAGCCCCCATTGTATGGGACAGCCAGCGATCATCTGTAATTTGTGAGGAAATCTGGCTGTAAAGTGCTGAATTTCCCACAGCGCCACCACAGGGGAAATTAGGCATTGAATAGTGCCTATCAAAGTAATGAAGGACTGGACAGAGCGAGAGATGTTCTTTATAGCCAATCTCCACTCTGATCAAGAGATGGGGTTCCTAAATGGGAGACTATCCTCTATTAATTTCCTCATGATATGAATAGTGCTTTAATAATAAAAAATAATTATGATATATGAAAATTGTTTTTCAAAACTTAACCAATTTAATATTTTATTCTCAGGGTCCATTCAACAGTATTATACAATGACATTATATACAGTGACAGTATATACAGTAACATGACATACAGTATATACATGTAGGAAACAGATGGAGCGGCTGCCTGGCCTGGTCTGAGAAAGCTATCTTGACTAGCTGCAGGAGTGGGGGTTGCATGGGAAGGAGGTGTTGCTGGGGGGCCCATTCAAAAAATTTGCTGTGGGGCCACTGTTTACAGGCTTGACAAAGACCAAAGGGAAACCCTTTTGGACTCCCTCAGGTGAATGTGGGCCTATGGATAGGTTGTCTTTCAGGCACATATAGCAAATATACACTGCAAATACAGTGTGAAAGTAGCCTTGATGATGACTACAGCTTTACTTTTATAACAATTTCATTTTTCCTATATGAGTGAGGTCCCTGTAGATACAAGAGACTTAACTTCCATTGAACTTTTAAAAACCTCCAGACTTGGCATACTCGTACAGATATTGTGTCTCATTTCCTTCCTTTTGCACTCTATAGACGTGATAAAGATGGTTTCAGAATTCAAGAAGATTTTGATACTTTGAAGCACTTTCGTGTCATTTCATGTGCTATAAGGCACATCATTCAACACTTTTTGTCAAGTACATTTTTATAGAATTTTCAATTTATTTACAATTTTATTTTATTTACATAGCTGTTATGCAGAGTTCTTCAGCTCAATTGCCAATTGGTGGATTACAAAAATGTGGATAACATTTGACAAAAGTTTCCAAGTAGTTTTCTCACATTATATAAATATGGTGATAAATTATCCATAAGCATAGAATGTAGTTGTGCCCATCTGTTGTTACCAAAGTGGCAGTAATGAGCCTCAAACCAAAAGCAGATTGTGCACAAGCAACCACTAAGCCCTGCTGGTTAGTTGGGAGTAAAGAAAAGCTCAGATGATAGAACTTTCCCATATACACATAAGGCCTCATGCACACGAACGTGTGCCGGCCGTGCCCGTGCTGAGGGCTGCAAACTGCGGTCCGCAATGCACGGGCACTGACCGTGAGGCCACCGCATGTGGATCGCGGACCCATTCACTTGAATGGGGTCCGCGATCCGCATCCGAGGGTCCACACCGCAAAAAAGTAGTGCTTGCGCTACTTTTTTGTGGTGTGGCGGCACAGCCAGAAACACCACGGAAGCACACCGTAGTGCTTCCGTGGTGTTCCGATCCGTGCCTCCGCTCCGCATCCTTCCGGATCGCGGACCCATTGAAGTGAATGGGTCCGCGATCTGTGATGCGGGCTGCACACGGCCAGTGCCCGTTTATTGCGGACCCGCCGTATGCGGCCCGCAGCACGGGCACAGCCGGCACACGTTCGTGTGCATGAGGCCTAAAGAAATGCATTGAACAAGTCTTAAAGTACAGATGCCCTTTAAATAGTGTTCTAAAAAGCCATTTTCGAATTAAGCTATGCAAATTACTTCTCTAAAAGGGAGAAAACTGTCACTCTGAAGCCACCTGTAGGAATCTACTTTGTAAGGCCCCTTTCACACGACCGTATGCCTTCCGAGACATACGGTCCGTGAGCGGGCCATATGTCCCAGAGCGGCATCAATCGTGCACACGGGAGCGGACAACATCGTGTCCTTGTCAATGTCTGGTCCATCATAGAACTTAGAAACATGACTAGAGATTTAGCCAGTAAAATGAAGAAACACCCATCTGTATACAACAGTTTTGGGCTACTTGCCCCTTGTCAGTACAGAGCAGGGTACAGGTTCGCTAGGCGAGAAGCCTTTGACATAGCTCTTGGGGGTACTGTTTCTTCTTGTGGAGACCACCAACTGGTGTACAAATTCTTACAGACAATGCTTCCTGAGAAAAGATATGTACTGATGTCTACATGTGGGTTTTTCTTCCTTTTGGTGGAGACTCTGGCTTGGCTAAAATCTCTAGTCATGCTCTTTAATGGGATACTTGTTGGCTTACAGAGTAGCTACCTATAGATGGTTTTTCATGGACTTTTCATCTTTCTGGACGATATCTCATTTGCATACCCTATCCCAGAAACCGCTGCCTGTAAGACCCCATGCACCAGCTAACAGTCTCTGCAAGGAGAAATAGTACCTTCTAAATAAAGCTATCCTCCCATGTATGGTCATTGACAGACAAGAATATATTCCATTCTACTGCTTAGCAAATGTACTTTTTCTTATTGGTCTTATTAAACCCAACATTTCTTCACAAATGTAATAAAGAAGAAGGTGATCAGTATATATTAACCCAGCATTTACTGTAAATGTACATTTCAACATTGTATGTGTAAAATCCCATCTTGCCATTGTCTCTTATATTAGTATTGTGTATTCATATAAGGATAGTAGCACAATATAACGTCACAGACACCACATAAAGTGCATACCAGGATATGTTTCTTTTTACTAATGGCAGCACTGGCAACATCTGCCTGGCATTTGTATATTATCCCCTGTATTGCTTTCCTACAGGTACACAGGACCCCAGAATAACAAGCCACCTATCATGCTGCTTTCACACTCAAAAACAAAACAAAAAAACTTATGGCACAGATTTACTAATCCTGCCTAATTTTCAGATAGTGTAAACTTAGACCAGGCAATCTACAGAATCAGGGTTGCCAACCATCCAGAAATTCCTGGACAGTTCGTGATTTTTTTTGTGGCTGTGGTACTTTAGCTGATCATTGTGATTGTAAGGCTTGTTTCACATTGCATGCTCTTGCGTGCAGCAGTATTTGTCCGGCCGCTCTTCAGCATATTTGTCGGGTTGCGGCTGGATCTTGGCTGCCCCCCATTATAGTGAAAGGGGCCGGACGGAGTGTTGGCTGCGCACAGCAAGAACGGATCCGACAGGCCTAATTATTATTCATATCAGTGCACCAAGCTATAGACATGTATTACTTATAATGTTTATCATTCCTTGTTGTTTTTTCAATCTGTCCGTAAAAAATAATGGCTGTCCGTGATTTTTGGATACATTGTCCAGAAAAAGAAAATTTCGGTTTGGCAACACTGGCCAGAATTATTAGACTAAGTTTATACCACATGTTTGTTCTTATACTTTTTACCCGAATTTTGCAGCAATTTGGAAACGCATTGTTTCATCTTAAGCTGAGCCCTTTCCATTTAAGTCACACCCTCTTGTCGGAGGAGGCAAAAATAGTGTCTAAAATTCTTAATAAATGCAATAAATAAATAAATACATAAATAATAAATAAATAATAATAATAAATAGATAGATAAATAAATAAATAAATAAATAAAGTGCCGTTTTCTTTTAGTTAGGATTGTGCCCAATTTCTGCCACATTTTGATTAGTAAATCTCCCCAATTGTGATAAGTGATTGTCGTATTCTTAAATTAGCCCTAGTGTGTATGAGACACGGGAAAATAAGATTGTGAGCCTCACAAAGCATGGGGACTGATGAGTGATGGCCATCATTGTACAGCTTTGTGAGATATGTTGGTGCTATATCAGTAATGAGAAATAAATTGTCCTGTCACGTAATCCTTCTTCAGGCTTGTGTAACATAAGTGAGTGTCTTTGTGGACAGTGGAGAAAAACATCTTTAAAAGTTGGTCAGAGTAATACTGCCTACTCTCAGGGCAACAGCTGACGAGTCCTGAATGGAAGCATTCTTCAGTCCTAGCACAACAGCTTCCATGCCCGAATGCTGTTACCACAGAATAGACTTCGTGGCCTGTTTACTAGTTGTAATGGTCTGATTCAGAATTGTGATCAGGAGCATCAGATTCAGCAACTATCTATTCTGCATGAAAGTCTCCCTGCGGTCTACTAACCATGATTGCTATGAATCATTTATACCTTTCTCCTGAAGGCCATGATCTGAGGAGTGGCCACTTATTGGGAATAATGCGCAATCCCATTATCTGGAAAACAAGCAAAACACTTGTTTGTTGGATGACCCAGTCCCAGTCGTTTATTGCTGCACATAAAGGGGGCTGTGCTGCGGTTAGCAGGCGGCTGAGTACCGTCCAACCATACAAGCCTCAGGGGGATCAGTCGATCGAATCGGAACCAAATTGTTTAGGGTTCGACCACATGTAGCAGAAAAGTTGTGCAACACAATTATGTGCAACTTGCTGTCGCACGACTATTTTAGAACTGCGATTTGGCTGTGAAAATACTGCCAAGTCGCAGGCGAGTCCCGTGCCATATGCGAAGTCAATGGAGGAAAAGTCGAGCGGGGCTTGCGACACAAAACCTGATATGTCTGGGTTTTTTGCAAATGTCGCGTTGCAGTTGTAGGATGTTGCGTATTACATGAAATGTCACACAACCCATGCTGTCGTGTAGCCGAACGCTTATTCTGTATTTATTGCTAATGTCTGTGTGGTAAACTGCAAAACCGCGTCTCCACTATCAATGAACACCAAATAAACATTCATTAATTTGATCCCACTGCTTCCTGCATGGCTGCATGGTACTCCTTCCAATCCCAACCTCTCCATGTGGGCATGTTAAATCATTCTTTCACAGCAGCACATCTCCCTGATGACAAATAATGCATTTCTAGGGGATGAACAATCGTAAGTTGCGATTGTTCATACCCATATAGAGAGGATGATTGCTGCATGTACCGTGATCGGTAAAGAAGGGATTAATTCCTGATCACTGCCCTGTGTATCGGTCTATGTAAAAAAAACACATAACCAATGTGTGACCTGTGAATCAAGTTCTGTTTTCGTTCCATTTCACATTTTAGGGTCCATTATACGACTGCAAACTTGGACCCCCGCAGTTCTTCTGAGGGAAACATATAGCTATAGGGTTCTACGTTGATCTAGGTTTGATCTATGGTATAACAAACGTGAACACTGCAGCCAATGACTGGCCTCAGTGGCAAATAATTGGCTGCAGCTATTGCTTGCGGTATATGCCAAAATACGACGTCATGGCTGCAGCGGCGGGGAAGATAGGTGTGGCTGGTGTGGTAAGTAAAACATTTTCTTTATTATTCTAATAGATTGCATACCTTTATGGAACAAGCACTTTAAAGTTCCACTGGAGACAGGAGCCGATGTGTGCATTTTCTATATGAACCTATAGACCATTATAAAAAAGCATAGTATAATAATATTAATAAGGATGATATAGTCCTAGTTGCAAATATACAGTTGTACCTATAAGTTTAGGAGTAATTATATGACCCTATGGACCGCGGTGTCATTACAAAAAAAAAAAAAAAAAAAAAGCGTAAATATAGTAATTGTAAGGGTGATATCGTCCTAGTTGCAAATATACAGTTGTACCTATTAGTTTAGGAGTGATTAATGTATTAATAACATCACCCTAAAGATATTTGGACAACTATGTGGTATTAATTATATATAGGTAATTAATCTAGAGCAACATGCTGTAAAGACGGCACTAGGATCCAGCGCAGTCCAGGATGCCTAGACTTCCTCGGGCACGTTGTTGCTGAGACAATGACGTCACGGTCGGGCCTCCAGCAGACGCGCTGTGATTTGTGCTCCGCTGCACGTATGTGAGCGCAGTACTCGCGTTGGGACACTCGGGGGCGCGCTGGTGACGCTCACTTGGCAGGAAGCCGAGTTGTCTGGAGCCGTGCAGTGTGAGTGGCGAGCTGTACGCGCTGCGGACTAGCAATATGGCGTTACTGTACAGCCGTAACACCTGGAAGACAGTTTACTGTACAGCCTTACGTTCTGTTTGAGGCTTTACTATACAGCCGTAACACCTGGAAGAGAGTTTACTGTACAGCCGTACGTTGTATTACAGACTTTACTGTATAGCCATACGTTCTCCTGAGCTGTACTTTATCAGTCACACTACATCTGACTGAAGCAGCCCCTGTTGTGACTCACAGGCAGCGCTGATGCAATTTAAGTCAAAAAGTTGAAACTGCAGTCGAAAATGATGCAAGAAACTAGGGGAAATGAATTCATTGATTTCCAAGAGATGTGTGAGAAATAAGGAGATGTCAGGTAATACACAAAGCAGGTGGCATGTCTGCCTGGCACAGTGGTGGGCACAGAGGGTGATGCAGGCAGTCATGTAAAGCTTTCCAATATAATCTTACCACCAATTGCTGGCAGTTATGACTGCGTGACATGTGCCATATTGGGGAAAGTGAGGATGGCAGGTAATTTTAGGCATAAAAAATCTACAAAAAGTTGTGTCACCTCAGAAAATGGCATTTATTGTGTAGAGAAAGTTAATAGAAGGCACTTAAAGGGAACCTGTCATCTCTGAAACACCCCCTGAACTAGAGTAAGCGGTGTATAGTGTAAGTGGTGCTGAATCCGAATATGTAATTTTTATCTTCATACTCACTTCCATTCTGACGCTGTGCTCCCACAAACCGACTGTAAAATACATTGAGAAGACTCGTCTTTGAGTCGTCTCCATTATGTGAGTGAGCACTGGAGTCCACTGAGTGCATTTTACTGCAGGTTTGTCAGAGCACAGGGTCAGAATGCAAGTGAGTATGAAGATAAAACTTACATAACCGGACTCGATGTCATTTACACTATACACCGCTTACTCTAGTTTGGAGGGTGTTTAAGAGCTGACAGGTTCCCTTTAAGCCTTGTCTCTGGCAGAGAACAGCCTGGCAGAGCTCTCTGGATCCAGCATTGCCAGATGTTAACGCAATGCCCTCTGGCTCCCATTGACTATAATGGGTTCCGACGGAGAGCTGGCTGCTACCCGGCAAATATTTTGGGATTTGTCTGGGCAAAAAAAAAACCTTGTGTAGCTGGGACCATGGGAACACGCGTTTGGAGCAGCTCCCGGCCACCTCATATCTGCGCTGTAGCAGTGGCCGTAACCTCTGGATATGAGCATTGTATAATGTGAAGGAAAAATGAATCCAGCCAGCAAAGGAAGCAATATAGCAATATGGACAATCATTATACATTAGTAAGTGCCTTGTATTAACTTTCTATGATTAATACAGACAAAGACAACCCCAAAGAACCCCCTGCTAAGTCCAAAGCCATGGCCAAAATAATCTCATTTCCGCCTAGAAATCAACACATCACAGCACCTGGATCCCGCTACCATCTTCCTCTCCCTAGAAGCTGGCACCTATGAATGTGAGCTCCTAACCCTAAGTGCCAGATCTCCATATGGGTACTTTTAGAGGGAACCCCTGAGAAGGAGCTGATAACGGGGTGTCCTAATGCTGGGGCGCCCACCGTCTGCTGTATGCTAAGCATTTCCCTGGTAGTGCCACTGCAGGGGTATTGACAGTCCCTACTGAAATCAATGAGGTGCCGGGTAATGATCCAGATGCCATATGTAGACTCCCTGCTTTGGTTAATGGAGGAAGGTCCTGAAGAGGGACCCCCTGTGTTAACTTATAATAAGGGTTGCACATGATGCACTAATCTTATAGGGGACAGAAACTTAGGCTGTCCGGAGCTGATTAGATTTACCATCAGGCTGGATGATAAGGGCGCCTTCACATGCAGCAGATTTTACCAAAATTTCTGCACCTAAAAATCAGTTTCCATTCATCTGAATGGGGTTGTTGTGGTGGAAAGCGCATGGATTTCTGCAAGCCCCATTCAGGTGAATGGAAATTGATTTTTAGGTGCAGAAATTTCGGTAAAATCTGCTGTGTGTGAAGGCACCCTTAGGCCAGTTTCACACGAGCGTATTTGCAATCCGTATATGGCCCAGATTTAATGTACCGGAATCCGCTGCTGATTTTTATGAATAGGGTTATTCACATGGGCTTTTCATTTCCATCAGTATTTGAAATCCGCAGCAAGTCCGAGCCCCCGCCCATCAGATGCTGATGATCTATCCAGAGGATAGAACCACTTTAATTAGGAGCTCTGATTCTGCAGGTAAATTCAACCTCCGCCGATCTGCCTCTGACAGAGATACAGTGGCAGGTTAGTGCATGGCCACACATTAGATTTCCTTTTGTAGCAGCGCTTATATAGCCCTGCATTAGGGCTCGTTCACACGACCGTATTTTTCTTTCCGTGTCCGCTCCGTGTTTTTGCAGACCATATGCGGAACCATTCATTTCAATGGGTCCGCAAAAAAAGGAAGGTCTTGCGTGTGCATTCCGTTTCTGTATGTCCGTATTTCCGTTCCGCAAGATTATGAGTCTTGTCCTATTATTTTCCACATCACGGACAAGGATAATACTGTTCTATTAGAGGCCAGCTGTTCCGTTACGCAAAATACGGAATGCGCACGGATGTCATCCGTATTTTTTGCGGACCGCAAAATACATAGGTCGTGTGAATGAGCCCTAATGCTGATTCAATTAAGAAACTGACTTCAAAAGAAACCCGTCTCCTCCCTCTTCAGGACTGGCCTCATTAATCATTTTGACTCTGAGGCAATTTTGGAAAGTACTTGTTTTTTTGCCAAGAGAGATCATCTGGAAACATATAGAAAACGTGCCGCACGGGAAGTAGTTTCACTCGGGCTTTTGAACGTATGCGTAATGAGGCTCATAGACAATAATAAGAATTTCCTCCTGATATTTTTTGTTTCATTTCCTTTTTTTTATAAGATATATGTAGTAATGTTCTTACATAAGCTAGTACGTTTAGAACATACTGCTATACTAGAATGAAGACCAGCGGCGTACATAGAAATCATGAGGACTCCCCTGGCTGGGAGCGGGGAGCAGTAAGTGCTGCCAACTTTTATCCTCCAGATTTGATTTGCATGATGAAAATCAGACCCAATAAGATAACAGCAAACTTAAAAAATAATCTTCATGCCCGATTAGTGCAAGTCACACCCTTTTTTTTTTCTTAATGTTCCCTCCTCATGTCTACCTTAAAGGGTTTGTCCACCACTACCTGTTATTCTAATATAATTCAGAATGAAAAACTAGTTAATTTTGTAATTTACTTTCTGTTGCCAGTTGTGAGATCTTCTCTTTAGTCATTATAATGGCGCCCCCTGAGGTTTAATCTGTCTAGTAATGTGCATGACCAACTACCATGGTGGTCACACATGCACAGTTACATCAATCAAAAAAAAACCTTTAAGGTCCCCAGCCCCTTTAAACTCCCCTAAGGACACAAGAAATAAAAATAAAAAAAACTTCAGCAGCACAGTGAACTACTATATACTGTCACTCACTGCGTTGTCCTCCTAAGCCAAAAGCATCTCCTGTGCACTGGCCTCTGGCACACTGACACAGGCATACCTGGGTGGAGCAGAGAGTGGCTGAAGATGGTCCACAGTGTGTGTGTGGCATGATGTAAGCTCCTCAGGTTGTGCTGGGCTTGAGCAGTGCTAATGATTGTTCCACACCACTGCTAGGTCTCTCTGGATCCGGCATTGCTGGAAGATACTGCATTCCTGTTTTACAGTCTGGGGCAGCGCTAAAGTCTGCCCATTAGTGCCGGTGACGTCACCAGGAACACTGCCAGGCAGAAGCCTCCACCTAGCAGAGACCCAGTACATCACTGGATCTAATGAGGAAAGGGAGAGCATTAGAGCATGAAATGCTCAGATGCTCATCTCAGAGGGGCTGCCTGGGTGAAGAAGGGAATATGTCTCTGAACCTGGACAACCCCTTTAACAGAGTGTCCTGCCCACAAGTCTATAACATGTGACTATACCTGTACATTCTAGTTTTCCCCAGCACATGGACTTCTACACTAATGTTCTCTTCTACCATGTATGTAGGACAGAAAATGACAGTGGATAACCCCTAAATGTTGTCTCAGTCGGTTCACGCTGTAATGTCAACAGGCTGAGGAGTTCTGGACTTTTCGTTCTTTGATTCCGTCTGGATTGTGTATTTTCAGTTTTCCACAGGGTAAGTGAAGTCTGAGGGCACTGTCACACATGAAGGTTTTGTAAGGGATTTTCATGCAATTTCTAAAGCCAAAATCAGGTATGGATCATAAAAAGAGAGAAACTATGAGTACTTGGTTTAAAGGGGTCTCAACAATTCAACCTCTTTAAAGAACTCCCGACAAAACTTTTATACCATGTCCTGCTAGAAATGTACATGATATAATCTGTAGTGAATGTCATTTTCTTACCAGTGTCTGAATTTTTGACTTATGTCATCCTGAAGTTTCTTATCTGTGTCATGTGACCAGCAATTAGACCCACCAACTCACACAGAGACTTATGTGTGGACAGGAAGTCTAATTCTCTATGTATTCCTATGAGACTGAAAGTGAGGCTCCCATAGGACTGAATAGAGCAGTGACAGGCTTCCTGTCCTGGGTCAGTTGGAGGTCAGGGAGTTGGTCACATGACCCAGCTACAATAAGAAGAGAGGTTTTTACTGACTGAAACAGTCACTGATAAGAAAATGACAATCACTACAGATTATATCATGCACCTTTCTAACAGGTCAGAGAATAAAAATTTTTGTGGGAGTTCTTCTTTAAGGAAGCCATCCGGATGACAAGCTGATCACAAGGTTCTGTGATAAAGAATAGGAGGTGTCCACCCCAGCAGTATATGAAGCTGAACATGTGTCACGTGAATGCAAAAAAACAAAACAAAATAAAGACACATGAAAGAAGTCACACTCACCATGACTAGATTGTTCTGCCCATAATTAGATTATTCTCACAGCTTTTCTATTGGTACACATGGTCATGCTTCACCTCCTTGTGTACTTAGTATTGTACATGACATTCTTCCCTACATTCTTCCTGTTTCTTATCACTTAAGGGGTATACAACCTGAAAATGTTCCAGTGGATAGGTGATAAATGTTAGATCGGAGGAGGTTCAACCACAACCCCCATCCCGATCATTAGAACAGGGGACCCTAGTCTCTGTACCCAAACAGCACAGTAGAAGTGAGGAAGAATTTGTCTGGAGGAAAGGTCAAGCATGCTAGTCATTGCTCCTTACTACTCAGTCTGATCAGAATCTGTGAAGGTCCTGTAACCGGATCTGCAGGTCCTGCTGTCTTTTGCCACAATTATTAGAGGTGCGCGTCTCTTAATAACTGCGGCTCATATCAGATCACAGTCTATGCCAGCAGGTAGCTGGCGTAGATTTCAGGTATAATTTATGCCCACTAGGCCTGACCCCACATCACCTCTGCTCCACACACTGCCAGTTTTTGGAAAAGTACCATACAGAAAGCAAACCCAGCAAAAAGTCATAAAAATCTGCGACTGGTGTAGAGGTATGACAAATGTAGACCTATGTTACCTTACAGCTTGTACAGAGTTAGATACAAGTAGACCTGCAGGCAGTATAATCAGACTTAAAATATGCCCCTGTGAATTGTATTATTGGTCATGATATGGTTAAAGTAAGGACCCCCACCAATCTTATAATTATCCCGTATCCACAGAATAGGGAATAATTATAAGATTGGTGGGGGTCCTACCGCTGGGACCCCACCAATCACAAGAATGGGGGCCATGTACTCTGTGGAGCCCCCCTGAAATGGACAGGGGAGCTGGTCGGAAATGCAGGCCCTCGCTCCATTGATTTCTATGGGAGTTCCAGAGATAGCTGAGTGCTGTACTCGGCTATAGCTGTACTCGGCTAACTCTGGTGCTCCCAGAGAAATGTATGGCGAGGCGGTGCTCATTTTCAACCAGCTGCTCCGTCCATTTCATGGAGAGCTCCACAGGGTACGGGGCCTCCGTTCTCGTGATCGGTGGGGGTCCCAGCAATAGGACCCTCAACAGTGTGATTGTTATGCTCTATCCTGTGGATAGGGAATAACTTGTTATAACTGAAATATCCCTTTAAGCATATGGACATTTACAATATGCAGCAGTTTAAGTCTACATATCTATATTCTTGTTCCTTTTGATGACTGGTCTTTTAACAGCTTTACTTCTGACTCCCCATTTGCATAATGACTTCTACTGACAATGCCTCTCTCCTGGTGATCAGATTTTCCCCAGACTTCAGATATCAGAGATCAAAGTGGAGGTTTTCTCCAGGTCTATGGTCACCTTAACACAAACAATGGACACTGGGCCCGTTCTGATTTGCAGGCTCTTAAGGCCCTTTTAGACGGGCCGATTCTGCTCCCTGCCCGAGCGCCGATCAGCGATATCGGCGCTCGGGCAGGGAGCCTTTACACGGCCCGACGAATCGAGCGCCCGGCCGCACGAGTGATCGCTGTATCGCTCGTGCGGCCGGGAAGCTCCATACTGTCAGGCGCACATCGCCTGTTTACACAGGGCGATGTGCGCCCGACAGATTGGATCTTTTGGTTTCTACAAAAGATCCAATCAGCCGACGAACGAGCGTTTTGCTCGTTCGTCGGCTGATTAGGGCCACTTTTACACGGGCCGATTATCGGCACTAGCGTTCCTAGGAACGATTTTTCGGCCGATAATCGGCCCGTGTAAAAGGACCTTTACAGTATATTACTTTGATCTCTGAAGTGGTTGCTGGTAAGCCGGGATTGGACAGACATTATGCCCCTTTCACACGAGCGGGAGACTCGCATGTCTCCTGCAACGCATCTACAGGAATGGACTCCGCACTGACTGGGATCGCATATAATGCTCTGCGATCCCAGTCAGTGCCAGAGTCCAGCCCTGTAGATGTGTTGCGGGAGACATGTGAGTCTCCTGCTCGTGTGAAAGGGGCATTAGAGTCATTTTACACCAGCAGATAATTACCTGTAATGAGCACCGATCAAGGATAGAGCAAGTCGGTTAGACATATTGCACTTATATTATCCAATAGTCTCAGTTTTTGTTTTTGTTTTTTCATTATTGCAGTGGCGATTGCCTATTTACCCATGTGGATGTACTGCCAACAAGCAGCCACTGTCATGTCAGCATAAGGCCAGGGCCACAGTGGGAGGCATAGAGGCAGCGGCAACGTCATGCAACCACTTAACAATAAATTTTAGACGGAGATTTATTTTCAGCATACGATCACTGGATTATGTACACTGTGACCGATGGTTCCTCTGACAAAGAAACATTTGGACGATTGTTGTTCTGTGTAAAGGGTTTAGGAACCAGGTAAAAAATTGGCACAGTTGACCAATGACCCGGTTAAGGGGCATGAATTGAATCTAACTAATGCCCAGAAACCAGGATATGCAAACCTGATATCACATGCCCCTTTTTGCCCGTTCCCCTCCATTAGTCTGGTAGTTACACCTTACTCCACCTTACCTCTAGAAGTAAAAATGGCCACCCACGGTCCTGTCCAATCCCACAGCTATCACTGGAAGTAGGCTACAAGAGAGAACGATGCATAAAGGGCTGGGAGCAATACCCGAGGCCAATGTTGTAGTCACCATGACAGCCAAGTTTTTCCTGATTTAGGGCACAAACACAAAAATAACAAAAAAAAAAAAAATACTATGAAGTTTGGTTTCCTTTAGCACAGTTTTAGGGTTACATTCGGTTGCCTCACTGCATGCCAACTAATGCAAATACAGAATTGTGTCTTTATTTTATTTTCTTGCCAGGGCTGTTGGTTTTGGTGGCATTGCCCTACCCAGTTTAGCCATAAAATGCAGAGTACCACATCTATTTTTAAAATAAACTTTTGATGGCAATCTATTCATTTATATTATTCTGGTAAATTTTCCAGCGAAACATTTTGGACAATGTTTTGTTCATTTTCCAGGAACCAGGGAATATTTACATAAGGAACACAGAACATCCAAAAATATATTTCTAAAAAAAAAAAAAAAAGTTTATAAGTGCCATGCAGCACGAACTCTGAAACTCGGAACGAACAGTCACACAGAAATGTGAGGAAATCTGGAGATCCTTTGTAGTTATCTGGAAAATTAAATAAACTCTAAGGCTACATGCACACAAACGTATTTTGTTTCCACGTCCGTTGCGTTTTTTTGCGGATAGGATGCTGTGTGCTTTCTGCATCAGTATGATCGTTCCGTAGCCCTGGAAAAAAATAGAACATGTCCTATTCTTGTCCGTTTCGCGAACAAGGATAGGCATTGTTACAATGGATCCGCCAAAAAAAAAACGGAAACACAGATGCCATACGGAACGTCATCCGTTGTTTTTTTTTGCGGACCGCAAAACACATACGGTTGTGTGCATGTAGCCTAACTCTTAGGCTTCATTCGCACGTCCGTATGTATTTTGTAAATGTAAATTGCGGGTCCGCAAAAAAAAGGGATGACGTTCCATATGGCATCCATGTTTCCGTTTTTTTTTTGGATCCATTGTAACAATGCCTATCCTTGTCAACAAAACGGACAAGAATAGGATATGTTCTATCTTTTTTGCCGAAAGGAAATACGGACATACGGAGTACCTTCCGTTTTTTTGTGGACCCATTGAAATGAATGGTTCCGCATACGGTCCGCAAAAAAAACGGAACCGACACAGAAACAAAATATGATGAAGCCTTAAGGAAGAACACCAACCGAGAAATCAAAATGATTGTGTTGAATGAAAGTATCTCAGGCGCCCACAATTTAGTCATAAACTATCCAATATTTATTTCTATGAATGGGAGTCACTCACCTCCTTAAAGGAGTGCTATACCTTTTTCTTACTGATGATCTATCCTCTGGATAGGTCATCAGTGTCTGATCGGTGGGGGTCCGACATCCTGGACCCACGCTGATCTGCTGTTTACGAAGGCAGCAGCACTCGCTTTCCTCAGGCCAATAACAGCATGATTTGGGTGCAGTTCAGCCCTATTGAAGTGAATGGGGACCCACCTCATTAGATTGACTTATTCAAAGGATAGATCATCAGTAAGAAAAAGGTATAGAACCCCTTTAATGAGTGTCAAAATAAGCATACTGCCCTGTAGGATATGTGCACCGAAAGATAATCTTACCTTTCTTGTGATAATCCTGTCCTCTAATCCAGAGAAATTATTTTTTTAGTATACCAAGAGGTTTGGTGCTCCATTGGTGCTGGCTTGATTCATTTTTCCATCACATTATACATTGCTCATTTCCAGGGATTACGACCACCCTGCAATCCAGCAGCAGTGGTCGTGCTTGCACACTGTAGGAAACGGTGCCAGCCTGTCTGGTGGCTGGGACCATGGGAGAGTGCATAGGGCAGTGCTTTTTCCTATAGTGTGCAAGCCCGACCGCTGCTGTTGGATTGCATGGTGGTCATAGCCATGCAAACGAGCGATGTATAATGTAATGGAAAAATTAATCAGACCAGCAAAGGAGGCAATGTGGACAATCACAATACATCAGTAAGTGCGTTGTATTAAAGAAGAACTCCCGCAAAAAATTGTATTCCATGTCCTGCTAGAAATGTACATGATGTAATCTGTAGTGAATGTCATTTTCTTACTAGTGGCTGTATTTTTGAGTTATATCTCCCTGATCTTTCTCATCTGTGTCATGTGACTAGGAATCAGACCCACCAACTCACACATCATCTTATGTGTGGACAGGAAGTCTATTTCTCTATGGATTCCTATGGGAGCCTCAGTTTCAATCTCATAGGAATGAATAGAGCAGTGACTGGCTTCCTGTCCTGGGTCAGTTGGAGGTCAGGGAGTTGGTCACATGACACAGCTACAATAAGAAGAGAGGGGATAACTCTCAATTACAGTCTCTGATAAGAAGATTGCATTCACTACAGATTATATCATGCACCTTTCTAACAGGTCAGAGAATAAAAATTTTTGCGGGAGTTCTTCTTTAACTTTCTCTATATGATAAATGCCATTTGCTGAAGTGAGACCACCCCTTTAAAGGGATTCTGTCAGCAGCATTTCACATATTGAGATATTTATACCATTGGATTGGGCCAGTTATAAGCATTTCTAAACTGTAATTGTTATAGGTCACTGAGGCAGTTTTTCAGTAAAAAAAACGATTTTTAGGAGCTGTCACTCACAGTAAATAAGGAGCCCAAGGGGAGTTCCCAACCGTTGCTGGAGCCCGGGCTCGGCGATTCCTTGGAGCCCAGGCACGCCCACCTACTTAATATTCACTTCACTTCGTTCAGTGAAGCTCCGGCTCCGGCGAAATCCCGCGCATGCGCAGTACATCCAGAGCCGGCGCCCGCAGACTGCACGGGCGCCGGCCTCTGGATGTACTGCGCATGTGCGGGATTTCGCCGGAGCCGGAGCTTCACTGAACGAAGTGAAGTGAATATTAAGTAGGTGGGCGTGCCTGGGCTCCAAGGAATCGCCGAGCCCGGGCTCCAGCAACGGTTGGGAACTCCCCTTGGGCTCCTTATTTACTGTGAGTGACAGCTCCTAAAAATCGTTTTTTTAACTGAAAAACTGCCTCAGTGACCTATAACAATTACAGTTTAGAAATGCTTATAACTGGCCCAATCCAATGGTATAAATATCTCAATATGTGAAATGCTGCTGACAGAATCCCTTTAATGATGGGTGTATTAGAAAGTTAAAATAATATAGAAGTTAGAATACATAGAAGTATAGAAATACACTTCCTAAGAGCTTTGATTTGTTTGCTGAAATGAGACCACCCCTTTAAGACCACCCTCATGTACGGCTCTCAGTGATTGTCAGCTAGCTCTGCATACACACTTAAACACACAGTGCTATCAATCACTGAAAAACATCTCCCACGTGTATAGCTGAATTAAAAAAATAGTGGAGATTCAAAGGGGTTTTCTGGGAGTTAACTACTGATGACCTATCCTCAGGATAGGTCATCATTATCTGATCGGTGTGGGTCTGACACCCCGGACCCCCGCCGATCAGCTGTTTGAGAAGGCACCGGCGCTCCCGTGAGCGCTGCAGCCTTCTCTCAGCTTGTCCTAGGTCAGTGACGTCACGTTCATCGCTCACGTGGCCTAGGAGCGGCTCAGTCCCATTCAAGTGATTGGGGCTGAGCGCGATACCAAGCATAGCCACTGTACAATGTACGGCGCGGTGCTTGACGGGGATCCGGGGTGTCGGACCCCCACTGATCAGATACTGATGACCTATTCTGAGGATAGGTCATCAGTAGTTAACTCCCAGAAAACTCCTTTAAAGGCGTTATCCCATGATTATTGTAAAAAATGAAATTCAGATACGGTATAGTACATGAGTCTCTTTCTAACAAAGAACCAGAACCAGTCCTGTACTTCACATTTATCCACAGATCTCCCCATTTATTGCTCTGCTAGATTTATGTCAAGCTGACAGATCAAGGGGAGTGTCTTTTCTACTACAGCTCAGGAGGCTGTCCATGCTCTTCCTATCATAGCTCGGGAGGCAGCTGAAGGATGAAACTGAGCATGTGCGGCCTTCTCAATGAGCAGGTCAAAGAAATAAGAACAAATAGAGGTGGTCCTATACAGAGATTTTATTGAATAGCTCACTAGCTATATAAAATTTCTAACTACATGAAATTACAGATGTACTGAATGTTATCAGTGGATACCCTGGAAAGTGCAGACACTAAAGATAGGGTGAATTCACAGTAGTACAGAAACAAAAAGTACACATCTTACTGATTTCAGCAACAGTGGTGCCTCACAGACCCTTACCCATTGGTTAGGCTACTTTCACACTAGCGTTAGCACGGATCCGGCACCTAAAGGGTGCCGACGGATCCGTGCTAACGCTATACATGTGTGGAGCCGGAGCAGCGCTCCGGCCCCACACATGACACACATTAAAACAACACACAGACTACATACAAACAAACATACAGACATACATACAAACATACATACATACTCACATACTCCCGGGACGCCGGCAGAACGTCTTCACGCGCCTCCTGCGCGCAGTGATGACGATTCCCCACAGCGCCCTCTGCTGGGCGCAGTGGGGAAACGTCATCGCAGCGTGCAGGAGGCGCGTGAAGACCTGCTGCCGGCGTCCCGTGAGTATGTATGTATGTATGTATGTCTGTATGTTTGTATGTATGTCTGTATGTTTGTTTGTATGTAGTCTGTGTGTATGTATGCCGGATCCGGAATGACCCCCCATTGGAAATCAATGGAGGACAGATCCGGATTACTGGTGTGTCCACACCAAACGGATCCGTCCCCATTGACTTCCATTGGGGGTCATTCCGGATCCGTCTTGGTGCGGATGCCTGGACCGGAGAGCAAACCGCAGCATGCTGCGGTTTGTTCTCTGGTCTGAAGACGGAACGGAATGCTTTCAGGAGCATTCCGTTGTCTTCAGTTCAGTTTTGTCCCCATTGACAATGAATGGGGACATAACTGAAGCGTTTTTTTCCGGTATTGAGCCCCTTTGACGGAACTCAATACCGGAATTTAAAAACGCTAGTGTGAAAGTAGCCTTATCAGAGGAAAAATTGTTCTGACCATTTTCATTTATCTTGTGCAGTCTCTCTGAGAAATGTGACTCCAGTGGTGTCTTGCCCCCACACTACTGAAATAACAAGCACAGTTTGCTGAGCTGGCCATGCATGTTATCAGTGGAATTGGAGTTACCGTAGCTTCTGACTGAACCACAGCTGACCGCTATCTAATGTGTATGGTGCCTTTAACGCTACTCGATATCTACTGCCAGAGTTTGTTTGTGCAGACATATGAAGCTGGACTCTGGAAAGACACTTGAGATGAAAGTTGTCTGAATGCACTGATTTCTGATGTTTATAGGGGCTCTAGACTGTTCCCCAACATCAGATGTGAAAGGTGTCTGGTAATAATAATAATCTTTATCTATATAGCGCCACCATATTCTGCAGCGCTTTACAATTCAGAGGGTTCATGTACAAAACAAAAGATATCACAATGTGAGGGCCCTGCTCACAAGAGCTTACAATCTATGAAAATAGCAGCTTATTCCCCTCTCCTTGTTAGAATAAACATGCATGCTCGGCCTGAGGAGATGCTTTCACATAACAGTGCCAGTCACTCAGTGAGTCAATAATACCTGTTGTGTCTTCCACTCCTAATGTTAGGCCGATTTCACTCGAGTGTATGGAAATCTGCACATTTCCTTCTTTTCCTTATTATTGATGCTCTCTCCCAGACTATAATATGCGTATTTGGAAACAAATATGCACAAAACTTGGACATGCTGCGTATTTCAAATACGGAGGAAATTATAAGCCCATGTGAATTGCCCTGTTTATTAACATTAGCAGCACATTCGGGTACATAAAATCCGCACCGTACACATTGGAAATACACTTGTGTGAAATCGGCCTTCCTAACATACAAGATACATGTACCTTCTATTTCCTGCACTGATATCCATGATCAGAGCAGGGACAAGAAAACGGAGCTGCTGTCTAATGACTGGATCAGAAGGATGGAGCTATAGCTGTGGCTTTCTGAACCGTTGGGACACAGAGAAGCATGTCTTCATTCCTGTGTATTATGGCAGCACAGAATGGTATTCTATAGTGCAGATTGTGCACCCCTTCACCAGAAGAAGCAGTTTTCATTCAGGAGGACTTGGTCCAATGACATGTGGTAAACTTAAGATCTTTTAAAGGGTTTCTGTCATCACATTTTACCATATTAAACAGGATGACAAATTAGCCTTACTAGGTGCAGGGGGCGGTAACCCCGGTAAATCCCGGTGCAGTGAGGAAGCCAGCGGCACTCACTGCACCTGCGCCGAAAGAAGCGCACAGCGCAGGCCCGGGATTTAGAGCACGGACAGGGCCGGCAGCAGAAAGAGCAAGCTGCCTGGCCCTGTCAATCACAACCAAGAAGGCTTGAATAGAGGTGGGGAAATGGCGCCACTAGGTGCAGGGTTACCGCCCCTGCACCTAGTAAGGCTAATTTGCATATTAGTAAAGATGAATTTTTATAAAAATGGGGACACAGAGGTATATTTGTACCATATTAGACATCAGGTGACATTTGCACATTGCAAATGTTATCTGGTTTAATATGGTAATATGTGACGACAGAAACCCTTTAACATTCACCTATTTAAAAAGTAATTATTGGGAATGAACAAAACATTCCCAATAATTGCCCGATCATCTGGGAGATAAGAGCTGCATTTGCATTCAGCAGTCACCTCCTCTAGGTACAAGCAATCTCGCAATCTCGTGTCCCCATACCGTTTTATTGTGTCTGGTCAGCAGATTCCAGATTACACAGGCCGATCTGCGGCACAGAAACGATGATCACGCCTTTTACACAGGCCAGTGATCAGAAACGAGTGTTGCTACAAAGGGTCATCCCGGATAATTGACGAAATTGTTGGTCTATCTATCTATCTATCTATTTTTTCTATCTATATTCCTAGCAGATGGCAGGTTGTCCAAATCGGTTAGTTTTATGACAGGAAACTGTTATTGTTCAGTATTACTCATTTTCCTAGGAAAATTATTATTAGATTCTAATGATGTGAATATCAGAGTGTGTGTGACATAATGATGCAGCAGAGCAGCTTCTCAGAGGTCCTTCAAGACTATTTTAGTGGTGTATTCTCCCCATAGAATGTGTGACCCGTTTTACTTTAGAAACTGAACGTTGGTGTTGGCTGGAAAAAAGAATCTGGGATTCTCACCATTATGCCCGTTGAGCAGTAAAGAAGATCTGTCAGTTCTCCTGGCATCTCTGCAGTGTGATGTTCCTTATATCCCTTTGTGAAATAAATAGATAACTGGTTGTCAGCCTTCCACTTCTTATTGGGATGTTTTCCACTGCTGAATTTGTGGCAGATTTTAGCTGTGTGAACAAGCCCTTGGGATAAGGCCACACAGTCACGTTTCTGCATGCAGTATTGTAAGCCAAAGCCAGGAATTAAAGCAGGTTTTCCCATCTGAGACAATGGGGGCATATCGGTAGGATGGGACGGTGGGACCCACATCTACACAGATAATGGAGGCCTGAAGGTTGCGGAGGGTGCACTGCGCATGCGCAGCCGCCCTTCATTTATTTCTATGGGGCTGCCAAAAATAAGCGCGCCAGCCCTACAGAAATGAATGGGAGTGGTGGCCGCGCAAGCGCAGTGTGCTCCCATTGAGTACTATGGGGAGAGTGGTTGGTAGTGTCCAGACCCGGTGAAACCCGGGGTCCTCTGGCCACCACTTTCCCCACTCCATTCTCAGTGTAGGTGCAGGTCCCAGAGGTGGGACCCGCATCTATCAGACAATGGGGGCATATCCTAGCGATATGCCCCTATTGGCTCAGATGGGAATAACCCTTTAATTAAAAAAAGAGAATTTGTATCTGTCCTTTATACTTTCTCTCCTTTTATGAAAGTTGTTCATATCTGTATGTTAGAGCCTGCCTTGTATATTATTTCATTATTTGATGCAATTTGGATTTTAGATATTTATATATTCAGATAATTGTTGCATTATTGCGTAAAAGAAACTATTGAAGTGTATGAATATACAGGAAAAATTGATCTTTCACACAATGAACCATAAGTGCCCCTCTCTGACTGTCTAAAAACTTGACCATATGGATGCACCCTCAGTGTGTAGGGACACACCCTATAGACAAGGGTAATGACAACACCCAACTGTCAATTTATTTATATAGGAATAACAGGGGAACAGCAAAATGTAGAGGTCTAAATAAAAAAAACAAAAAACACTTCAGTACTGTATGTCTTGAGGAATGTGACATAGCAGGAGAACTGATGGGTTTCCCCATTTGACCCAGTGATAGCATATCGTTAGGTCGTGCCACCCCATGCTGATTGGTATGAATCCAATTCCAGTGACCACCTTGGAACACCTTTGGTGATTTTGCTGTGCAGTGCTGTTTTGGTCCAGGCATTCTGCCAAGAAATGCAACTCCACCCTATTCAAGTGAATGGGGCAGAGTTACAGTTCCTTTAATGTACAGTCATGGCCAAAAGTTTTGAGAATGACACAAATATTATATTTTCACATGATCTGCTGCCCTCTGGTTTTTATGTGTGTTTGTCAGATGTTTTTATCACATACAGAAATATAATTGCAATCATATTATGAGTAACAAAAGCTTATATTGACAGTTAGAATGAGTTAATGCAGCAAGTCAATATTTGCAGTGTTGACCCTTCTTCTTCAGGACCTCTGCAATGCTCCCTGGCATGCTCTCAATCAACTTCTGGACCAAATCCTGACTGATAGCAATCCATTCTTGCACAATCAATGCTTGCATTTTGTCAGAATTTGTAGGTTTTTGTTTGTCCACCCGTCTCTTGATGATTGACCACAAGTTCTCAATGGGATTAAGATCTGGGGAGTTTCCAGGCCATGGACCCAAAATCTCTTGTTTTGTTCCCTGAGCCATTTAGTTATCACCTTTGCTTTATGGCAAGGTGCTCCATCATGCTGGAAAAGGCATTGTTGATCGCCAAACTGCTCTTGGACGGTTGGGAGAAGTTGCTCTCGGAGGACATTCTGGTACCATTCTTTATTCATGGCTGTGTTTTTAGGCAAGACTGTGAGAGAGCCGATTCCCTTGGCTGAGAAGCAACCCCACACATGAATGGTTTCAGGATGCTTTACAGTTGGCATGAGACAAGACTGGTGGTAGCGCTCACCTCGTCTTCTCCGAATAAGCTGTTTTCCAGATGTCCCAAACAATCGGAAAGGGGATTCATCAGAGAAAATGACTTTACCCCAGTCCTCAGCAGTCCACTCCCTGTACCTTTTGCAGAATATCAGTCTGTCCCTGATGTTTTTTTCTGGAGAGAAGTGGCTTCTTTGCTGCCCTCCTTGAGACCAGGCCTTGCTCCAAGAGTCTCCGCCTCACAGTGCGTGCAGATGCACTCACACCTGCCTGCTGCCATTCCTGAGCAAGCTCTGCACTGCTGGTAGCCCGATCCCGCAGCTGAAACACTTTTAAGAGACGGTCCTGGCGCTTGCTGGTCTTTCTTGGGCGCCCTGGAGCCTTTTTGGCAACAATGGAACCTCTCTCCTTGAAGTTCTTGATGATGCGATAGATTGTTGACTGAGGTGCAATCTTTCTAGCTGCGATACTCTTCCCTGTTAGGCCATTTTTGTGCGGTGCAATGATGACTGCACGTGTTTCTTTAGAGATAACCATGGTTAACAGAAGAGAAACAATGAAGCCAAGCACCAGCCTCCTTTTAAAGTGTCCAGTGGTGTCATTCTTAATTAATCATGACAGATTGATCTCCAGCCCTGTCCTCATCAACACCCACACCTGTGTTAATGGAGCAATCACTGAAACGATGTTAGCTGGTCCTTTTAAGACAGGGCTGCAATGATGTTGAAATGTGTTTTGGGGGATAAAGTTCATTTTCTAGGCAAATATTGACTTTGCAAGTAATTGCTGTTAAGCTGATCACTCTTTATAACATTCTGGAGTATATGCAAATTGCCATTATAAAAACTGAAGCAGTAGACTTTGTAAAAATTAATATTTGTATCATTCTCAAAACTTTTGGCCATGACTGTATATGGATGGGAATGACTCTATGGAAAGTCCCTTATATGAAAAAGCCGACCATGCTGTTTAAATTTCATTTTCTTAAAAATACATTTTACAGTACAATCTGTAACAAAACATATTTTTAATATTATTTTCATTTTTAAATATTTTCAGATATTTATCATATTTTAAATATAATAAATAATTTTACTGCACCAATGTTTCAGAAAAGCCGTGTCGCAATTGCAGTAGTGATGACGCTTTCAAGACATTAATGAAACCATGCAAAGGCTTCACTTGTCAATAGATAGAGCCCTTACTGGTGCACATTGTGCAGGCTCTCTGGTAAATCCTGCTGGATCCTGTTGTATCTGGTCCTATGTCCCAGGGACGCTGTTTTTCCAAGGCTGTGATATATTTACTCCAGGGCTTGTCAGTGGGGAGTGTTTGACTTTTGGCCTCTGAAGCAGACAAAATGACTTTATGGTCTCTCAAATCCCATTCAGTGAAGCCTTGTGGCTCAGGATATCTCCAGATGCTTGTATTAGCTGTGATACAGATACTTTCTCAGCATGTAGAAAATGATGTGTAAGGATATGGGTATAAAGTTGAGGATTATAGGGGGGTAGGGGTTGACTCCATCAGCAGCGCCATTAATCACTTTGAGTCCTAACATGTCACAGACCTCATGGGATTTTTTTTTTTGCAGCTTATTGTGCATATAATTACTTATACTACATCTCCAGTTATGAAGGCTATATCAGTTCCAGATGCTACTCTCTCATATATTAAAATGCATTTCTTTTTGCTGTTAAATGACTATAGTTGAAAAATAGCTAAACCTTATATTTTTTTCCATATATCAATTTCATGACTGAAAAATAGGTAACATTTGATTTTATGAAATCATCCACACAGGACTGATGGGGTCATTTATCAAACTGGTGTAAAGTAAAACTGGCTTAGTTTCCCATAGCAACCAATTAGTTTACACCTTTCATTTTCCAAAGGAGCTGTTAAAAATGAAAGGTGGAATCTGATTGGTTGCTATGGGTAACTAAGGTGGGGAAGGTGACCTAAACATCCCCAGTTGAGTGTGCAGTTTAGATAAATGATATTATAGTGTGGACATCCTGGAGACACTGTTAGGCTCTGCTCAGCGATAACCTCCTCAGAGGACTAGAGATGGCTACTGCGATCGCTCGTCCCCATACAAAGTCATTGCTCCTGGGCAGCAGAGTGCTGTTTAGACAGCATGATCCAGTGGCGGACTGCCCATAGACCCTACAGGAAAAACTCCCAGTGGGCCGATGCCCGGGGGGACGCCTGAGCCCTCCTCACAGCCACCAGCCAGGTAAATAATGATCTGATGCTCTCCTCATGATCCCTGAATTCAACTGTATTGCTATCATTAGGCAACTGGATTAGGAGGACAGAACGTAGCAGCTGGCCCTGGCCACCACAAGAGGGCAGTTTTTGGGGAGGTATTTTGGGCTGCTGGGATATTATTTTGTGCTTCACTGTGGTATTTATCTCTGCTGGGGTGGTATAATATATGACCTTCTGTCAATTTGGACCCGACTACAAAATGGGACCACTTTTAGTTTTTTTCCCCGTGGCCACTGTAAGTTCCCAGTCAGCCCCTGGTATGATCCGATCATTTCACCCGATAACAGAGCGTTTCACTCGTTCATTGGGTGATCTGTGTCACCTTTGGACAGGCAGATACTGGGGGTTTGGTGCCGGAACCCAACAGTCCGCATTGTACTTTTCTTTTTTGACAGGCTGTTTTCACCAATAGGAATCCATGAGAAAAAAAATCCCATATGCCTCTATGAATCTGAATATATCCAGAAAAAAGCGTCATGGATCATCATCTAGGGAAGACGATAATACAGCCCTATGTATTTTGTGCCCCCCGTATAGTGCACACGGCTTTATCTTTGGCATGTAGTCTAATATAAATGTAAGTTGGATACATACACTTTCCTTCTTTATGCACAAAGGAGCCCAGGATTCACCTAAAAGAAATCAGGGAAAGTGCACATAAAAAGGGAAAAACAAATAATGACAGTGTAGTGATATGGGGGTTCTGAAGGAGGGAGGCATTGATAATGACTCCAGTGTTTATCTGTGGCTTTGAAGTCTTGAGTGTGAGATCCTTTGTACATATGCGCCATTGTGGACAGGGAGTTTATACTAGGATAATCACTTCTTTCTTCTCAGTCTAGAAAGATGTACATAGCTTGTAGGATTGTCCCTCATAGCCTGGATCGAATGTTCTGTATCCTGAGGGAGTACATGCAGTGCAATCACTCATTAGCAACTTAAAGAGAATGGGGATCATTTATCAAAGACTAGCATTTTACACCGGTCTTTGATACCCCCTGCACTTATGATGAGGTGCAGGTCTCTTCATAAATTAGGTGCACCTGGTATAATTTTGTGCAGCAAAATATAGGAGATTTGTGAGAAATTTTTGCCTCTGTGTTTGCCTCTAAAAAAAATACCTATAGGGCGGTGTCATATGCAGCTTTTTGTGGCAGTTTGTGAGCTAGAAAAGGATCTAGCAAGATGGAGAAGTAGAAGTCCTTCTGTTATATTTCTCATTACCTTCCAACCAACTTCTGGCTTTGACTCCAAAAACTTAAAACTGTCACACTGTGTAGGGGTATTCCCATCTAAGACATTGATGGCATATCTTCTGAGGATAGGTCATCAATATGTAAATCCTGAAGAAGCTCTTTAATGTGTCCAACGCCACCAGACTGGTAAAAAACAGCGAGCAGTGATGTCCACGATGAAGCTTTGTGAGCTTACTGTGGGCCTACTAACTTTTTGCCACTCCACTGAGGGAGTAAACAGGTATACACTGTAAGGGAGTCTTCCAGGGACAGACTGGGAATATAAAGTGGCCCAGGAAAAAATACTAAAAGTGGCTCTGTTTTGTAGTCAGGTCCAAATTGATGGAAGTCAGGGCCAGCAATACCATATTGTGGCACATTATACCACCCCATCACAAAATACTGCCAGCAGCACAAAATACATCACCAAAAACTTCTACTGGCCGGCGGTGAGGAGGGCACACGTGGCCCAATGGGCATCAGCCCACCGGGAAACTTACCTGTAAGGTCTATGGCCAATCCGCCTCTGGAATATTCACATGCGGCAGATTTTCTTGCATAAATCATCTGTGACTGAAGATAGTTTCCAAATATCTCAAGGGGGCTTGCAGAAATCCATGTGCTTGCTGCCAAATTAACCCTATTCAAATGAATGGAATTGATTTTCAGTTTCAGAAAACTGTGCAACAAAACCTGCTGTGCATGAAGATCCCCTAAAAATACTTTGAAAGTTGAGAAAGAATCCATATTTTTTTGTAAGGTTTGTGCGGCCTTGTGCCCCTCCTCTGAGATTTGTTCCCAGTTTTAGCGACTTTATAAACTTTAGGTATACACATAAACAAAGCAGGCCTCATTAACAGCACTTCATTTTCTGCTTTGTGACACAAGTACTAGCAATTTGCTAGATTTATGTGTTTTTCTTCTAGGCACAAAAAAGTTTAAGGGTCAGAGTTGAACAAGAGGTAAGAAGACTGAGGCTCTCTGAATAAAGCTCCGCACTCCTATTATTGTTTTTTTTGTTTTTTTTTTAGAAAATCTGTGAAGGTTTATAATCTAGATTCCAACTTTGGCCTTTCCATCCAAGCAGCTAAATTAGGAGAGGCTGCTCACTGTAGAGCAATAGTATGTGGGCAGTTTAAAGCCATTCAGAAAATTAGACATTTTTCACAGTCAGCAAGAACTAAATTGAATGTTTGTAGATCAATAGTCATTGAAGGCTTTCAATTAGATGATGCAAGAAGACAACCCGTGTCCTTGTGCCCTGTTTCATCATATCAAAATCATAGAGGGGTCTCCATCTCAGGTACCCCCTCTATAAGCCAGATCAGAGAGGTGCTTTCTGAGCGCAGATGGCGGAATTAAGACATTCTTTTTTTTTACGTGGGCACAATGTTGTACTACATTTCCCCTGCTGTTGAAACAACCCCTTTAAACTGAATGGATTGTAGAAAAAAAAATAAAAAATTATATATATATATATATATATATATATATATACAGTACAGACCAAAAGTTTGGACACACCTTCTCATTCAAAGAGTTTTCTGTATTTTCATTACTATGAAAATTGTAGATTCACACTGAAGGCATCAAAACTATGAATTAACACATGTGGAATTATATACTTAAATAAAAAGTGTGAAACAACTGAAAATATGTCTTATATTTTAGGTTCTTCAAAGTAGCCACCTTTTGCTTTGATTACTGCTTTGCACACTCTTGGCATTCTCTTGATGAGCTTCAAGAGGTAGTCACCTGAAATGGTTTTCACTTCACAGGTGTGCCCTGTCAGGTTTAATAAGTGGGATTTCTTGCCTTATAAATGGGGTTGGGACCATCAGTTGTGTTGGGCAGAAGTCAGGTGGATACACAGCTGATAGTCCTACTGAATAGACTTTTAGAATTTGTATTATGGAAAGAAAAAAGCAGCTAAGTAAAGAAAAACTAGTGGCTATCATTACTTTAAGAAATGAAGGTCAGTCTGAAAAATTGGGAAAACTTTGAAAGTGTCCCCAAGTGCAGTCGCAAAAACCATCAAGCGCTACAAAGAAACTGGCTCACATGAGGACCGCCCCAGGAAAGGAAGACCAAGAGTTCATCCGAGTCACCAGCCTCAGAAATCGCAGGTTAACAGCAGCTCAGATTAGAGATCAGGTCAATGCCACACAGAGTTCTAGCAGCAGACACATCTCTACAACAACTGTTAAGAGGAGACTGTGTGCAGCAGACCTTCATGGTAAAATAGCTGCTAGGAAACCACTGCTAAGGACAGGCAACAAGCAGAAGAGACTTGTTTGGGCTAAAGAACACAAGGAATGGACATTAGACCAGTGGAAATCTGTGCTTTGGTCTGATGAGTCCAAATTTGAGATCTTTGGTTCCAACCACCGTGTCTTTGTGTGACGTAGAAAAGGTGAACGGATGGACTCTACATGCCTGGTTCCCACCGTGAAGCATGGAGGAGGTGGTGTGATGGTGTGGGGGTGCTTTGCTGGTGACACTGTTGGGGATTTATTCAAAATTGAAGGCATACTGAACCAGCATGGCTACCACAGCATCTTGCAGCGGCATGCTATTCCATCCGGTTTGCGTTTAGTTGGACCATCATTTATTTATCAACAGGACAATGACCACAAACACACCTTCAGGCTGTGTAAGGGCTATTTGACCAAGAAGGAGAGTGATGGGGTGCTACGCCAGATGACCTGGCCTCCACAGTCACCAGACCTGAACCCAATCGAGATGGTTTGGGGTGAGCTGGACCGCAGAGTGAAGGCAAAAGGGCCAACAAGTGCTAAGCATCTCTGGGAACTCCTTCAAGACTGTTGGAATACCATTTCAGGTGACTACCTCTTGAAGCTCATCAAGAGAATGCCAAGAGTGTGCAAAGCAGTAATCAAAGCAAAAGGTGGCTACTTTGAAGAACCTAAAATATAAGACATATTTTCAGTTGTTTCACACTTTTTATTTAAGTATATAATTCCACATGTGTTAATTCATAGTTTTGATGCCTTCAGTGTGAATCTACAATTTTCATAGTAATGAAAATACAGAAAACTCTTTGAATGAGAAGGTGTGTCCAAACTTTTGGTCTGTACTGTGTGTATGTGTATATTATTATTATTTTTTTTTTCTACAATCCATTCAATTTAAAGGGGTTGTTTCATCAGCAGGGGAAATGTAGTACAACAGCAGGGGAAACGTATAACCAACACAACTTAAAGGGTTTCTGTCACCAGATCTGGGCATATTAAACAGGATGACATTTGCAATGTGCAAATGTCACCTGATGCCCAATCTGGTATTAATTTTTTTATTGGTGCCCCCGTTTTTGATAAAAATGATGTTTTATTTTATGCTAATTAGGCTTACTAGGTGCAAGGGCGGTTACCTTGCACCTAGTAAGCTCCGTTTGCCCACCTGCGGTCACGCCTACCTTGTCTTGATTGACAGGGCCAGGCAGCTTGTTCGATCCTCTGCCGGCCCTGTGCGCGATTCAAATCCCGCGCCTGCGCCGTGTGGAATAAAATCGGCGCAGGCGCAGTGAGCGGCGCTGGCCGCCGGGCTCCCGGCTACCTCACTGCGGCCTGCGCCGATGACGTCAGAGTACACGCTGACGTCATCGGCGCAGGCGCAGTGAGGTAGCCGGGAGCCCGGTGGCCAGCGCCGCTCACTGCGCCTGCGCCGATTTTATTCCACACGGCGCAGGAGCGGGATTTGAATCGCGCACAGGGCCGGCAGAGGATCGAACAAGCTGCCTGGCCCTGTCAATCAAGACAAGGTAGGCGTGACCGCAGGTGGGCAAACGGAGCTTACTAGGTGCAAGGTAACCGCCCCTTGCACCTAGTAAGCCTAATTAGCATAAAATAAAACATCATTTTTATCAAAACGGGGGCACCACTAGAAAAATTAATACCAGATTGGGCATCAGGTGACATTTGCACATTGCAAATGTCATCCTGTTTAATATGCCCAGATCTGGTGACAGAAACCCTTTAACTTATAGCAGTGTTCCCCAATGATTGGCTCCTTGGGGAGCTGTTGGCAACTGTTCTAGTAGCACCAAAGAGACCATAGTATCACGTGGGCTTTCTACTAGGGGTTCTATATGGTTTGCAAAACATGGCGGAACCTATCCAGAAGATTTGTGATTAAACCAACCAACATCTTGAGTTTGTTACTTGTAACTAAAGGGGCTACACTATTGTAAGGAGGGAACTAACTAAAGGGGCTACACTATTGTAAGGTGGGTACTAACTAAAGGGGCTACACTATTGTAAGGTGGGCACTTACTAAAGTGACTACACTATTGTAAGGTAGGCACTAACTTAAAGGCAACCTGTCATCTCTGAAACACCCCCTGAACTAGAGTAAGCGGTGTATAGCAGTGGCCCCCAACCTTTTTTGCACCAAGGCCCGGTTTCTCGCTAGACAATTTCCCCAGGGCCCGGGGGGGGGGGGGGGGGGAGGCGCTGCGGTTGTTGGGGAGCGGAGAATAGTGGCAGTAATTATACCAGTATAGTGCCCCCACACAGTAGTTATACCAGTATAGTGCCCCCACACAGTAGTTATAGTAGTATAGTGCCCCCACACAGTAGTTATACCAGTATAGTGGCCCCACACAGTAGTTATAGTAGCATAGTGCCCCCACACAGTAGTTATAGTAGCATAGTGCCCCCACACAGTAGTTATAGTAGCATAGTGCCCCCACACAGTAGTTATAGTAGCATAGTGCCCCCCACACAGTAGTTATAGTAGCATAGTGCCCCCACACAGTAGTTATAGCAGCATAGTGCCCCCACACAGTAGTTATAGTAGCATAGTGCCCCCACACAGTAGTTATAGTAGCATAGTGCCCATAGTGCTCCTCTCCTTCAGTTTTGTACAATAAAAAAAAACAAACACTTATACTTACCTCCATCAGCCTGGCAGCGCTGCGATGTAGGCCTCCTCCGGCCTGTGTCCCGCTCTGCACGGCTCAGGCGGCGCGATGATGTCATTGCACCGCCTGAGCTGGCCTCTGATAGGCTACAGGCACTACAGGACGGCGATACAGATGACTATGGAGATGAGCGCTTCCACAATGGAAGCGCTTATCTCCTTGTCCCCTGCCACCGCCGTGGCCCGGCAGACATCGATTCAGGGCCCAGTCCTGGGCCGCGGCCCGGTGGTTGGGGACCGCTGGTGTATAGTGTAAGTGATGCTGAATCCGAATATGTACGTTTTATCTTCATACTCGCTTCCATTCTGACGCTGTGCTCCAACAAACCTGCAGTAAAATGCACTCGCTGGACTCCAGTGCTCACTCACATAATGGAGAGGACTCAAAGAAGAGTCCTGTCAATGTATTTTACTGCAGGTTTGTGGGAGCACAGTGTCAGAATGGAAGTGAGTATGAAGATAAAACTTACATATTCAGATTCAGCATCACTTACACTATACACCGCTTACTCTAGTTCAGGGGGTGTTTTGGAGATGACAGGTTCCCTTTAAGTGGCTACACTATTGTAAGGTGAGTACTAACTAAAGGGGCTACACTATTGTAAGGAGGGAACTAACTAAAGGGGCTACACTATTGTAAGGTGAGTACTAACTAAAGGGGCTACACTATTGTAAGGAGGGAACTAACTAAAGGGGCTACACTATTGTAAGGTGTCCACTTACCAAAGCAGCTACACTATTGTACGATGGGCATTTACTAAAGGGGCTACACTATTGCAAGGTAGGCAGTAACTAAAGAGGTTACACTATTGTAAGGTGGGCACTAACTAAAGGGGCTACACTATTGTAAGGTGGGCACTTACTAAAGGGGCTACACTGTTGTAAGGTGGGCACTTACTAAAGGGGCTACACTGGGGGCTACACTATTGTAAGGTGGGCACTTACTAAAGGGGCTACACTGGGGGCTACACTATTGTAAGGTGAGTACTATCACTATTGTAAGGGGCTACACTATTGTAAGGTGGGAACTAACTAAAGGGGCTACACTATTGCATTCTGGGCACTAACTAAAGGAGCTACACTATTGTAAGGTGGGCACTAACTAAAGGGGCTACACTATTCTAAGGTTTGCACTTAGTAAAGGGGGTACACTATTGTAAGGTGTGCACTTACCAAAGCAGCTACACTATTGTAATGTGGGCACTAAATAAAGGGTCTACACTATTGTAAGGTTTACACTTAGGCACTTAGTAAAGGGGCTAATCTATGGTAAGGTTTACACTTTGTAAAGGGGCTACACTATTGTAAGGGGCTACACTATTGCAAGGAGGTCACTAACTAAAGGGGCTACACTATTGTAAGGTGGGCACTTACTAAAGGGGCTACACTGGGGGCTACACTATTGTAAGGTGAGTACTATCTAAAGGGGCTACACTATTGTAAGGTGGGCAGTAACTAAAGAGGTTACACTATTGTAAGGTGGGCACTAACGAAAGGGGCTACACTATTGTAAGGTGTGCACTTACCAAAGCAGCTATACTATTGTAAGATGGGCATTTTCTAAAGGGGCTACGCTATTGTATTCTGGGCACTAACTAAAGGAGCTACACTATTGTAAGGTGGGCACTAACTAAAGGGGCTACACTATTGTAAGGTGTGCACTTACCAAAGCAGCTACACTATTGTAATGTGGGCACTAAATAAAGGGTCTACACTATTGTAAGGTTTACACTTAGGCACTTAGTAAAGGGGCTAATCTATGGTAAGGTTTACACTTTGTAAAGGGGCTACACTATTGTAAGGAGGTTACTAAGTAAAGGGGCGACACTATTGTAAGGTGTGCAGTTACTAAAGGGGTGACACTATTGTAAGGTAGGCACTAACTAATGAGGAGACACTATTGTACGGTGGGCAGTGGAGCAGCTCTATTATGTTGGAGCACTAAGGGCACATTCTGTTGTGTGTGAGGGCACTAAGGGAGCATCCTATTGTGTGGGGTCACTACAGGGGAGTAACCATTGTGTGCATGTACTAAGGGAGCATAACTACTGTGTAGGGGCACTAACTGGGCATAACTACTCTGATGGGAGGTATGTTCTAGGCTATGTCAGTGGCATTGCATTTTTTGATCCTGGGAGCTTAGGGAGTGTCAGAAAATATGGTGCGGGGCTTTATAAATAACATGGAGTCTGAACAGCCTCCTTTTTAGTGCAATTTCGGCAGAATGCTGATACAGTTATATGGATGGTTCCTTGTGGAGCAATTGAACTAATTGTTGCAATTTGCACTCAATTTATTGGATGAACAGTATTACATTTGTCTTTTACTGCTTTGTGTGATGTTTTCCAGCCTCTGAGTGTTACATAACATTATAAGAGAAAGTTGTCATTGTAAGTAGTGCGGGGACAAGCAAGATAACTCATGGTGCACACCCTTGGCTCATAGACAATGTCCTCTCTAGCTGGGACACTCTGTCATATCTCTTTCCTTTTTATGCACAGTTCAGACAAATGCAGTACAAAAGCCAGGGAAAGTCTACCCAGGAAACACCTGCATCCATATCACCTGACCCTGGGGCATCCTGGGAGTGTGGGATACTTTGCTCTTGTGGCTCCTCAGCAGTGTAATGGAGGGTGCGGACGTGATGCAGTGCACTCAGCCATTTATTATCTGTTTTTCCCTCCTCCGTGTAGCTAATATGGTCATCTTTTTGTAGAACAGCAAATTATTTATGAGGTTAATCTTATCATCAATATATATGCACCAAACATAAATCACAAAGCTTATTATAAAAAGCCTCTGACTTGGAGATTTCTCAGGTAAACTAATGATCACCAGACAGATTTTTTTGGAGTCCTCTTTCTGTCATATGGAACTGTGTCACAATAATTAAAGGGGTTCTCCCATGAAAGAACCAGCCCCTGGATCTGCATAATTTTATAATTGCATGTAATTAAAAATTTAGCATAGTTTCTGAGTTAGGCTGCGTTCACATCACCGTTAGGGATTCCGTTCAGGCTTTGCGCTATAACATTGTTATAACGGAAAGAAACGGAATCCCTAGGACGGACATCAAAACGGACACCTTTAAGAGGCATTCCGTTTTGATCCGTCATAATGGAAGCCTATGGGAAAGCATAACGGATCCGTCTGGATGCCGTTATGCTTGACGGAAACCAAAGTCCTCTTTGGATTCCGTCGAGCATAACGGCATCCAGACGGATCCGTTATGCTTTCCCATAGGCTTCCATTATGACGGATCAAAACGGAATGCCTCTTAAAGGTGTCCGTTTTGATGTCCGTCCTAGGGATTCCGTATCTTTCCGTTATAACGATGTTATAACGGAAAGCCTGAACGGAATCCCTAACGGTGATGTGAATGAGCCCTAATTCAATAAAATGCATCTGTATAGTGCCACCTGCTGTTTGTCCTTTTTCTGATTTTTCTGTCCACCAGGCTGAGATGGACCCACATGCTCAGCTCCATCCTTCAGCTGCCACCAGCTGCAGAAAAGACATGTCCACTGATGAAAGTGCAGACCCCTGAGCTACCAGCTTGAAATAAATCAGAACAGAACAAGTGCAGCAATGAATGCAGATATGTCTGGATCCATATGAGGTACCAGACTGGTTCTAAGTTTGTTTTTATTTTTACATTGCTCAAGTGATAACCCCTTTAATGTGATGCACCGCAATCTGCGACAGATATGCTCAGAAAACTGGCGTATATCAGTTAGTAAATGACCCCCCAAGTTTGGTGAGTAAAGCAATGATTTCTGTAGTAGATTTCCAGTGTAATTTGGCAGACGCCGTTATATACATTATGGTACCTGCACACAAAGGCAGGTGAATGTACAGAAGATCCTCACGATTTTCTGTGGAGATTGCAGTTAAGCAACGAAAAAGAATAAAATTTCTAACATCGTTTTTGGTGCATATTAGAAAAAGGTGAAATCTGCAGCTAAAACCTCAAACGTATTTGTCATGCTGTGGATTTCTAGATCCGCACAGCAGGTTCATTTCTGTGTGGAAAACATCTACAAAGTGTACAGGAGATTTCCTTAATCTCATATACTTTGCTGGTACTGTGCTACACTGTGGTTTTTCCGCAATGGATTCTGTGTGGAAAAATGGCACGTATTTCACTACGTGTGCAGTTAGCCTATGGTTTCCCTTCTGTATGTTAAATCGTTGCCCACTGTCCTGGGTGTGATGTCCTCCTTGTTTGAGTTATGAAAGTGGCTACCCTACTGCTAGTACACACACACAGTATTAATCAGTACTGTGTGTGTGTGTGTCCAGGCCATAATGCATACCTCCCAACTTTGTAAATGGAGAAAGAGGGACAGCGCCACTGCAAATTTTTTTGCCACTAGGCCACGCCTCTAACTCTGCCCAAAACATAATAATACACCTAATCCCACCCAGTCCCCTTACTGTCCCACATAGTAATTATTCTCCAGTTTTGTGCCCCTGTAATATGCCCAGTTATGTGCCCCCAGTAATATGCCCAGCTGTGCCCCTATTAATATGCCCAGTTATGTGCCCCCAGTCATATGCCCAGCTGTGTCCCCAGTCATATGCCCAGCTATGTGTCCCCCCTATAATATGCTACTCTCAGAAAATTGAAAAAATAAAAAAACATATACTTACCTTCTTCCCAGCAGCATCACCAGCAGGACATCTTCTTCTTTAGTCTGGAGGGGGCAGAGCCAAGGCTGACTGACGGCCCTATCCAGACCAAAGGTGTGGAGAGTGGCAGGGAGGTACTTAGAGCCTTCGGGGGGGGGGGGGAGAATGGATGAAGCAGCAAGCCGATGCCAGCACCATACAGGCAACTGTCTCTGAGTCCTATGGACGCAAGGACAGCTGCTAGAGACCGGGACATACCTCCCCCGTACCAGGACAGCAGGACAGCCGCTGCAATCCGGGACAGTCCCTCTGGATCCGGGACGGTTGGGAGGTATGCATAATGGATGTCTGTCATCCATTATGGCCCAGGCCTTATTCCCTAGCCGTGCTATCTGCAGCAGACGTGATGCAGTAATATTACCTGCTGGACTGAGTAGAAGAGTGCACAGGTCTTGATTAGCTGTCTTGATTAGCCGTAGGAGGAGGGTTGATGGGAATTTGATTGAGGGGCCCAGCCTTTTCTAGTTTCTCCTCTGAGAGATGATCTAATTCATGTGCTGAAAGAGATGGGTCCGGATCTCTAAGAATGATGATCATCATCACGCTTAGCTCTCCTGGCCCATCACCTTCTGCAATTTTACACAATCTGGTTCATTACCGTAAGGATCTTCGCAGGGCAGCAAACACAGATGCTGTATTGGAAGACACTTGTTAGCAATGTCAGAAAAGCATCCAAACACATGTAAGTGATACTGTAGGCACTAGGGTGGAGACGTTCAGTGAAGTTGCAGTAGACATTTTGCAGAAGCCTATGAGTATGATTATACCCATTCTGTCAGAACACTGTGTCTGATCTAGAGTACGATCTAGTATCATGTATTTATTAGAGCCTAAGGGGGCATAACTATTGTGTGGGGAAACTAAGGGGACATTCTACTGTGGGAGGGCTCTAAAAAGGGCACTCTACTGTAAGGGAGCACTAAAGGGGGAATTGTAATGTATGAGGACACTAAAAGGGGCATTCTACTGTAAGAGGACACCAAAAGGGGCATTTTACTTTGGGGGGGGGGCACTAAAAAGGGCATTCTGTTGTGTGGGGGAACTAAACTGCGTGTGCTGCCAATATTGTCTGTCCTTGGGCTTTTTAAAACTTGGGAGGTATAAATACTGGGAACACTATAGTGGGGCATTATAAATACTGGAGGCACTATAAGGGGCATTATAACTATTGTCGGCACTAAAGGGGGCATTGTCAATACTGGGGGAACAACAGGGGTCAATATAACCACTAGAAGCACTATTACTAATGATGGCACTCCAGGAGACAATTAGGTACACAGCGTTCTCACTTGGCAATTTATGGAAGTCCCAAAGCATTGAATGGAGAGGACACGGTGCATGCCCCAGAGGTGAGACTTTCACCTACCTGACAATGTCCCAGATGGGAATGTCCCTTTAATAAATTTACCCTCTGGAGTTTATTGGTTACTCATCCTTCAAAGAATCAGCCCTGTATCCATTCAGTACACCCATAGGATACCTATAGAAAATAAGGGCGCTGGACCAATAGTGAAGTTTAATATTTAAGAACAAAAAACAACAATGTTTTTTTTTAAATAAACACAGACTATTTATTATAAAATGTTCTTGGATTTCTGTGGCTCTGGCCCTTTAAGGAAGGTGGAGTCTCATTTACTTTCTTCTAGGTTTCTTCCATTGGAGTCATTAGCCAAGATTTTAATGATGGCAAAATAAATAACATCTCACCATGAGAGTGGCCACATTAAATGTGATAAGGTACAGACTACAGATAATGTAGGCTGATTGTTTTATATAATCAACTTCAAGAATTCTCAAATGCTCTGAATTCCTAAAAGCTCATCTTTCACTGATGCTCAAGCTCCAGCTCTAACCCTTGTAATGAACGGCTGTGCAGGAGTATTTTGATTTTTTTTGTTGTTTTGTCAGTACTACTGGGGGCACAACAGGAGGCATTATAAATACTGAGGTCACTACTGAGGGCATTATAGCTATTGTGGCACCACCAGGAATGTTATAAATACTGGGGTCACTACAGTGGGGAACTATATATACTGGTCACACTACAAGAGACAGAATAACTATTGGTGGCACTACATGGGGCATTATAAATACTGGGGACATTATAACTATTGTGGGCACTACAGGGAGCATTGTAAATACTAAGGACAATACAATGGACAATATAACTACTGGGGGCACTATTACTAATGAGGGCACTCATGGAGAGGACACTGTGCATGCGCACGATGTTCTCTGTTCACTTCAGTGCCCGCACCTATCTGACATTTATGGCATATTCTAGTGGTATGCCAGAAGTGTCCCAAAGGTAATATCCCTTTAATAAATTTCCCCTCTGGAGTTTATTGGTTACGCATCCTTCAAAGGTTCAGCCCTGTACCCATTCATTACAACCATAGGATACCTATAGAAACAGGCGCTGGACAAATGACGATATATAATTTTTGAGAAAAAACACACAACAATCTTTTTTTTTTAAAGAAACACACACACAAACTTTATTTATTATAAAATGTCCTTGGATTTCTGTGGCCGTGGCTCTTTAAGGGAGGTGGAGGCTCACTTTCTCCTGGGATTCTTCCATTGGAGAAGGTTGAGTGTCGCACCCAGGCAGATTTTCAGGGGCCAGAGAGGGTCACATGCAGCTCTCACATTGTATTGAAGAGAAAGAAAATAAAGATCAACAAAATTCCAAAACACATAAGAAGACAAAGGAGAAAAGTGGCCAAACTTACCCGATCTGTTCCTGATGGCAAGAGCCAGCCTGGGAGACTGAGGCTGGGGTCTGTGCGTCACCCCAATTTATTCCCACTTTCAATTATTATATCATAAGTAAATTAGTCATGATGATAACACAATTAAAGAAGAACTCCCGCAAAAAATTTTATTCCATGTCCTGCTAGAAATGTACATGATATAATCTGTAGTGAATGTCATTTTCTTACCAGTGGCTGTATTTCTGAGTTATATCTCCCTGATGCTTCTCATCTGCGTCATGTGACCAGGAATTAGACCCACCAACTCACACAGCCTCTTATGTGTGGACAGGAAGTCTATTTCTCTATGCATTCCTATGGGAGCCTCACTTTCAGTCTCATAGGAATGAATAGAGCAGTAACTGGCTTCCTGTCCTGGGTCAGTTGGAGGTCAGGGAGTTGGTCACATGACCCAGCTACAATAAGAAGAAAGTGGATAACTCTCAATTAGAGTACCTGATGATTGAAGATTGCATTCACTACAGATTATATCATGCACCTTTCTAACAGGTCAGAGAATAAAACATTTTGCAGGAGTTCTTCTTTAACTGAGTCATCTGCCAGGATTATAATGATGACATCATAAATAGCATGAGAGCGGCCATGTACAGATAATAGGTTAGCACTTCGTCCTTTGGGCCGATTACTATATAAAATTGCCTCTGAGAATTTCCAAATGCTCTGATTTCCAAAAACTTTGCAAATTTTGGACTGCGACAATAAAGCATCAAACACGTTTTTTACATAAGCGTTAAGATAGTATTAGTAAATATAACTGGTCACGCCCACTTTCTGCTAAACCACACCTTCTTGGAGTATATTTAATATACCCAACCACACCCACTTTCTGCTAAGCCACACCCTCTAGTTGGAGACAGAAGAAAAAAAATGTATAGAACTCTCGATAAATGTGATGTAGTCTATGTGCATCAGAATATTCTGTCTTAAAAGTAAATCTCCTCGTTGATTAGCTGACGTGTCTGTGCTTGGTATTGCAGCCCAGGCCCATTCATTTGAATGAGAGTGAGCTACAAATAGGCCATGTGACCGATGAACGTGTCATCACGTCATGCCCCGCCGATCAGATATTGCTGATCTATCCTGAGAATAGGAAATCAATATTCAACCCCTTTAGTTTTGTTAGCCTGACCTTTTATGCTAGGTGGCTGAAAATTGCAAACAGATGTTGCAAATTTTCATGCAAAAACATATGGGACGTTATTTATGCCAGAAAAGTTGCTCAAATTAATTAAGGAGTCACTCAAGGCAAAAACTAAACATTACTCCATTGGGCAAATTCATGGTGTTGTGCATGCTCCCAAAGTTTCATTCACCTGGCACCTTAGAGAAATCCCCTGCTGTCCCTATGAGGCCGTGCTGCCATAAGGACAAAGCAATGCTGTCCTGAGCCACTTCAGAGTATAAGACATGTATTCAGGCAGCATCAGATAATGCATGCCTTCCAACTGTCCCATATCTGGCAGGACAGGCCTGGATTTCGACTGCTGTCCCATAGTCCTAGGATGGCCGAGGTATGTCCTAATTTTAAGAGTATCTGCATCCTGAGCACTATTGTGTAGGGCACTAAAGGGGCATAACTACTGTGTGGGGACACTAACGGTGCATAACTACTGTGTATTGGCATTTTTAGGGGGCATAAAGGTGCATTCACACGACTGTATAAATGGATCCGCATCCGTTCTGCAATTTCGCGGAACGGGTGTGGAGCCATTCATTTCTATTGGGCTGCAAAAGATGCGGACAGCACACTGTGTGCTGTGTGCATCCATTGTTCCGTTTCGTGGCCGCAGACAAGAATAGGCACTCTCTATATAGCGCTGGCCATGTGCGTTCCTCAAATTGTGGAAAGCACACAGCCAGTATCCGTGTTTTGTGGATCCGCAATTTGCGGACCGGAAAACACTTACGGTCATGTGAATGCACCCTAACTATTGTGTGAGGACTCTAAGGGCCCTTGCAGACGAGCGTGAGACACGCACGTCTCCCGCATCGCGGGCCCTGGCTTAAACTCCCGGCACTGAACGGGGTTACATAGCATTATACTGATTTATGGTGCTATGTAACCCTTACAGTTCTGGAATGTGTTGGATAACACTAACTTAAAGAAGAACTCCCGCAAAATTTTTTATTCTCTGACCTGTTAGAAAGTTGCATGATATAATCTGTAGTGATTGTCATTTTCTTATCAGTGACTGTTTCTGTCAGTAAAAACCTCTCTTCTTATTGTAGCTGGGTCATGTGACCAACTCCCTGACCTCCAACTGACCCAGGACAAAGCCAGTAACTGCTCTATTCATTCCTATGGGAGCCTCACTTTCAGTCTCATAGGAATACATAGAGAATTAGACTTCCTGTCCACACATAAGACTCTGTGTGAGTTGGTGGGTCTAATTGCTGGACACATGACACAGATAAGAAACTTCAGGATGATATAAGTCAAAAATTCAGACACTGGTAAGAAAATGGCATTCACTACAGATTATATCATATATATTTCTAGCAGGACATAGAATAAAATTTTTGTTGGGAGTTCTTCTTTAATGCTGTTAGTATTATCCAACACATTCCAGAACTGTAAGGGTTACATAGCACCATAAATCAGTATAATGCTATGTAACCCCGTTCAGTGCCGGGAGTTCAAGCCAGGGCCCGCGATGCGGGAGACGTGCGTGTGTCACGCTCGTCAGCAAGGGCCCTAAGGTGGACATATCTAATGTATAGGGGCACTAACAGGGCATAACTACTGTTCGTGGCATTAAGGGGTATAACTACTGTGTGAGGGCAATAAGTGGGCATAACTACTGTGTGGGGCACTGAGGACATTCTACTGTCAGGCACTAAGGAGGCATAACTACTGTGTAAGGGAAATAAGGGGTCATAACTACTGTTGGGGCACCAAGGGGGCATAACTACTGTGTGGGGGCACTAAGGGGCACTACTGTGGAGGGTGCACTAAGGGGGACTAGGTGGGACTGGGTGTGTATAGACAGGCATTGGGTGGAGTTGTGCCGCTGCTGTTGTCCCTTCTTGGCCTTTTCAAAAGTTGGTAGGCATGCTGTCAAAAAAATGTCAAAAGTCAATGATAAAAGTCACCCGTGCATGCGTCCAGAGGGTTAACCCCTTAATAACCAGCTATTGTTTTCAGTTTTTGCCTCTCCACATTTAAGCAGCCATCATTTCTTTTCTTTTTTTTTTTCATTGACATGGCTGTATAAGGCCTAGTTCTATGTGGGAGAAGTTGTGTTTTTCTTTGGTGCTGTTTCAGAGTACATATAAATTACTTTGTAAGTTATATACTGTTTGTCGCAAAAAAAAATAAAAAAAAATATATATACAGGGTGGGCCATTTATATGGATACACCTAAATAAAATGGGAATGGTTGGTGATATTACTTCCTGTATGTGGCACATTAGTATATGGGAGGGGAAATCTTTTCAAGATGGGTGGTGACCATGGCGGCCATTTTGAAATCGGCCATTTTGGATCCAACTTTAGTTTTTTCAATGGGAAGAGGGTCATGTGACATATCAAACTTATTGAGAATTTCACAAGAAAAACAATGGTGTGTTTGGTTTTAACGTAACTTTATTCTTTCATGAGTTATTTACAAGTTTCTGACCACTTATAAAATGTGTTCAAAATGCTGCCCATTGTGTTGGATTGTCAATGCAACCCTCCTCTCCCACTCTTCACAAACTGATAGCAACACCGCAGAAGAAATGCTAGCACAGGCTTCCAGTATCCATAGTTTCAGGTGCTGCACATCTCGTATCTTCACAGCATAAACAATTGCCTTCAGATGACCCCAAAGATAAAAGTCTAAGGGGGTCAGATTGGGAGACCTTGGGGGCCATTCAACTGGCCCACGACGACCAATCCACTTTCCATGAAACTGTTCATCTAGGAATGCTCGGACCTGACACCCATAATGTGGTGGTGCACCATCTTGCTGGAAAAACTCAGGGAACGTGCCAGCTTCAGTGCATAAAGAGAGAAACACATCATTATGTAGCAGTTGAATGGCCCCCAAGGTCTCCCGATCTGACCCCCTTAGACTTTTATCTTTGGGGTCATCTGAAGGCAATTGTTTATGCTGTGAAGATACGAGATGTGCAGCACCTGAAATTACGGATACTGGAAGCCTGTGCTAGCATTTCTTCTGCAGTGTTGCTATCAGTGTGTGAAGAGCGGGAGAAGAGGGTTGCATTATCAATCCAACACAATGGGCAGCACTTTGAATACATTTTATAAGTGGTCAGAAACTTGTAAATAACTCATGAAAGAATAAAGTTATGTTAAACCCATTGTTTTTCTTGTGAAATTCTCAATAAGTTTGATATGTCACATGACCTCTTCCCATTGAAAAAACTAAAGTTGGATCCAAAATGGCCGACTTCAAAATGGCCGCCATGGTCACCACCCATCTTGAAAAGTTTCCCCCCTTCCATATACTAATGTGCCACAAACATGAAGTTAATATCACCAACCATTCCATTTTATTTAGGTGTATCCATATAAATGGCCCACCCTGTATATATATTAACGTTATTGCTTATATTGTACATATTTCACACTAAATATCCTGTTAAATGAGTTGTTCAGGTTATTTTTCTGGTGTGGATACCTAAAAACTATCGTTTTTTTCCTTTATGTAAATTATGAGCAATAAAAAAATAAAATAAATGTCTTTTTATTACATAATTATTACATGTTGTAAAAATCCCATTAAAGAATTGCTGTCTTACAAAATGATTTTAGACTTCTAATATACTAGCATACTCCTGTATGCATTTAATCCAGTGATGCAACGTTTCACCGTGACTCAAGCATACAGATAAAACTACCTTGTGCATATGTATACATTACACAAGGACATAATCAAAGTGAGACACAAACCGTCCTAAGCCTGGCCTCTGCCCTTGCCCTGCTAAGCCAGTCCCAGTGTAATATTCCATTTATTACATATCCCATGACAAAGTAAAATTAACCCATAGTTGTGCTGACATAAGATAAAAAATACCAGAGAAATCAGCTTATACAGTGGTTACCTATGGAGGAGACTGTTCTGATCCAGTTCATGTCACAGCCTTCCAGAGGTACGACTGCGCATGCATGTTCATGTGATCACCCAGTTGCGGTCACATGACCCATGATGCAATCACCCGTGTCAGCAGAGAATACAGCACATGCATTTCAAGCTGCATTACAGGGCAGCCAAGGAACATACATGAATCCTATTCCTGTACACACTGTCCCCATTCCCATCCAGTTGCATTGTACATGTTGACATACATTTATCTGAGTTAAACCACAGAATGTCATTGTGCATGCTTCACCTGCGGCTTAGTACATGAAAGGGGTTTTCCAGGATTTAAAGGAGTTGGCCCATCTCCATACCTCCCAACTTTGTAAATGGACAAAGAGGGACACATTGTGTGGCGCGCTAAGCGCGCCTCAGGAAATTTTTTCAGAGCTAGGCCACGCCCCTAACCCCACCCAGCTATAAGGATGTTGTCCCAAAAGTCTGAAGTCCTTGCCCCTTTACCACAAGCGAGTTTTCCGCGCGGGTCCTGACCCTTTCATTTCAATGGGTCTGTGCACATGAGCGTTTTTTTCTCACACATCAGTTCTGCGTTGTGTGAAAAACTCAGCATGTTCTATATTCTGTGTTTTTTAACACAGCCCTGGCTGCATAGAAGTGAATGGGGCTTCAGTGAAAAACGCATTGCATCCTGATGAAACACTGAACACAATCGCAGACAAAACTGACTGAACTTGCTTGCAAAATGGTGCAAGTTTCCCCGAACGCACCCTGAGCCAATCTATACCTCTTGTGTGAAAGAGGCCTAAAGGTTTACTACTTACTAACAGTTAGGCCTCATGCACACGGATGGTGCCGGCCGTGCCCGTGCTGTGGGCCGCATACGTCGGGTCCGCAATAAACGGGCACCGGCCGTGTGCAGGCCGCATCATGGATCGTGGACCCATTCACTTCAATGGGTCCGCGATCCGGGAGATGCGGAGCGGAGGCACGGATCGGAACACCACGGAAGCACTACGGTGTGCTTCCGTGGTGTTTCTGGCCCTGCCTCCGCACCGCAAAAAAGTAGTGCAAGCACTACTTTTTTGCGGTGCGGACCCTTGGATGCAGATCGCAGACCCCATTCAAGCGATCCACATGCGATGGCCTCACAGTTAGTGCCCGTGCATTGCGGACCGAAGTTTGCGGACCGCAATACAGGCACGGCCAGCACACGTTCGTGTGCATGAGGCCTTAAGGGCTGTGTGATTTTAGGCAACCTCTAACAGGGTTCTCCGGGCATCATGAAAAATACAAGTGTTTTGTGGACCTGTGGAAGAAATGTGGTTTCATTAATACTTACGGTACCTGTCCATTGCTCTACTAATGCCATTGTTCCCACTGCACTAGCATAGGCCGCCATCTCTTCCACTCTTGTCCTGACCAGATGTGTGCACTTCTTTTCCTGTTCAGCTGCATTTATTATTATGTAGCTGAACATTCGGTGCAAGAGCTCACGGCCTGTACGAGTGCGGCATGGACAAAAGCATTAGTGGAGCAAGGGACAGGTAAGTATTAATGAAACCAAATTTCTTCCTCAGGTCCACAGAACACTTTTTTTCATGATGCTTGGAATAACCAATTTAATCTTTATACTGTATAAACTTCTAGTTTGTCAACAGTAATTGAGCGACAAGGTTCTCCAGAATTTTTCTTTTTTCTGGACAACTTATTGAAAAATTACGGACAGCCAACTTTTGTTATGGACAATTTGGAAAACCATAATGAATTATAAAGGTTCTAAGTAATTGATGTCTATAACTCAATATACTGATAAGAATCCATTACCAGCATTTAGTGTGAATCATGACAATTACCGCCAAAATAATCTAGTTAAGTACCACCAGTCTCAAAAAAAATCACAGACACATCTTTTTTCATGGACACAGGAAAAAAAAGTTGCCTATTTTTCCGGATTGTCCAGAAATTTCTTTACAATTGGCAACCCTGGCTGGCGGCCACGTGATGTTTGTTTCACATTGTTTTCAATGGGAGGCAGCACTGCACTTTGCATTGTGGAGGTTTAAAATCGTGACCTCGGTAAGAGGGGACATGTCCCTTTTCAGTGCAGTGTCCGCACAGATGCTATAGTGGGTGTCCACTTGCTTTATTTGAAACAGATCCCCATTCTTCTCTTCTGTAGCTCTTCCTGTGCCTGTCTGGTTCTGAAATCCCGCCGCCGCACTGTGCACTGAATATGGGCGGGCTGCTCCTGCTTTGTCAGTGTGATGCACAGATCAGGAGGCGGGCCCACGGTTGAAGAGAGTGGGCCCCGCAGCGCTGCAGCAGCCATACAAGATGAGGAGTGGTGAGATCATCTGGCCACTTGCTGCACCCCCTTACCCATTGCTGGCCTCTGCTTATTACAGCGACAGGCAGTGGCGCTTTCCAGCAGGGTGCAGGGGGGTTGGGAGGGAGGATGAAATAAGCAGCCAGCCGATTCCGGCTGTCTGCTTCTTCATATAACAGGCAACTGTCTGGTCCTATGGACGCAGAGACAGCTGACAGAAACCGGGACATAGCTCCCCCGTACCGGGACAGCAGGACAGACCCTGCAATCCGGGACTGCCCCGCTGGATCCGGGACGGTTGGAAGGTATGCATCTCAGACATTGATGGCATATTGCAAGGATATGCCATCAATGTCAGATAGGTGCAGGTCCCACCTCCAGGACCTGCTCCTATCTCCAGAGCAGGGTCCCCGAAATGAAGGAGAGGTCTAGAAAAAAATTAGCAAGCGTTTTCTGCTATGTTCAGAAGTCACACAGCAATAAATGGATAGCACACCACCTCACAGCCACCTCCATTCACCGCCTTAGGACCGCCAGAAATAGCCAGCACTCAACTATTGTTAGAACTCCCAAAGCAGTGAATGGGTGGTGGCCTCTCCTCCACTTCAGGGGGCCCGTTCTGAAGAGGGGAGCAAGTCCTAGAGGTGGAACTTTCACCTGACATTGATAGCATATCCTAGAAATGTGCCATCAATATCTGAGGCAGGAATACCCCTTTCCTCACAATAGTTCACCAATGTTATCAGGGCAAATGTGTCCTCCTCAGGGAATGTAAATAGAGATCTGGCTGCAATCTATCTCACCCCATTTATCGTTAGAATGAATTAAGTTGATCAGGTTGGCTAAACTGATGGCACTTTCCTACCTAACGTCTACAGGTTTAAGGCTGGCAACCCCTCTGAAGAGGATGGCACCATTGTCATGATGAAGGAGCGAGTGAAGAGGCTTCCCTTCTAGAATCACCAAATTACATCACCACCGATCAGACACTAATGACCTATCCAGTATTAAGAACTCTGAAAACCCTTTTAAATATAAATCATACTATAGACAATAGTCCACATTAACTAATGTGAGTGCACCTAGACCTTCTCATACACTGCTCCAAAATTGGGTGCATCTGGTTTTAGAAAAATCCACTGTGCCTCACTTGACAAGGGGGACATGGCTCAGTGGGAAAGGATCCAACCTAAGATGTGACGTTTTTTCCAAATTGTGCTGCAATTGTGGCCTAAAATTCTGTTTTAAACTAAACCAACCCATAGTTGGTATAAAGTTAGACTAAAGGGTCTAGCCATGCATCAAATTTGGTTTGCACCATTGGCAGGATTAATAAATGTGTCACACTGCTTTTTCTTTGTTTCTGCAATTTTTATGGCCTTTTGATCCAATTTTTGGGTCCTTGACGTTTTCTTTTAAAAATGCAGCATTCTCTAGGTATGGAATTTTCTTTTGTGTGTTTTTCCCATAGGCTACTGAACATGATATGAAAAATGCTTTGAAAAATACATTTTATGAATGTAATGAATAGAACAAACGCTACTAAAAATGTAACAAAACGCCTGTGAAGTTTATGACTTTTTTTGTTTCTATTCCTTGCTCCAGTTATTTCAGTAAAGAAAAAATGAACTCTACCTTATCTAAGTATATTTTTCACCCGTTCACTGAGACCTTACAATGTAACAGTATCAGTATGGTAATATTATCGAGTTAATGTGTAGTTGTAATGTTAGAGGTTATGTACTGCACATACTATCCCCCAAGACTGAAAGGAGTGCAAATCTTTATAGCCCCTAACATGTGGAAGTGAGAGCAACTACTGTCTTAAAGGGGTTATCTAATACCATAAACTGCCCCCCCCCATGTGCCGGGCCCTCACCGCTGCTACTTTTCCCCGTGCGCCAATGAAAACATCCGGTGTCAGGGGGGGGCAGCCAATGGCAGGTGGGGATGGGGACAAGCCTCCCTAGCGTCCCCCGTGATGCTACGGAGGCTCATCCCCGCCTGCCATTGGCTGTTCCCCCTGACACCAGATGTTTTTATCAGCGCATAAGGAGAAGCAGCGACAGTGCGGTGACCAGGAGCGGCGCAGGGAATGTGGACCCAGGTAAGTATATTCCTTGTGAGAAGCCAGGCACATGGGGAGGCAGTTTATGGTATTGGATAACCCCTTTTAGTCTGTCCTTCTACCGGCTGCACTGGGGAGAGGAGCTCCTAGGGAAGCAATAGTGATGGATGCCATGCAGTGGAATACCATGGTCTGCTGGACAGACGGACACCTAAACACACTCTCAGCTTAAGGGGCCGTTCAGACGGGCGTGATATTGCGGGTCCGCAAAAAATGCGGATCCGCAATACCACAGATGCCAAACGTTGTGTGTTCCGCAATTTGTGGTTCCGCAAGTGTTCCGGCACCCCATAGAAGATGCCTATTCTTGTCCGCTTTTGTGGACAAAAATAGGACATGTTCTATATTTTCTTACGGAGCCACAGCTCGGCAAGATCGCGAGCCGCCCATTGAAGTGAATGGGGCCGCATCTATTCCGCAAAATTGCGAAATAGATGCAGACCCATTCACACAGTCGTGTGAATGGGCCCTAAGTCTACCAATGGAAGGCTAGGATTCCCGGAGTACTCACTTAATGTACAAGATAAATGTGATGCAAACAAGGTTTAAATGGTTAAAAACCTGCTTATAAGGTCATAATAAAGACACTAATGATCACTCTTACTTTATTTCTGGTCAAAAATACTTGGACTGTTTCAGTTGGTTTCTTTATGTTACCCAAGATGCATTTTGATGCATGTGCCGTACTACTACTTTGTATATTGCACCTTTTTTGGTCAAAACAATAAAAACATTAAAATAAAAATCAAATAGCTACACTTGTGTGCGTTGTCACTGTAACATCTGCAGTTACATTGTAGTCTGCAGCTCTCACGTATACTTAATGTGTCATCGTTTACTTACGTATTGGGAAACCATGGCCGTCACGTTTTCTTCTTCTACTTGCAGACTGTCATGCTGACTATGTGAAATAAGCTCTCAGTCGCTGGCTGACTCTGCTGTGACTACCGCTCTGGCAGCTGTGTTTGAGTTCCTGCCATGACCTGGGTTCTTGGTGGCTGAACTTTCACAAAGTTCCCCTTGCTGTTTTCATTTGTGGTATGTGGCTGGAGACCTCTATCCTGATTAATCCCCTGGCCAGGGCTCGTGTGTTTGTCTTGGGACAGGGACAGAATTTTTTTTTACACTGTGTTCTAAAATAAAACTTTTGCTGGCAGAGCATTTATGTTTTGTATTCTCTGAATATAGGATAGTTAAAGCAGAAAGAGATTTGTCACTTTTTAAGTTTACCATGAAATTAAGTAAGAGTTACTTAAGGCCCCTTTATACTGCTAGATACAGTAGGCAAATGTCGGGAAGGAAGCGTTCCTTCTGGGCAATTGCTTGCTCGTCAATGGAGGAGGCCGCTAATTCATAAAAATAATTATAATTCATTATCACATCAATGGGGGTACCAGTCCCGACACCCCTGCCGATCAGCTGTTTCAGTAGGCCGCTGTGCTCACCGTAGCTCTGGTGAGTGATGTAGGCTCCCAGATGCTTTCCAAGGACAGAGCCGTACATCGTATAGTGGCAGTGCTTGGTATTGCAGCTCAGCTCCATTGACTTGAATGAGACATATCATAAGGATATGTCATAAATATATTTTCCTGGATAACCCCTTTAATTGACTTTTTCTCATAAAGAAAGCATAATTTGTATGTATGAAAAGTTATGCAACATCGTTATTAAAAATAAATCTTGGCCTACACATTATGTACACTAGTTGACAAAAAAATAACGCACCAAGATGAGAAACGGTTGGCCATAGATGTATATAGGTTCTGTATGGTAAACGGTGGCACATTTGCTCACAGATGTTATAGAGGGGCCTGGGGACCCTGCACACTCCCAGCTGGTCCCATAAATGCTGGATGGTGATAAATCTTGCATTTCTACCTTGATGTGTAAAGGGTTGTTTGGTTTCTTCAGAATATAGGTCATCAATATCAGATGGGTGGGGGTCCAACTCCCGGCACCTCCACTTATCAGCTTTTTGTACCATTCATTTGAATCAGAGAAGCTGCAATTATCCTGCACTGCTGATACAAAGTAGACGGTATACAGGTAAATACTGTAGAAGACGCAGCACTCATAAAAACGTCGTGATCGGGGTGGTGGGAGTCGGACCAGGCTTGGACTGGTCCACAGGGGAGCAGGTGAATCCCCTGGTGGGTCCCTGACAAATGTGGGCCCACAGTCCTTCACCCCCTGCACAAGTAGCACATGGCACAGTAGGCTGACTACGCTGCATACAGGTAAAGCAGCATACAAAGTTTTAACCACCCTATGTCCATATAAACATTGGGTAGATTATTTAACAAACTACCCAGTTTATTATTATATATGCATTGGGTGGCTGAGATTTCTAGGTACAGAAGCAGACCAGCCAGTATCTTCTTACCCTAGGGACCAAGTCACAGCAGGGACCCCCATAATCAATCATCTTGAGTGTCTTGCTGCTGTCAGCCTCTGTGTGAGCAGGTAGCATTTACATGTCGCTGTACAGTGGGCCCTAATCACCCAAGTCTTACACTGAGTCGGACCCCGCTAAGGATTGGTCATCAATATGATATAACAGGGCAACCCCTTTAATTATAAAGTATTAATAATTGTAGCTTTCAAACCTTCACAGGCAGGTCCCTCTTATAAACCAGACTGGCGCTCATTATCTTTTATTGCTTTATATGATGAGATACAATATGTACATATATACAGCCCCCTGGAATTAATGGCGCTTTAAAGGGAGTCTATCACCAATTTTTCACATTCTACACTGCTTATACTGCCTTCTTGCACACACACACACACACACACACACACACACATGCTTACAATGGTATCTTTGTTGTTTTAGTCTGATTTTCTAAAGGGTATGTAAATTAGGGCTCGCAAGTGCTCAGGGGCGACGTTCTGGCTGCGTTTTGCGCTTCTAACTCCTCCCCAGCCTCGTCTGGCCAGCCCTGTAATTATCTTAAGTCGTCCTCTCCAGCTCCAGAGTTCCCGTGCATGCAACGTTCACCGCCAGGCCGGGGCACGTGCACTGTGATAACCACTGAGGGCATCGGCTTCGTTTGAAGCAGTTCACATACCGAGGCGCATGTATGGCCTATAAGTCTCCTCATGACGATTAAGGTGTTCCCACCTCAATGAGATATGTACCCCCAAAAGCCTGACTTAGGCCTCTCACCCAGTTAAGCCAGTGCTCTCTGCTTTACACTGATGTGGGACAATCACCCTGAAACTGCTGTCTGCAGATGAGGTGCTGGCTTATATTGTAGTTATGGGAGACTTCAACATGCCGGATGTTGATTGGAATATCCCTTGTGCGTCCACATGCAAAAGTAGGAACATAGTAGAGGCCCTGACGGGTATGTCCCTAAAACAGTTGGTGAAAGCGCCAACTAGAGGTGAAAATATCCTAGATCTAGTATTTACAAATGGGGATCTGGTATCTGAGGTGAAGGTGGGAGAAAATCTGGGTTCTAGTGACCACCAATGTTTGTGGTTCGAAATCCAAACTGACTGTGAGAAATCCCATTCTGCAACCAAAGTATTGGATTTTACGAAGACCAAGTTTGAGGTTATGGGAGAATATGTAAAGAAAAAATTAAAAGGGTGGGATAAAACAGCAAGAGCGAGTGCTCAGTGGAAGGCATTTAAAGAAGTCCTCTTAAAGGCAACTAGACTATATGTTAGACAAATTAGCAAAAGGAAAAGAAAGAGAAATCCACTATGGTTTACTAGAGAGGTAAGAGCTATAGTGAATGATAAAAAGTCCGCCTATAAGAGGTATAAAGAGTCTGGAAGTATAGCGGACAAAGAAGTTTATAAAATTATACAGAAGAAGACAAAACAGAGTATTAATGCTGCTAAAGCTTCAAAGGAGGAAGAAATGGCCAAATCTGTTAAGGAGGGAAATAAAACCTTCTTCAGATATATTAGTGACAGGAAGAAGAAAAACTGCGGCATTACAAAACTTAGCAATGGAAAAAATCAGTATATAGATGGGAATAAGACGGTCGCTGACCATTTGAATAACTACTTCTGCTCAGTTTTTTCAGATGGCGACTTTCATAATCAGAACATGGCTGGACATAGCATTGCCTCTAGTTGTAAGGTTTCAGCCCCAGTGTTTTCAGAGGTCGATGTTCTAGAGGAACTTGTCCAGCTAAAGTTAAATAAGGCAATGGGTCCGGATGGCATCCACCCCAGAGTTCTTAAAGAACTCCAATCTGTGATTGTTGGCCCCCTGACTGATCTGTATAATCAGTCCCTTCTTACAGGAGATGTTCCTGATGATTGGAGAATGGCTAATGTTGTACCCATTCACAAGAAGGGTAGTAGAGAAGAAGCTAGTAACTATAGGCCAGTCAGCTTGACATCTGTAGTGGTAAAAATGATGGAAACTCTACTAAAAAAGAAGATAATTGACCATCTAACAACAAACAACTTGATGGACCCAAACCAGCATGGCTTTACTGAGGGACGATCATGTCAGACTAATCTCATTGATTTCTTTGACTATGTAACTAAAGTGCTGGACGAAGGTGGTGCTGTGGATATCGCCTACCTGGATTTCAGTAAGGCTTTTGATACGGTTCCCCATAAAGAGCTAATAGAGAACTTATCAAAAATTGGACTTAACCCCTGGATAATTCAGTGGATCTGCAGTTGGCTGAAGGACAGATACCAGAGGGTTGTTGTTAATGGAGTGTATTCTGAGGAGAGGCAGGTTACAAGTGGGGTGCCACAAGGATCTGTTCTGGGTCCTGTTCTGTTTAACATGTTTGTAAGTGACATAAGGGACGGCTTGGTAGGGAAGGTTTGCTTGTTTGCTGATGACACAAAAGTGTGTAATAGGGTTGATGTTCCAGGATGTGTCGATAATATGGAGAATGATTTATCTTTATTAGATAAGTGGTCAAAACAATGGAAACTTCAGTTCAATGTTTCCAAATGTAAAATAATGCACTTGGGGAGAAGAAATCCTCTATCTGAGTATCGTATTGGCAGTTCTGTGCTAACAAAGACCTCAGAAGAGAAGGATTTGGGGGTAGTCATCTCTGACAGCCTCAAAATGACTAACCAATGCAGCCAGGCGGTGGGGAAAGCAAATCGTATGCTTGGCTGCATAGCTAGAGGTATAACGAGCAGAAAGAGGGAGATTATGATCCCTCTGTATAGAGCTTTAGTGAGACCACATCTGGAATACTGTGTTCAATTCTGGAGACCTCACCTGCAAAAGGATATTGCTAAAATAGAACGGGTCCAAAGAAGAGCTACAAAAATGGTGGAAGGTCTAAAGCATAGAACTTATCAAGAAAGACTCCGAGTTCTTAATATGTATAGTCTGGAGGAAAGAAGAGAAAGGCGGGACATGATTGAAACCTTTAAATATGTTAAAGGACTGAATAAAGTTCAGGAGGGAAGGGTTATTAATAAGAAACTGAACACAAGAACAAGGGGGCACAATCTGAGGTTAGTTGGGGGAAAAATCAAGAACAACATTAGAAAATATTACTTCACTGAAAGAGTAGTAGAAACTTGGAACAAACTTCCAGCAGAGGTGGTTGATACATCCACAGTAACTGAATTTAAACATGCCTGGGATAAACATGTATCTATCCTAAGATAACAATAAAAGGATAATAAAAGGGCAGACTAGATGGACCAGGGGGTCTTTTTCTGCCGTCAATCTTCTATGTTTCTATTTAATATCCAAGTCATGACTATTTAAAGGGTTGCATTAGAGGCAGAGCTTGTTAAGAGCTCATTTGCATCCCTTTCTTCCAAGAAGGCAATATAAGCAGTGTAGAATGTGAAAAGTTGGTGACAGACTCCCTTTAAGATAAAAAGCAATAATAATAATAAAGTGTTGTTAACAATATACTGTCAGGAGTCCTAGCTCTTATGTTCTCCTCGATGTGTGATTGAGCAGGCATTCACATTTGGTGAACTTGTAACGTAAGCAGCACATTGTTTGTAGCTGCTGTATGTGTGAAGAAGAGTATATTTTCGTCTGTGCTGAATGCTCCCGTCACGTACTACACATACTCACACATAAGTTTTGATGAGCAGCAGCTGACAGTAACAAGACGCGCTGCGCTCACAGCTGGAGGCCGGGTTTGCTGGAGTCAGCACGATTTGGGTGTAGGACTCACATGGTGCAGATGTTTTCTATTTCAGGAAGCTCTTTTGACCAGTGTATGCTGTGGTTCTGCATTTTAAATGTATGTGCTTTATATAGAAGTCCTGGTCAGTAGTTTTTTGTGTTTTTTTTGCTGTATGCACAAATAGAATGTGAAAATGACATTTCAGATAATCCTTAAACTTTCCTCCTGCTGAATGCGGAGGCCGTTGTTGTGGATTTGCGCCTTCTCTTCTGCGCAGGTGCTGAAAACGTTTAGGAGATTCTGCTGCCTGCACTGCAGCCAGAAAGGCGGTCTTGTGGGTGAATCACCCTGTTAGGTGCCCGACCAGAAGATTGATATGTTGGCTGTGTGCGCGTCAACGCCGCTAGCCAATCAATTACATCAGCGGTGACGTAAGCAGGCACGACACATGACCGCATGGCCACGATTTCATACCATAATGTTGAATTTCATAGTGAATCCATCATGAGTCCCTAAATCTTTAGTAGCGATATATTTTGATGAACTCCAACTTTACTATTTCTTCAGCAGTTGAGCTAATGGCAATAAGACATTTAAAGGGCATCTGTCAGCAGTTTTGTACCTATGACACTGGTTGACCTGTTACATGTGTGCTTGGCAGCTGAAGGCATCTGTGTTGGTCCCAAGCCCATATGTGTCCGAATTGCGGAGAAAAATGATGTTTTACTATATGCAAATGAGCCACTAAGAGCAATAGGGGCGTTGCCGTTACACCTAGAGGCTCAGCTGTCGCTGACTTCTAAAGTCTTACACGCACCGTTCGCTTCAGTATCAGGCTACTTTCACACTAGCGTTTCTATTTTCCGGTATTGAGATCCGTCATAGGGTCTCAATACCGGAGAAAAAAAAGGCTTCCGTTTTGTCCCCATTCATTGTCAATGGGGACAAAACGTAACTGAGCAGAACGGATTGCTCCAAAATGTATTCCGTTCCGTTCTCATACCGGAGAGCAAACCACAGCATGCTGCGGTTTGCTTTCCGTCATGGGATGTGGAGCCAGATAGATCCGTCATGACCCGCAATGCAAGTCAATGGGGACGGATCCGTTTTCTCTGACACAATAGAAATATGATCCGTTCCCCATTGACTTTCAATGGAGTGCATGACGGATCCGTCTTGGCTATGTTAAAGATAATACAACCAGATCCGTTCATAACAGTAACGGAAGCGTTTTTGTGGAACCCTGCCTGATCCAGAAAAAACGCTGGTGTGAAAGTAGCCTCAGGAGCAGTACATGAAAGTGGCTGATCTGTTGCATATGAAAGCCTGCTTCATAGTATAGTGTAAGATGAAGCATATATGGACACAACTATTAAAGGGGTCAGGCCAGTAAAATGTTGAAAAAAATGTAAAGGAAGGGAATATCATCTCTCGGATCCCCTACTGGTCCTGTTCTGACTATTTCTGGGTCCCCGCCAATCTCACAGAAAACGTGACTGCTACATTGTTGACCTGCCTCCATCACTGATTGGCCGAGCAGTGTCATTTTTGTGTTGAGAGAGAGAGCAGGGTATAGAAGCCAGCGGTGGACCTAGAAAGCAGCGGAACGGGATTGATGAGGTGGGTATTGCTACTTTTTTTTCCTAAGCCATTCTGAACCTTTTTTTTAATTTACTGGCGGGACAATCCCTTTAAGTGGTATAGTTCAAAAGGTATTATGTGTTTGTTTTCTTTACAGACACTGGTTTATTTTCATGGTCAGGTTGAGGTTGTTTGAATGTCTTCTAAAGAGACTTGAGGTGGAACACTGGATATACCTTATAAGCACATTCACACTGCGTTCCGGAAAAAGTTTTTTCTAATTTGTAATGATGCGCAGAATTTTATTTTTTTGTTAAATAGCATTTTATTCCCTTTGAAGAATGTAGAAAAAATGCAGGAATCCAACAGCGATGCCACCATCGAGAAAAGCAAAAATGATGTAAAAGTGTTTAAAAAAAAAAAATAAAGTTCTATGTGTTTCCCATTTTGGGTCCATCTCTTCTGGTACATTTTATTCCCTTTAGCTGCTTTACTATAAACCTTGTTACTGTTGACAATCATATTTATTAGACTGGAATTAGTGGTTTTGAAATGCAAAGACTGGAATGTGTTGTAAATAAGCATATTAGTAGTTGAAGGTGTGTTTAGCGGGTCACAAGCCCCTCATTCAGTATGTACTACTTTGTGGGAGTTCACCTCACTCTTATTTTTCTGTCCTTCCATCAGGAGAACACAAAAATAAAGAAAAAACGGATCCTGTGCATCAGTTATGCACATTTGGCATCCTGATGGATCAGCAGAATGGAAATATACGGTGATGTGAACATAGTGTTACTGTGTGGGAACTTAACCCTTTCAGTGAGTTTTTTCGGTCATGCATTTTCGTTTTGCGCTCCCTGCCTTCAAACAGCCATAACTCTTTTATTTTTCTGTTCACATAGCTGTATGACGGCTTGTTTTTTGCGGGACAAGTTGTACTTTCCAACGCCACCATTTAATATTGCATATGGTGTAGTGGGAAGCGGGAAAAAAATTCCAAATCAGGTGAAATTGCAAAAAAAACGCTATTCCGCTACAGTTCTAACGGGTTTCTTATTTACAGCGTTCGATGTGCATTAAAACTGACCCGTTATTTCATTCTACTGGTCAGTACGAATCCGGCAATACCTAATATGTATAGTTTTCCTGCGTTTTGATAGTGAAAAAAAATTAGAAAGTTGCCCTTTTTTTTTTTTTTTTTCCTTGTCATATCTTGACCCCTATAACTTTTTGGTATTTATGTGTACAGAGCTGTATGGGGGCTCATTTTTTGCGGGACAATCTGAAGATTTTATTAATACCATTCTGGGGTGTGTATGACTTTTTGATCACTTTTTATTTAATTTTTTTTAGAAAAAAAAAGCGACAAAAAACGGCAAATCGCCATTTGGACGCTTTTTTCCGCCACACAATTCGCCGTATTGGATTTTTTTTTTTATATTTTAAAAGTACGGGCGTTTTTTGGTCACGGTGATACCCATGATGTCTATATTTATTGTTATTTAGGTATTTATTTTTTACTTATACGGAAAGGGGGTGATTTGAACTTTTATATTTTTTTTTTTATATATTTTTTAACATTTTTTTTTATTTTTTTTTTACTATTTGAAGCTCAAATATGGAGCTTATATATTGTGGCTTTTTAATTTTTCTTTATGAGCAATCATGGATTTATAGACTCAGTTAAATCCATGAATTGCTCATTTCTTATCCTGGCCTGCCATCTAGTGGCCAGAATAAGAATTGCACTTTGAAAACTGTAATCCTCACCAGCGAGGATTACAGTTTTCATATGGTGTACAGACACCCCGATTGGCCACACGGGGTGTCTGTACACCACCCGGAAGCTAACGCTTCCGGGTTTAGACGCAACTAGATGCCGTGATCACGTGTGATCACGGCATCTAGTCACCCCGGAAGACGCCGCTTCAGGGGTACACTGGAACTTAAAGTGCCCTTGGAAAAAATATAAATAAAAGTGGCTCCATGTTGTAGGCGGGTCCAAATTGATAAAAAGCAAGCCTATATAAGTAGGCTGGCCAGCAATACTATAGTGCAGCATAAAATACTGACCCAGCAGAACCAAATACGCAGTGCAGCACAAAATACTGCCACCCGCACTGCAGTATTCAACACATTCACTGTGCTGAGGACAGCAAGACAGTTGAATGCAGGAGGGTACTTTCTTCTGCCGGCCAGGTGTATAAGTACCAGATGTTCCTAGCATTATTTAATGCTGAAAGCACCGCAATGGCGGCCTTGAGGAGGCCTTGGCCGGCCCCCTGGGTATCGGTCCAAATTTCCCTTTAAGGCCTATGGCCAGTCCACCTGTGGGCTACATACAGACAACTGGAATACAGCCTTGTACCAAAGAGCGATAATTTTAGTATTCATTTGTAGGCCCTATTCCCAAATTAAAGTCTACCCTTAATTATGTTTTAGTTATATGTCATAATTCTGTAACATTTCATAATATATCTGTATGGCTGGAGCTCCACCTTGTGGTGGCGGCAGACAACCCTAGTTTCACCATTTATTGAGATGGCTGGGTGAAGAAAAGTAGGAAATTGTATGCTCTGTGTCAGAAAAGTATAGCCTCGTCCTCTATAAAGGTACATTCAAAATTAATTGGTACATCATTTTAGCCCTAAAATCAAAATGCTGTTTAGAAATGTTCTCTATCCAGTTCGCCTTGAAATCTCCTCTCACACCACCTAAAGGAAGATAGTTCCTCAGGGGCGTGGAGGCGCACTCGTCCAGCAGTTCTTGTAACTGCCGGGCAGTTCAGTTCCATAGTGAAGCAGGAAGGCCTCTCCTCTCCCTGCTTCACTCTTCCTCTGAGCTCCAGCGCTCCCCCTGCAGGCAGCACATCGCACTGATGGCTGTGGGAGGTGCGCTGAAAGCTTGGGAGTCGGCCTCCGGCACAGCCAGCAGTGCAATGTGAGCGCAGGAGCGCGTCTTCAGAGAAGCAGGTAAGTATGTGTTTGTTTTTTTTAATTTCATAAAGCTGAGGGGCTGGAGGCAAAAGGGGGCACCTAATGTGATGTTACTATTGTCAGGGGGCATATAATCTGATATAACTACAGTGAGGGGACATATAATCTGGCATAACTACAGTTAGGGGGCATATAATCTGTCATAACTACAGTGAGGGGGCATATAATCTGGCATAACTACTGTGAGGGGGCATATAATCTGGCATAACTAAAGTGAGGGGGCATATTATCTGGCATAACTACTGTGAGGGGACACCTAATCTGGCAGAACTACAGTGAGGGGGCATATAATCCGGCATAACTACAGTGAGGGGGCACAAAAGTGGGCATAAATACAGTGAGGGGGTATAAACTGGGCATACGTACTGTGAAGGGCACAAAGATGGGCATAAACATGGGCATAACTACTATGATGGGCATAACAACTGTGAGCGACCACAAGGTGGGCATTAGTATTGTGTGGCACTAAGGGGAAATGCCCTAGATTACCCTGTTATACATTGGGATGGCTCAGTCTTACAGCGGCCCCTGTAGGTATTTACCAGGGGCACTCACCATCCCTTCCTTATGTGATTATTCTTTTTGCTTTATCACCACAGGGACCTTGTTCCAGATCCAGCGGACATCACACCGATGCCAGCGACACCCTGGATGAGGTAAGACCAGCTGGTTCTTTCATTTATTGCAAGGTGTATTGGTGCTGCCGTGTACCCTGTGATAGATTTCATTAGGTGGGACTGGGTGAATGTAGCTATGGATTGGGCGGGGTAGAGTAGTGGCTTAGTGTAAAACAAATTTGCTGTGGCGCACTATGCGCGCCCCTTAACTACCTCCTTGCCCCGGGTGCAGGAAAGCCTAGCTACACCCCTGCTTTCCTTCACAATACACATTATCAAGCTACAGTGGTAAATGTAATTAGGGTTTAAAAAACGAGTTGTCATATCAGCAGATCCAAGCTTGGCCACAGCCTACTTTGAAGCCCTGACCACTAAAGATGCATTCAGTTGTGTTTTAGTTGTTGAAAGAAATGCATGTTTGCACAATGCAACTGAAAACTTCTCCAGAATTTCCCCTGAGGGTAGTTTCACGTGGATTTATTTGGAGGAGGTTTTGATACTGATTTTCCTGCAGGTTTTTCAGCCAAAGTCAGAAGTGGATTCGGAAGGAATCTGAAATGTAAAAGAAGGACTTCTCCTTCCTGCTGGATCCACTTCTGGCTTTGGCTGTAAAACCTGAAGGAAAAGCTGCCTTAAAACCTCCTTCAAAAAACTCCATGTGAAACTAACATAAGACTTCAAGGGGTTGGACACCTTTTATTAAGTGATGGGCTGTCCTCTGGAATGGGTCCAGATCCGTGATATGGTGCGCACACAGCGGGTGCCCGTATATTGCAGACCAGCTGTTTTTTTGGGGGCGCAATATGGGCACGGCCTTAGGCCTCATTCACACGACGGTTGTTTGAGTCCGCATCCGAGCCCCATTCACTTTAGTGGAGCGCAAAAGATGCGGAGACCACACATAGAACATGTCCTATTCTTGTCCAAGTCACAGACAAGGATAGGACCGGTCTATTGAAGGCCAGACCTTCCATTCCGCAAAATGCAGAACACACATGGCTGGTATCCGTGTTTACCGGATCCGTGATTTGCATTCCGCAAAACACAAGCCTGCGTGCATGAGGCCTGAAATTGATTGCAAGGGTAAGAAACACGCTGCCAATCACAATTCCCTGCAATACTGGTGGATTGAAGACAGTTTAGAAGTCGGTCTGCAAAGTCTGTAGAATATAAACAGTAAAAAGACCGGGTTCAGATGACCGTTTCAATTTGCGTTCTTCTAAACCATTAGGAGAACAACAAAAAAAATTTGAAAAAAGGATCCTGTATTATAAGCATCCGTTTTAGCCATTTCTGTCTGAGATCCATTATTTTAGATGGAAAAAAAGACCTAAACAAAGTATTTTTTTCTATCTAAAATAACGGATCTCAGACGAAAATGGCTATATGTGCATAACAGATGCTTATAATACAGGATCTGTTTTATTTTGTTCTCTGTTCTTCTGATGGATCATAAGAACGGAAGACAAAACGGTGATATGAACCCGGCCTAATACTTCATCCAGCTCCAGCAGTAGCACACATGCACAGCGCCCCCTCCTGCTTTTACACAGCTGATCTTCCAGAAGGCAGCTAGATAAATGCTCCCCCTCCCCCACTTTTCATAATTCCTGGCTCCTTCAGCTCAGAGTGAAGGGCTGGCCTGTTTGCTTATTGGAACTGGTTTGGGCTGCTTCTGTCTTATGAAGGAGGCTGCCGAAGCGGGGGTCTGTGTGGTAACACGAAACACAAAAAAAGTACCCATAGCGAAGCTGTTATCAGCCCTCTGGAAACTTGCTGAGTGTGCAGTTATGTGATCTCCACTCAGAGTGGGGGAGAGTGTTCATCTTGAAGTGATAAAGGACGTTCAGTAATTGCTCCTAGTCTTCTGAGCCTGGTAACCAGCTCAGGCTTTCTTGGTCAGCACCTCCATTCAAGTGAATTTTAGGGAAAATAGGCATGAAATCTGCATCAAAACTGCACATAAACCCGCACTATTTATCATGGTTTTGGTGCTTTTTATGTGATTTTTGGTGCAGATTTTATGTAAACCACCCCATTGAAGTCTGTGGGGAAATCCACTATAATAATCATAATAATATTTATTTATATAGCGCCACCATATTCCGCAGCGCTTTACAAAGTCATCGGGTTCTTGTACAATACAAACATGACTAGCTAATATACAACTGAAACACTAGGAGGGAGGGCCCTGCTCACAAGAGCTTACAATCTATGAGGAATAGGGGGTGACACATAAGGTGGTTGATTGTGATAGGTAGGATTCGAGCCATAATTGTAGTGAAAGGTGTGGTGCTGGCCGATCTGCTTTGGATTTGGGACTATTAGAGGATCGAGTTCAGGCCAGAGGAGTTGGTGGGGGAGCGTTTTAGTTGGGGAAAGGTCATTTTAGGAAGCTTGATAAGCCTGCCTGAAAAGATGTGTTTTTAGGGCACGTTTGAAGGTAGGGAAGTTGTGCATTGACCTAATATTCAGGGGCAGAGCATTCCAGAGAGTAGGTGCAGCTCGAGAAAAGTCTTGAAGACGGGAGTGAGAGGTGCGAATTATGGAGGATGTTAATCTTAGGTCGCTAACAGAACGGAGAGCACGAGTAGGGTGGTAGACGGAGATGAGGGAAGAGATGTATGGAGGGGCAGCACTGTGGAGAGCTTTGTGGGTGAGGGTGAGAAGTTTGAACTGTATTCTGTGGTGGATGGGCAACCAGTGAAGTGACTGGCATAGACTAGTAGCATCACTGTAACGGGAGGACAGATAGATGAGCCTGGCAGCAGCATTTAGGACAGACTGAAGGGGGGAGAGTTTAGAGAGAGGGAGACCGATTAGTAATGCATTGCAGTAGTCAAGATGAGAGTGAATCAAGGCAACGACAAGAGTTTTTGCCGTTTCCACCGTAAGAAAAGGGCGGATTCTGGCAATGTTCTTGAGGTGCAGACGACAAGAGCGTGTAAGTGATTGAATATGGGGAACAAAGGAAAGATCAGAGTCAAATGTGGCCCCAAGACAGCGGGCACGTTGCACCGGAGTTATGATAGTACCACAGACCAAGATTGAAATATCAAGATTAGGTGGGTTAGAAGATGGGGGAAAGACAAGAAGTTCAGTTTTGGAGAGGTTTAGTTTTAGATACAGAGAGGACATGATGTTAGAGACAGCTGCCAGACAATTACTGGTGTTTTGGAGTAAAGCAGGGGTGATTTCAGGGGATGAAGTGTATAGTTGGGTGTCATCAGCATAGAGATGGTACTGAAAGCCGAATCTACTGATAGTCTGTCCAATGGGGGCTGTATAGAGGGAGAAGAGTAGAGGACCTAGTACTGAGCCCTGAGGAACGCCAACATCAAGAGGGAGAGGAGAAGAAGAAGAGCCAGCGAAGGATACACTAAAGGAGCGGCCTGAGAGATAGGAAGAGAACCAAGAGAGAGCAGTGTCTTTAAGGCCAATCGAGTGGAGCATGGTGAGGAGGAGTTTATGGTCTACTGTGTCAAATGCTGCAGAGAGATCCAGAAGAATCAGTAGAGAATAATCCCCATTTCTTTTTGCTGTTAGGAGATCACTAGACACTTTAGTAAGGGCAGTTTCTGTAGAGTGAAGAGGGCGAAAGGCAGATTGTAAGGGGTCAAGAAGAGAGTTTGCAGAGAGATAGCTTATTAAGCGAGAGTAGACAAGACGTTCAAGGAGTTTAGAGATGAAAGGGAGATTAGAAACCGGTCGGTAGTTAGCAGCACAGGTCGGGTCAAGAGATGTTTTTTTTAGTAGTGGGGTTATAACAGAGTGTTTGAAAGAGGAGGGAAAAATACCAGAAGAGAGAGAGAGGTTAAAAATTGTAGTTAGGTTAGTCATGACAGCCGGGGAGAGGGACTGGAGGAGGTGTGATGGAATAGGATCGCTGCTACAGGTCGTGTGCCGAGAAGAAGAGAGAAGCCTGGAGACTTCTTCCTCTGTTATAGGGTCAAAAGAGGAGAGAGAGCATGTGGAGGAATGAGAGGGAGGAGGATTGAGATTTGGGGCCTGGGAGATTATTTCCTGCCGGATGCTGGCAATCTTGTCCCTGAAGTAGGTGGCCATGCCATCAGCGCAGAGGTCAGTGACTGGTTCTGGAATTTTGGCGCTAAGAAGGGAATGAAAAGTGTCAAAGAGTCGTTTTGGGTTATTTGAGAGTGAGGAGATGAGAGAGGTGAAGTACTTTTGTTTTGCAATGTTGAGAATGTGTGGAATTGACACTCTATGGATTTTAAAATCCACACAGCAGGTCAATTGCATTTTTTTGTAATCCTGTCTGAAGAAGGAGCCTTTGTGTTCTGAAAGCTTGTAATGTGCCTATAAAGATATCACTCCCTTAATGCCCCTTTGACACGAGTGGGAGACTCGCATGTCTCCCGCAACGCATCTACAGGGCTGGACTCGGCACTGACTGGGATCGCATATAATGCTATGCGATCCCTGTCAGTGCTGAGTCCAGCCCTGTAGATGTGTTGCGGGAGACATGCGAGTCTCCCGCTCGTGTGAAAGGGGCATAATACTTCTGTATTTATTAACACAAAAGTATTAAATGTCACATCGCACCTAAGAAAAAAGCAAATTGTACTCGTGATTTGTCTAATCTCTTTCACTTTTCTGGTACTGTATTACAGTGCGGTTTTTCCACATCGAAGCTAATGAGAAAAAAACTTACATAATCCACACAGTTTTTCATCAAGTTCAGTGCCTGTTTCAAAGCGTAAATCTTAGTAAATTTGCCGGGGCCAGAGTCTTAGGCCCCAGCACGCCCCCGCCAAGGCCCCTTTCACACCCAGCTGCCGAACACAGGGTAGATTTATCAAAACTAGCTTAGTTGCCCATAGCAACCAATCAGATTCCGCTTTTAATTTTTCAGAGCTCCTTTGGAATCTGATTGGTTGCTATGGGCGACTAAGCCAGTTACACCAGTTTTGATAAATCTCCCCCACTGTGTAAAACCAGCCCTGTGATATAGCCCTAACTATTGTCACACGGCCAGTCAAAAAAGGGATTTGCTAATATTTTTACCACTAAAATAGTCGTAAGTCCCTTGATAAATGTAATCCGGTAGTCCGTTCTGGCCAGATAACGCTGCACACCACTGGATCCCCATTGATTATAATGGGATCTGGTAGCTTCCCAGCATAAATTCCACAAATACCGCTGCAAGTTGGCATTTATGCTGGAAAGCTGCTGGGTCCCCGTTGAATCTCACTATGGTCAATGGGGATCTGAAAGTGCCCTGCTGTGCGTGGTGGTATCTTGCTATGCTGGATATGGTAACTCTGGCAGAGGAACAGAACTTTTACTGCAGATATGAACGTAGCCTTGGTTGTAGTTAGGGCTCATGCACACAAACGTATTTTCTTTTCGTGTCCGTTCTGTTTCTTTTTTGCGGACCGTATGCGGAACCATTTATTTCAATGGGTCTGCAAAAAAAAACGGAAGGTACTCCGTGTGCATTCCGTATGTCCGTTTTTCCGTTCCGCAAAAAAATAGAACATGTCCTATTATTGTCAGCATTACGGATAAGGATAGTACTGTTCTATTGGGGGGCCAGCTGTTCCGTTCTACAAAATACGGAATGCACACGGATGTCATCCGTATTTTCTGCGGATCCGTTTTTTCATACGGTTGTGTGCATGAGGCCTTAGGTGAACATGCCTGACCCAGCCAAATCAATAGATTATCCAGTTTAAGCTAAATTCATATCAGTGTTTGGTTCCATATTTCTCTTGTTTCAGAAGAAAAAAACTGATCTATTATGATCCTTGTTTGTTTGAATGGGTTAGCCCCTCTTCATACGTATCCAATGATCCGGCTCAGTTTCCCTCTGGTGTGGTGCAGAAAACGCCGTAGGGAAACTGAAGCTAGAACTGATTCCATGTATGAGATCATTCATATTCATCTGTCACATCACTTATGATGCCAGGTGTCAAATAGCGTTGGACAGAGGAGCGATGCATGCTACATTTTTCTCTCCGGCACTGTGAGTCTATAGATGCAGAACTGATGCTCCAAAGAAAACTGAACAGATTTTTTCTGTTCCTGTGACGGAACAAAAATATGGAAAACACAATGCTGATGTGAACGATATATAAAACTTTCTGTAGACAATATGTGGGGTAAGAAGAAAAAGGAGGGAAACATGAAGAGAAAAGGGAGAATGAGAACTTTCAAATTCTTAGACAAATCCTGTCACCTTTCCTGACATGCCAGTTTAAATAAATGATTCCATCTCCCATGTAATAACAATTTTGGAGCATCTTTTCATATAACTCCATATCGTGTCTGTTATTCCTACTTGAAGTTTATGAACGAACTGTCATCTGGTTGTTAACCCTTGTGAGGGTGTCCATTTAGAGTCTGCCATTGTCCAATCAGTGCTGTCCATGTCAGATTGTGCGTTGACACACGTCCAACTGATAAAAAACAGTTTGAAATTCAGTCATAAACATCTAGTAGCATAACAGAGGAATGGGAAATATAGGCCCAGATTCACTAATCCTGTAGACGGTGTAAAGAGGCTGTCTAGACAAATATCAGATTTATCACAGTGGCTCAGGCTGGATGATAAATGTGGTGCAGGGATAGACACATAGGCAGTTGGTTGGTTTACTTTGAAACAGAATTTTGTGATGCAAAATTCTGAATTGTGAAGCAATTTTGGCACAAGGCCACGTCCCTTTTTGTGCCCTTCCCTTTCCCGCTAAGTTCCATTCCCTTGTTGTGCAAGTCAGGAAAAAAGGGTAGAAACCCCATTTGTGACGTAATTGTTCCAATTTGTGGCACTTTTTAGACAGTTTTTCGGTGCAAACACATAATAAATCTGGAGTTCTAGGGAAAGATGCTCCAGAATTGGCATTTCATGTGAAATACAGTAATTTAGGAAAAAAGACAGGTGACAGGTCCTTTTTAAGTAAAGGATTAGGGAGGAGGATTGGAATGGGGGTAGGAAAGAAGAAACCCTGCAAGGGTCTCACCAAGGATATTGCCTTCACCCAGGAGATCCTGGTATTCTTGAGAGCCCTGAAGAAAGATCCATAGCATCCAGCAGGAGATAAGGAAGCAGTGAGCTCCTCTATCCTCAACCATATGAACACAATGGGGCAGAGAAGGTGATGAGGCAGATTTTTTGATGTGTAGAGGTCATAGAAACATAGCTCGGGCTTTGGAAATCTATGTGGAGGATCTTGCTGACCATATGATGAACACTCTTCAATAACCTTAATAAACATGGGTGAATAACTAACCATATAATACATGTATAGGGAAGGTCCATTAGAACCAGAGTTTCTCTTTAAGAGTATGCCTTTTTTATTTTTAAGATTCCCTATGCATCCTCTAAAAGACAAAAAACAAACCGTGTTCCTCTATATGAAGTAGGAGACACGCGGAGGTACATTATGGCCTACAGATTTCAATTAGTACCACATAGATCCATAATTCAGTTGTGTCCATGATGACTCAGGAATAACACTGAAGTTGTTTAGTATACTTTATGTACAAGGATGGGTTTAGCTTTACTAGAAGCCAAAAAATCCTTACAGACATCACAGACTCTGAATGGCTCATTCATGATCTAAAAACCTTGCGTTCCGATTCTAAACACCTGCACTATTGGTGATCCCAGGGGGCAGGAAACATGGGACACCTGGTGTAAACACGCAGCTCTAGAGAACAGTACATGCTTTTGTAGAATAGCAATTGTATATGCGTGCATGTGTCAGTCAGTTTTGTAGAATTAGAGAACATTTAAGGAGGGTACATTCTGAGGGAGGCTCAGTGGAGGTCCTTTATACTCTAAAGTAAATACCTGAGCCTTTACCTTCAAAAGCTTGCAAAGAGGTCACTTTGGTGGAATTGCAATCTACAACCCTTATTTATTCACACTAAATATTACCCAAACTTGCCATTAAGTGCAGCGTGGCTTCCATGGTTTATTTAATCAAGAGTTATCATATATAGTTCAAAAGAAATGTGGGGAGATATCCATAGTCACCTATGACATTCCACCTCTCAGCGCTCCAGGAACTTCAGAAAATGAAAGCACCAAGCTATTAAAATTTGTGCTCTTGGTAGCTTCTCCACTTTTATTTGCATTATGTGTGATTCCTCGTCCTCAGTCAATACTTTTTTTCATCTTTTATATGTGATACAATTTGGATCTACAGTATTTCATGGTCTGGACTTTATTTGGTCGTACTAGGACATCCAGTGAGACTCTCAACCACCTCCTGTGGACTTACCATGCAGATTTTGACTTTTCACCAACCTCCCCACAACACCTGCTGTAATCAGTGAGCAATAGCAAAGCAGTCAATTCGAGTAGAGTTGAGGATAAAAGATTGGCAACGTTTCTACAAATAAATGGCCTTTCTCAAGATGAATTGTTGCCATCTTGTAGACATATTTGTATGACTTGATGATGGATAGCACTCTTATCTGCAACTTTTGAGCCTGGTTTGTTGACTATCCTTACTAGTGGTATGACATGGTGATTTGTATTTTTTGGGAGGGAGTGATGATTTAACTTATTTCCTGATTTTCTTACCATGGAGAAGCTGTCATTTTTTCAGTGAAATGATTGACATGTGTAAAGCCCTGAAAGGTACTTTTTATTATTTTTATTTTAATCATGATTTTTTTTAAATAAATGTATATATGTATAGAAGGGAAATTTATTAGGACTGACGTTCCATATGCCAGTTTTGACGCTGTAGCGGTGTTCACAAACTGATGCTGCAAGGGCTGTGGCTGGCCCTCCTAGTAGCTAATTAGCCTATTAATGAAAAGCCCCAACTAGCTAATTAGCATATTAATACAAGTGTCCTTTTCTCTGAGGCAGTGCATCATATGGACATAAGCTAGGTATTGTTTAAATCAGCATGATCAACCCTACCATACAGTGTGCATGGCATAATAGAGTTAATTATGCTGACAGATGCTTTCTAAAGAGGTTTTACATGGCGATAAAAGGGCCATAAAATTTTTATTTTTTTTTTTTAAAAGAAGGCATTACTTCCACAGCCCCCCCACCATTGCTGTTTCAGCGCTGCTCGGGTCCTTGTTGGTCTTCACTTCATGGTTCCAGTTCAACACACCTGAAATGCCAGGACAGGCCTGCTCAACCAGTCACTGACCTTACTGGTGACCCACCAAAGCCAGGGATTGGCTGATCAGGCCTTTCCTGGCATTTCCAGTGTCAAGGCAGGACCAGGAAGTGCAGATCAGCAAGGATCGGAGCAGAGGTGGGGGACTGGAGGAGGTGAGTAATGCTTCTTTTCTTATTATAGCAAACCCTTTCTGATCCCTATAGTTTTAAAAATTCTCCTTTGAAAACCCCTTTAATTATAATAACGACACTTATTACAATCCCATCGATAGCACTCAGTTTTAATGGAATGGTTTAGGTGTGAACAACTTTGCCCAGTACTCTGACTCCCCCAGCCCCAAACAAGTCTGTTTTGCCAGAGAGAAGAAAGAACTGGGTCTGCAGTTAATGCCTCCTGCATGCCCGCTGCCAAGCTCTTTTCATCCACTTTGTGTTTCTCCCAGTAATGAGTGACAGGACAGAAAACAGTGCACACCGACACGCTCCACCGCTCTGTCTTGTTTAATTGGGCTGCTGAGCTCTGGAGCCCTATTTCAGCATTAATGTAATTACATGGCAGTCAGCATCAGGTGACGACACTGGATCCTTCTATAAAGAGACAGAGGAATACAGCCTGAAAACATGATGTGTACTGCACGTCCATCATTCTCCAGAATGAAACCAGTATTCACAGTATTTGTAGAGTGCCAATGTATTCTGCACGTTACTACAGAGAAATTATCATCAATCTAAATTCTTTGCCCCATACATTCATATAACATGGCAGATTTACCTCTATTAACAGAAAAGGGTGTCATATTGCTGGGGGTCTGACTGCTGGGGCCCCCAGCAATCATAAAAACAGACATCCTCTATGATTATAGAGCAGTGATATGCATGTGTGTCCACCGGTGCACTCACTTCTGTAGGACCAACTGTACTGATGCTGTACTGTGCAGTCCCATAGACTTCAGCAGGGGTGCACCACCAATAAGGCCATATGAGGTGATCGCCTCAGACAGCACCAGGGCAAGAGTGGGGCAGCAGAAGGGCCATGGGCAATGAGCGGTTTCATTGTGGCAAAGGGGTTGGGTGAAGAAATTGTCACTGGGGAAGGTGGGGGGGGCATTTCAGTTTTCGCCTCAGGCAGCAGAAAGGCTAGGTGCACCCCTGGACTTTAGACCTATAAGACTGCAGTGCACCACCACGGGACCTCAGTTTTTGTGATTGCTTGGGATCTAAATGGTCAGACCCCCCTGAGATCAGATCCTTATTCCCTATCCTGTGGATAGGGGCTGTGTTGTAAATGGGAAAATCCCTTGACTCATTGGGGGGACATTTATTAAGATCGGTGGATTCCATGCCGTTCTCAAGTCCCTCTGTGCTGCCGGAGGAAGCGCCAAAGTTATGTAAGTTTTGCACTTTGTCCTGCAGGCCGTGGGACAGACTTAACTGTACGCCAGCCCTTTTGCTGGTGTAGATTTAAGCCATTTTCCATGGCGGCGCACCCACTTCATCTCCTCCTTTTCTTGTCACTTTGGAAAAGTGGCGTGAATGGGGAAAAGTCTCAAATTTTACCACACAAATGGTGTGCGACAAAATTTGCAACCTACTTACACCACAAAAGTGGCGACCCCCATTCTAAGCAGATTAACCTCTTTTGGGTTTAGACCTGCAAGTGAACAAAGGGAAAATGGGGTCCAACTATATTCTGCTCCGATTAAAGACAGATGGGTGGATAGGGGTCACAAACACGATCGAGGCCTGTTAGGCAATCAGATTATTTCAAGGTTGTTTTTTTCTTGTTGCATACCTGAAAACTATTGTTATGGCAAAACAAGTAGCTTACTAATGCATTAGCTGTACAAAATGTATTCTAGTCTCCTCCTGTCAGTATCCCAAGGCCACAGGTAAATAATGTAGTGGTGGGAGATGTGACATCACGGCCAGCGGTCATATGACCTAAAGGCAAAAACAAACATAATGTAATAGCACTCTGCAAACACAAATATTGAAGTAAATACAATAGGTCCATACTCACTGTAGAGAATGTACTAGTGTTAATGCTACGTTATAAATGTAAGATTCTTGGCAAATACATTTTGTACAAAATTAGTTGTGCTGTCCGCCAGCGTCAAGGTAATATGATCTCACTGCCCAAATGTCTACAGCAAGCTAAAGAAATTAAAATACAGGAATGTGAAAACTTTTCTTGTGAAGAGGTTCATTTTAACTGTTAATAACAGTGATTTACCAGCTTTTATTAAGCAAGTATGAAAGATAATTGTATTTCATGTCCAGGATTGTTGAGGCAGCAGCTTGCCTGGAGTGGAAAACAATGGCTGGGGAGCAGTTACACTTCAAAATCCCAGCCTGGGGCTGTCTCTTCTCGCTGGGGATCTGAGTGTGGGGTGTGCCTCAGACTTTTTATTAAAGAAGATTATATAGAAGCATTTTAGGTGCTTTTACGTAAGGATGCAGAACGCTGACGTATGGTTCCTCAATAAATCAATGTTCAATGTGTTCTCTTCTAGAGCTTACTTGCCCAAGATACACAACGAAACTAGAAAATGCATTGTTTTAGGGAAATGGTGGTGTAACGTTTGTGGTCACAGGGAGTGGGACCAGGCCTGGAGAGGAAAGGCATCACTGGTGGCCAGTGCCACTGTTAACTATATCTTCATACCCAGGACATGAATCCAGCTGAAAATTATGGCAGAGCTATTGGCGTTCTGCTCTGCCACTTACTCTGGTAAGCCAATGACTGCTTTAGGACTGTGGCCTACTAGAGGTCAAGAGACCACAGATGACGCCGGTGTCCAGGCGGCACAATGATGTCACTGCAACAGCAGGCAGAAAGAAGAGGATATGGATGCTCGTTGTCGTAATGGGGGACATCGCTGCTGTATGGGGCACAAAAGAGGATATTAATGTCATGTGGGGGCACAACAAGGCATTTCTGCACTGGTAGCACTTACTATTTAGGGAGTACTAGTGCTGTGTGGGACACAAAAGGGGGCACTTTTTGAGACACCAGTTTGGGCACTATTACCGCCAGGAAGTTGTGTAGAGTTGGAGAAAAGGTAGGGAAAATACTGCAATGAGCCAAAATCTGTCTGTTAAATTCTGAAAGAGACGAGCCATCACCGGAAGAAGCCTTCGGGGCGTTCTTGGCTGAATGGAGAAAAAAGGGGAGGAAACAACTTTATTCAGAAAGGGCACCACCTGTAAGTCACTGCAGTTACCTGTGCTTTAATCACTTCTAGGGTCTGCTGAGTGCATGTGTACAACTGGCATCTACCACTACATGGTAACTGTAGAGAGGAATATTGGTTTCTGCATAGCTGTTTTTATTCAGTAACAGTATGGTGGCATTAATCAGTTGTAGTAATATGTGGTCATTGTATGACATTTCTGGCCTTGTAAACTGTATGGTGAAATTTTATTACTATGGGGGTATCGTAGTACATACCATACACAGAAAATTTTCTTACAGCTCTTTCTGTAGCATTTGCCCTGGGGCCTTCCTCAGGAAGGCTGATCCTGTAGAGAAAGACCCCATTAATTTATGCTTACAGGTGTTGTCCCACAAAAAATATTATACAGTTTTCAAACCATCTCAGATCTGAATACTTTTGTAATTGCATATAATTAAAAAAATTGTACAGCCACTGAGTTTTTCAATAAAATGTATCTCTGTAGCGCCACCTGCTCTTTGTTCTTTTTCTTATCTCTTTGTCCTGCTCACTGAGAAGGCCGCACATGCTCAGTTTCATCCTTCAGCCGCTTCCTGAGTTATGATAGGCTGAGAACTCCAGCAGAAAAGACACTCCCCTTGAGCTTTCAGCTTGATATAAATCTAGCAGAGCAATGAATGGGGAGATCTCTAGCTGAAACTCTTATTCATCAGGTAATATGATCGTTTGTGTGGTCACCCAAATCCTTGTTTGCCGGCAGTAGATCATGATGTCTAAACAGTCTCTGCTGCTGATTTCTCCTTCACTGACAAGCAGGCGCTTGCTGGGAAAGATCTCATCCTTCCCGACAATTGTCTGCTCTATCTAGCAGTGTAAAGAGGCCTTAAGGCATCTACATGTTTCTTAAATATCTTCCATAAACAAGCTCTGGAGACTCTTGGCAGACAGTGTATTAAGTAATTAGCTGATTACATAAACTTTGTCATACTCGTATTATACTACAATCTAAAGGCGGGTTTAGACGCTCTGATGTACAGCTGATTGTTGGGAAGGAGCAGTTGGCTGCTTGTTCAGTGAAGGAGATCGGTGCATTTACATGCAGCGATCACCTCCACAGTATGAGGACGAGGGATCGCTATTGCGTTTGCTCGTCCCCATACAGAATCACTGTTTCTGGGCAGCAGATCGCTGTTTAGACATCAGGTACTGTACTTTGGGAACACTTGATATGCCATAGTGATGTATCAAATGATCAGTAGGGATCTAAATGCTGTGACCCCTGCCTATCACTAGATCGAGGTGACAGCAGTGCGTTCCTCACTGGAGAAGACGGAAGTGGTTTTGGCCCATAAACTTTCTATTGCGCCTGTCTCACTTCCATCTTCTGCAGTGAGGAGAGACAGCATGCTATATAAGTCTTTTGTTACTTGTTCTAGAGAACATGGGGAACACAGAGTGTGGACCCCCACCAATCAAAACTTTTAATATGTCGGTATGGCATATCTAAAGAATAGTGATACTTTACTTAAATACAGACATTGGGGTAATTTAGCAAACAGATGTAAAGTGGACCTGGCTTAGTTGCCCATGGCAACCAGATTCCAATCTTCATTTTTGACAGCTTCTTTGGACAATAAAAGGTGGAATCTGATTGGTTGTTATGGGCAACTAAGCCAGTTCTACTTTACATCAGTCAGATAAATGACCCTAATTGTATTTGGGGTTTTTAAAGTCAGCATACCTGGTGCCTTTAGTTCCTGTTCCACCTTCAAATTTCTTTTAAGATGGCAGTTATAGACAACCCCCCTTTTCCACCCACATAAAAGATATGTACACAATGACCACATTATTGGCACTAGTCCATCAACACTGGTCCATCAGATGGCAATGAAGGAGGGCATGTCTTAGACCTTCCTATAGCATTCTGCATGGTGAAGTCTGAGACAGTGGCAGCCAACATGAGAGGAATCAGAGGGTACCAGGTTTTGACTATTGGGATCATTTATCAAACTGGTTTAAAGTAAAACTGGCTTAGTTGTCCATAGCAACCAATCAGATTTCTCCTTATATTTTCTAAATGAGCTGTCAAGAATGAAAGGTGGAATCTGATTGGTTGCTATGGGCAACTAAGCCTATTCTACTTTATACCAGTTTGATAAATGACCCCATATGTGTCTTGTATAGTAAAGTTTTAGGTTTGGACTGGAAATCAGCTAGTATTCCTTTCTCCATTGTTAGGGAGAGGTGGACATCTTGCTCCATCTCTCTAGTGCATGTGGCACCTATCAGTTCACAGTTCCATAAACTTAATATATTCACAGATAAAAAAAATAAATAAACGCACCCAGATAGAGATGTCGATTGATGCAAAATTTGGCATGCAGTTATATCTCAGTCATATATTGATGATTGCAGGGGTTATCCCATGATTAATGTAAAAAATGAAATTCAGACGTCATATTGTACATGAATCTCTTTCTAACAAAGCTAGAACCAGCCCTGCACCTCACATGGATCCAGAGATCTCCACATTCATTGCTCTGCTAGACTTATAACAAGCTGAAGCTCAAGGGGAGGGTCTTTTCTGCTGCAGTTCAGGGGGCGTGTCCATGCTCTCCCTATCACAGCTAGGGAAGCAGTTGAAAGATGAAACTGAGCATTTGCAGCCTTCTCAGTGAGCAGGTCAAAGAAATAAGAAATTAGGTGATGCCATACAGATACATTTTATTGAATAACCCAGTAGCTATACAAGATTTTTAAGCACATGCAATTATAAAAGTATTCAGATCCAGGTGCTGGTTTGAGAACTGTAGAATATTTTTCGTGGGACACCCCGTTTAATATTAGACACTGGGTTTTTCACAAGAGGTATTAAAATGCTTCACCCACTGCCCTATAAAAAAAAAGGCTCTCAGAGGCTACTTTTGGGTAGTGTATCTCTTGGTGAGAGATTGTTGACTGCTAGACATACCTCTACGATGCACTCAGACATTTTCCTATTTGACACACTTTGAGAGCGAATGTCAAACACATAATTATTCAGTTTAAAGTCTGAAGAACTAGCATTTTTGCTGACAAAGGCAAATTCTATTCTTCCGATTTTTAATGGAGAATATTGCAGACTGTATAACTGAGAGACAGACTATGTACCCATGCGGTTTGTCTAACCATAGAAACCCTGCATGGCATGTAGCTTGTTCTATTTTTGGCCCATCTGGCTAATGGATAAAGATATTTGAGTCTAGACAATGCATTCTTCATAGTGATCTGCAGTATACCAATCTGAAGCCTCCACTATGTTTTTCTGATCTGATGAATGTAGGGTATGCTGCATAGACAGCTGGAAACTAACCTAAAATAGGAGTCCAACACAGGGAAATGTTTGTATATGTCTTTGATTGTATTACTGTATGTACTCAGTTCCACAATCAGTGTATGTACATGAAATTGTCCAAAAGACACCTTTTAAGGTCTCTTGCACATGGCCGTATTTCGGTGCGCAAACAACGACTATGCAAAATACAGATACCTTCGGTGTGCATTCCACATTTGCACACTCCATCAATAGAAAGGATGATTCTTGTCCACAATCTGGACAGTAATAGGACATGATCTATGATTTGCAGAACGGCCACACGCATCCACAAAAAATACAGATGTGTGCATAGCCCCATAGAAATAAATAGCTCAGTGTTCTGTGTGCAAAGATGCAGTTAGCACACTGATGAAAAATACAGCCATGTCCATGAAGTCCAAGAAAGGTAACTATAAATGACCTACAAAAACAGCACATACAGTACCTTGAAAGTATTCATACTCATTGAACTTTTCCACATTTTTTCCATTTTTCCACAACGCAATTGGAACGGTTGTGGACCCATTCATTTCAATGGGACTGCAAAAGATGCAGACAGCACACCGTGCGCTGTCCGCATCCGTGGTTCCATTCCGCAGCCCCACAAAAAATATAGAGCATGTCCTATTGTTGTCCGAACAAGAATAGGCATTTTCTATGATAGTGGCGGCCATGTGCAGTTCACCTGTGTGTAATTTATTCTCAGTATAACTACAGCTGTTCTGTGAAGGCATCAGCATCGTGAATACAGAGGAACACACCAGACAAGGATAAAGTTGTGGAGAAATATAAAGCAGAAACATCACAGAAAAAGATACAAAACATACGGCACGATAGGATAGTAAATATGCAGATGTGCATGGCTACATTTATAAAGTCACAGAAAATAATGCACTAAAACAATAGATGAAAACTTAATATGTGGACTAAGCCCTCACTAGAGATGAGCAAAGTCGATTTGCATAAAACTTTGTTTCAGTACTGTATGAAGCAAGCGCACTCTGAGACTCTCAGCCAACTATATGTGCAGAGTCTGCTCTCCCGAATATAGATGCCCATACGGCATAAGTAGGTTTAAAGTAGGACCTACCTGACTGAGACCACCTTGGTGCAGATAGATGGGCACAGATGTGTTTTGATCAAAATATATTGGCTGAGAGTCACAGATTTTTATTATTAGAGTGAGGGCTTAGTCCATATATTATGGTTGTCTGTATTGTTCCACAGCTGAGGTGGTAGAATCTGTCCACAGGACAACTATTAGGCAAGGGCTACACACGCCATGGCTGGATTTCTTGCAACTTACACGGCGATCTCATTCATTTCTATGGGATCACCACTACTCGGCGGTCCTAGCCGCGACCAGTGTCACCATGTACCCCTTTGCCTTAGGCTTCATTCACACGTCCGTATGTGTGCACATCCTGGAAAACGGTCAGTTTTTTGCGGATCCGTTGTTCCGCAAAAAACTCCATTTTTCCAGGACATCCGTTCCGTCTTTCCGTAAAAAACGGAAAGGATGTATCCATATGTCATCCGCGGATCCGCAAAAAACGGAAGGATGAATAACATCTTTTTTTTTTCACCCCTCCTGGAACGGAATCCGCAAATACGGATGACATGCGGATGCCTTTCCGCATGTCATCCGCATTTTTGCGAATCCATTGACTTGCATTGGGCAACGGACCGCAAAATCAGGATAGAAGTAGGACAGGAGGATTTCTTTATGCGGACAGTCGGAACGGACACACGGATGCGAACAGCACACGGTGTACTGTCCGCATTCTTCCAGGACCCATTGAAATGAATGGATCCGCATCCTATCTGCATAAACGGTCCGCAAATTGCGGATCGGATGCGGACGAATTTCACGGACGTGTGAATGAGGCCTTAGTCTTGTACTACACAAATCTGGGCTTTATGGAACAGTGGCAAGAAGTAAGCCATTTTTGAAAGCAAGCAATAAGAAGTCCAGTTTACAGTTTGCCACAAGCCATATAGAGGACACAGCAAACATATGGAAGAAGGTGCTCTGGTCAGATGAGACCAAAGTTAAACTTTTTGGCCTAAATGCAAAACACTAGGTGTAGCAGAAAACTGACTGCACATCACCCTGAACATGCCATACTCACCGTCAGTCAATTTCATCTTTTTTTTGTTCAACAAAATACATTCACCTGAGGTTAAAGGAGTTGTTGAGCCCAATACATGTATTACCAACAGCTTACAATGTTCTAATAAATGGAATAATACCTTACCAGGCCCTGCTGCTTCCATTCTGATGCATCAGAGTCCCCACGGTCTCGGTTTCCAGTGATATGTTGACATGGCTGCTAAACGCTGTCACTGGCTATAGTGGTCATGTAAAGAACCTACAAATATCCGCATCAATTAAAGACTAATCACAATATGAGCCCATAGATACTCAACTGAGAAATCGACTAAAAAACAACTAAGGTACTTTCAGCCATGAAATGTCAACACCAGTGAAGTTGCCGAAGATGCCAGTGATTCACTGAAGCGGTTATATGTGTCATCACTGAGGCTGGATGATCAGAGGCGGCTGGGGATTGATAAGGTAATACTCCAGTTGTTATTTTATAACATGTTAAAGGGGTTCTCCAGGATTGGAAAAAAATGCCTGCTTTCTTCCAGAAACAGCGGCACACCTGTCCATGGGTTGTGTTTGTTATTAGTGCTTAACTGCATTCAAGTGAATAGGGCTTAGCTTCAAAACCACACATATGGTGTGGTGCTGTTTTTGGAAGAAAACAACCAGTAGTTATATGCAGCTGAATACGAAGATTTTGGAACACATATGGAGGGGACCTGCAATCAGTGTGAGCCCAGAGGAGACAGCAGCCTGATGGAGAGGTGCCAAATTTTTGCCCTATAAGACACACTTTTTTCTCCTAAAAGTGGAGGGAAAATGTCAGTCTGTCTTATGGGGGCAAATACTAATGAGCACTTCCATTAGGGAATCGCTTATTAGTACAGTAGAACTGGGGACGTGGGGAGCGGTGAATACAGCGCTCACTGTGCTGGGTCTGTACTTACAGCTTCCTGGTCTTGGTCTAACGGCGCTGCACGCTGTGCTGTGACCTGCACACCGTGTGAGGACGTAGGTGCACTTAGTAACCTCATGCTATGTGACGTTGGGACATAGCACAGTGCAGCAGGAAGAACGCTGGATCTTAGGAGCAGCGGCGGGCATCCGAAACATGACAGACGAGTTGATTTTTTATTTTTTTGTCTGATCTGAGGTCTGATTGAGGGTCTTAACATTAGGAGTCTGATCTGAGGTCTGCTGAAAAATATTTTTCCTCCTATAAAACCTCCTCTTATAGGGCAAAAAATACATAAATACTGACCAAACTCTCTTCCCTCCAGAGGGCAGAAGGTGGCCAGATTTTTTTTTTAAGCCCAGAGAACTCATTCAAGAGAGCAGCTGTACTATATTCTTTGCGATAAAATATAACAAACTATAACATGTACAGTTTTAAGGATGTTTTTTATCCATTTTAATAGTATGTTATGCCTAAAGAGGTGTTACGAAGACCACACCATTTTCAAATGGTAGTTTGCTGACTGTTGCAACTTTGGCAAACAGGTCCACCAGACTGGGAGCCGCTCTTACTACTTATCTCTCCACTGTGGCTCATAGAGAAGGGTCCATCCCTCTAGGGCATATTTCCCTAACAGCATATGTATAGGGGCTGTGATGGAAAACCTCCGGCACTCCAGCCGTGGTAAAACTACTACTCCCAAGATGCCCCTTTGCTTGGCTGTTCTCAGAACTCCATAGAAATGAATGGAGCATGCTGGGAGTCATAGTTTCACCACAGCTGGAGTGCCGGAGGTTAGCCATCACTGGTATAGGGGATGTCTTGATGAGGCTTGAGAAAGCTACCAGTGTTCATTGTGCTGTTACATACCACATATATGTTAGAGATGAATTTCTGTAACTTTGCACACTGCTTTGCTACAATAATCATTCGTAGAACTGTGAAAGCCAGTGTGGAAAAACTGATGAGAAGATGAAAGCTGATGAGTGTATTGAGCTGTCATCTATGCAGGTAACAGTAGACCAAATAATATGACAATGTCAGAAATTTTGCCACATCGTCACTTTCATCATCTATCTGGCCATTTCATGGTGGGTGACTTCAATTCTATAAGCAGCATGGACTCTTGGATTTTGTAGGCGGCATTCACTGGTGGTGTGACCTACTGCTGCCTAGTGCATGTTAATCCTGCCGACAGGGCTTTTGCTGCCACTTATTATCTTCCTACTTTTTTTTGCGGTCATGAAATGCTCACTGAGCTCTTCACCTGTACTTCAGTTGCGTGTGTCATTTTAAAGGCTTGTTCAGACTTGTCATCCATTTACATCCAGTTAGCATTTACATTTTAATTTTTCCAGAATTCCAAAGCTTTTTAAAGGGGTTGTCCCATGAAAAACATTCTGCACTTTTCAAACCAGCACCTGGATCTGAATACTTATGTAATTGAATGTAATTAAAAACTTTGTATAACCACTGAGATATTTGCTAAAATTATCTGTATAGCGCCACCTGTTTTTTCCTTATTTCTCTGTCCATCCCGCTGAGGTGGACGCACATGCTCAGTTTTGGGCTAGGGCTACACAGTGATATGTGTCGCACAACAAAAAGGGTACAACTACACTGCCATATGTGACACGCGACATTCATGTTGCATGACATTTTTTGTAATAATAGTCAATGAAGTCACACAAAAATCCATCTCGGTTGGAATTTATGCAACTGTCATGCCGCACTGTGACACCATTGACTATCATTATAAAAACATTGCACGTCACCATGTAGCCCTAGCCTTATCCTTCAACTGCCTCCTGAGCTGTGATAGGGAGAGAGCTGCAGCAGAAAGGATACATCCCCTGAGCTGGCAGCCTGATAGAAATTTAGCAAAGCAACTGGTACAATGAATGGGAAGATCTCTGGATCCATGTGAGGTACGGGCCTGGTTCTAGCTTTGTTAGAAAGGTATTGTCATGTACTATATGATGTAATGTTTTCATCTTTTACATTAATCATGGGATAACCCTTTAACATCCAGGGAACTCTGCCTTCCCAGCCACAGGTGTATTCTGATACAAATCCAGGTGAGAATGAAGATGGGACCTGATTCATGCAGCATGCCAAGAAGGATTAGCATTAGGATGGGGCAGATTTACTTAGGCGGTTTAAACGTAAGGTCCTTTTCCACTTCCCGATAATCAGGCCATTTATCGGGTATGAGAGTGGAGATACTCGTTCCCAGTAATTGGCCTGTGCAAAGAGATTGTCCGATGAATGAGTAAACGCTCATTCATCGGGTGATCATGTCTTTCAGCTGCCACCTCAAATCTTTTGTTTCTGTGTGAACAGTGCTGCCCAAGAACTATGATTGGGACAAGCAATCAGTGTAGCGATCACTTGTCCCCATACACCCATGTAAATGCAGCCCTCATCTCCGCTGACAGTCAGGCAATTATTGGGAACGTTCATTCACAATAATTGCCTAAAACATTGGTCCATGTAAACACGCAGTCTAAAGTGGCATCAAATTTATCAGTTGCTCAAGGCCAGATGGTAAATCTGGTGCATGACGAGACACTTTTGCTGAACTTTATACCAACTATTGGGTGGCTTACTTTGCACCTCACAAAACCACACCCGCTTCCTACTAAGCCATTCCCATAATAAGCAAGGTAAAGTGGACTTTTTTTTTCTTTTTTAACTCAATGCCCCACATCAAGCTAAATTTTGTTGTTTTTTTAGAAGGTCTAGATATAATATTAGTAAATGTGGGCCAATGTGTAATAAGAATGAGGGGTATTCCAGCCAAAAGCATTACCTTTTCACAGTAAAGATAATAAATGTTACATAGTTGGAGGCCTCTGCATTTGACTCCTCACCAATTACTGGAATGGAGAACGTGCGCCCTACTCCTCCTCAGCGGCACCACCATGGAAAGCAGTAGCTTGAAAGGAACAACTGACAACTATGCTGCAGCTACTCCATTTAAGGATAGGGGATAAATAGCTGATCTCTGGGAGCACAGAGCTGTGAGGGGAAAAAATATCTTATCAGGAAGATGAAGCTTGCATTTGGCATATATAATGGGAAATAGCTCTGGATGTGGACACCAAATGTATCCATAGGGCTCAAATTCACCTCACCTCAGAATGTCTCGCTCGGTAAGTTTACATCATGACTAGGCATAAGCGAATCGACTTCTGATTGTATTGGCTCCAAAGAGCCAAAGTTATTATTTTGTGAAGTCTCGCGAAACTTCATGTAATAACTTTATAAATTTCATTTCTACTGTAAAGAACCATTTCCTGAACTCAGGTTCGGTCCCAAGATACCGAAGTCAATTTGCTCATCCCTAGTCATGACACCTTGTTTTTGCAGCATGGAATAGTGTAGTAGAATACACCATTCCATACAAAGGTATAAAGTAAATAGAAAAAAAAACAAAAAAACCATACAGCAAAGTATACTATTTCTTAGTATACGTATCCCGCTGTAGGCATCCTTTTGTCATGTGAACACAGCCTTACTCAGAAGAACATGATATTGCACCAGGAGATAATCTAACCAGTTGGAAGATCTCCTTGTGATTATAGGTTCTGGATGCAGACATCAGTTTAGAGAGCAGGCCATGTCCACTGGGCCAGAAGTGTTCTAAAATATCACAGTATATGAGCAGCTTCAAATCACATGCACAATCCACATGTACCACAACACTACTTACAGAGGATCCAAAGAGTTTCCATGCTCTTTCTTAGAAGCAAACGTTGGGAAAAAGTGCACATTTAAATTGTCTCTAAATTTATTAAATATATTTCAGTCAGATGCAATTATCTTAAAGGGGTTGTGCCAAGTTTATAAGTTATCTCCTATCCACAGGATAACGGATAACCAGCTTATTGCTGGGAGGCCGACTGCTGAGATCCCCACTGATCCAGAGAACGGGGGTCCCATTCCCCCGCTCTAATGGAGAGACAGGTTGACCACGTACCCGGGCTGTACTCGGCTATCTCCGGTGCTCACATACAGAATGAATGGAGCGGCAGTACACATGCACAACCTGCAGCTCCATCAGAATGGAGGAACGGACCCCTGTTCTCCAGATTGGTGGGGGTCTCAGCGGTCGGACCCCCAGAGATCAGCTAGTTATCCCCTATCCTGTGGATAGGGGATAACTTATAAACTCGGCACAACCCCTTTAAATATGAAAGACTCAGCCTTTGGCCAATGCCAACACAATAATTCACACAACGGTTTAAATAGAAGAGCAGAAACTGGCTAAAGTGGTTTCATCCAATATCTGCAGAATTAATTCTCTTGAAAAGTACAACATATATACAGCTATAAATTAATTCTAAATAGATTTTCTGTTTTCATCTTTGCTCTAAAAGTCTTCAGATTCCGGTATGGTTAGTTATCAGGCCACAGTCTCGGGGGAGGATCTGGCTTCTTGGCGCACAGGTCAGTTTCATCCCAACTGCTGCAGAGCTCAGAATGTCCTAGATGAGCGGTAAAGTCCACGGGCAACGTATTGGGGGGATCGTCGGAGGAAGCAGGAAGAACGTTCACAGTCCTGCTTCAACCAGTGCCAAAAAATGTCAAGAGGATTGTGCATTGACATTTCTGAATTTTTAATCGGATTGAAGCTGAAGAGTCGGTAACGCACTAGGAAACATTGCGCCCCAGGCCCCCCAGCAGGAAACGAGGCCACATGTCTCTTGGAACAAGGTGTATTGCCAAAGATTTCCAGCTACTGTGAATATCTGCAAGAAACAGGCAAAGCACTAAGCATGCATTGTAGATGGCGGACAGCACCATACTTTTGGAAATGTACTTCTACCGGGTGCAGTCCAAATATAGTTAGTGGAAAGTTTTTTGTCACCATTTTATGCAGCCTTAAGGGGGAATCCACATGGGGCAGATTTGCTGCAGAAATTCCTGCTTTTGTTCCATACATCCAAATGAGGGCCTGCAGAAAGAATCACATGCAGATGAATGGAATAGATTTTCATTTGCAAGAATTTCTGCAGCAAATCTGCCCCCTGTGAATATACCCCCTGTGAGTGTTACAACTATCACATCGGTGACCTACCGCACACGTATATCATGGTAGAATCTGCTGACATCTCACAGCTAATGCAAGTGAATAGGGTATTTTACATCCCATTCACATGCAGCAAAAACAATAAAAAATCTGGAATAATGAAAGTGCTGTGAATTTTAAAATAAATATCATATTCACTATTTTGGTGGAGTCTGCACGAAAAAGCTGTGGATCCAAGGCATAAGTAATGCTGGATTTACGTGCCAGTTATCGGGAAGGAAGCGTCCCTCCCCGACTATTGCCTGCTCATTCAGTGGAGGTGAAGAGCTGCATTTACATACTCGATCACCTCCACAGTATAAGGACAAGTCATGGCCACTGTGATTGCTTGTCCTTATACATCTGCATCATTTTTGGGCAGCAGATCGCTGTTCAGAGAGCACAATCTGCTGCCCAGCAATGATAATGGAGCTGTCTGCATTAACCAGGGTTTCGCTCCTTCATCGGGGGACAGGCATTCGTAGGAACAGCAGTTTCCGTTAATCGGCTTGAAAATCGGGCCGTGTAAACCCAGGATAAAGTTTCATGCACATGACCGTGATTGAATGCGGACCCATTCACTTCAATGTGGACAGCACATCCACACGTCCGTTTTGTGGCCCCGCAAAAAAAAAAAAATTAAATTAAATAAAAAAAAAGCATGTCCTATGAGGATAGGACTGCTCTATTGTGAGCCGGATGTTCCGGAATGCACATGGACGGTATCAGTGGCTTGCGGACCGCATATGCATGAGGCCTAAGAGTTTCAGATTTCTGCCGCAGATTTCTTGAAACTTCATAATAGATTTGCCATAGGCAAACATGACAAATGCTGGTGTTTATGTACCTGTGCTTAATCCATTGTGCTGAGACTAGCCATGCATTGAGGCCTGGACTTCAGTCAGTCGGTTACAACTTGGGGTGCCCATTCTTTGTGCTCTCTGGTACAGGTCAGAGTCTCCAAAGTAACGAGCTCTGTATAGTAATCCTTCCTCTGGAGAAAAAAAAAAAGGTTAGTGGAGTCACCTACACATCAAGCTGCTGAAAATATTTTACATTTACCATTTCATGATAAAGCATCAGTCACCAAAATGCTGGCTTACATGTATCTGGACAGTCGCTTCATCCACTGTGTGCGACATTTTTTTTCTAGAAATTTTACAAAGCAAGCTCATGAATATTCATCTGGGGTTCGTCCTTGCCCCTTATCTCTTGGTATACATAACCCTTTCACAAATTAAAGGGGTTCACCGAGTTTTACACAGAGATGACCGATCCTCAGGATAGGTCTTCTTTATTAATTGGCCAGGCCGCAGGACGTCACGTTCACCAGTCACATGGCCTAGGTGCAGCTCAGCCCCTTTCAAGTAAATCGGGATGGGCTGCAATACCAAGCACAGCCACTATCAAACATACGGCACTGTGCTTGGTAAGCTGCGAGGAGACCGCGGCTCTCGTGGGTGCGCTGCAGCCTCGTCTAACAGCTAATCAATGGGGAGTCGGACCCCCACCAATCACATACTGATGACATATCCAGAGAATGGGTCATCAATATGTAAATCCTGGAGAACCTCTTTAACATTTCCTGAAAACAAACAAACAAAAAAAAAAACCCTCAAATGTACACTAATAAAAGCAGCAGTTTTCTAATGAAATCCTCCCATGAGAATACACTTACACGTAGAAAACTGACTAACTAGAAATTGTGATAGATGTTCTTCGAGGTCAGTGACTTTTTTTTTTTTTTTACACACATATATATATATATATAATTATCACTAGTATCAAGGTTATTCAACTTTGTCTGCACAAATGAAATAATCCAAAGTGTCTTAGGACTGTAGAGAGGGGACAGCTAGCCCCTCATGGACAGATCTTCCAGTCCCCCTTCATGATGTCACAGCACAATGAATGAGAAGCCTCTGAAGACTCATCTGATACAAAGTATTCAAACCATCCACACGATCCTATACTCCGGCTGGGCGGTGGTATACTGTACTCACTTTGCTGCTTCTCCTTCCAGCAGTTATTCCGTAGATTGGCTATGAAGTCTTCTTCTACGCTTCTTTCTACATTTCTTAGATTATTTCCAGTATATTCTTCGCCAAAGCTTTCTGACACAAAATATGGGACCTTAAGGTGCTCAGTGACCCTCTTGTGTATATGACCCACAGACCTGCATATAAAAGACATAACACAATCAAATCTACAAAATCTACAGCTGGTTGTATAAAGGGACATTTACAAGGCACAACTTTCCATTCCACCAATAAGCCCCCCCCCCCTCCTTGAGATGACTACAACCATAAGGTGGAGGCTCTCACAACTACTTGGTGTATTTACACTGGGTAAGTATTGTTCTGGACGCTCGCAATCATTTGATTTGTGACCATAATTGAGATTTGTAAATGGGCCAAATGACTACAGATTTAAAGGCGTTGTTGTTCCTTAATCAAAACTCATCACCTCTCCACGGGACTGGTGAGAAGTGTCTGATCAGTGGGGATCTGACCACTGGGACCATCACATGAACAGGGGTCCTGTGTCCCTCTGTTTGAACACATCACTATGTGGCTGCCAGAGATAGCCCCGGGCAGTGCTCCGCTACCTTCGGCAGTCCCACAGACTTTGATTAGGGCGGCAGTGCAATTCAGATAGGAGGATACTGTGCAATAATATAATTTAGGATCTGGATGTCCCAATGTTAGAATTATCTCATTACTATTAAATAAACAGTTTAAACATTGCCATTATTTGCAGGGTTATTTACAATGACCTCCAATGTGCAATTGACCTTCCAGTCAGAATTAGTTAAGGCCTCTGGTGTATACATAACCCCTTGGATCGCCGAGGACACGCTCTAAGCTTTCTGTTGCAGAACATTCATTATTTTATGTACACATTGGTCTCTTTTCTCATATAGATTTACTTGTAGAGCACAATTCATATCATGGTATAATCTCAAATTCTAGTGCCTTGCAAAACATGTACACAACATATAAACAATGTCTGCATCCGTATATGTCTGCTGCAAAAAAAACAAAAAAAACCCTCCTATACACTTACAGTTGTTTGCATAAGCCAGGATGTTTAGAAGGAGGGTACTGTTTGTCCACACAGTGAGTGCGGCCATTTGGTTGGCAGGAATCTCCTTGATATACTATTAAGGCACCAGCAGCATGCCTATACCACTGTCTATATATATATCTATACATCTATACATCTCTATATCTCTCCATCTAATTATCTATCTATCTATCTATCTATCTATCTATCTATCTATCTATCTATCTAATACACACACACACATCAGTACAGTAGTGTTTACTGGAGCACGGGGGGGGGGGGGGGGGAGTGCTGTTGTATGTATGAATTGAATATATAGTGATATATCCCCCCAGACCATCATAAAATAAGCTGGTAGAGTACACTTTTTCTCCTAAAGTGGGGAAAATTGGCTTCTACCTCACAGGGTTTTTATTTTTGCCTTCCTCTGGATCAACTTGTAGGAAAACAGGCCGAACTGGATGAACAGATGTCTTTTTTTCGGGCTTATAAACTATGTTACTATGTTACACGGAGGCTATAATAGGGACCAGAAACCATGTTGCCCTCACACTATATGATGGATGCAATGTTGTATGTTGGCAGTTTTAACAGTATTTCCTCCATCAAAGCCGCATTGAAGTTGTTACCAGCTTTACAGAGGAGACAATTTTATACATGTATTTCTTTTTTGAGTCTTTTGAGGTTTAGTTTTCCGTTAAAGGAATACATTGACACCACTTTCTATCCGTTTTTAGATCAATTGCCACCAACATGGCAAATGTTACCAATTTTGATGCAATTACATAAATTGGAAACTCTAAGTGTTTCGGGTAGGTACTTACGGTCTGTGACTCAGGCTGTAAGGCGGATTGGACACCATCATTTGACTTAGGGCAGATACAATTATCAGGATCAGGATGGGCATCAACTGAATGAACATGCCAAGACTTCCCTGGACAAGAAACATGAAAGGTTCACAGTTTTTAGTAAATATGGACATGATGGTCTGTTCACATCGTTAAAGTACTGTGAACTTGGGAAGAAAAGCACTGACGGCATCTGCTTGTGTGATCCCAACCTTATATCCTATCCTCATTCCAAAACACAAAGCCTACTGCTTATGTATGGAGTCCAACTGCCAGGATCAGAAATGATGGGGCTGCAGTGGTGTTTGGACTGTGCATCTCCACACCTGGCATTGCAGGTGGCACACATCAGCGAAAACTATGCAGGACTGCTGTGACCTCTTATACTCAGGATTAGTTACATATTACAGCAACCTGCTATCACTATATTATGGTGTGAACCTGGCTTTAAATGGCATCTGTCAGCAGATTTGTACCTATGACACTGGCTGACCTGTTACATGTGTATTTGGCAGCTGAAGACATCTGTATTGGTCTCATGTTCATATGTTCACCCATTGCTCAAAAAAAATAATGAAGTTTTAATATATGCAAATGAGCCTCTAGGAGCAACGGGAGTATTGCCTCTATTCCTAGAGGCTCAGCTCTCTCTACAACTGCCACGCCCTCTTCACTTTGATTGACAGGGCCAGGCAGGTGTGATCATGTTTATACCGCCTGTCCCTGTCAAAGTGCAGAGGGCCCAGCAGTTGCAGAGACAGCTGAGCCTCTAGGTGTAATGGCAACACCCCTGTTGCTCCTAGAGGCTCATTTGCATATATTAATTACTTCTATTTTGGGAAAATCCTTTGCCAGAATATCAACATATAACTGTCTATTTTTTATTTTATACTGTACCCTTATGGATCAGACTAAGGGTCCTTTTACATGGGGCAGGATCAGCCCCAAACGAGCACATCCCTTTTTACACGGAGAGATGTGCTGCTGACATTTATGGTGCAGCATGAATGATGTGATCACGTGACAGACAAGCAGCACATTTACAAGGGGAAACAATCAGGAATTGTTTTTAGTTCCCGATCATCAGCCTGTGTAAAAGGGCCCTAAGAATTGCCAAAAAAAATATGTACCTTCAAAAGCTGGCTCTGGACCTAAGATCCATCCAAGCCTGCTGCAAGCATTTACTTGAGACAACCATCTAGAAATTCCATTTCACAATTGAAATACAAGACTAAATCTACTTTCACACTGGCGGCAGGCCTGATCCGGTAGGTGAAGGGTGCTGCCGGATCAGGCCTGCCGCAGTGACATGTGTGGAGCCGGAACCGCGCTCCGGCCCCACACATGTCACACAGTACATACATATACATAAACATGCACACACATATAGACATACAAACACACATACATACTTACATGCTCCCCGGCAGGTCTTTGGAGCGTCAGAGGGACAGGACGGCTCACACAGGTCACGATTCCGCACAGCGCCCTCTGCTGGGCGCCTGGTGGAATCATGACGATTCCACCAGGCGCCCAGCAGAGGTCGCTGTGGGGAATCGTGACCTGTGTGAGCCCTCCTGTCCCTGACGCTCCGAAGACCTGCCGGGGAGCATGTAAGTATGTATGTGTGTTTGTATGTCTATATGTGTGTGTATGTTTATGTTTATGTGTATGTCTGAGTCTGTATGTGTCTATGTGAAAGTCAATGGAGGGCGGATCCGGTTACCATTATGGTCACACCAGACGGATCCACCCCCATTGACTTTCATTGGGGGTCATTCCGGATCCGTTTTGGTGCGGGTGCCTGGACCGGAGAGCAAACTGCAGCATGCTGCGGTTTGTTCTCCGGTCTGAAGACGGAACGGAATGCTTTCAGGAGCATTCCGTTGTCTTCAGTTCAGTTTTGTCCCCATTGACAATGAATGGGGACAAAACTGAAGCGTTTTATTCCGGTATTGAGCCCCTATGATGGAACTCAATACCGGAATTTTAAAACGCTAGTGTGAAAGTAGCCTAATCAGGAAGACACAGAGCAATGTTCTGCCTATAATGTACTGCCAAATATTAAGAGTTTATATTGGAAGTGAAGGACGTAGGTTCAGCCTTTTCTGACCATCAGGCAAGATCCAGTGTATCTGCACCTTTCACGTCAGTCATAGAACTCCCTCTAGTGGCCATACTAATAATTACATAATCCCTTAACATTTCTCAAGGGTTGATCTATTTCACATCCCGTGGACTTACATCACCATGGTGTTCTCGTCTGTCTGGTCTCTGAGAGTATGTGTAATGCATTCGGCCATTGCTATATACATGAACGTTACCTAAAAGTAAAAAGAAATCAATTGTAATTTTCTCTAAAACTGTAATATGGATTTCATTATAGTCAGGTGTGCTAAAGATGTGCTTACTAGAGGGAAATCCTCCTCCAAAGAACATATTGAAGAGGTCTTCAGGGGAAATGTCAGCTTCAAAGCCTCTGTGGAAGTCGGAGTGTCCGTGTCGCGAGGCACTGACTTTCTCATCTCCAAACTGATCGTACTGCTTTCTCTTGTCTGCATTGCTTAACACGCCATACGCAGTCCCAATGGCTGAATATAAGAGCATTAGAAAGGGTTAAGAACACAAGATATCTTATTGAAGCACAAATAAGAGATTAAATCACAAAAATCACCAGTGCAAGCCTTAAAGGGGTTGTGCCAGAAAACCACCACTGGGATCTGAATACTTTTGTAATTGCATATAATTAAAAGTTTAGTATATACGCCGTTATTCAATAAAATGTATCTGTATAGCGCCACCTGCTGTTTCTTATTTTATTTTCTGTCCACCTGATTGAGGTGGTCAAATGTGCTCAGTTTAAATCTTTACCTATTATTAGCTGTATCTTCTGTTAAAAGCTGTAGCATTTACAGGGAAAGAGTGGGAAGGACACGCCCCTTAAGAAAGGACACTCCCCCTTGGCCTGCCAGTCTGAAGTCAATCTAGCAGAACAATTGGAGCAATGAATGGTGAGATCTCTGGATACATGTGAGGTACAGGGCTGGTTTTAACTTTGTTATAAAGACTATGTTATATTGGATTTTCATTATTTACATCAGTCATGGGATATCCCTTTTAATAGTTTTTTCACGATTGAGTCTTCCCCAGTGGTTACAGACTTCTTGAGTCAAATACAAGGGGGAAGGGGATATATTATATAATACAATTTGGGGGGGGGGGTCATTTGAAGTGTATCCTGGTTTTCTGGCACACATCTTTAGTCGGGCACAGAGGTCCCAACCACAGCCCACCTCCTCCTGCCCTCTTTTTGTAAAAAAAAAAAACTTCTGATTCTGGGACTTCTGATTCCCTCAATGTTTGCTCATTCTAATGAATCAGGTTTCTCCACCTTTTACAATTCTGATTTGCACACTTCATTATCAGTATATATCTTCTTATCTGCCTCTGAACTGCACCACAAAATAATAAATGGCAGTTAATACTTCCACTACCCATGCGGTCAGAGTATGAATGACATCCAGCCCTGAACTCGGTGAACCTGCAGGCACATCGTGCCCAACTGTGAAATGTCTGCTCAGCACAGACATAACATAAAGCTACAAATGTAACCAGCCAGGAAATACCCTGAAGAAACAAAGAAAGACACCGCAGCCTGTAAAGGAAGTGCATTTCTATACTTCTATATATTGTAAATTTCTCATACACCCATCATTAAAGGAGTTGTCTCACTTCAGCAAATGGCATTTATAATGTACAGAAAGTTAAAACAAGGAACTTACTAATGTATTGTGATTGTCCATATTGCCTCCTTTGCTGGATGGATTCATTTTTTCATCACATTATATACTGCTTGTATATGGCTTATGTATATGGGTTATGACCACCCTGTAATCCAGCAGCGGTGGTCGTGCGTGCATACTATATAGAAAAAAAAAAAGCATCGGCCTCTCTGGGGGCCGGGACCACAGGAGTGCGCTTAGACATGCATGCGCAGCAGGTCCTGTCCAGTCCACCTCATATCTGCACTGTAGCGGTGGCTGTAACCCGTGGAAACTAGCAGTATATAATGTGAAGGAAAACTGAATCTAGCCAGCAAAGGCAGTAATATGGACAATCACAATACATTAGTAAGTGCCATGTATTAACTTCCTCTACATGATAAATGTCATTTGCTGAGGTGAGACAACCCCTTTAAGTTCTGGTCCACCATAACAGCTCTTACAAAGAAATGGGATAAATACAAGGATCTACACTAGAGATGAGCGAGCATGCTCGGCAGAGCATGCTCGAGTGCCATTTTTGCGTATGCATTTTAAAATTGAATTTGTACGCTATTCGTACGCATTTGCGTATAGATTAAAATATGCGTATGAATAGTGTAGGAATTTTAAAATGCATACGCAAATACGCAAAAATGGCACTCGAGCATGCTCGCTCATCTCTAATCTATACGTAACCTGTACATATTGCTAAGAATAAGTAGATCACATAATGTCCTGCTGCTTAGCTCCCAAGTAATGCACAAGGAACCCACTGAGGGGGAATTCCCACGAGACATTTATGACACATCCACAGGATGACCACCTTACCAGGCAAGATGGAAGTCCTCCATTCTAGAAGTATCATTCACCACACCTGTCAGACATTTATGGCATTGGGAATGTCTGGTATTAATAACCCATTTTCAAACACGTGAATACCACTGCGGCCATATTGGCATTCTGAGTCTCTCATTTGTGACTTCTAAATATTGGCTGATGCAGAGCGCGGCCTTCTATGGAGGCTCCAGCAGGTCCATGATTTATACAGTACAGCCATACTTTTCAGCTGGGAACATGTAATGCTTAAAGCTGCGCTAAGATCTCACTCAAACAAGTAATAGGCCTGACAGAACCGTTAAAACAATCAGAAATAGGGCCTGCTTTCTTCATCAAGAACATTGGCCCAGGCCGAGCCTGGTATTGTAGCTCAGCTCCGTTCACTTACCCGGGACTGACCTGAAATAGCAGCTGGACCTGGGAGGAGCATAGCAACCTATAGGTTGGCCGTATGTGAACAAGCAGACCTCCTTAAAGAGGTTATGCAGTGCTGTAATAGTGATGACCAATTCAACACCTGGACCTCCACCGATCAACTGTTTGAGAGGGCACCGGCACTTGCAGTAGCTCTCTGCTCTTCTTGTGGCTTAGCCTAGGCAATGAGACGTCACATTCATCTGTCACGTGGCATAGGCACAGCGCAGACCCCTTGAAGTAAACAGGGCTGAGCTGCAATATCAAGGACAGCCATTATACAAAGTACAATGCTGTGCTTGGTGAGAGAAGGCCACAGCGCTCACAGGAGCACCAGAGCCATTTCAAACCGCTGATCGGTGGGAGTTCCAGGTGTGGGACCCCTAGCGATCAGATACTGAAAGCCTCGGAAAACCCTTTTAATTGATTTATTCCCACTTCTATATAGTCCTCAGAGTCCACACACACTGTAATATTCTTCTGGTCTACTTCTGAACATTACAGAGCCATCAACACAATATGGGAACCAAACGGCAGCAAACTGAAGGCACTGAAGCATTTTCTGAGGGCTACTCAAAAAAATCTAAGACCCTCCCCCCCCCACGCTTCTTGCACATGGCCATTGTAACACGGATACGTCATATGCATGTATAAAGGGATTCCTGCAGTAACCATGTTATGTACACATCCGGAGACTAGTGCTAGTGAGATATACACGGTTTACCTCTGGATTACAATCTCTTGCAACGTCAATGTGAGAGAAGAGCAAACACCTTCCTAAGCTCTTCAAACACTTCGTTATCTCTAGCATTGGCCGGCTCGCAATGGGAATACCACCACATGTGCTCCAAACAGCTTATAAATTGCATAGCAGGACAATATTGCTTAATCCCCTAGTTTACCATCAATCCGCCTAAACCCCTCAGCAAACAGCCTTAATGCAAGCAAGTAGAACATTATGTTCCAGCTACTGGTCTGAACCCTCCAAGGCCCCGCTCAGTCATAAGGACCTGAAACAATATATATATCTATATCTCTATATCTCTATATATATCTCTTTGGACAATCTACAGAATTATTATTACCTGTATTTTTTTAAATTTTTTATTTTTTTAAGATAAACCGATTATAGGGAATATAATGGCTGTGGGCTGTATTACACCAACTGACCAATATCTGTCCAATCAGACCAATAGTTGTGTATATAACAAAAGATCTGTGTGCGTAACTGGCCATCTGACCAATGATTGGTCAGAAAATCTGTCAGATGATCGGTTGGTATAAAACAGCCTAGTGTAATAAAATATATAATAAAAAAATACCTCAACCACTTGCACACAGCTACATCAACTCAAAAGTAAAAATGTAGCACCAAAACATAAAATGGAATGTAGCTAGGCAAAAAATATCCCTGTCGCCCTACAGGGGTTGTCCAGGACGTTAAAGTCCCACCGTCACGTGGAGTCGGACGTGGGAGAAGTTCTATCAGACTGGAAAATCCAGTTTCCTGTGCATCTGACCTCCATGACCCTGTCAGGACTACCGTGCCTAGTGAGCGCAGACTCCCTCCCATTATTAACTGTGCCTGGTACTGCCACTCGTCCTATTCAACTGTCTAAATGTAAAATCTTTTCCAATAATTTGAACTACTTTACTCTCCTCTGTGGATATTTATATAGAAAACTGATGTTCTTGATTACATTTTGAATAGTTTTTTTGTGTATTGGAAAATAAAATGATGAAAAGTTAAAGGGTTGTCCCATCTTGGACATATCTCTAGCATATGCCCCCAATGTCTGATAGGTGCGGGTCCCACCTCTGAGCCTGCAAAGAGACGGAGGGCACACTGTGCATGCACAGCCGCCCTCCATTAATTTCTATTAAAGTGCCAAAAATAACCGAGCAGTGCACTTGGGTATTTTGGGAAGTCTATTGAAATGAATAGGAGGCACATTTCCCAAGTGCGGCCACCACTCCATTCACTTCTATGCGGCTGGTGGAAATAGCCAAGCCAGCTATTTTCAGCACTTCCATAGAGATGAATGGATGGCGTCAGTGCATGCACAGTGCGCCCTCCATCACTTTGCAGGCTCCGTTCTAAGGATAGGTGCGGATCCTAGAGGGGAATCCTGCACCCATCAGACATTGGGGGCATATCCAAGCGGTATGCCTCCAATGTCCAAGATGGGACAACCCCTTTAAGTGGTTTCAACGTGGCTTTGAATCAGTCCACCATGAGGAACAGTTCACAGAAAAAATAAAGGAAGAACCTGTAAAAAGGTGATGCGGCCAGTAGGCGCGCTCTTTATCTTCCCTGTCAATCCTATAACAGGAGAGTAGTTAAAGCTGCTGTACTACCAGATGAGTGCTCCCTAATCAGATTTACACTGGACTTCATCCCAGGATCATATCCGTCAGGCGCTTATCCTATACGGCACACGGGCTAACTGAGGCGGCAGCACGAAACCAGATCGGGATAAACGCTGCCAGACCTGAGGAGACCTCATGGTGATACGACGAGGCAGACAATATACACCGTATAACTTACAGAGCGCACAAGCACTTTATCTGCTTGCAGAAAGCACAGACACTAGTCAGGACATACTGTGGTTTACCACCAAAAGAAAGAAAAAGCTGCACTGTGCCTACAAAGTATCATTTCTGTATATCTAGCCATTCTTGTTCATGGCTTGTGTCTGGTATTATGGCTGAACTGCACCTTCATAAATGAGGCTGAGCTGCAATACCACAAATAGCCCATAGACGAGGGTGGCGCTGTTTCTGGTGTCATTGTGGCAATAGGGTGTGCTCATATGGCAGATTTTCCAGTTGGACAGAAATCACAGCAGAACTTTGAGGCGGACCCTCAGATTACTTCCCTTGGCTTTGCAGTTGTACTTGCCATGGATCCATGGATTCTGTGTGTGTGGCCATTTACTGCAGTTTATGTGGTCAAATTTTGCTAAGAAGTGACATGCCCCTCCTTTTTCTGTAATGTGGATTTCAAGTGTGCAAACAGAAAAATTTGCGCCACAAACTGCTGTGCAGAATTGATATTGCCAGCTACGGGAGACTTATTTTCAGCAGATCTCTTGCTGTGTGATCATACGCTTACAGTAACGTACATAATGTTAAAATTAAAGGGAACCTGTCATGTTGAAAATGGAGTCTGAGCTGCAGGCAGCACGTTATAGAGCAGGAGGAGCTGAGCAGGTTGATGTATAGCTTTGTGGGAAAAGATTCAGAATAACTTGTATTTCATTCATTTAGATTCCTGCTAATTCTGAGCTTTAAAGTCCAGGAGGTGGAGCTATCAGTGATTGACAGCCTTCCCTTTATGACTGTGTATACAGAGAGAGCTGTCAGTCACTCATAGGACCGCCTCCTGGACTTCAAAGCCCAGAAAGAGGACAGATATAAATGCATAAATTACAAGTTTTACTGAATCTTTTTCCATAAAACTATATATCAATCCTCCAGCTCTATAATATGGTGCTGCAGATTACTACGCATTTTCATGGTGCAGCAGAGAGCATGTCCTAGTGAAGCTCCGCCTCCTGGGCTCTCCTGATGATAAAGCTCTGCTCTCCCCAGCCCCTACCTCGTGCTGACAGCTGACTTTAGCATGGTCAAAGCTACAGATTTGTTGCGGCTTTGCTGTTGCAGATTTTTGTACAGCAAATCGGTACCGTTGTACAAAGACAGCAAAGTGGATACTTTTTTTTTTTTTTTTTTAAATCTCATCCACACACTGCAAAAAAAGTCAGCAGTGTAAATTGACCTCCAGTGCCAATTTGAAGTCTGGGGCATGTGAATTTATGATGTGGATCTCCACCATTTACAATAGTTAGAGAGAAATCCAGAGCCATTTCCGCAAGTCACAGGTCACACCTGCACATTTTGCTGCAGCCTGTTGCACTTTTGCAGCAGATCCAGCAGACTTTTCAGCTGTATTTTCATGTGTGGACATAACTTTAAAGGTCCCTTAATCCAGAATCAGGGGGACATGCAGCTCTAGGAAGTCCAGCTGCTATATATCAATTAACTCTGTAGTAGATTATTTGTTCTGAAACAGTTAAACAAGAACTCCAGACAAAAATTTATTCCATGTCCTGCTAGAAATGTACATGATATAATCTGTAGTGAATGTCATTTTCTTACCAGTGTCTGAATTTTTTATTTTTATCATCCTGAAGTTTCTTATCTGTGTCATGTGACCAGCAATTAGACCCACCAACTCACACATAGACTTATGTGTGGACAGGAAGTCTAATTCTCTATGTATTCCTATGAGACTGAAAGTGAGGCTCACATAGGAATGAATAGAGCAGTGACTGGCTTTCTGTCCTGGGTCAGTTGGAGGTCAGGGAGTTGGTCACATGACCCAGCTACAATAAGAAGAGAGGTTTTTACTCACAGAAACAATCACTGATAAGAAAATGACAATCACTATAGATTATATGATGCACCTTTCTAACAGGTCAGAGAATAAAAAATTTTTTGTGGGAGTTCTTCTTTAAGGCTGGGTGTGCAGTGGTGCAATACTGATGAGCTATCCTCAGGATGGCGCAACCTCAAAAACTTTTGACGTCAGCAGCTGCATCAATGTTTTTTTTATTAATTTAAGACGTTTCAGCTGCATCTTGGCCTTTTACAAACATAATCATTCTTGAAAAAATACAAGACGTAGCTGAAAGGACACAGATTAATAAAGTAACCATTGATGCAGATGCTGACATGACATTTCTGAAGTTGCACTATCCTGAGGATAGCTCATCAGTATTAAGCCACTGGACAAACCCTTTAAACGACTTTATTTTGTGGTGCCTGCGAGAAACAGGTTTTTCCCCATTTTCTTGTTCACAAGACGATCTGCTACACCCAAACTGGTGTTTGTACTAAACATGTTTTAAGTATACACACAATTCTGCTTAGAAATTTTCATTAACATTTAGGCCATGTTCAGATGTTGCTAATCTTCAGTGTGAATTCCACATATAATGCTAGTGAATGGGGTTTTCTAACCCCCATGACGAGCTAGAAAACTGAAACGAAGTGTGTAAGGGGACGTCAATTATTTATTTTGGTCCCTTGCTTTTATAAATAGGTCTAAAACTTGAAGTTATAGGTGGAATCAAATGAGTACCGTATTTTTCGCCCTATAAGACGCACCGGCCCATAAGACGCACCTAGGTTTTAGTGTAGGAAAATAAGAAAAAAATATTTTTCAGCAGATCCTCTTATCAGACTGCCCATAAATTTTAGGACATCACATCAGACCCCCATATCAGCCCTCCATGTCAGCCCCCCACCAGACCTCAGATCAGCCCACTGTGCCCCCATACCATCTCACTGTGCGCCCACCAGACCTCAGATCAGCAGAATGTGCCCCCATCATACCTCAGATCAGCAGAATGTGCCCCCATCAGACCTCAGAGCAACAGTATGTGCCCCCATCAGACCTCAGAGCAACAGTATGTGCCCCCATCAGACCTCAGATCAGCAGAATGTGCCCCCTTCAGACCTCAGAGCAACAGTATGTGCCCCATCAGACCTCAGATCAGCGGAATGTGCCATCATACCTCAGATCAGCAGAATGAGCCCCCATCAGACCTCAGAGCAAAAGTATGTGCCCCCATCAGACCTCAGAGCAACAGTATGTGCCCCCATCAGACCTCAGATCAGTAGAATGTGCCCCCATCAGACCTCAGATCAGTAGAATGTGCCCCCTTCAGACCTCAGAGCAACAGTATGTGCCCCCATCAGACCTCAGATCAGCAGAATGTGCCCCCTTCAGACCTCAGAGCAACAGTATGTGCCCCATCAGACCTCAGATCAGCGGAATGTGCCCCCATCATACCTCAGATCAGCAGAATGAGCCCCCATCAGACCTCAGAGCAAAAGTATGTGCCCCCATCAGACCTCAGAGCAACAGTATGTGCCCCCATCAGACCTCAGATCAGTAGAATGTGCCCCCATCAGACCTCAGATCAGTAGAATGTGCCCCCTTCAGACCTCAGAGCAACAGTATGTGCCCCATCAGACCTCAGATCAGCAGAATGTGCCCCCAACAGACCTCAGATTAGCATATTGTGCCCCCAACAGACCTCAGATTAGCATATTGTGCCCCCAACAGACCTCATATTGGCATATTGTGCCCCATCAGACCTCAGATTAGCGTCTTGTGCCCCTTCACATAGCGTCTTGTGCCCCTTCACACCTCAGATCAGCACGTCTTGTGCCCCTATCAGACCTCAGATCAGCCCACCCAGCCACTTAAAGACCATACTTACCTGTTCTGCGCTGCCGCTGCCCTCCGGTCCCACGCTCCGCGCTCCTCTCTCTTCCCTGCCGGCGCGCACTATGACCTGACGCTGCACTATGACCTGACTCTTGTGCGAGAGTTACCCTTTAATGGCTTTGAAAATACAGGGGCTCTGGTCTTGTTGATATTTGCACCACATGCATAAAAGTATACCTAATGCACATCAGGATCTGCAGCATGGCCAGAAATCTGGGCAGATTTTTTCTGTAGTATGTGAATAGGGTTTTGTACAACTCCATTTACATGTATTATTCTACATGTTGTTGCAGGCTTCCACTTTTAGCAATTCGCCTGTGAATTAAAGGTGTACTCCTAACCTCCCACACCTCCACCAGTGGTCAAAAGAGGGTGCAGATGGTGCTAAACATCTACAAGAACCAAATCTCTTGGTGACATTAGCAGGTCTCCACAAGGACCATTTTACTAGAGCTGCAGGGAAACTGTAGCGCTGTCCTCCACGTAATACAAGGGCATCTCTAGTCCACCCCATCTATGATGCCCATGTGTTGTCTTTAATGTACCGTTTCGTTTGGTTACAGCCCTTTTTAAAAGGGGTATTACAGTAAAGTAAATTAATTTTTGAAAAACTGCATTAAGACTGCAAGCTGTGACCCAACCAGAACCCATACATATAAACAGAGCTTCATTTTACCTTGCATTCCGTTTGTCTGGTTCCTGTGTGAGCCTGCAACACACAGTGTCATGGCTCTTGATCTTCCCTCACAAAACTACAATCCCCACAATCCCTAGCTTTCCTGCTCTGAGTGTTGATGATTACTGATTGGCTGCCTGATATACAGTCCGGCCACGCCCCCTCTACTCAGTAATCAGCAGCACATTGACATTTAGCTAGAGAACTGATAGCAACACACTGAGCATGCTCGACCTAACAAAGGCTCTGAACTACAGGTCGATGCCATGGTAATTTATGAGGAAACACAGTGGGTAGCAAAGGAAGAAAACTACTTGTATTACTACTGAACAGTAAATAAGTGAAATGGACATTATATTAGGTAATTATTGATGATGAATTAGTGTAAAATATAAGTTATGGTAAACAGAATATCCCTTTAATCTCTAAAAAAAAATAACTACGCTTTACCTTTAAATGCTTCAGTGGCGCCAGGAGCATGGTTTTTATCTGGATGAAATTTTAATGCTAGCTTTCGGTATGCTTTCTTTAAGTCCTCTTCTGATGCGTCTCTTGTTACACCCAAAATTTCATAGTAATCTTTGCACTGTTTTATCCTGTAAGTAATAAATATATTATTAAATTATCATAGTACATCAGTATGTTGTATCACTGCAGAAGGAACTACTGAACTCTTGTATACTCTACTCTGCTAGATGCTTTTGGTAGCTTTTTAAACTGGATCTGTCACCATTCCTGACTCGTCTGTTTTAATAATCCAGAGGCAACCTGTCCTAGAAGGTGAGCAGGACTGGTTGCTACCACTTTCAGAGCTGCCTAGGAGGCTAAGGGGACAGGGCCTCACTCCATTCTACGCTCTGGCTTCCATATACTACTTATTGGTGAGTGTTCCTGTCAGGCTGCTCAGCCATGATGGCATGTCATAGGCAGGACCACATCTTTTGTAGAGCAGTGTAGTGAGGGCCTGACCCCTCACCTCCCTAGACAGCTCAGATAGTGGTGGCAACCAGTCCTACTCACATTCTAGGAAGAGTTGCTGGTGGTCCTCTTAAATCATTACCAGAGAATCCCTTTAAGAGTTATAACAGAAAGAGGCTCCAGAATTGTTATTTTATTGGGAATACATAAACTAAAACAGACTTTTCAGGTATTGTGACAGGACCTCTTTATAGTTGCACAAAATTTCGCAACCTTTTGGAGGTTTGAAGTCCCACTTGCCACATTTCCAAAAAGCAGGTGGGGAGCGGCAAGTGCAGGGCCACACCATCACATTTGTTATAACCTACACCAGAAAACTGTCATAGATCGTAGCGGATGTAAATTTGTGTATTGGCGCACGGACCTGCCCAGAAGCACCACAATAAATAAAAAGGGATTGTCTAGCTTTTACTAAGTGGTAACCCGCATCCACACCGTAGCTCCAGTGCCGGAAGTTGGAACTACATAGCTTAGTGGACAGAGCTGGTTACTGCAGCACTGTTCCCACTGACTTCACTGGGAACAATGCGGAAATAACCAGCACCCCCCACTATACAGCTGATGATGATGTGTAGCTCCAGCGCCAGAGCTACACCTGAACAGCGGATCGGTGGAGGTGTGGGGTGTTGGATCTCCTCTGATCAACTTGTTTCTAAGTTAGATTTGACCAGGACAGGTTTTTAATCTTACATTGTATCCGCTTATTGACTGCAATGAGAGATCTTGACGATGGTAAGACATTAAACACTAAGGGGGACATTTACTATGACCAGCAGACATCTGTCAGCAGATTTGTACCTATGACACTGGCTGACCTGTTACATGTGCACTTGGCAGCTGAAGACATCTGTGTTGGTTCCATGTTCATATGTGTCCTCTTTACTGAGAAAAATTATATTTTATTATGATCCTCTAGGAGCAATGGGGGCGTTGCTGTTACACCTAGAGGCTCTGCTCTCTCTGCCACTGCCGCCCCCTCTGCACTTTGATTGACAGGGCCAGTTAGTGTAAATATGATTACACCGATTTCTCCTAATGTCTCACGCTGCACCGTGTGCTTCAGTACAAAAAAAAAAAAAAAGAGGCTCGCCAGCAGTTCTCTTCTGTACTGCACCTGTGTCATTCTTTTTTTTTTTTTTTTTGTGTAATGTATAGGGGCAGTGATACTGACCATTTTTTGTAATATACTTTAATTTCTGAAATCGTACATTTCTATTAGAAAAATAGCTCTATATTTGCCTATTTTGAGCCTTAGCAACGCTCCTCTGTCGTCTGTTTACATAACACAGTTAGTGTTGAGCAAGTCTCCACTGTTATGTAAACAGAAGACAGGAGTATACTGCTAGGCAGAGGCTTCCACCCAGCAGTGTACCCGGTGACGTAACTGGCTCTGATGGGCGGGCTTTAGTGCTGCCCTAGCCATTTTACAGGCTAGGGCAGGGCTAAAGCCCATCCATAAGTGCCAGTGACATCACCGGGCTCGCTGCTGGGCGGAAGCCTCGGCCTAGCAGTCCCTATGGAGAGCCCAATATGTCACCTAATCTCCTAAAAATGCCTTTGCCCTGCGCGATTCATCGGGGAAGGGATGAAGATGGGGATATGACCGGTTCAGCTCTGAACCCAGAAAACCCCTTTAAGTAGGGCTGGGCAATTCGTCAATTTAATTCTCAATTTTTGCGTTGATTCATTTTAAAGACAACTGCTACATCACATTTTTGGTCTAGAGCAGTGTATCAGTGCATCCTGTGCAGACTCTGTTCAGTTCCTGCTGCCCTTGTCAGGATTAATCCAGGTACTGGACAGACCACACACAGGCTGCGCTGATACACTGCTCCAAATCACCACAGAAACCTGGCACTGACTAAAAGTCAAACTTCTGCTCCACTGATCAGAATCAGAAATAATTCCAATCCCGGCCACTTAACCCCCTAGATGCTGTTATTAATAGTCACAGTATCTAGGCAGTTGGAGAAAGGGGCTCTCTCTTTCCCCATTACTAACCCCCCCCAAATACAATGTCAGGGTGCCGATGCATTTTGGACCTGCCATGGATGTGCCACGAGCATGGCCTAATAAACTGCCTGTTAACGTGATGGACTATAATGCACTGGTATACAAGGTAAACCAATGAATTATAAAAGCAATGTCCCCAATAATTGAAAGTTATTAAAAATAAATAAAACTATTTTGTCATAAAGTGCTTTTATTTGGTAAAAATGGTAGAAAAAATCCCCCATACATCCATGGTATTGCAATGCCTGCTACAACTCATAATAAAGTTGCCAAAAACTGCCCAGTGAACAACATAAAAATAAAAGAAAAAAAATAATAACTAAATAGTTTTTTGAATGCTTTTTTCCTATCCCCCCCCATCCCCAAAAAATGAATGTAAACCAAAAAGTTCCAAGTACAGTACGGTAGCAGTGAAAACTACATCTTGTTTCACAAATCACAAGCCACATATGGCTAACAATGATGTAAAAATGTATGGCTCTTGGAATGCGGCATTATACCGTATTATTCGCTTTATAAGACGCACCCCCCCCAAAAGTAGTGGGAAAATTGCCGTGCGTCTTATAAAGCGAATACTAGTGAATGCTTCTTATGGAAGCGCTCACTAGTATGTATTAGGTGCCGGGAGGGGGTAAACATACTCACCCTCCTGTGCTATAGCTCTGCTCCGGGTCCAGCTCTCTCTTGTCTTCTCCTTCCGGCGCTGCACTGTCCTGATCCCGTACAGTGTCAGGAGGTAGTGCGCACAATGACCTGACGCTGCACGCAGTCAGGTGACAGTGCAGCGCTGGCAGAAGAAGACAGGAGCGCTGGACCTGGAGCGGAGCCGTGGCGCAGGAGAGGTAAGAGAGGTTTTTTATTTTATTCTTATGGGGCAGAGTGGGCTGATCTGAGGTTTGATGGGGGTCTGACATGGGGGCTGATCTGAGGTCTGATGGGGGTCTGACATGGAGGGCTGATATGGGGGTCTGATATGAGGTCTAATGAAAAATATTTTTTTCTTACTTTCCTACTCTAAAATCTGTGGTGCGCCTTATAAAGCGAAAAATACGGTAAATTATTTTTTCCCGTTAGATGTGATATTATTGTGTAACAGCAGAAACAAAACTGTTCCCCGGCCTATAAACCTCTGAACAGATGAGTGCCACTGCAGCCAATGACACATCACTTGCAAAATCACCCAGCCTTACCGTTAAGCCTGATCTTTTCATGTCACCTTTCCATTATTTTGTCCACCCCCTAAGCTTTATTCTTCTGCACTTACAATTTTATTATTAACTGAAGGCATAACTGCAGAAAGCCACAATCACACAATGTACTAAGGAAACTATCTCCTACATGATCAAAGCGATCTGCAACATTCTTTTTTGTTTCCAACCACAAAATGTTCCTTCTGAAAAGCAGTATCCTCCACCTACGCTGTGTACTGTACTCATGTATTTTACTGCACAAACAAGTAAATTAGTCTTTACAATAAAAACGTTGAAGGAAAGAGGCCAGCACTCGCTCAAATATGCTTACCAGAAATGCTTCTTTATTGTCACATTGTATGTGAAGCGTTTCGGCACTGACCGTGCCTCCCTCAAAGTATATATCCATAATATAAACAAACATTTAAATAGCCCGCCAAATGACGTGATACAGACGTCACATTGCCTAGAAACCAGGTAAACAAAAGAAGTAGTAAATCACAGCAAAACACTATTAGTCCACAGAAAGGTTGCCCAGTGGTATAATTTCATATCAATGTCGCTGTAAAGAAAAAAAGATTTTTAGAACTGTGTTTTGCATACTGTATACATATCTATAAAAAGCTGTTTTTATTATGTATACAGTATGCAAAACACTGTTCTAAAAATCTTTTTTTCTTTACAGCGACATTGATATGAAATGAAATTATACCACTGGGCAAACTTTCTGTGGACTAATAGTGTTTTGCTGTGATTTACTTCTTTCGTTTACCTGGTTTCTAGGCAACGTGAGGTCTGTATCACGTCATTTGGCGGGCTATTTAAATGTTTGTTCATATTATGGATATATACTTTGTCTGAGGAAGGCACGGTCAGTGCCGAAACGCGTCATATACAATGTGGCAATAAAGAAGCATTTCTGGTAAGCAAATTTGAGCGAGTGCCGGCCTCTTTCCTTCAATCTTGACACGGACGCCATCCGCGGACACGTGCACCGCTCCCGAAACCGTAGTGCCGACTGAATACTACAATATAATAAAACTGTGTCCATTAACTACTAAACAAGAAGAAAAAGGCTAACAGGTTGTGTGCCCTCGGTTTTCCCCTGAAATCTTAAGTCATTATAGAGTTAGTATGCACCAGCTACAACACAGGTTCATCCTTAAGATGGCCTAAAGCAGGGCTGGAAAAAACCCAGCCCTCAGGTCAAAAATAAAAAATTCAGCTCTAAGAGTGCTTCCATACCTTCAGGCTTTTTTTATGCAGTTTTGATGAAGCCAAAACCAGGAATAATTAAAAAAAAAAAAAAAAAAAAAAAAAAAAACAGAAGTAGTATATGTCTAATATTTCTGCAAAATATGCATTCAGCAGCTGAATACATGGGGTTGGATGCTGTCGCTGATCCTGTAGAGAGGATGCTGTCACATGCTCATACCTCCCAACCGTCTCGGATCCAGTCCTGGATTTCAGTTGCAGTCCCGCTCTCCTGGGTTGTAGAGGTATGGGACATACTTCCATAGGAGGCAGAGACAGCTGATGGTGAAGCAGAGAGCCATCAGCTCCCCACACCATTCCCTCTGCCTCTTCCTTCCCCCCACTTTCTACTAACCTCATGGAGGTGGGGGCTGTGGAGGACTTGGTTCAGCCTCCGTAGTGTGTTAAATGTAGTGGCCAGAAGGAGTTCTTTGACATCACTGGTCAGATGCTCCTTCATGGTCACATGACAAGCCCCGACTGCAGGAGCTTGTGGAAGGAGGAGGGGCTGTGTGTGCTGGCCAGCAACCCAGTGAGGAAGGACTACACAGGACCTGGACTGCACAGAGTTTCATAGTGAGCAGGTAAGGGGCAACATATGGAGCTTGTATATGAGGGGGACAGAACAGGAGAGGATCCATTCGGTCTCCGTTATGCAGGCCATAGACTTCTATTATGACGGAATGAATAACGGAATGTCTCTAAAGGCATTCTGTTATGCATTCCGTCATGGAATTGCGTTTTGGTCCGTGATAACAGAATACATAACGCAATTCTGCTTTTACCTCAACCTGAACATGAATTTCAAAATATGACATTCGCTCATCCCCAACAGTGATGTTATGTCCATGGACTGTATGTTGGAGGGGCTGAAGGGAGGGAAGCGATGATATTTCGCCTATAGGTAGGGATGAGTGAACTTCTGTTTTCAAGTTCGGCGTACAAGGTTTGGGTTATCTAAGAATTTCGTTATGGATTCCGTTACGACGGACTATAACTTATGGTCCTTGGTAGCGGATGGAATGGAATTCTTAGATAACCCGAATCTTGTACACCAAACTTGAAAACAGAATTTCTCTCATTACTACCTATATGCACATGGACCCGAAAAATGGCGATGTGAGGATGGTTTAAGTAACAGTCGTCAGACGACCATTTTTATAACCAATTAAAGTCTAAGGGTCACACGGCTGTTTCTTTAACGGCCAAAGAATAGCGGCTGTCAGAAAGTAGGGCATGTCGTGGGATTAAGTGTTTTGTTATTTATGGGTGGAGTTAGAGGCATGGCCTAGTACAGGAAAAATTTGCCGCATAGTGTCCCTCTTTCCTCTTTTCAAAAATTGGGAGGTATGCATGCTGACTGTTTCTCCAGCATCCATCAGTATTACCTGAGATTGAAGCAGGAACATGAAGCTACATACAACAGTCCAGAATAATCTACAGCATGTAGCTGCTGGCCAATAAAGGAAGCAATGCAGGAGCGCATGGAAGGTAGAATTGCTGTAACAGTGGATGGGACATAATGCTGGTATTACTCTCTGCAGTTCACGTCTAACAAATGGGCCTTTAATACAATGAATAATACAGTATCCTGATGATAGGTGTAACTGTTGTTTCATTTTTTTTCCCCAAAAGTGTAGGGAGTCATTTAATTCTGTAAGCTTTTAATTAAAAAAAAAAAAAGTCCCTAAAGTGTCCCCTTCACCCTTCACAACACTGAGCACTGTATGCTGTATACGAACACCAGAAACGTAGAGAAGCTGGCTTCTCAACCTGCCTTTTATCTCCCTCCCCAGTGCCTCCCTACATTTGAGGTATAGATACAAAAGCTTTCTTTCTGCCTGTTCCCTGTAAACTGGGAAGGTAGAGGGAATCATAACTGACAAAGTTTATAGGAACACAGGCAGAAGGAAAACTTTTGCTTCTGTAAGGACATCTATTCCGCAATTTTGTGGAATAGATGCGGCTCCGTTCACTTCAATGAGAGCGAGCAGCCGCGGCTCCACAAGAAAAAATAGAACATCTCCTATTCTTGTCCGCGGTAGCGGACAAGATTAGGCATTTTGAATGGGTTGCCAGACCGTGTGTTCCGCAAATTGCAGAACACACACTGGTTGGCATCCGTGGTATTTCGGATCCACAATACCACAGACATCTGAATGGCCCCTAAAGCAAATGTGTTTGTGTGTGTGTATGGGCGAGTGGTTGACAGAGAGAGAAGAGACAGACTGAGAAGCCTGCCTCTGCATGTTGACAGGAGCTGACAGGACATTATTGCCTCACTAATTTCACTTTTTTTTTTCACTGAAAAAGCTGGACTACATTAATATATTCTGAAACTATATTTGGTTATTACAAATTTGTCAGGTTCAAGTACCTTTTAACAGCGTCAAGTTGGTCTGGTGTGTAACTCTTGGCAGATTCTCCACCGGCCTCTCCATTTGCTGACGGGCTTGGTTCGGCTACATTTTTCCGGTGACGGGGCTTTGGAGGCTCTGTACCATTGGGCTGGCTGTTATTTGAGAGGGATTCCATGAGCTCTGTGTAAGACAAACATTGGAAGAGATCAAACAATAGAAACCAGTTCACGGAGACAGACAAATACAAGGACTCATTTCCCTGCCTATCCAGACCCCCATCCACTTCATGCTGTACTGTATACTACCCATCCACAACTACTGCAGGGTCAGTAACAAATCGTTCTAGGAGACAAATATTTCCGTACATATGGAGTGCCATGGAACATGTCATGATTGTGTCTTTCAGATTCATAAATAACCCAAGATTTGACCCGACCTGCAGAACTGGGCTCTAGTGATACACACAGATAAAGGACTACATATACAGAAGCTGAGAAGGATCACCTTAAAGGACTTGTCACCTTTTCCTTCATGTCTGTATTAGTAAATAACTGTATCCCACATTAAATGACCATCCTGGAGCATGTACTGTTAAGCCTCATTCACACGTCAGTGTTCCACGGACAGCACACGTCACCATTCATTTTAATCTATGTATTCACACATCAGTGTTTTACTAAGGTCCGTGTTTTTAGCATGGAAGCACGTTCTATCTTGATCTGTGTTCACGGATCCATCACACCCATTATAGTTTATGGGTCTGTGAAAACCACAGAAGCAACAAGGACGCCATCCGTGTTGCATTCGTGTCTCACGGATCATTGGGAAAGGGATGCTTTGATAATTATTTTTCAGCTGTGCAGTGTTAGTGAAACACAGATGGCACACGGACAGCAAAAAACGGACACATGGACCCAACACGGATCCTTCACAGACATCTTCATGGAGGCATCACCGACCACCTTCTCACGGATTTGAGCACAGACATGTGAACGAGTCTTTAGGACTATGTTGTGCCATTCCTCTATTCTTCCAACTAGAAGTGTATGAATGAATTGCCAACTGGGATGTGTCCCTGCACAGTCTGACACTGTATTACAAGTTCTGCCAGTGCTACACAGTGCAGGGACACTTCCCTAACTAGTAGACATGAGATAGGGTTATATGAAAAGATGTTATTGCATGGTGAATGCATGTAATTACTATAACATATATCAGGAGAGGAGACAAATCATTTTTAAGGATTTGTACATAATACGTGCACTAAACCCACTTTGAAGAAGAATGTTAAAAAATAAACTATTGGAATCAGCATAAAAACACTAAATGCAAAAAATACACTAGTATCAAAAAGCTAAGGAATAAATGTTCTTTGGTCGTAAGTCCTTTTAAACTAGATTACCCATTAACATGTATGTTCGGCTTGTCCAAAGGTACATTATATGGAGGGAGGCGTGGGTGAGCGACTGGTCAACACCTCCTCCCTGTGTAGCGCAAACGAGGCTTATCCAAAAAATCCAGCATTAGGGCTCATTCACACGAATGTGTGCTGCCTAGGTGACCGACTACGCCCGTGTGCATGAGGCCTTATCCTTCCTCTTCTACCCAGAGAACGATCAGTTAGGAATACCACAGATTACAGGCAGATCCCTATGAAATATAATATAATCCTGTGCACGGACTACACGCGAGGCAGCAGTCTGCTAAACCGTATGAATGGACATCCTCGACTGGCTGGGAACAGGTATCTGCAATATCAAGAGGGCGATAAGATTATGCTAGTCACTTCTGACAGCGATCATCCCCCCAGGGAAACAGAGCACTGGGCATGGTGAAATCTATAGAAGGAAGGGTCAACATGTTGGCTTTTAACAAGTTGATCCTTTTAATTTTCAAGGGGCCTAAGCAACGGCTAGAGGCATACTCTAGCACCCCCTTTAAAGGGAACATCCAGTTTTTCCTCTTTAATCCCCTGCCAGTTCAGCAGCTGACAATCTCCGCAGTCTATGGTACAAGCAGCCAGCACATGACTGCCGCAACCAATCAGTGGTCTCGGCAGTCACATGATGTATTATTTGGCATTATCACCCAGTGAAGGGAGCCATGATGCAATTAGCTGCAGCGGTCATGTAAAGGTGGTTTGTAAACTAAAACTGGAGTGTGTGCACTAGATCAGCAGGGGATTAAAGAAAAAAAACATGTTTTCTTTTTATTTTGCAGCATTTTTTTTTTAAAAGAAACTGGATAACCCCTTTAAACGGTTGGAAAACACGTAATTATCTGCATAAAATGTTGATGATCTTTCTTTGCTTACAGTCACATATTAACGAGACGAGCAGAAAACTGCAGACTGGATATTTAGCGCTCCAGCCTGAGCCAAGCAATTATCCACTACTGGAAAGGAATAGAATTGGAACAGAATCTTTGGATGTCGGTCCAAATAAACAGCTCATTACTGTGCCCACGGCTTGGATGCCTCTCATACACTAACGAGTTCTTTCCCAAACAGACCTGTAATTACAGTGAGCAAGACATCTATAGATTTTCATCATAAAAGTATGGGGTAGAAAATGTGATTAAAAAACACTTTCTATATCAGGAACAAACGTCATAGCGGTGAAAGAAAGTTTCTTCTGACTCCCCTTCCATCTTTACAGATGGCATGCACTCAGGAGCTGAGCGGGCACCATAGCTGGCTGCTTTACACAGAGGACACCCACTGGCAGAGTCCGGGAACTGGACTTTTAATCCTTGCAATGCCTTGGTCATGACCACGCATTTGAGTGGTAATTTACCAGGACCAGGCCGAAATGCTGAACGAATGGCCCCTCACAACAAGATTGCAGGAACTGTTCAGTCACTATGGCAGCATGGGGCTATAGTTAAAAGGGGTTGTCCACTTTTTTCTATAAATGACCTATCCGCAGAATAGGCCATTAATATTAGATCAGTGGGGGTCCAACTGCCAGCACCCCCGCAGATCAGCTGTTTGAAGAGAAGGCGGTGCTAGTACAAGCCCTGCCTTCTCTGTTTACCTGCTCGCAGTCACAACTGCAGCAATGAGCATTGCAACTCTGCCGTCCCATTCACTTCTACATGATGGCTCCGTCCTATTCACTTGAAGAGATGGGAACCGTCCCATAGAAGTGAATGGGGACGCCATTGTTGTAATTACACCTGCTCACCACTGCAGTTACGAGCAGGTAAACAAGAGCAGAGAAGGCAGTGCTCGATTGAGTGCCGCCTTCTCTTCAAACAGCTGACAGCGGGGGAGCACACACATTAGTAAGCATGTTCAAATCTATTAAAGGATAAATCACCCCCTTTAACCATTTTACTAATAAAGAAAAAATAATAATTGGCATGGAGGTGTCCAAAAATGGCCAAATGCCATAATGCAAAAAAAGAAAAAAGATCAAATTGCAATTTGTTTTTGTTTTTTTTTGGTTGCTGAAACCAGTTCTGAAAAAAAAGTTCTGAAAAGAGCCGAGCGAGTACACTTGTTTCTTTTTTTTTAAAATCCCACAGCATTGAATGGAGAGGACAACGCAGATGTGTGGTGTGCTCCTCCTTCACTTTGAAGGCCCTGTTCTAGAAATAGCAGCAGTTCCAAGAGGTGGGACCCGCATCAGTCTGAGATGTGTGACGTATCCTAGCAATATGTCATAAATGTCGAAATTGGACAACACCTTTAAAGGGGTTTTCTGTGCCTAGAATATTGGTGACCTATCTGCAGGATGGGACTAGAATTGGACTGAGCTTTGCCTAGACCCTTTGAACAACAAATGCAATGGCCTAGGTCAAACAGCTTCTAAATATGATGAAGTGGGGCAACTGTTACATGGGTGCAAAAGTCAGAAACACCTTGGGAACATTTACTAAAGTGTTATGGAGAAATTCTGATGCATCTCTCCTCACCCCCTACACATACAATGCTTAAATAAACAGTAAACAGATCAGATGAAGAAAAAATTGTGCCGTGATGGATTCAGAGGCACAAACATAGCTGCCCTTAGGGACTCAATTACACGACTTGCTAAGACCTTTAATGTTGCAGTTCTGCCTAATTTGCTGCGCTGGATAGAAAGAGAGTACATGTTTGACAGTCAGTCTTGTTAATAGCAGTATACAGAGCTTTAAAAATATGTCAAAGCTATTACACAGTAAGGGGCTGTAAACAATGTGTCTTTTCACGCAGTCGCCTGGTGGCTTTTTGCAACAATATCTGCAACAAATATTGCCAGCAAAAGAACGCTGTATGAATGACCCTTAACAGAAAACATTTACACTGGACCATTGATTTACTGACTGATCAAAGCATGGACAGAAAACCGTTTTCTTTACTTTCTGGCTACCTACAGCTGCCACTAGAGGGAGCTAGAGATGAGCTAAAATATTCTACAAAATCATTTAGTTCAATCAGGACAGTTAGAATCATTTTGTCCAATCAGCAGGCTTATGCTAATGAAGAAGCCTTGCTGATTGAACTCTGTAGAATCCTTTAGCTCATCTCTAGAGGGAACTTACTGCAAGCTGTTGTAGACTGACTCAATAACACAGTCTGCTCTAAAGGCAATTTAAAGGGAATCTGTCACCCTGATTTTAGGCCATTATCTACAGTAACACTATAGTACTGCAGATAAGGAGTCCGATGACTTTTTTTTATTTTCCTACTGCCCCCCATTCTCCCCACTGTCTGCTCTCAAAGCTGCACTGAAATACACAGTCAGAACTGAGGAGCTGTTCTAACATAATGGAGAAGACTGATGTGAGTGTGCACAGCAGTCCTGACAACGTATTTCAATGCAGCTGTGTGCACTGACAGCAGGAGAATAGAGGATAGTAGGAAAATCAAAATAGTGATCTGGACTCCAAATCTACAGTACTACTCATGTATTACTGTAGATAATGGTCCAACAACGGGTGGCAGATTCCCTTTAAAAAAGGACACAGGTCCATCAAGTTCTACCATGTCTATCCAGATGAATGCAAAAATCCCCATGAGATTGATGCCGTCTGTAAATATTCCTTCCCCCTGGATATGCATCTCATCTCCAGAAATCTAGTACATATTGTAATGTTTCTTGCGATAAAGGTATACAGGTCCATCATGAACTTGGTCAATGAATCAACCTTCATGTCAGGGCAGAGCATGCATAAAGGGAACTTTGCATTGTAGATTGCGAGTCCCAATGGGAACAGGCGAGTGACAACAATCTGTGTACAGTCCTGTGGAATATGTTGGCGCTATATTATTTAGTAAGATAAGTAAATCATGTGGTACCATAGTCTCACCGCTCTTCCAATAACCAATGTTGTAGAGAATACCCACTTGAAATGGTTACAGCCCTCTATTTGTATCTTTCTACTCGAGCACCTTTGTCTCTTAAAGAGGACCTGACATGCCTGTTTTAATAGCCTCATGCATTACTCATGTAATAACAATTCTGGAACATCTATTCTTATGACTATGCTGTGTCATTCCTTTATTATTTCTACCAGAAGTTATGAATGAATTCCTAGCAGTCTGCAGTAAGGGTACAGAGGGGAGGTAACAAGTTGTAGCAGAGAGTTTGTCCCTGCACAGTCTGAAAATGGCAGTACTGATTGGATAGAGTGTGACTGTGCAGGTACACCCCCCCAACTGGTTATCACCCCTCTGTACCATTACTGCAGACTGCTAGCAAATTATATCTTCTAGTAAAAATAATAAAGGAATGGCACAAGATAGAGTCATAAGAATAGATGCTCCAGAATTGTTGTTACATCAGGAATGCATGAAGCTATTAAAGAGGACCTCCTGACATGCCTGTTTTAAGTCTAAAAATGTAGAAAACAAATGATATGTTTGGTTGCATTTGGGAGCATTCTGGTGCTCTCACGTCATAAGCACTAATTAGGGGAGAACCCTTTAGAGACATTGCCAAGAATGAAAAAAAAATCTCACGGGGGCTAGGCCAGCATGTAAAACAAAAAAAAATAATATAATAATAAAAACATTCCAGCTTCAGCTCCTGACTTCAAGTGGTGACTTGCTGTATACATGTCACAAAAAAGGTGCAAATCGATGCCAGGCTTCCCCTACATTACACTTGCACCAAATGTATTATCACTGTCCGGCATTTTCATAAATTTGTTGCAAGTGGGCACAGCAACTCCAATCTAAAATCTAACCTCAAATACATGTCCAATAATAAAAATAAAAAAAAACCTTTGGTCACGATTTATCAAAATTGTTCTTGCCAGGCCCTGAGCTGCTGGAGGATGCAGGCCTCTTCATTAAAGAGGACCTTTCATGGGTCCAGATTTTGTTAACAATGTAGCCCGTTATGGAGGGCATGTGTGACTGGGGTCAGAGGACTTACTGCTTTTGCAGGGCGCTGCTCTGTTCACCTGCTGTCCCCCTGTAAAGTTCCGGCACGCGCTATGCAAATGATTAGCATCGGAACAGGTAGGAGGAGACGCCAATTAAACAGGGCTGTGGAGTCGGGGAGTCGGTGAACATTTTGGTGGAGTCGGAGTCGGTATAAATTGGACCGACTTCTAAAATATATAATAAATTGGTAAATTTAGTTCAGTGCAATAAGTGCTGAATATATTTTCATAAGAATTTGGGAACATGATGAAATATCCTATAAATGTCTGTTCTATTCCTGAACTAAGGATCTAGGCTTTCAGTTGAGATGACTGTGTGCTGCCCTTCATGTAGATACTCAGAAGTGATACTACTCCTCCGCTACAGATCAGAGAAAAAAAGGCACTGGGAAGGAATCGCTGCACTCATCTCAGAGCTACTAGAGAAAACAGGATTAAAGGGGTTTTCTCACTAGTTACAAAGATTAGCTTTCATCATAAAGGGACAGTTAAAACATGACAGTTGATTATCAAAATTAGGGTTATTCACTTTAGAAAAAAGACGACTGAGGGGAGATCTAATAACTATGTATAAATATATCAGGGGTCAGTACAGAGATCTCTCCCATCATCTATTTATTCCCCTAGGACTGTGACTGTGACGAGGGGACATCCTCTGCGTCTGGAGGAAAGAAGGTTTGTACACAAACATAGAAGAGGATTCTTTATGGTAAGAGCAGTGAGACTATGGAACTCTCTGCCTGAGGAGGTGGTGATGGTAAGTTCACTAAAAGAGTTCAAGAGAGGCCTGGATGTATTTATGGAGGGTAATAATATTACAGGTTATAGTTACTAGAGAGGGGTTGTTGATCCAGGGAGTAATTCTGATTGCCTGATTGGAGTCGGGAAGGAATTTTTTTCCCTAAAGTGGGGAAAATTGGCTTCTGTCTCACAGGGTTTTTTTGCCTTCCTCTGGATCAACTTATAGGAAAACAGGCCGAACTGGATGGACAAATGTCTTTTTTCGGCCTTATAAACTAGGTTACATTTTCTAAATACAGTGGTTGGTAGATTTTACTTTAGTCATGAACTATAGACAGTTCAGCAGGTCTCTCATTGTATACAGGTTTCTATGGTAATCTGCAGACTATTAAGACTGTTATCTGATTGGCTGAGAGCAGGAGTGACCGCACCCCCACGGAATCAAGCGACTGAGCTCTGAGTGATTACCTGCAGTAAGCAAAATGTGTTTTGAGGACTGAGAAGGATGCCTTTACCTGTAATTGTGTTAGAGATCACAACCTCCTGCTCTGTCAGAGTAAGTTAAAGAGGACCTTTCACCACTCCTGACATGCCTGTTTTAATAGCTCCATGCATTCCCCACGTACTAACAATTCTGGAACATCTATTCTTATGGCTCTGTGTTGTGTCATTCCTTTATTATTTGTACTAGAAGTTATGAATGAATTGCTATTAGCCTTCAGTAAAGGAACAGAGGGGAGGTAACCAGTTGGGGGTGTGTACCTGCACAGACTGACTCTAGCCAATCAGTGCTGCCATGTCCAGAGGTGTTCCACAAGAATTAAAGGAAAATAGAGGTGAAATTTTGGTAGATTATTCACGTAATTTTTTTCTTGCAACACAGCAAGGGTTAACAGCAAACTAAACCTCAATATACATTACTCTGATTCTGCAGTTTACAGAAATACCCCATATGTGGTGGTAAACGTCTCTATGGGTTTGGCAGTGGTCAGAATGAAAGGAGCGCCATACGGATTTTGGATGAAGATTTTGCTAGAATGGTTTTTAGGCACCATTTTGTAATTGAGAGACCCTGACGTACCCCTACAGTGGAAACTAGAGCTGGGCGATATGGCCACAAAAAAAAAAATCTCGATTTTTTAAAACTTTTATACGATTCACGATTTAAATCTCGATTTTCTCATGTTATTAAAAATATAAAAAAATAAATAAAAAAAAGCCTACTGTGCCCCCCACCAGACCTCACCTCAGCCCACTGTGCCCCCACCAGACCTCACATCAGCCCACATACCCCCATCAGACCTCACATCAGCCCACAGTGCCCCACAGTCCCCAGACCTCAGATCAGCCCACAGTGCCCCCATCAGACCTCAGATCAGCCCACAGTGCCCATCAGACCTCAGATCAGCCCATTATGCCCCATCAGACCCCACATCAGCCCATTATGCCCCATCAGACTCCACATCAGCCCACAGTGCCCCCATCAGACCCCACATCAGCCCACAGTGTCCCCATCAGACCCCACATCAGCCCACAGTGCCCCCATCAGACCCCACATCAGCCCACAGTGCCCCCATCAGACCTCAGATTAGCCCACAGTTAGTGCCCCCTTGAGACCTCAGATTAGCCCACAGTAGTGCCCCCTTGAGACCTCAGATTAGCCCACAGTAGTGCCCCCTTGAAACCTCAGATTAGCCCACAGTAGTGCCCCCTTGAAACCTCAGATTAGCCCACAGTAGTGCTCCCCTCAGGCCCTCAGAACAGCCCACTAGGCCACCATAAGAATAAAATTAAAAAAAAATCCCTTACCTGTCCTGCGCCGAGGCTGCGCTCCAGGTCCGGCGCTCCTCAGTCTTCTTCTCCCGGCGCTGCACTGTCACCTGACTGCGTGCAGCGTCAGGTCAGAGTGTGCGCACTACGTCCTGACGCTGTACGCGGTCAGGACAGTGCAGCGCGGCCCCGGAGAAGAAGAGGAGCGGCGGACACCGGAGCCGCGGCGCAGGACAGGTGAGAGATTTTTTTTATTTTATCTGGCGGGCGCCATTTTAGGAAAATCGTGAACTCGATAAAAATAAAATCGTGAGGCTTTCAATTGGCGAATTAATCGAATTAATTTTATTAATCGCCCAGCCCTAATGGAAACCCTCAAAAAGTGACCCCATTTTGGAAACTACACTCTTCAAAGAATATATTAAGGTGGGTACTAAGCACTTTGACCCCCTAAGCGTTTTACGGAATTTGGAAACACTTGGCTGTGAAAATGAAAAGTTTAATTTCTTCCAATAAAATGTTGCTTTATCCCCAAATTTTTCATTTTCACAAGGGGTAACAGGAGAAAAGCACCCCATAATTTGTTACCCATTTTCTCCTGAATACGGCAGCACCCCATATGTGGTGGTAAACTGCTGTGGGGGCACATGGCAGGACTCAGAACAGAAGGAGCGCCATGTGGATTTTGCAGTACAGATTTTGATGGATTGGTTTGTGGGAGCCATTGTCTTTTGGCTCATTTTTTGCGGGATGAGGCGACGTTTTCATTGGTACCATTTTGGGGTACAAGACTTTTTGATCGCTTGGTATTACACTTTTTGTGAGTCAATGTGCAAAAAAAAAAATTAGCTGTTTTGACATAGTTTAAAAAAAAAAATAAAAATCTTTAAGCATTCACCCGAAGGGGCAAATCATGTGATATTTTTTATAGAGCAGGTTGTTACGGACGCAGCAATACCCAATATGTCTATTATTTTTATTTTTGTTAAGTTTTACACAGTAAATGAATTTTTGAACAGAATAAAATGTTTGTTTTTATTTAGTGTTGCCATTTTCTGAGAGCCATATTTTTTTTATTTTTTGGGCAATTGTCTTAGTTAGGGTCTAATTTTTTGTGGGATGAGATGACAGTTCGATTGGTACCATTTTGGGGTAAATATGCCTTTTTGATCGCCTGCTATTACACTTTTTGTGAGACAAGGTGATCAGAAAGTCTGCAGTAAGGGTACAGAGGGGTGGTAACACGTTGGGGGTGTGTACCTGCACAGACTCTCTCTATCCAATCAGTGCTGCCATTGTCACACTGTTCAGGTGCACACCCCCAACTGGTTACCTCCCCTCTGTACCCTTACTGCAGACTGCTAGCAATTCATTCATAACTTCTAGTAGAAATAATACAGGAATGACACAACAGAGTCATAAGAATAGATGCTCCAGAATTGTTATCAACAGGGAATGCTTGAAGCTATTAAAACAGGCATGTCAGGAGTGGTGACAGGTCCTCTTTAATATTGTTTTGTGTACGAGTATCATCTTTGGACCTGAATCACTGGATGTAGTGGTACGTGTTTTGTAATGCACTTATTTTGCTGTATAGGTGTTGGTTTGGGGCAGGATTACCCATTAGTGAGCCCTGGGTCTCTATATGCTTTTGATGCCTTTTAAAGAGGACCTTTCACCTCTCCTGACATACCTGTTTTAATAGCTTCATGCACTCCCCATGTAACAACAATTCTGGAGCATCTATTCTTATGTCTGTATGTTGTGTCATTCCTTTATTATTTGCACTAGAAGTTATGAATGAATTGCTATTTGTCTTCAGTAAGGGAACAGAGGGGAGGTAACCAGCTGGGGGTGTGTACCTGCACAGTCTGAACATGGCAGCACTGATTGGCTAGAGTCAGTCTGTGCAGGTACACACCCCCAACTGGTCACCTCCCCTCTGTTCCTTTACTGGAGGCTAATAGCAATTCATTCACAACTTCTAGTGCAAATAATAAAGGAATGACACAACATACAGACATAAGAATAGATGCTCCAGAATTGTTATTACATGGGGAGTGCATGAAGCTATTAAAACAGGCATGTCAGGGGTGGTGAAAGGTCCTCTTTAATTGTCTTTAATCTTTCCCGGTCCTTTTTATGTATATTCTGTGAATTGAATAAACTGTGCTGTTTGGATTTACATTTTTGCCTGACTGCCCATTATTACATGCCAGCCGTGCTTCTCTTGTGTTCAGTATGTTATATTTTGGTGTGTATAGCTTTCGGCACTTTTTATCCTGTGGTGCCAGCCTGTTCTACTATTAGAGATTTTTTGCCAGTGTCAGCAAACAGTTAATGTATTACTTCACTATGAAGAAATACATGAAATATCCCAGAAGGAACGCCTAATACATCAGAAATTCCCCCAGGAGATGCTCTGAAACCTGTCTACCTGACACAGGTAAAATGGTACTGTAAAGCTGCGTGATGTCTCCATATACAAGTAATGGACTAAACTCATTTTCAGCATTTATAATGGTATCTCTTACTTGATTCAGTCACCACCTAACACACATTGTGACCAAGCAACATGGGGAGCCATAAGGCCTCTGCCAATACAACAAACACCTGATGAGACCAGGCTCTCTCCTATGTTTGTGGTTGGGATACCACCTATGTCAGGCATGGCCAACCTGTGTCTCTCCAGCTGTTGTAAAACTATAACTCCCACCATGCCCTGCTGTGGTCTGAGAGGTGTAGATGGTCTGGGCATGCTGGGAGTTGTAGTTTTGCAACAGCTGGAGAGCCTCAGGTTGGCCATCCCTCACTTATGTCATCTTATTCTTATGTGAAGTATACAAACAGCCCCTCTTCCCCCGAAAATATATACATTTTAGGCATATTCACAGGATAAGCCATAAATATCTGACAGAAGAGGGTCTCTGACGTGGGAGACGCAACTAACAAATATGGGGCTCCATCACACGCCACCAGGAACAGAGAACTGGCTCTCTCCACCTCAATAGAACTTCTCAAAATATTTGAGTGAGCTTACTCCAGGCCATCACTGCCGCCAGAGGGGGAAGGGGGTTGAGTAACTCATTTAGAGCATCACATCTCTGGCATTGTGATCCGGCAGCCAGTTCTGGCAGAGAATGCCGGTAATCGTCTGGACATAAACTGCAGCGTCCAGTGGATTCTGTCCGGCAAACTTTCAGCAGAGTGGCCGGATCTCCTCCAGAACCCATTATAGTTAACGGGGCCGGTGGGCATTCCAGATCCATCCAGCAGTGCAGGATGTGGGGAATTCTGGCAGGCTGTTCTCTATCGGAATTGCTGCCAGACATGTGACACCAGCCTTACCAATGTAATGCACTTCTATGGGAATCCTTATCTAGACCTTTCAAGAGAACAACAGACCTTTCATGCTGTTATTCCTATTCTATACCTACTATTATCATGAGGATTACCCTTAAGATAACATCTTCCCCTCACATCAGCAGTAAACTGGGTTACATATCTATATAGGAGTTTTATCTCTCTGAGCAGACTGCTATAAAAGGACAATATTATACCTTCAAGAGAATTTTTTAATGATTGCATTTGACTTATTTTGGGTTACAAATCATTTTTTCAATTGGTCTTATTAAAGTGTTCTAAACTGTCTGGTGGTTCACTTTGTCTATGGCCAGTCTTCCATCATAATACAGTTCCCCTGGACTGACAGGTCTCGTTAGGGTCCATTTACACAACCGTATTTAAGGGTCTGCATCCGTTCCGCAATTTTATGGATTGGATGCGGACCCATTCATTTCAATGGGGCTGCAAAAGATTCGGACAGCACACCGTGTGCTGTCTGCATCCGTATTTCCATTCCGCAGGCCCGCAAAAAAATTTTCTTCATAGGGCTGGCCATGTGTGTTCCACAAAATGCACAGTGCACATGGCCGGTATCCATGTTTTGTGGCTATGCAGTTTGCAAACAGAAAATGTGCCCTTAACGTAATGCTGCTCAAGTGCTGTCAAGAAGCATGGTATCGCAGTAGATGCACTAATCAGATATCCATAACCACATGCTGACTGTGAAAGTAGTCTTACAAAAAGATTCTGTGAAACACCCAATGAAGACTGAAACGCAAGACTCTGTTAAATGGTCCCGCATAGTGACTGCCAAGTGCAGGGAGCAAACCAGCAGCCCAACAGCACCCCATGTAATATAATAATTTCACAACCATGCTACCATGTTCCTGCAGGTGCCATCAGCAGAATACAAGCAGTTTCCAGCAGCGGCAGAACACAGACTACTGTAAACATCAGCATTCTGGTGACTTTGCCCTTTTACAGCTGGAGTTTTACTTCTGTAAAATTTACATCCAACTGCACAGAAACAACGTAACCTACAGTAACGGGAAAAAGACATACACAGGCCTGAGACCCAAACCTGGCCGAGCTGCAAGTGGGTCACACTGTGATATAACCATATTCCAGGGCTTAGAGCACATACTCAGCTGATTCACAAATGTCTGTAATCCCTTACTGGACAAATGTGCAAGTTAATTATTCACCGCAGCGGCTGCCCGATAGGGTGGCCAAAATGTGCCATGACGTTGAGAATACAAAAGGACCACTATACGAACCCACATTTTTATATCGTTCCAACACATCTAAAATAAAAAGCAGCATTGTGAATAGGATTAAAAGTCCTCTACGGTTTTCACTGAAACCATTTCCAAAGTTGACTATTATTATTTTAGATATTTCTCCCAGCCATGACCGATGTTCGGTCCAAAAAACATGGATCCTTCCAACATGGATAGCCTCCACGCGGAGCCTTTAATAGAAAAGGCTATTCTCATTCCTAAATATGGACAAGAATCAGGCACGAGTTGTGAATAGTCCTATTGAACTGAACGGGTCAGTGAACTGTTTAAAAAACGGATTGCACATGCAAGAAAAACACGGTTGTGTGAATAACCCTTAGGGCGCTAAACAGGTTCTCCGGGATTTTGACACTGATTGCTTATCCTCAGGATAGGTCATTAATATCAGATCGGCGGGGGTCCGACTCCAGCACCCTGCCGATCAGCTGTTTGATAAAGCTGTCGTGCTCACCGTGTCCTCCTCACAGCTTTACCAAGCATCATTGCAGCTCAGTCCCATTCACTTGAATGAGCTGCGTCTAGACAACGTGACCAATGAATGTGACATCACATGGAAGAAGCTGGAGTACCGCAACCACTTCAAACAGCTGAACAGTGGGGGTGTCAGGAGTCAGATCCCTGCCAATTTGATATTGATGACCTATAGTGAGGATAAGCCATCAATATCGAAATCCTGGAGAACCCCTTCAAATAACCATTGTGCAAAGTCTAGATAGAGCAGCTCTTTTCTAAGCAAATCTGCATCAAATCTATGATATCTGCTGCATCAGAATGGGCGGAAATGCAATTCCGCCAAAGTTTTAGGAGTTCTGCTTTTTAATGGTGTTCCTTATGTGGTAAAAATGACCTGTGCAAAAGTTTTTCTTGTGCTTTAATACTGGGGGAAAAAAAAAAAAAACTCTGGAAAAAAATATTTTTTTTTTCATCCCCATATTCTGACCTCCATAACTTTTTTTATAGCCATATTTATGGGGCTGTTTGTGAGCTGATTTTTGTGGGATGATTTGTAGTTTATATTGATACAATTTTTAATGTTTAAGACTTTTTGATCACTTTTTATTCAATTTTTGGGAGGTGAAGTGACAAAACATGGCTAATCGGTAATTTTGATTTACTTTCTGTTATGCCATTCGCCGTATGGGATAAATATTTTTATATTTTAATAGAAGGGGCGTTTTCTGACACGGCAATGCCCATGATGTTTATTTTTTTTTTATTCATTTTTTTTTTTTTTTTATTTGAGGGAAACTGGGAGGGTTGAATTTTTATATTTTTTAAAACAATTTTTTTTTCAAGTCAACCTGGGTGACTATAACATGCAATGATTGGATTGCATCTTGTATTCTATCATTTATATTTACGCATTATCAAATATCAGAAAATAAAAACAATTGGAAAAAAGGAGGTTTGTTACTATAACATGGCTGTTGCTCATATTGTGGCCCACAATATGCGGACACCGTCTGTGTGCGCCCCACATCACGGATGCGGACCCATTCACTTTAATGGGTCCGCAATCCGGAGCTGCGTTGCTTCTGTGGCGTTTCTGTCCGTGCCTCTGCACCGCAAAAAAATTGTTTTTTACGATGCGGACGGATCATGGACCCATTCAAGTTGAATAGATCTGGATCCGTTGCGGCTGCCGCACGGATGGGGCCCGTGCATTGGAAACTGCAAAGTGTGGTCCCCAAAGCAGGGATCGGCTGCACAACGGCTGTGTGCAAGAGGCCGGAGTTAGCATTTTTGGTGACACATTTCCTTTAAATATTAATCTGCCCAACCCTTTCTTCCCTTGCTGATCCAAGTTCATGTTAAAAAAAATAAGGAGGTGGGCAGGGTGGATCTCATCAAACTGTTGAGCCCGAGCAAGTACAATGTAACGGTTCTAATGATTTACAGAGCGCCAAAAGAAGATGCAGGAGATCCAGTAACATGAAAGGGATAGGACTAGCAGACAACGCCCAGTGCTGGGGCCCTGGAATGTGTATTTTCTAATTAGCAGCCTATAGAATAATTAAAGAAGAACTCTCGCAAAAATTTTTATTCTCTGACCTGTTAGAAAGATGCATGATATAATCTGTAGTGATTGTCATTTTCTTATCAGTGACTGTTTCTGTGAGTAAAAACCTCTCCTTATTGTAGCTGGGTCATGTGACCAACTCCATGACCTCCAACTGACCCAGGACAGAAAGCCAGTAACTGCTCTATTCATTCCTATGGGAGCCTCACTTTCAGTCTCATAGGAATACATAGAGAATTAGACTTCCTGTCCACACATAAGTCTATGTGTGAGTTGGTGGGTCTAATTGCTGTTCACATGACACAGATAAGAAACTTCAGGATCATATAAGTCAGAAATTCAGACACTGGTGAGAAAATGACATTCACTACAGATTACTTCATGTACAGTTCTAGCAGGACATGGAATAAAATTTTTGTCGGGAGTTCTTCTTTAACAAAATGTTACGAAGTAATTGGAAATTTGCGTAAGTAAATAAGGCAGCACAATGGTGCATGATGTAACAATGGGTAATTTTCACAGCGCCAACACACGAAGACAATGCAAAGCCTTAAGGTCCTTTTACACGGGCCGATTATCGGCCGAAAAAACCGTTCCTAGGAACGCTAGTGCCGATAATCGGCCCGTGTAAAAGTGGCCCTAATCAGCCGACGAACGAGCAAAACGCTCGTTCGTCGGGCTGATTGGATCTTTTGTAGAAACCAAAAGATCCCAATCTGTCGGGCGCACATCGCCCTGTGTAAACAGGCGATGTGCGCCTGACAGTATGGAGCTTTCCGGCCGCACGAGCGATACAGCGATCACTCGTGCAGCCCGGCGCTCGATTCGTCGGGCCGTGTAAAGGCTCCCTGCCCGAGCGCGATATCGCTGATCGGCGCTCGGGCAGGAGAGAATAATCGCCCGTCTAAAAGGGCCTTTAGAATGGAAATGAAGCTAGAAATCTGCAACATATGCTGTGAATTTAAAATATAAAACACCTGGGGGTTAGGCTACTTTCACACTAGCGTTTTACAATTCCGGTATTGAGCTCCTTCATAGGGGCTCAATACTGGAATAAAACGCTTCAGTTTTGTCCCCATTCATTGTCAATGGGGACAAAACTGAACTGAAGAGAACGGAATGCTCCTGAAAGCATTCCGTTCCGTCTTCAGACTGGAGAGCAAACCGCAACATGCTGCGGTTTTCTCTCCGGTCCAGGCATCCGCACCAAGACGGATCCGGAATGATCCCCAACGCAAGTCAATGGGGATGGATCCGTTTGGATGCGACACAATGGTGAACGGATCCGTCACCTGCACACATACATACACAGACATACACATAAACATACACAGACATATACATACATACATGCTCCCCGGCAGGTCTCCACAGCGCAGGAGGAGCAGGAGCAGGACGGCGCGCACATAGGACGATTCCACCTGGCGCCCAGCAGAGGACGCTGTGGGGAATCGTCCTATGTGCGCGGCGTCCTGCTTCTCCTGCGCTGTGGAGACCTGCCGGGAGCATGTAAGTATGTATGTGTATTTGTATGTGTGTGTCTGCACTGTGTGACATGTGTGGGGCCGGAGCGCGGTTCCGGCCCCACACATGTCCTTGCGGCAGCACGGATCCGACGGCACCCTTCATCTGCCGGATCCGTGCTGCCGCTACACTTTCTGCAGTGTGGATGCTGATAATGCTGTAGATTTTTTGCACATGGACGGACATGTTAGGCACCTTTCACACGAGCAAGTTTTCCGCGTGGGTGCAATGCATGACGTGAACGCATAGCACCCACACTGAATCCTGACCCATTCATTTCAATGAGTCTGTGTACATGAGCCCTGGCCCCATAGAAGTAAATGGAGCTTCAGTGAAAAACGCATCGCATCCTGAAGCAAGTGCGGATGCAATGCGTTTTTCACAGATGGTTGCTAAGAGATGTTGTTTGTAAACCTTCAGTTTTTTATCACGCGCGTGAAAAACGCATCAAAACGCATTGCACCTGTGCGGAAAAAACTGAACAACTGAACGCAATCGCAGACAAAACTGACTGAACTTGCTTGCAAAATGGTGCAAGTTTTCCTGAACACATCCGGACCTAATCCGTCACGCTCGTGTGAAAGAGGCCTTAGGCTACATGTGGCCGTACCCTAACAGACGAGATTCAAAGGCGTGATACAAAACACCTTAGGCCTCTTTCACACGAGCGCGACGGATTAGGTCCGGATGCGTTCAGGGTGAGTTCAGGAAAACGCGCACCATTTTGCAAGCAAGTTCAGTCAGTTTTGTCTGTGATTGCGTTCAGTTGTTCAGTTTTTTCCGCGTGGGTGCGATGCGTTTTGATGTGTTTTTCGCGCGCGTGATAAAAAACTGAAGGTTTACAAACAAGATCTCTTAGCCACCATCAGTGAAAAACGCATTGCATCCGCACTTGCTTCAGGATGTAATGCGTTTTTCACTGAAGCCCCATTCACTTCTATGGGGCAAGGGCTGCGTGAAAAACTAGAGTTAAAAAAAACTAGAATATAGAACATGCTGCGTTTTTCACGCAACGCAGAACTGATGCGTGAAAAAACGCTCATGTACACAGACCCATTGAAATGAATGGGTCAGGATTCAGTGCGGGTGCTATGCGTTCACGTGACGCATTGCACCCGCGCGGAAAACTCACTCGTGAGAAAGGGGCCTTAGAGTATGTATGCTGACACAGAAGGCTGTACATCACGGCCAGGGGGAGCAAGGTCCATCTCGCTCCAGACTCAATGTGGACAGAGAAGCCCCATGAGCAAAGGCTTAAAGGGTTTCTGTCACCAGAAATCACCCTATTAAACCAAGTGTCATTTACAATGAGCAAGTGACACTTGATGACAGTAATGTTAGTCTCATATTTCTCCGTCCAGCAGTTTAGCCAAAAAATACGTTTTTATAATATGCAAATGACCTCCCCTAGGTGCAGTAGGCGTGAACCTGCACCTAGGAGAGGCCGTAATAACGCCTCTTACCCCTCCTCCGTAGCGCTGATTGACAGGGCCGGGCAGCCAGCTCTTTCGGCTCCCGGCCCTGTACGATCCCGAAATCCCGCACCTGCGCACTGCGGTAGTACATCCGCGCACGAAGGAGCCGGGACCCGGGCGGCAGCCGGCTCTCAACGCGAGTGCGCGGATGTACTACCGTAGTGCGCAGGCGCGGGATTTCGGGATCGTACAGGGCCGGGAGCCGAAAGAGCTGGCTGCCCGGCCCTGTCAATCAGCGCTACGGAGGAGGGGTAAGAGGCGTTATTACGGCCTCTCCTAGGTGCAGGTTCACGCCTACTGCACCTAGGGGAGGTCATTTGCATATTATAAAAACGTATTTTTTGGCTTAACTGCTGGACGGAGAAATAAGAGACTAACATTACTGTCATCAAGTGTCATATGCTCATTGCAAATGACACTTGGTTTAATAGGGTGATTTCTGGTGCCAGAAACCTAAAGGGTTGACCTCCTTGAAGCATTACTTACCTGATCCCTGAGCTCAGGTCAACATCCGCTTTGTCACCGCTGCAGCCAATCGCCGGGCACAGAGGTGTCCCCTTGCATCATGTCGACTGGTCACGAGACGCAAAGGAAGCAGGTCATCGCCGGTGCCAGCCACTGACTGCAGCAGTGTCAAAGCAGATGTTAGGTAGCATAGACAAGTATGCTTCCAACACCTCCTCCTCTCCCCAACGCCTTTAAAGTGTCCAACGCCTTTAAATATTTTATTACACAGTTATGTGCTTCCCAGGATGCTCTCAATCCACTGCATGCTCTTACTGACAGATCCAAGCATGGAAAGGGATGCGAGCGAGTGATGGTAGTGAAAGTATGCAGCGTGCAACCACCAATGGAAAACCACCAGGCTCCCAGTGTGAATCCAGACCTATAAAACCAACAAGGGCATAGAGAGCAATATAGTTGGGGGATCTGTCCTCATCAGCACTGACTGGACATGCTTCTGTCATCGGACTACAAGCATAGTATAGGAACAGGTCCTCGCTTCAATCAGCCTCAAAAAGTGCCTTTTGGCTAAGAGGAGATCAAAGAATACAGCAGATGAAATTATACATCCATGTGGGGTGCTTATCCCCTGCCTCTCAACAGTGACTGATGGGGCTGCCTACTGGGTATACAGATCAGCTGTCTGAAAAGGCACCAGGGCTCCTATTTAGTGCGCGGCCTTCTCTCCCCGCCAGGGGCGTAGCTATAGGGGGTGCAGAGGTAGCAGACGCTACCGGACCCTGGAGCCTGAGGGGACCCAAAGACCCTTCTGCTGCATAAGAAGACACACAGAGCACTAAGGGAAGGGGGGCCCAAGCTGAACTCTTGCACCAGGGCCCATAATCCTTTAGCTACGCCCCTGCTCACCAAGTACATCGCTGTACATTGTATAGCGGCATTAGAAACATATAACGTGACCTGCAGAAGGGAAAATGCGCAGTGCACACGGCCGGTATTTGTGTTTTCCGGATTCGTGATGTGCGGACTGCAAAAATGCATACAATTGTGTGCATGTGGCCTTAGGCTACATTCACACAACTGTAAGTGTTTTGTAGTCCGCAAATCGCAGATCCGCAAAACACGGATACCGGTTGTGTGCCTTCCACAATTGAATGCAGTTGCGGACAATAGGACATGCTCTATATTTTTTGCGGTGCTGCAGAACGGAACAATCTTTTGCTATCCCATTGAAATGAATGGGTCCGCTAACGGATGCGGATCCATTCATACAGTCGTGTGAATGCACCCTTAATGCTGTATTCATTGCCATCTGGTGTTCCCCGTTATCAGCAAGTGCAGGCTGAGGATAGTCTGGCCATATACTGAGACCCTCCAGGTACACATTTCTATGAGCAGCGGTCCGTGTCCTGCTCTTGTGGGCACTCTGGCTACTGAACAACCCAAATTGATGCCTAGTGCCTATGTGTGTGTGGCCTAGGCCTGCTATACACATTCAGGCCTGCCAATATTACTGCCACTCTTAGGCTATAACTGTACTCAGCAGATCACAGGCCGTGAGGGATTGTGGGGGATGTAGTCCGCTCGTCATTCTGCATTCAACCTCCTAACCATACTTTCTCAGGTATGGCCCAGTAGTAAGACCACCACAGCGTCAGGTTACATACACAGGACATGCAGGGGAGCGGACAGCGGAACACCCGCACTACGATATGTAATACCCAGCAACACTACGTGGTGAAACCCCAGTTCCCATCATGCAGCTGTCAGCAGCTAGATTTCCGCACTGTAGTCACTAGGTATGCCACAGACCTGACTAGATAACCTCAAGTTCTATAAACCACCGCCTCATGATAATACTACACTGCCCGACACTAGGCCTCAACAGAAAATACGATCTGCAATGTAAAATCACTGTCCTAGCCAACATAAAAGAGACCCCTACACCGCCAAGAAACTACATCTCCTAGAATCCTTTGCGCGATAAGCAGCGTAGGCTCATGCGCAGTCCGGATATGTGACGCAACAGCGCCCCAGAGCCAGCTCTCCCCCCACCCGTCGAATCTCCGGTTTCCTTATACCGCTCCTTACCCCGCGCTCTGTCGGTGGGAAACAATCTCTGAGCCTTCTCCAGGAACCGCAGTGCCTTTTCATTGTTCTGGAGTTTGATGGCCTGTATGGCAATGCTTATACAGCGCTCCGCCTCGTCCCGGTTTGATTCCATTGCGGAATCACTGCTAATAGGAACTGGTGGGCGGCGCTCCTCAAGCGCGTCATCAGGAATTTGGCGCTGCTTGATGACGTCAGACACTGTTAGGCCCAGGAGACGGGCAAGCGCCCAATAGCAACGAAGCTGTCATCTTACTGCCAGTGCTTTGGCAATGCCAGTCATGTGCTCCACTAGGTTTTAGTAATGAACGTTTATACAGTTTTTCAGAATTTTCTATACGTTTATTTACACTATTTTTACATTTTTTATTTTTTTTTGTAAAAAATAGAACACTTGCCACAACATTAGTCTTATCATTCCTGCCCCATATAACACTCTCAATACCACCCTATGATTCCTGCCAGTGCTAAAGCAGCACCCTGTCTTTAAAAAACGACTGGTCCACTCTCCTGACAGGTCTGTGTTAGAAAATACTAGTATTTCTGCTGAAATAACAAAGCTGGAGCATATTTTCTTCGAATTTAGCCATTCCACTCTTATTCCTCCTATAAATATATGGCTAAGTTGACAATGGGGGTGCCACCATTCCCTTTGTCAATAGTTTTTCCCTACTCATTGGTAACACCCAGTTGTCAATTGTGTCCTATATTTCTAGTAAGAGCAATAGAGGACCAGCACAATGCAAAATGCTTCAGAATTGTTATTTTATGGAGAATATCTTCACCAAAACAGACAAGTCTAGAGAGCTGACAAATCCTGTCCTGTGCCGTAGATGTATGGTGCAGGTGGAAAGCCATTCCTGCAGGCGTCCGTTACGCTAAGAGGCTAAAAGCCTCGAAAACCCATTTAATAAATCTCCCCATACAGTTCTAAGTCTTCCGTTTAAAGGGATTCTCCAAGACCGGGAACCCCTTTTCATGTAGACAGATATGATGCAAGGATTCAAAAAAAAAAAAAAAACTCACCTGTCACTGGCGCTCTGGTTCTAGCACTAAGCTCGCTTCTCCGGATCAGAAGTATGATATGGCATCTACATGCCCATAACCTCTGCTGGCCAATCGGTGGCGGCAGTCATATCACCACTGAGGTCATTGATTAGCTGTCAGCGGTAACGTGCATGTAGAGGGCACTTCACACTTCTGCTCCTATGAGGACTGGAAGCAGAGATGACAGGGCGTGCCAGTGACAGGTGAGTCTTTTTATTTTAAACCCCTGCACCACCATATTAAAAGGGTTTCCTGGGATCCCTTGATAAAACTCCAACACTAGGGGGAGCACAGCGCATAGAAATTTATACAGATATGATTTAACTGAATGGAAGCTGTAAACCCTAAGCATTGAGCTGCCCCTACTGGTGGCTGAAGGAAAACGCTGTGTATTTATGTCAGGAAGCCGATGAAGGAGTTCAGTCCCCAAGCCTCCCCTCACTACAGGCCCCATAGCCACAGTTTGGTTTGTCTCTATGGCGAGTACAGGACTGCGCTCAGGCAATCATTGGTCACCCGCCTGAGCCAGTGATTGAGCGAATGGGTTTTTCCTGTTGTTTCTGGTGAAGAGCAGCGACCAGACATTGGTGACAGCATGAGTTCATTTTTATTTTTATAGAGTCACTGTACTTTCACACAACTTCATTTCATTTAATGAAAGGATGGTGTAAATATAACACTTCTAAATCATTGCATTTAAAAAATAAAAAAAACTGTAAAGTCATTGCCACTATCGGTCTCATAGCAAATATCCATCCCAAAAAGAGACACAGAATACAGTTCACAGGAAATGGGGGCGTGTCAGAGCTAGCTGAGATCCTGAGCCTGATAAAAGAACTGCTTGTACACAGCTTTAGAAGATCATTGGAGACTCCTGTGTGTAAGTGTGGCAGCAGTGCCGGCAGAGTCTACAGAAGGGAGACACCCCCTGCTTGTGAGTGAAATGTATCTAGCTGTGCAGCTGAAACAGGGATTTGGATGACATTAGGGGGCTCCAAAAAAGACAGATTTCTTCACAGTTATAATTGTACAAAGAAGGACAGCCAATTTGCAAACTTATTTTAAAAACTCAGGTACGCTTTAAACCTTTGTGGCCTTTTTATGTTTGTCTAGAGAACCCCTTTAAAACATTTTTTTTAAACGTAATAGAACAAAATATACTGATTTTGAATTCTGATTATTACCCCTTGAGAAAGATGACCATGAAACGCACGTCGAGTAGTGAGATGGTAGTCCGTTGTGGCGCTGATGTGTCTTATGGGTTGGTATTTTTTGTAATTTGTTTTGCACTTGGTTTATTTTCTTTATATATTATTAATTCTTTTTATGATTTGGGTATTCCTTTGTCTTCCTTTTTGGTGCAGGATTTGTGTTTTTATCTGTTCCTAGTATGAATTTTACATTTTTTAATAGTGCTATTCATAATTATTGCCATTTGACCGCCACCTCAAGTATGATACTTTAATTGTTTTACATTTTTTTTATTTCTATGACCTTTTCTTGAATATAGTTTTGTGATGAATAAAGTACTAATTTATTTACACTAAGTACTTCGCTATGATTTATTGTCCTATGTATTGTGTATCAGTATAACATTTATGAAAACGAAGAAAAAAGTTCAGCTCCTTAAATAGCAACTTCTTTATTTCAAGCGGTAAAATCCATTAGGAGTACAATATAGCAAGGACCAAAATTGTGGGGTCCGAAACGCGTAGACATATATTGTACTCCTGATGGACTTTACCGCTTGAAATAAAGAAGTTGCTATTTAAGAAGCTGAACTTTTTTGTTCATTTTCATGGGATATATTACAGCCGAGTCCAGGCTGTGTTCGTGCTCCAGAGGACGTTGTTTTGCAGTATAACATTTATGTATTTGGTACAGGGATTTGTCATTTTGGTAATAGGGAATGAGTTTTGGTTTGGTGTTCTTATTGATCTTCTATGTAGCTTCCTTTAAAATACATGTGACATAGCCCAACCCTGCAACAAAAAATAAAAGATTAAAAACACATAAAAACATCATGCGGCATGCCAAACGCTCTGCCTAACTCTAGGTGTCACATCATTGGCTTCTTACAGACCATTCTGGGCATGCATTCTCTAACTATTTCAAAAAACCTAATTGTGAATCATAGATAATAAAATAACATAATAAAACATTGTATTACTATTTAATATTACCCTACAAATAAAATATTGTATTATTACTCCATACTAACTTATAAATAACACAATGCATTACTACTCCATATTACGTCTAAATAAAACATCATCTTACTACTCTATACTACCCTCAAAACAAACCATTGTAATATTGCTCCATACTACCCTCTAAATAAAACATCTTATTACAACTCCATATTACCTCTAAATAAAAATCAGATTAATACTACTATACTATCCTATAAATAAAACATTGGATTACTACCCTATACTTCCCTATAAGTAAAATATAATCTTAGTTATCCATACTACCCTATAAACACATCATATTACTACTGTATACTACCCTATAAATAACACAATGCATTACTACTCCATATTACGTCTAAATAAAACATCATCTTACTACTCTATACTACCCTCAAAACAAACCATTGTAATATTGCTCCATGCTACCCTCTAAATAAAACATCTTATTACAACTCCATATTACCTCTAAATAAAAATCAGATTAATACTACTATACTATCCTATAAATAAAACATTGGATTACTACCCTATACTTCCCTATAAGTAAAATATAATCTTAGTTATCCATACTACCCTATAAACACATCATATTACTACTGTATACTACCCTATAAATAAACACATCATATTACTACTGTATACTACCCTATAAATAACACATTGTATTTCCACTCCATACTATCTTATAAATAACACATCATATTACTACTACATACTAACTTATAAATAACACAGTGTATTACTTTTAGACTTGCAGATGCAGGAAAAATGCTGTTTAATTCATATGCAAGTGCCCAGGGGCGGTGTTCAGTGTGAAGGAGCCCAGGCTGCTCTGCCTTCTTTCATGGTTACTCCTCCCTTCATTTGCATATGAATGAAACTGCGTTTTTCCTGCATCTGCAAGTCTAAAGAAAATAACAAAAAGTACCATTACATTGATGTGTAGGTGTGCAACAGAGCCATGTAAGCGCTGTGTATGGTCATATAGTGGTGACAGACTCCCTTTAATACTACCCTCTAAATAAAACATTGCATTACTACTCCATACTACTCTAGAAGTAAAATATCATCTTACTTATCCATACTAACTTATAAATAAACACATCATATTACTACTCCATACTACACTATAAATAACACATTGCAGTACTTACAGTACTTATCCAGGCCATTCTGAGATTGTTTTCTCGTGACACATTGTACTTCAGGAGTCGTAAATTTGAATCAATATATTTCACCTTTATGAAAAAATCCAAACTTTACCAAAAATTTGGAATCATTTTCAAAATTTTAATTTCTCTTCTTTTAAAACAGAAATTGATACCTCATAAAATATTTATTACTTAACATTCCCCATATGTCTACTTAATGTTTGCATCATTTTGTAAATATCATTTTATTTTTTTAGGACATTAGAAGGCTTAGAATTTTAGAAGCAATTCTTAAAATTTTTAAGAACATTTCCAAAACCCACTTTTTAAGGACCAGTTCAGTTCTGAAGTCAGTTTGTGGGGCTTACATAATAGAAACCACCCATAAATTACCCCATTTTAGAAACTACACCCCTCAAGTTATTCAAAACTGATTTTACAAACTTTCTTAACCCTTTAGGTGTTCCACAAGAATGAAAGGAAAACGGAAATTAAATTTCTAAATTTCATTTTTTTGGAAGATTTACCATTTCAATCCATTTTTTTCTGTAACACATCAAGGATTAACAGCGAAACAAAACTCAATATTATTACCCTGATTCTGCAGTTTACAGAAATACCCCACATGTGGTGGTAAACTGCTGTGTGGGCAGTCCTGTGTGGAAGGAGCGCTGTATGGTTTTTGGAGGGCAGATTTTGCTGGACTGGTTTTGACGCCATATCCCATTTGAAGCCCCCCACCCCGATGCACCCCCACAGTAGAAAAGTGACCCTATTTTGGAAACTACAGAATAAGGTGACAGTTTTATTTATACTATTTTGGGGTATATATGAATTTTGATCGCTCTATATTACGCTTTTTGTGAGGCAAGGTAATAAAAAAATGGCTGGTCTGGCATGGGTTTTAGTTTTTGTTTTTTAACAATGTTCACTGGACTACTTTTTCTGTTTGAGAAAAATTATGTTTTTGTGACTCCAAAATGCAATTTTTAAAAAAAAAAATTCTGCTGATCGTCTTGTGCAGGAAGAGTCGACTTTTTAATGGTACCATTTTTGGGTACATATGATTTTTTGATCATTGAATATTACACTTTATGGGGCAAGGTGACCAAAAAATTGGTTGTTTTGGCACAGTTTTAATTTTTTTAGGGCGTTCACCTGACGGGGTAGGTCATGTGATATTTTTATGGAGCAGGTCATTACAGATGTGGTAATACCTAATATGTATACTTTTTTTCATTTAAGTTTTACACAATAAAAGCATTTTTTGAAACAAAAAAAATCATGTTTTTGTGTGTTTCCATTTTCTGAGAGCCATTTTTTGTTAGTTTTTGGGCGATTGTCTTATGTAGGGGCTCATTTTTTGCAGGATGACGGTTTGGTACTATTTTGGGGTGCATATGACCTTTTGATTGCTTGGTATTACACATTTTGTGATGTAAGGTGGCTTTTTTGAATTTTTTTTTTTACTGCGTTTATCTGACGGGGTAGATTATGTAATATAGTTATAGAGCAGGTTGTTACTGACAACGTCCACGGCATCTGAGGTTGCCATTTAGGCCTTTCAGGGGGTATTCAGTGTAAAAAAAAAATACACACCTCATCCATTTGTTCGTGTAGAGGCTATCGCAGCCATCGTGATACAGGACACCGCACGAAATCTCAGGTGGTGATGACGTGTTCATGCTGGCCAGATGTGGTGATGTCATACATCACCCCGCACGAGATTTTGTGCGTTATCTTCAATCCGCAACGGCCTCTTCATGCTCAAATGGACGAGGTGAGTATGTATTTTTTTTGTTTTTACCACCATTTCAGGGAAAATTGATTCGTTACCACAAAGCGCGAGGAAATTCGGCTTTGCAGCTAATCAAATTTTTCATGAACTTTGGATCGAAGTCCATTTGTTTAACTTGATTCGCTCAACACTAGTTGTAGTAGTAGGAGAACGTGTTTTCATTAGCACTCATTCCTATAAAGCAGGTTAATTTCAATGTAGCCTCATGACATTGGTATAAAATAATCAGAATATATGTACTGTTTATTATATCAACCAGCAATACCAGCTATAGCTAGAAGACCTTATTAGTATACCAAATCTGCACATAATTATGAATCAGTGACAATAGCAGAGATAGATAGGGTTGCACCGGGTACCGAACGTTCGATACTTGATGGATACTTTTACACTCGGATCGATCCAATACCGGGATTTGCTACCTCGCAGCCTACTATCAGTTGGAGAACATGGTGTGCGCCACTGTCAGCGCGCATCATGTTCTCATCAGCCAGCACAGTGGAGAAGGAGGAAGTCTCTCCCTCTCCACTGTGAAGCTGCCGCTGGCCACCAATGACAGTAGCAATGAGGAGGAGGAGAGGAACTGTTGGCCACTGCCCCACCAGTGAAACCTCGTGCGGCACCTGAGGGGTTAATTGACGAGGTTCGGCGGGATCCCTGTCATTAAGGCCAGGTGCTGGCTGTGTGATACGGTCGGCACCCGATGCCCACATTTGTGTTAACGGGTTATTAACTTGCAAATAATTATATGCATTGGTGCTGCAGTGCGCCCCCCCAGTATTATAATCATTAGCGGCACAGCAGCCTTCCTCACCCCCCTCCCAACCCCAGTATTATATTCATGGGTGGTGCAGTGGCCACAGGCTCCCCTCTCTTCCTCCTCAGTATATTCTTTGGTTGCAGTGGCAGCTTCTGATTGGAGCCCCAGAGGTGAAATCGTGGGGCTCCGATCGGTTACCATGGCAGCTAGGAAGCTGCTGAAGCCATCCATGGCTGCCATGGTAAGCTTACTGCTGCTGTGTGCACAAAGCACAGAGCAGTAGGGAGAGTGTAAAATCCTATTCACCCTAACAGAGGTCTATTAGGGTGAATAGGACCAGGGTTCTAGCCCCTTAAGGAGGCTAATAGTTAATAAATAGAAAGTTTTTAAAAAAAAAAAAAAATTTAAAAAAAAACAGCAAAATATTAAAAGTTTAAATCACCCCCTTCCCAATTTTACATATAAAATATATACAAAATAAACATATTAGGTATTGCCACTTCCGAATGCCATAACAGAAAAAAATAAACACGCGTTTCGCCATTTTGTAGTCACCTTACCCCCAAAAAATAGGATAGGACTGTTCTATTATGGACCAGACATTCCATAAAATGCAGAATGAATGCTGCTTTTTTGGTGTTTTTTTCACATGGTATTGAGTATCTCAATACTTTTCTATGGTATCGAAATCGAATCGAAATTTTAGTATCGTGACAACCCTAATAGATAGATAGATAGATAGATAGATATAGTATATTTAAGTACAAAACTAGAAAGTAGTTTGCATTATTTTCATTTATTTCAATATAAATGATTCCAAGAAGGAGAAGCAGCAGAAAAATGAGGAAGAAAGGTATTTCATGCATTCTCACCATTTCCCACTAGAGGTCAGTGTTGTCTAATATCAGTGAAGGCATTAAAATAATTAGAACAAACAGAATTCCATATTCTGAAGAACACTGCAAAATTTTAAAGGGGTTTTCTGGTCCATCTATACCGATGGCCTGTCCTCAGGTTAGGCCATCAATATTTTCACTGAGGGTCCAACAATGCTCACTTTTACTGATCAGCTGTTCTGCAGTAGGCGCTGGAACTACAACTAAGTCTTCATTCAGACGTCCGTAAGTGTTTTGCGGGCCGCACATGGCCGGCTGTATAATAGAAATGCCTGTTCTTGTCCGTGGCTGCGGACAAGAATAGGACATGTTCTATTTTTTTGCGGGGTCGCGGACCGGTAGTGCGGATGCGGACCGCATCTTTTGCGGCCCCATTGAAAATTAATGGGTCAGCACCCGTTGCGGACACATTTCCAGGACGTGTGAATGGACCCTAAGTATACTGCCTGTAGTTAATTCAACACCAACGCGTACTGCAGCTCCTGACAACATAAGCAGTAAACATTGTAAATGACTTATAATGCTGCACTGATTGAAATAGAACCAGCTAGTAATGAATTGGAAAAATAATGGTTTAGCAGTGCCAGTAGTGTGATAAGGACAGGTTGTGAGTTATTCTTTTAGGTCAGGCTGCATCTGTATCTCCATTCCACGGCCAAAAAAAAAAAAAAAGAACATGTCCTATTCTACCTTGTAGGTATCATGGACAAGGATACCAAGGATATGAATGGTCTATTGAGGGCCAGATGTTCTGTAAAATACGGAACATACGCAGCTGGTATCAGTGTTTTGTGGACTGCAAAACACTGTACGACTGTGTGCATGAGGACTAAGGCTGAGGATTCCTGAACTCCACATAACTCCATGACAGTGGTCCTGGAGTCTAGAAGGGATGGTGTTGTCACATACAGAAATAGAGACGACAAGTGAGGGTAAAAATGTAAAAAGCTCTTTTGAGACATGGTCATGAGAGGTTTAAAGGGGTTATTAAACCCCTATAATGACCCTCCCCAATGCCCAGACACCTCATATAAGTTATCCTTACCCTGCTCCCCGACACCAGCATCTCTCCCGATTCCCCGTCGAGCCGATCAAAACATCTGGGGATGAGGGGACAGCCAATTACAAGCCATGATGGGGACAAGACTCCCTACTGCACCCTCACCCGGAGGCCCAACCCCGTTGCAGCCTGCTATTGGCTAGCCCCAACACACCAACCAACCAACCCCCCGTCGCCAGATGTTTTGAAGATGCAGTAGCGGCCGTGTGGGGGATCAGGAGGGATGTGGGTGCCGGGTAAATATAACCTACATAAGATGCCTGAACATGGGTGGGGGGTTATTATAGGGGTTTAAGGTTTTAAGGCTTTCTGCACATGTTGCAGATTACGTATGTTTTTTGCGCTCTGATTTTTGTGTGTGTGGAAAAAACGCAGCATAATACAGTACCAGCAAAGTGATCGAGATTAGACAAACCTCATATACACCTTACTTTTTTCTTCCATGCAGAAATTGACCCAAGATCCATTCCAGTTAACCCACACCACAGAGTGCACACAGTCGATGCCCATATATTGTGGACCCACCTTTTGCGGTCCGCAGTGCAGGCACGGAGCCCTTATGGTCATGTGAATGAGGCCTTAATTGGGGTTGTTTTAGCATTAAGTACATAGGGTGAGATTTATTAAGACTGACATTCCCATACGCCAGTTTAAGGCCCCTTTCACATGTGTGAGATTTCCGCGCGGGTGCAATGCGTGATGCGAACGCATTGCACCCGCACTGAATCCTGACTCATTCATTTCAATGGGTCTTTTCACATGAGCGATGTTTTTCACGCATCAGTTCGCCGTTGTGTGAAAATCGCAGCATGTTCTATGTTCTGCGTTTTTCACACAGCCCTGGCCCCATTGAAGTGAATGGGTCTGCGTGAATCACGCATTTGCGTGCGGATGCAATACGTGATTCACTGATGGTTGCTAAGAGATGTTGTTTGTAAACATTCAGTTTTTTATCACGCGCGTGAAAAATGCATCGCACCCGCGCGGAAAAAACTGAACGAACGTACGCGTGCGGATTGGTGCAGATTTTCTGGAACGCACCCTGAACGCATCCGGACTGAATCCGTGACGCTTGTGTGAAAGAGGCCTAAATCTCCCTGCGCTGGAGTAAAATGCGCCTAAGTAAGATCCCTCTTAATAAATTTAGCGCATCTCTGCCCCTCTGTGCACAAGAAACTCAAGTCTAGGGCAGCTTGTATCTGGTGCAGACTTGAGTTGTAAAATACGCCATTTTCTGGCGTAAGTGATAGTAAGTATGGCCCGGCCTGGCCCACTCCATTCCCTTTTATTGCTACTTTTGAAACCTCTAAAAGTCTTAAATTATGGCGCAAATATGGCATACATCATTTGCAACTTTTTTACGCCGTCCCTCCAACGAATCTGCCACATGTGAATTTATCCAAACAGCAGCTTGTGTAAAGCTGAGCGGCATCTGCCTAGAACTGGAAACCTAATGTGCTTTTTTTTTTTTTTTTTTTAATCACAGCATGCTCTGGATGCGGCATTTTTTCAGACGCTTTCCAATGGACAAACGCCAAGAATAAAAATGTAGTGTAGCAGCATTCTGAGAATTCACTGTTAAAAATGCCACAAAAAAGTGTGAAACCAGCCTCAGGGCTCATGCACATGAACATTGTTTGGTTCCACATCCAAGCTTCATTTTTTGCGGCTTGAATTCGGACCCATTCACTTCAACGGGGCCGCAAAAGATGCAGACAGCACTCTGTGTCCTGTCTGCATCCGTATGTCCGTTCTGTGGGGCGGCAAAAAAAATTAAAACATTAGAACATGTCCTATTGTCTATTTTGCGGACAAGAATAGGAATTTCTATTATGGGTGACCGTTTCTGTTCCGCAAATTGTGGAATGAATATGGACGGGATCCGCAATTTGTGGACCGCAAAACACAGTGTGTGAGCCCTTAGGGTGATGGAACACAGTGCAGTTCTGACATGCATTCAGGATGCAGTTTTTTTGGAGCTAGCTGGAATTAATTAAATCATTTCCACTATGCAGACACCAAGGTTTAATGAGGCTGCTAAACTGGCTAAATTGAAAACTGCATCCTGAATGCATGTCAGAACTGCACTGTGTGCCAGCACCTTTAGAATGCACACCCAAGGGTGCTTGATAATCCAATAGATGAGCTTAGATTGTCACCAGACTCATCCAACAGCTGCATTTCTTGGATCCACTGCTGCTCATGAGCCAAACTCACTGCATTATAGTGATTTATAATGCTGTGAGTTCCAACCTGATCATGGGTCCAGGGTCTCTTACTCACATCATGTGTGCATAGGACAGTAGATGCACGGTTTGGCTGGAAATCACAGCAGCATAGATCACTATGATGTGGCGAGTTGAGAAAAGCCATGGTTGAACTGGGATATATGTCCATCACACGGGTTGTGTTTTATGGACCACACATGACCGTTTCACAAACTAGAGCAAATGTGTTGTATATGGATTTAGCTGCAGACACACAACTATGTGCTGCGCTCTTATAACTATTGCTCAGTATCCTAGCTGCCTGATGCAATAAACTTCAAGCTGCTGAACTGCCTGTGCCGCAGTCTACAGGGAATTTCATGAAAAATATCAAAATATCAAAACTTCATTACAGAAGTTGTCTTTCAAACATTTGGTGTACTACCCTGAGATGTGTTATTAGAGCGTCAAATGGCGCTCAGTATATAAAGGCTCTAGAATCTTAAAGGTAACCTCTTGCATCTTTTAAGCTACATTACATTATAGCAGCATATTCAGACTGTTTGGATGTTTTTAATAGTCCACAGATAATCAATTTTTCTTTTCAATTTCTTTTTTTGGATAGCGGCTGTGCATGGTATCGCAGCTCAGCCCCATTCATTTCAATAGGACTGAGCTGCACATTTATTATTTCTACTAGAAGCTATGAATGAATTGCTGTTGACCTTCAGTAAGACCCCTTTCACACGAGGGAGTTTTCCACGCGGGTGCAAAGCCTGATGTGAACGTATAGCACCCGCACTGAATCCTGACCCATTCATTTCCATGGGTCTGTATACATGAGCGTTTTTTTTCACACATCAGTTCTGCGTTGCGTGAAAAACGCAGCATGTTCTATATTCTACGTTTTTCACGCAGCCCTGATCCCATAGAAGTTAATAGGGCTTCAGTGAAAAATGCATTGTATCTTGAAGCAGGTGTGGATGCAATGCGTTTTTCACTGATGGTTGCTTAGAGATGTTGTTTTCACTGATGGTTGCTTAGAGATGCACATCAAAACGCATCTCACCCGCGCGGAAAAAACTGAACGCAATCACAGACAAAACTGACTGAACTTGCTTGCAAAATGGTGCAAGTTTTCCTGAACGCATCCGGACCTAATCCGTCACGCTCGTGTGAAAGAGGCCTAAGGGTACAGGGTGGTAACAAGTTGGGGGTGTATACCTGCATAGCCTGAAAATAGCAGCACTGATTGCATAGAGTGAGTATGCAGTGACACCCCCCAACTGGTTACCTCCCCTCTGTACCCTTACTGAAGGCAAATAGCAATTCATTCATAACTTCTAGTGCAAATAATAAAGGAATGGCACAACACAGAGACATAAGAATAGATGTTCCAGACTTGTTATTACATGGGGAATGCATAAAGCTATTAAAACAGGCATGTCAGGAGTGGTGAAAGGTCCTCTTTAACAAAGTAACAAAGGGTGTGGACTGAAGTCCAATACTGACTGAAATCCTGCATGCTGTCACCAGGTATAATGAGACCCTAGGGGACTTGTCAGATTGGAGGGTTTAAAGATGATGTCCCTGTGTTAAGAGCAGACCGGCAAGGTTAGCAGAAGATATGATGAAGCAGAGGGCATAATTAACGGGATTGAAGACAGCCAATCCAAAGCAGACAGGTTGCTTGAGGACCAGGCCATGTCTATTAACCCCTTAATGACCGGGCCATTTTGCACCTTCGTGACCAGGCTTATTTTTGAAAATCTGACATGTGTCACTCTATGTGGTAATAACTTTGGAACACTTTTACTTATCCAAGCCATTCTGAGATTGTTTTCTCGTGACACATGGTACTTCATGACAGTCATAAATTTGAGTCAATATATGTCACCTTTATTTATGAAAAAATCCCAATTTTACTGAAAAATTTTGAAAAATTCACAATTTTCAAAATTTGAATTTCTCTGCTTTTAAAATTGAAAGTGATACCTCATAAAATATTTGTTATTTAACATTCCCCATATGTCTACTTTATGCTTGCATCATTTTGTAAATGTAATTTTATTTTTTGGGGGACATTAGAAGGCTTAGAATTTTAGAGGCAATTCTTAAAATTTTTAAGAAAATTTCCAAAACCCACTTTTTAAGGACCAGTTCAGGTCTGAAGTCACTTTGTGGGGCTTACACAGTAGAACCCCCCATAAATGATCCCAATTTCGAAACTACACACCTCAAGTTACTTAACACTGATTTTATAAACTTTGTTAACCCTTTAGGTATTCCACAAGAATTAAAGGAAAATTGGGATGAAATTTCTAAATTTCACTTTTTTGGCAGATTTTCCATTTTAGTATCCTAGCAGGCATGTCACTCAGGGAAGACTTATTCACTCCCTTTTCAGAGAAGAGGGAGGGGCAGAGATTGTTGTTATTGCATATAAACAAAGGGCCAGAAGAGAACCAGGGAAATTAGGAAATATATATTGTTTTGCCTAAAACTTGCTTATTGCTGTTCATCAGATTTACAGTGCTATATATTTTTTGTCATAACTCAGACAACCCCTTTAAGTTCCTTACTGTTCCATTTGTTGTAGTGAGAAGCTTGATGCCACAATCCCTATGTCTAACTTAAAAGAGGGCTTGGCTCAATTAACTATCAATGAATCTCCACGGGTGGATGGAATTCCTTTAGAGTTTTGTTCCAAGCATGGTAAAGCTGTCCTTCCATTTCATTTACAAACCTTCAATTGTGGATTTCAATCTGAGGTTTTCTTCTTATCATGACATGAGGCGGTGGTCACCTTGATTCTCAAGTCTGGAAAGGATGCTCTCTTCCCAAAATTGTATATACCCATTATCATATTTCCATGTTAGTGTCCCAAAAACTTTTGACATGTCATAGCAACATATAGAAGGTTATGAATGGTGCTGAGATCCCCACTGATCGCTAGAATGAGGAGAGAGAAGGGCTCACATATTGTGCTCTCTCTCCTTACTGCAGGATATGGCCTCAATAGAAAGTCTATAGGCCTATCACAATTCTGTCTTCTGCAGCGAGGAGAGAGCATGCAATGTCATCAATTCTCTCTTGTCATTGTAGCAATAAGTGGGGGTTTTAGCTCAAACCTTTAAAAAGTGTAGAAGTTGTATCTGCCCTTTAGTTTGTCTCCTCTTATCATCCACACCTCATTTTGGCTTCAAAAAACTGCATCAAAAAGTCTGAACGTGTGGCATCACCCTAGGTGGGCTGATAACAGAACAATATTCAGGTGTAAAGCAGCTGCATAGCTTTGTCTCAAAGTTAGTGAGAAACAGGCAAGAGGTCAATGTTGCTCATAAAATCACCATTTCGCATCTTACTTAGACATAAATGAGTTTAGTGCATACATAATATCAAACTCATTGGAGGCAGGCGGCCAAGATCCAAATAATAAATCTACTATTCCATTATATGTGGCTGAAGGACACAAACTTGATTTGGCATAACATTCCAGAACTTTACCGAGTACAGTCCACCAAAGGAGAGCTCACATACATAGCTCTAATCATCTACATCCTGTAAATCTGTATTACACAGGCCGATTGATCAAGCGATTGTCGTGAGGGAAACGTTCCCTCCCGGCAATTGCCTGCTAGCTAGCGGCGGAGAGTGCTGCTATTACATGCAGTGCCATTGCTCATCCCCATGCTGTATAGTGGTTTGCCGATGGCTAATCATAATTAGACACCACGATCTGCCGCTGGCAAACAATGATTTTTAAGCGCAAGTCAATCAGAATCACTATTAAACTGCAAGATGATTGCTAACGAGCGTTCATGCAATCATCTGTTGAAAAACGGCATTTTTATATATGCTACCTCAGTTTGCACTAAGTTTCAGCCTGCAATCTTAATGACTTCATTTTCATTCCCCGATGTTCAGTTTGCAGCCTGTTACTAGTATCAGACTATTCTCAGATACATGCTGGATCTGTATGTCCAGGATAATGCTGCCTGCATTAGCTCTTATTTATCAGCACAGCTTCATTCTTCGACTTATTTCTCCTTCTACAGACCATGAGGAATCTCCTCTCCCCTGTGCTTGCTTACAAAGAGTAAGGCTACTTTCACACTAGCGTTTTAAAATTCCGGTATTGAGTTCCGTCATAGGGGCTCAATACCGGAATAAAACGCTTCAGTTTTGTCCCCATTCATTGTCAATGGGGACAAAACTGAACTGAAGACAACGGAATGCTCCTGAAAGCATTCCGTTCCGTCTTCAGACCGGAGAACAAACCGCAGCATGCTGCGGTTTGCTCTCCGGTCCAGGCATCCGCACCAAGACGGATCCGGAATGACCCCCAATGCAAGTCAATGGGGGTGGATCCGTCTGGTGTGACCATAATGGTAACCGGATCCGCCCTCCATTGACTTTCAATGGAGTCCATTACGGATCCGGCTACACATAGACACATACAGACACAGACATAAACATACACACACATATAGACATACAAACACACATACATACTTACATGCTCCCCGGCAGGTCTTCGGAGCGTCAGGGACAGGAGGGCTCACACAGGTCACGATTCCCCACAGCGCCCTCTGCTGGGCGCCTGGTGGAATCGTCATGATTCCACCAGGCGCCCAGCAGAGGGCGCTGTGCGGAATCGTGACCTGTGTGAGCCGTCCTGTCCCTCTGACGCTCCGAAGACCTGCCGGGGAGCATGTAAGTATGTATGTGTGTTTGTATGTCTATATGTGTGTGTATGTTTATGTTTATGTGTATGTATGTACTGTGTGACATGTGTGGGGCCGGAGCGCGGTTCCGGCTCCACACGTCACTGCGGCAGGCCTGATCCGGCAGCACCCTTCACCTGCCGGATCAGGCCTGCCGCCAGTGTGAAAGTAGCCTTATGCTGAGGAGTGTGCGATTTCCCCCTCCCTCCCCCTGCAGAATCTGCGTGGGTTCTTTCTGTTCTCTCTACGCTGATACACAGCCTGAGTGATCTCTCTCCCTTATCCTGCAAATTACTCAAATATGTGTGCTCTCCTTCCTATCTACACTCTGATATCACAGCACTTGTATGATTTCATCAATCCCTGATGACTTGGATGCCTCCATACATTCTTATCTACTGTGCACAATTCTCCCTTTTTCCGCTGGTTTCTCTAATACTGGACTTCTGTTAACAGAGGGAAGGGTAGCACAGAGACCTGACACAGCCTGCAGTGTGCGGTCACATCTGTCAGAAGCAACAGCAGAACCAGCTGTAGACATGAGTTACAGCAAGAAAATGGTACATTTTTAATGAAGACTGGTTAGAACGTTGCTACATTTTACATTTGAAAGCCAATAAACTATATATATAAAAAAAAGGTTTTCGATTCAAAATTGTCCAAAGCCCACTTTGCTGGTTAGACCATTAACATTTTTACAGTATTACAGACCATTTGACCTCAGTGACCATCATTTCTATGCTTAGGTTTCAATGTAACACGGTAGGCACATTATTCCATCTTTTTGCCTACAAATGTATGTATACACTCACCGGCCACTTTATTAGGTACACCTGTCCAACTGCTCGTTAACACTTAATTTCTAATCAGCCAATCACATGGCGGCAACTCAGTGCATTTAGGCATGTAGACATGGTCAAGACAATCTCCTGCAGTTCAAACCGAGCATCAGTATGGGGAAGAAAGGTGATTTGAGTGCCTTTGAACGTGGCATGGTTGTTGGTGCCAGAAGGGCTGGTCTGAGTATTTCAGAAACTGCTGATCTACTGGGATTTTCACGCACAACCATCTCTAGGGTTTACAGAGAATGGTCCGAAAAAGAAAAAACATCCAGTGAGCGGCAGTTCTGTGGGCGGAAATGCCTTGTTGATGCCAGAGGTCAGAGGAGAATGGGCAGACTGGTTTGAGCTGATAGAAAGGCAACAGTGACTCAAATTGCCACCCGTTACAACCAAGGTAGCAGAAGAGCATCTCTGAACGCACAGTACGTCGAACTTTGAGGCAGATGGGCTACAGCAGCAGAAGACCACACCGGGTGCCACTCCTTTCAGCTAAGAACAGGAAACTGAGGCTACAATTTGCACAAGCTCATCGAAATTGGACAGTAGAAGATTGGAAAAACGTTGCCTGGTCTGATGAGTCTCGATTTCTGCTGCGACATTCGGATTGTAGGGTCAGAATTTGGCGTCAACAACATGAAAGCATGGATCCATCCTGCCTTGTATCAACGGTTCAAGCTGGTGGTGGTGGTGTCATGGTGTGGGGAATATTTTCTTGGCACTCTTTGGGCCCCTTGGTACCAAGTGAGCATCATTGCAACGCCACAGCCTACCTGAGTATTGTTGCTGACCATGTCCATCCCTTTATGACCACAATGTACCCAACATCTGATGGCTACTTTCAGCAGGATAATGCGCCATGTCATAAAGCTGGAATCATCTCAGACTGGTTTCTTGAACATGACAATGAGTTCACTGTACTCAAATGGCCTCCACAGTCACCAGATCTCAATCCAATAGAGCATCTTTGGGATGTGGTGGAACGGGAGATTCGCATCATGGATGTGCAGCCGACAAATCTGCGGCAACTGTGTGATGCCATCATGTCAATATGGACCAAAATCTCTGAGGAATGCTTCCAGCACCTTGTTGAATCTATGCCACGAAGAATTGAGGCAGTTCTGAAGGCAAAAGGGGGTCCAACCCGTTACTAGCATGGTGTACCTAATAAAGTGGCCGGTGAGTGTACATGGATAGTTCTGCTTCCCTATCACTTCCTGTGTTCTGCCTCCCTCGTCAATTGTTACAATACAAAATCCATTAAATTATCCTCCACCTCCCTACCAAGCATAACTAGAACTGCATACAAGCTGAGGATAAGCAGTAGGTCAGGGCGCCCACAAGCTTTTATTACACTCAACATTGAAATTGCAGTACCAAAAAGGACAAGTCGTAATGTTATGCAAATTGAGGGAGCAGCAGGTATCGTTAAGATCTACCAATTATTACAATTTTAAGCACCTAGCTCCAATAAGATACTTTAGTTTATCACTCCCACAGATCGCTACGCACCTAGGCCACAAGGTCAGCAATTTTCAACACTGAACAACTATGAACTGGAATGACAGCAGGAGGTGCAGAGATGACTCTCTGAATGGGTGGATCATCTGATTAGAAAAATGGCACATAGTCTAGGGAGGCAAACTCTGTCTATATAAACCATGAGAAGGCATTTGCATGACATTGGGCTACCAGCCAGACGTTCACCTACAGGTGTTCCATTGACTTCATGCCACTGCTCTCAAAGGCTATCATGGTGCACAGCAAGATGGCAGTGGAGGCTGGAATGGAGGCCCATCCTCTTCAGCAATGAGTCCCACATTTATGATAGCCACAGATTGGCTACACCATGAAGAGGCTTTCACAAGGAAACATCACACTGGTGCTACTCCCAGTATCATGGTGTGGGGTAGCATAATGTACGGTAGCTGGACCCCAATCAACTAATATGCAGCACAATATACTGCTCCAGCAGAACTTCTGCTAGGACAGTATTTTGTTATGCAATGTGGTATTTGGTTCTGATGGGGCAGCAAATCGGGCTGTACTCTGGTATTTGGTTTTGTGGCAGAACCTAATTCCACAGTGCAGAACAAAATACTGCCCCAGAACCAAATACCACAATGCAGCACAATATACTGCCTCAGCAGCACAACTAAAAATCTCCTCCTCTGTCATGACCAGCGCCAGCTGGTAATTTAGATATGGAAGAGAGACTAAGGAGGTGAGACGTGGGCCAAAGCAGTGAGCCAACCCTACTAACAACATACTGGTCTTTCAGTACCACCAAACATAAAGGAGAATATATCACTATATACCTATTACTTCCAGTGACAACATCGCTGATGTAGACATTCGCTTTCTCTTTCCAGCGTTTTGTATCTGGCTGATTATCTGCATTTTTTGCTGGAATGTGGCCAGATTTCCGCCAAACCCCATTATACTTAATGTGGTCAGCGGGCATTCCTTTTGTATCCAGCAATCCTCCAGCAATATTAATGCCGTCTATTGAGACCCAGTAATAACAATAACCTTAGTGCTCCAGTATAAAAAAGGTCCCCAGTGCCCCCATTATTATAAAATGCCCCCAGTAATAAAAAAATGATGCCATTAATACCCCTATAATCCTCCTATAATGTCCCCAGTATTACAAATTTCCCCATAGTGCCCCCAGTAATGCCACCCCCCCCATAGTGCTATTACTCACCTCTGATGACCGCTTCATTGTGTACAATGCCCTGCAGAACCGGATGATGAATGCCACACAATTCAAGGCACATTTAAGGGAGTTGAGAGGCACCCAAGTGTCATGCAAGACCATTCAAAACCATTTACATCAGTGTGGTCTGCGTGCTAGACAACTTGCTAGGGTACTTGACCAAAGACGTCATCGTCTTGCATGGGCCAGGGAGCATCTACGCTGGATAAGGGACCAGTGGGCTTCAGTGCTGTTCACTGATGAAAGTCGATTCACGCTGAGCAGAAATTTTGGCCGTCAATGATGTTGGAGATGTCAAGGAGAGCGCTATGCAAAGTCCACTGTTTGCCTTTGGTGGTGGTGTTAAAGTGTGGGCAGGTGTGTCTAGTCAATACAGAACTGCCCTACTTTTTGTGAATGGTACAGTGACAAGTCAATACTACTTGAATAACATTAATCCAGTCATTGTGCCTGTGCATGAACAACACAGGCCTAATTTCATCTTCATGGACGACAATGCGCCAGCTCATCGAGGTCACATCATTAGGGATCGGCTGCTGGAGACCTCAAATGGAGTGGCCTGCAGTTTCTCCATAACTGAATCCCATTGAAAACCTATGGGATCAGTTGAGTTGTCATGTAGAGGCTTGTAACTCTGTACCCCAGAACCTCAATGACCTGAGGGCCACCCATCAAGAAGAGTGGGATATCTTGTTTCAGTTGACTTGTGAACAGCATGCGCGGTGCGCGATATCTCCCTGCGCGATCCCGGCTCTTCACTTTGCCAGCGCTTTTGTCTGTACAGCACATGCGCCACAGAAGCAAGCGAGCGCACTTGGTAGAGCGCGCCCGCCGTCCCTGCACACAAGGGGTCATTGAAACACCCGGCCGTACGCTGGCAAAGTGAAGAGCCGGGGCCGGGATCGCGCAGGGAGATATCGCGCACCGCACATGCGCGAGACTTGCGCTGATCCCAGGCCCAACGGCAACCTGTCAGTCAAGTTGACCAGGGGAGTGGTTTGCTTGACTTGAAGCAAGGAGGCCGCTGCCCCCTTGACTTCAAGCGGAGTCAAGACAGCGCGCGCAGGAGAATTAAAAGATCAATTTCTGCCACTTTGAGGAATCTCTTCTCCTTATGAAGATCTTATTCAGCATCACCCTGGCGTCTAAATTAAGGTACTACTAACAGTTTTTTTTGGCTACAGGAGGTGACAGGTTCCCTTTAAAGCCAAATATTCCTAACTTTTTGTGAGTTGTGTATTTTAAGGTCATATCGGATGGGCCATGTGGACACTCTCTGCCATAAGTCTTTCTTTGTGTGTGGACAATCTTACTGCAGCCTGTTATTTATCCACATTGTACAGTATAGCACTAATTAACTCTTTCATAACCACAGGTGTTTTGGCTCTTCATTATCAGAGCAAAATTTCCCTTTTTGGAATGCTGCAACCTACGGGGCTGTTCAAACGAGTTGTGAACAGCTCCTGATTAAGCTGATTTTTTTTTTGTTTCTCAGTCTACAAAATGTTTTTAACTTTTTTTTTTTTCGGGACACATGGGACTTTTCCAAATATATAAAACTGGAGAGGATATAATTTTTAAAGCTTTTATGCCGATAAAAATGGTCAGTCCTGAGGGTGTCATCCTGGTGGTCCTCTGGTTTTAACCCATATATAGGGATCTGGTCTCCACCGCAGGGGAGCCACCAGGCCTCTGCCTCTTGGAATGGCCGCAGTGTGGTTGGCTGTGCTGGCCTACAGGGATCAGAGACACCGATGCGTGGCACCAAGGGGACAGGTAAACTTGTGGTCAATACCAGTCCAGGGTGAGGGCAGGCAGAGTTTGTGAAATTCCTGAAACAGTCCAAAGGTTAGGGGAGGTGGGTCAGGCTCAGTACAGTAAAGAGATATAGGCCAGATCAGGCAGCACAGGGACAGGATCCAGGAAACTGGCAGAAGTCGGTACATTGGCAGACAGACAGATTTTAGTTCTTTACAAGCTCTAGCAAGCTACAGATCAATGGCTCACACAAAGAACTGAGGTCGGCGGCATAGCTAAATGGAAAAGTTGATTAGCTCATTAGTCAAACAGATGAGCACAGGATCATAAAAGGACTTAACCCCTTCAGTTCTGCAGGGAAAAGTCTCTGTAATACAAACACAGAAAGAGGCCTTGCAGCCAGGCTGGGACTTAGGAGTCTTGTGGCCACGCAGAAGTTAGGTGACAGGTGCAAAGGCCATGCCGCCCCCCCCCCCCCAGAATAGCAGGATGGTTGCGGGCACAGAGCGCCACTATGAAAATATATGAGCATGTAACTGCTAAGTGAAGGCTTGTTTCCTCATGTTCCATTTTCAGCCCAGCAGGTGGCAGCAACACACTTCTGTGTAAAAACTCCTTGGCAGAAAATATATGTGCGTGTAGTAAAATATGTGAGAAGTGTTCAGCGCACACTACGTGGAATGAAGCTTTTTAATATAAGCGATTCATAATATTTTCCCCTGATTTTAATAGACTTTACAGCTGCGATTATCCACAGCTGGCTTCAGTCAACTCTTTTTATTTACAGCCTAAAACTTTCACTCGCTTTCTGTTAATATATACTGTACTTATGTCCAAGACAGAAGATGCCTAGAAGATGTCACCAGAGCAGATGATGCAAGCAAAACCTAATATTGCATAATACTAAAACAAATTTATCTTGAGCGCATTCTGTAAAACAGCCCCAGAATGGGGAATAAAAATCAGTTATTTATAGATTTTAAATAGTAATGGCATTTAAATGAGTTGTCCCAAGACTTAAAAGAAATGTATCCCCTGATTACAAAAATGGGGGCCCCACGTTCCCTATATGAGCAGTGGTCGAGCATGTGAGCTGCTGCTTCAATCGTTCTCTATTCAGAGCTCTGCTATATCTGCCAGTTCCATAAGGCCACTTTCACACTAGCGGCAGCATGGATCCGGCGGGTGAAGGCTCCCGCTGGATCCGTGCTGCCGCAGGTGCACATGTGGGGCCGGAACCGCGCTCCGGCCCCACATGTTTCAGACACTGTGTTGAGGAGGGGGGGTAACTTACCAGTCCCAGTACGGAGAGTAAACCACAGCATGTTGCTTTTAGGAGCATTCCATTGTCTTCAGTTCAGTTTTGTCCTCCCTGACAATGAACGGGGACAAAACTGAAGCGTTTTATTCCGGTATTCAGCCCCTATGACGGAGCTCAATACCGGAATATGTAAATGCTAGTGTGAAAGTAGCCTAAAGCATGAATGGACTGGCAGTGTGCATGCTCAACTTGTACTCCATTTATTTGTGGAACTCATGACTCAGTCCCTGTTGTGATCAGTGGGGGTCCCAGGGCTCAGCCCACCACCAATCAGATAATTATCTGATATCCCGTGGGTAAGGGATAAGTTTATATCTCAGGACAACCCCTTTAGTAGTAGTCTAAACCAGACAACGAAGAGGACTGTTGTCTCCATATCTGTCAGAGTTGAATAGAGCAGCACCATGCATGCTTGATCGCCGATCCATAAAATTCCTCCTCAAGGACTTGCCAATGAGAAGATACAGGAGACTCTGTACCTGTGATCAGCCAAGGTCTTTGCGGTGGGCTCTGAGCAATTTGACATTAAATACTTATCTTATGAGGTTAAAACAAGACGGAAGGCAGCACAAAAAATGAAGTAGAATTTAATCTACAGAATTATCTACATATTTATAGGTATATCTACAGAAATATCCATTGATGTGATGCTTTGGCTACATGCAAGCCTTTTTCAAGCATGCTTTAACCCCTTGGTGCCGAATAGTTAATTTTTTCGCTATTTCCTCGCTTTCTTCCAGGAGCTTTAACTTTCTGCTACTGGGCGCTAAAAACCATATTCCACTAGTCAGTACGATTAGGGCAATACCAAATTTACATAGCTTCTATTATGTTTATTTACTTTTATGCAAATAAAAACTGTAAGTGTTTTTTTTCTTTGCATTGCCATATTCTGACACCCATAACTTTTTTTTTTATATTTCCATATACAAAATTTTGTGAGGGGAGGGCTCATTTTTTTGCAGGGCAAGCTGTAGTTTTTATTGCTAACATTTTGGGGTACACGACTTTTCGATCACTTTCTAATCAATTTTTCGGCTGGGGTGGGGCAATATTACAAAAAAAAAACAAAACAAAAAAAACAGCAAATCATCCATTTTTATTTTTTCTGTTACAGGATTGACCGTGCAAAATAAATATTTTTATATTTTAATAGTCTGCATTTTTGGACACAGCAATACTAATATTTTTACTTTTTAAAATTTTCAATATTTTTGTATTTTTTTACTATAACCCTTAGGGGACTTGATTATGTGATCCTCTGATGGCTTGCACCATAGCTTCTCAAGGTCCCAGGCTGCCAAACGGAGCCCCGTGATTTTGCCGGGGGGCTCCGATCAGAGTGTGCCCCTCCCTCTTTCTGACCCCTAAGATTCTGCAGTTGCAGCATCAAGTTTAATGACCAGGATCAATGTTTAAAGGGTGTGTGTCAGCAGTTATACTTAACTGCTGACAGCACTAAATAGGGGGACAACAGAACAAATATACCTTTTGCAGAGCTTTTATTATCAGAAGTAGTGTGCGAGTGCCCTGGAGGCGGAGCAAGTGATCTCTGCATTGAGCTGCTTCACAGCCCCTTCCCTGAGTGACAGCTGTACTGGTCTCCTGGTTGAATGCTACAGCTCTCCCTCAAAGCAGAGGGGAGCGGCTGTGAAGAAGCTTAATGGCTCATGCACACGGCCGCAAGTGTTTTGGGGTCCGCAAATCTTGGACCTGCAAAACACGGACAATGGCTGAATCCAGGACACCAATTTTTTTTTTACCCCTATGGAAATGTCCGATTCTTGTCTGTAAAACAGACAAGAATATGACATGCTCTATTTTTTGCAGCCCACAGGTGTGCTGTCTCCATCTTTTGCGGCCCCATTGAGATGAATCCAATGAGTCCACATCTGATCTGCAAAAAACGAGGATCATAGGCAGACCAAAACTACGGCTGTGTGCATGAGCCCTAATGCAGAGCGCGCTTCACAGTGAATCTCTGACTCCAGGACACTTGCAGAGGAAGAATCTGTCAGACAAGAAAAAACTTGGGGTGATAATAGTGATAATTCATAAGATCAAAGTCACAGCAATGTTATCCACATATTGGAATCTTAGCAGATTAGCATGAATAACTGGTTGACGTGTTTCCAAACGCAACTCATCCTTTACTCATAACCTATTATTCACACTACTCCTGATGAGAAAAGCTCCATAAAAGCTATGTTTGTCCCCGGGCCCTATTTAATGCTGTCAGTAGTTCAGCATGGTCAAAACTACTGACAGACTCCATTTAATGCTAGTATATAACACAGTATTATGTATAAACTTACCTCAATTCCATCTGAACACTTAATATTAGTCACCGAACTGAAATGGAATAGGATATAACATTTTAATGTGTTTAGAAATAATTTGGACATCAGCGATACTAATGGATTCCTTTGTTGTTCACCGCTCATAACTATTGTTAGTCAATGTCCTACATATAACCAAACATCAGTAGGTGTAGAGTTTGGGTTCCCCCAGATGTGAACAGGGGATTGGGGGGGGGGAAGGGGTACGAAGGTGAGGATAACAAGAGTACAAAAATGTTAGCGGACATAAGTAATCTTTTCATGCAGCAGTGATATAAGAGCACTGTGGATTAAAGATTACTACCACTGCCTTAAATGCAATCAATAAGGGAATGTGGATGAGATCTGAAAATGACGGCCTGACTCAACAACTTGCTTTACATTTAATTAAATGCACTGGAGCACGTCCTTGTGTTTTATGTGTTCAGTTATTTTTGAAGACAGTAAAAAGTGAGGTATGTTACAGCAACAATTGCACTGTGTGGCTTCTGCTATTGCAAGTTAATCCGATAATTCTAAGGCCTCACGCACACAACCGTAAGTATTCTGCGGTCCGCAAATTATAGATACTGTCCCTGTTGCATCCACATTTTTTGCAGACCCACTGACTTCAATGTGTCCATGGTCCACAAGTATAGGACATGTTCTTTGATGGATATACAGATACGGAAAGTACATGGATCATCAATTGTTTTGCAAAGAAAATGCGTACAGCACACGGACCACATCTCCATTTTGCGGATCTACGGTTTGACTAAGGCCTCATACACAAGACCCTATTTTTTATCCATGTCAGATCTGCATTTTTTATGTGGATTGCACACCCATTCATTTATATGGGTCCACTAAAAAAAACGTAATGTAATTCGTGTGCTGTCCGAATCTGTTTGTCTGTTCCATAAATTACAGAACATGTTTTATTCTTATCTGTATTGTGGACAAGAATAGGTGTTTGTAGTAATGGGAGTGAGAAAAATGCGGATTCCACATGGAAGGTCTCCGTATTTTGCAGACCACCAAACAGACAGCATCATTTGTAGGAGCGTAGGCAGTTTTTCAACCTCACTTGCCACTTAGCAACAGACTTATATCAGCATTTCATTTTCAGCATTCATTAAGTGGGTTGTCAGAGATAATTAAAAATGTCAGACAAGCCTTGCAGTAGCCTAAAAAAAAAAAAATTACCCTATACTCACCACTTTCTCCAGTTATGTTCTCTACGGCATTGGTCTGGTTGTGCTGCCACAGCAAATTGCTATTCTTAGCATCCTATCACTGTGTATAGTGAATGGCTGCAGCGGTCACGTGCCCTATACCTGCATGTCACCAACACTAGGCCATGCACAGTGATGTGCAAGTGTATGGAACGTCACTGCTGCAGCCAATCACTTTCCTCAGTGTAAGGGCTCATGCACACAAATGTATTTTCTTTCCCTGTCCGTTCCGTTTCTTTTGCGGATCATATGCGGAACCATTCCAGTTACGTGTGCATTCCGTTTCCGTATGTCCGTTCCGCAATAGAATAGAACATGTCCTATTATTGTCTGCATTACAAACAAGGATAGAACTGTTCTATTAGGGGCCAGCTGTTCCGTTCCGCAAAATACAGAATGCACACAACGTCATCTGTATTTTTTTAAGATCCGTTTTTTGGGGGACTGCAAAATACATACGGTTGTGTGCATGAGCCCTAAAACTGCAGCCGCCATGTGTCGTATACCACTGCAGTTTATAAACAAGCAGCGGCAGGAGGACCGGCACTTCAGAGACGGTGCGAGTATAACCATTTTTTATTTTAGGCTATTAGAGGGCTTGTCCACATCTCTCTTTTGCTACAGTATTATGTAATGTATGCAGAGAGTGACTGATACAGAGAAAACATCTCATATCTGAAAATACTACAACATGTATGCTGAAGATCTATCTACAACCTACCTGTGTCGACCAAAGGTCCATTAGTCCATGAGTGTTCCACTTTATCCAGTAATTTATCCCAAATTCCCATATCTGTATCATGTCAGAAGATTAGGATATTGTCTCCAGAATACTCATAACAGCTGTATTGGAGCCTTCCTAAGATCATGTTAGGGAATTGCGTAAAAAATCAAATTCCCAGTATTTTCCCTTCAGGAGAATTCTGGACAAGAGCTGACCAGGTCAGAAATGTATATAGAAAATGCAGGCCTGAAGCAATGTAGGCTATAACCATCTCATCTGGCTTGTAAAAGGATTGATTCTGCCATTAACACACATGTTGTTCGGCTCCACACATGTTGACACACACATTGGGACAAGACACAGACATACATACACACACATACATACATACTTACATACTCCAGCCAGGGACGCCGGCAGCACGTCTTCACGCGCCTCCTGCTGGGCGCAGTGGGGAAATGTCATAGCTGCACGCAGGAGGCGCGTGAAGACATGCTGCCGGCGTCCCTGGCTGGAGTATGTAAGTATGTATGCGTTTGTCTTGTATGTATGTATGTATCTCTGTAGCTGGATCCAGAATGACCCCCCATTGCAAGTCAATGGAGGACAGATCCGGATTACTGGTGTGTCCACACCAAACGGATCCGTCCCCATTGACTTGCATTGGGGGTCATTCCAGATCCGTCTTGGTGCGGATGCCTGGACCGGAGAGCAAACCACAGCATGCTGCGGTTTGTTCTCCGGTCTGAAGACAGAATGGAATGCTTTCAGGAGCATTCCGTTGTCTTCAGTTCAGTTTTGTCCCCAATGGGGACAAAACTGAAGCGTTTTTTTCCGGTATTGAGCCCCTATGACGGAACTCAATACCGGAATTTAAAAACGCTAGTGTGAAAGTAGCCTAAGAAACTTCAGGATTATATAAGTCAAAAATTCAGACACTGGTAAGAAAATGACATTCACTACAGATTATATCATGTACATTTCTAGCAAGACATGGAATAAAATTTTTGTCGGGAGTTCTTCTTTAACGAAAACTGTCTTGGAGAAATTTATGAAAGGACAGTCATACTCCATGTCTTATAAGATTACACTTAACTCACAACCACTTGAACAAAAGAACATTTTATTTTTATTTACAGTCATATCCCCCTGCTTCCCTGACCACCAAACCAAACCAACTTCCAAAACTTTTAGCAAATATATATATATATATAGTGTAGTTATATGAAGGGGTGTAAACAATGTCTGATTATCAGGTTGTACCAGTTATTATTCATTTCACCTCCTTATATTCGGGATTACTAGTGATGCCGCATGCAAAGTTGTTTGTGTTTCCACCAGAAATAAGTCACTGCCATATGGCATATGTTAAGATGTGTTTCCTGTCTCATATTGTAAGGTATCGTTCTCATTTATTCATCCTGAACTTCAAATCCACCAATCACCCTCATATGTGTGTGCGCTACTAGATTACACCGTACATAAGGGCTCTGGAACACTTCTTGGTTATAGAGGCAAGTGGCTGCCAATAACCATACTACCTTTGGTACCATCACAGTAGCCTACAGCAAAGCAATGAAAAGAGCCCAATTTATTCAGCAGGCATCAATCTGGAAAAAAAATGAAATGTTAAGCCAATAGTCAAGCATGAATTCCATGTCCATGAATTCTCCTGCACTGTAAAGTTGGACATGACGTAACGATGGCCACAGATGGTGGCCAGGGTTATGACTCTTTTTAATCTAAAAATATTAAAATTTCGGTAAAAGTAATTCTAGTATTAGACTTTCTTCACATTCCGTTTTGAGCCTATGTCGAAGTTGATTTTAGGAGCACCTCCTGTCCTATAGCTCTGATGGAAGGCTGCAACATATTCCACCGTATAGGTATAGTTATTTTAATTTTTACTCTCTTATATAGCGCAGACATACTCCACAGCGCTTTACAGAAATTATCATCACTTCCTGTCCCCAGTGGCGCTCACAATCTAAATTCTTTATCAGTATGTCTTTGTAGTGTTGGAGGAAACCTCTTGGTCAGATTTGACTATGCTGCCCAGTGGTTACATCGGGATGACGTGCCTATAGGATCCCATTGCAAGAATAAAACATACATAAAACATATTCCTATGCTTTTCTATACAAGGACACTTTTTTGTATGTGATGGGTTCATAGGGCCAGTGGATAGCTTTAGGCTACTGGTTGGGGAATACCCCAAATGTATACAAAAATGAGATATGAATAAAGCCTGTGATGGTTAGTGTTGTGGATCTAATTTTTTTCCTCCTCCTCTATTTTTCTAAAAAATTATCAGTTCCACAGCCTGATATGGGAAACATTGGACTTTTTATCAGTTTCTGTCATATTAATTAACCATAGAAATGTAGGTGAAGTCAGAGATCCTCTTTTCTCACCATAGACGCACTGATAATGACTGAATATTCCACTCATCTTCAGCCCTCACATGGCATTGGATGAAATAAATGGCTCTCCTGAACGACTATAACCTACTATCATTCCAGTGACAGGATAACCTAACACAATTTGGCAAAGGCAAAACAGTCAGTGACACTAAGCACCTATATTACTGTATAGATCGCGAACATTTACTGCGTGTTCCTCAGGATGATCCTTTAACTTTTTTTCCAATCAGTCTGTGCTCTTGAAAGTCTTTCATCATCTTTGGATTTGCTATGGGACTTAGCTCCTTTCTTCCTCTTACTGCTTTGGTAAGGCGAAATCCCAGGCCGTCTCCTGGGCACATTTCCACATGGCTCTCATAAGACGAGTGAATCCCATGTCTTTTGGCTTCTCCAGCCCCCTCATCAAACGCTGCTTCATAATGGCGATGAACTCTTTATTACTCAGTTCCCCGTTCCCTGTCAGGAGATATTAAAGAAAGATCACTTTCTGTTACAGAATAACTGCCAGGTTCATGCCAGCTTATGGCCCATTTATCACTATATGACATTCGCCAGCAAGATTAACCACCACCAAAAACTAAACATAAAGCTCTGAAAGCATTAGATATTTCACTTTAACCAACAGAAGTAATAGCAGGGAAGCAATGCAGATAATAAAAAATGCAGTACAAATATACATATACACACACAAGGTCTGATATCATCCATATTGTATACATCTATACAAATAATGCGTGCAGCCATAAAAGCTGCGTGTAAAATAATGACTATACAGCAATACAGAATGTTTCCTGCCTGAACAGTATAAATGATGATGAAGTAAAGAAAGTGTGCACACTCTGCATCTCATAAAATAACTGCACGGACGGAGAATCCCATGATTGTAATTACTACCCAAGGGCACGGTATATGCAGGCCGTGTACCCGTTTGCCATGCACCAGACCACTGCATTACACACATCTCAGCCCAACAGACATGCATTATATAAATGAAGTATATGTACTGGGGCTAAATACTACACAACAGTGCAGAATAGCGTATAAGGCTACTTTCACATCGGTGTTTTTCCTTTCCACTATGAATACCGGAGGAAAAAGCTTCAGTTTTGTCCCCATTCATTGTCAATGGGGACAAAATTGAACTGGACGGAATGCACCAGAATCCATTTGGTTGTGTCCCCATTGCAGACAGAAAAACGCGGAGCAAGATGGGTTCATCATGATACACAATGTAAGTCAAAGATCTGTTTTCTCGGACACAAAAGAAAATGGATCCGGCGCCTATTGACTTACAATGGTTTATATAATACAGATATAATACAGCCAGATCTATTCATAACGGATGCAGGCAGTTGTATAAGGCTTCATTCACACGACCGTATGTGTTTTGCGGTCCGCAAATTGCGGATCCGCAAAAAAAACGGATGACGTTCTGTATGGCATCCATGTTTCCGTTTTTTTTGCGGATCCACTGTAACAATGCCTATCCTTGTCAGCAAAACGGACAAGAATAGGACATGTTCTATCTTTTTTGCGGAATGGAAATACGGACATACGGAAACGGAATGCACATGGAGTACCTTCCGGTTTTTTTGCGGATCCATTGAAATGAATGGTTCCGCATACGGTCCGCAAAAAAAACGGAACAGACACGGAAACAAAATACGGTCGTGTGAATGAAGCCTTATCCTAACGGAAGCGTTTTTGCTGATCCATGACGGATCCAGTAAAAACACAGATGTGAAAGTAGCCTAAACTGACTGTAGGGCAACATACAATATAAATTGTACAGGACAATGCACAAATAAGTACACCACCTTTGAACCTAAATATTAGCTTTTTCTAAATGAGCTCTTTTCTAAACAACGCAAAATTGTAATCTATTAAATGGGTTTTCTGGGCTTCTGATTTGTGCTTCCATTTCACATTGTCTCTTCCGGATTGCGCACCCATTCAAATGAATGGGTCCGCATCCGTGATACGATGTGCACAAGGCTGGTGCCTGTATATTGCGGACCTCCTTTTTTGCGGGCCACAATACTGGCACAGAGAGGCTATGGACATGTGCATGAGGCCTAAAGCACTGATGAAATGACACCTAAGGTGCTGTTGTTACTATGGTATCATAGTTGTCCAAGGATGTCATGTGACCGCTCCTCTGATGATGCTTGCTGTGATGCATGCTGGGATTTTTACTTTCACTTTGCAGCTGCTCCACCCACACAGCCTCTCATTAATGGAAACATGCTATGCTGAACATATTAGAAAAATGATATATACACACACACACACACACACACACACACACAATATATCTGTCATGATACACATGTCTCTTTAGTTATTGTCTGGGGCACTTTATTTATTTTTTTATACTTATGGTGGCCAACCCCTTTATTGCTACAAATATATAATAGTACTTAGCAAGTCCTTCCTGATGACCGAAGTGTGCAGAGAGATGAGAGCGTCCTCTCTCTCAGGATTTTGCAGTACATCTGAGAATTCATGATGACATCTATTAAGTACAATTCCTCACATTATTAGCACTCATTCATCTGAATCTAGTAACTGTACAACTGATGTGCATGGTCCCCACAGTGAAGTACTTCTCATCACACTCCTCCACTTTGAGACCCCATACATTTGAGATGCCATCAGCTCTAAATAGAATGACTTTAGGGAATTCACGCTCTGGTGCAATGAGACCAAAGTCTTGGCAAAACCGGAACAGTCTTCTTCTGCTATGACTATAGCAACTGCTTCCTCAGTGGATGATAACCATGCCTTTCACTGCTAAACATGATGCATCTTAGGACGCCTTCACATGTTGCGGATTCCGTTGCATGCGGTGGCAAGCACATTGATTTCTAAAAGCCACATTCAGAGGAATGGAGACGATTTTCAGTCAACATAATTTGAAGAGTGTGAAGGCGCCCTTTAGGTGTGAGATAAAACTGTCATTTCTAGTCTAGCCTGCCACAGGTTTGCCAGTTCTGAGTGACTAGCTTTCCTGCAGTTTTCTCAAAAGGGGGGCATTCATTCATGCAATGTGCAGTAAGCTACATTATGTAGTGATTGGTGGGAATTTATCAAGACTGGCGCATGCCTCTTAATAATTGTGGAGCATCTTCAGAAACTGAAATTCAGATGCAATTTAGACCAATTTTCTGGCATAGGTAATGTTAAACCTGTCAGACTCCATAGGCCCAGCCCACTCTGTAAAAAAGTGGCGAGTGCTACAAGTTGCACATTTTTATGTAAAATTAGGCTTGCAGAAAGAATTGTAAATTTTTGCCTGTGAAAATCAATTTGAATGTTTTATGTTTTTTAAAAAAAATTTCTTTGCATCGTCACATTCTGATACCCAGAATGTTATTTTTGTGGGTAGAGCTGTAGCTGTTACTGGTGCCATTTTGTGTACATATGACTCTTTGGTCAAATTTTTTTAGGGCAAAGTGACCACAAAATGGCGATTTCGATTATTTTTCCATTACAGCATTTACCCTGTAAGACACATACTTTTATACTGTAGTTAGGACATTTCCGGACGTTGAGATACCAGTTATGTTTATTTTTTATTTTATAAGCAAAATTGTGAAGGGGATTGATTTGAATGAGTGTTTTTTAAAATATATTTTTACATTTTTTTTCTTTCATTTTTAGTCTCCCTAGACTTGAAACTGTGATCATTCGATCACTTATATCATAGACTGCAATGGTAGATCACTGCAGTTTATGGGAATTCTCTGCACTACCTATAGAACCTGAGAAATTAAGGGAGTATTCCTGTCATAGAAAGTTATCCCCTCTCCATCTTCCCAACTATTGCTACAATGGTGGAGGAGAAAGGGGGGGAGGTAACAGCAATTCCTGAATCCCTCTGAAAAGTTGTGTACTTGTTACTTTACGACATAATATCTCAGTAAAGCAATAGATATAATGACTTATTCAAAAATGGAAAATAGTGGTCAACAAAGTCAAAGCTAAGAAATAAAAAATAAAGAGCGGTAGAGACCTGTTATTCTGCACAGCAGGCTACTCCAGTGCTGACAGCATGCTTTATTCCCTAAATAAGGATCACATTATTACTTTATAGAAAAGATTTATTGTCTGAGAGAAACCTGCCTCACAGGAGGCAGGTAAATCCATACTGCAGTACTCCGCAATCGACTGAAGGTAGCAAATAAGAACATAGGAACGTAATGTCCTCTTCTCAAATACAGTCATCCCTCAGAGTATGTGTATATGATTTGCTGGAGACATACTCCTACCATCAGAGAGGTTCAATAACTACCGCTACGTTTATTTGCTAGAATGTGCTTTTCCCAACTTGACTGCTTTTAGAAAATTGCCTGTCTCTCCAAAGTGTTACAAACACAAGACTGAAGGATAACACATCTTTACATTTGAAGCCTTCCAATAATAAAACAAAAGCCGTTCTGAGTGCTTTGGGGAATAAGGAATCACTATACACCCTTGTTTCTATGTGAATTACCACCTTTTATCAACATGTCATTTTTGGGTCCAAAATTGTAATTTTTTTTAATACATTTTATAGCAGTTGCTTTATTTTCTTGATTGAGATCTCAAAATTACTTGCATAGATATGTAATTCTGGCCATATGTAGTCACCACTAGAGGGAGCATACTAAATACTGTAAGATAATTTTATGTATAAACACTATGCATGGAGCTCCCTCTAGTGGTGCCTGTGGCCAGTCTGAATGTTGTCGTTAAAATCTAGAAGGCTTTTCTGATACAGAGCTCCAACCACTCTACCTATACATAATGAAATGAACCCTCTATAAATTTTGGACCCATTTATATTTAAAGAAAAAAATTGGTATTAAAGTATGGATACTCTAATGATGGCACAGTGGGTTGTTATCTACCAAAGATGCAAAGGCCTTGGAGATAGTCCCTGAAGGAAGGGCCCAATTCACCTGGGTACATGTGGGGTTTCTTAACTTTATTAGCATGAACGACTGGGGGTGGAGACACCCTCACTTTTATATAGGTCTGTATTTTCTATCATTAATTTTTGGCTATTTTCCTATGTAAACAGGTTTGCTTTGTATTATGAAGTCATGGTTTGTGCTGGATTACCCTGCTTTTAATGTCATATACAAACACTTAACATGGCAGCACATACTGTGTATATTTACCTGTAACCTGCTGCACATAAATCTTTAAAGGGGTTCTCCTCAGGATAGGTCATCAATATCAGATCAGCGGGGTCCGACACCTGGCACCCCCGCCGATCAGCTGTTTGAAGAGTAGACGTGCGCCGTGCCAGTGCTGCCTCCTCTTCACTGTTTACCTGCTCGCCGTAACATGGGTAGTGGTGAGTAGGTGTAATTACACCTCACCGCCCCATTCATTTCAATGGGAAGGATCACTCCCATAGACTTGTATAGGAACGATCCTTCCTATTGAAAGGAATGGGGCAGTTAGGTGTAGTTACACCTACTCACCACTACCCGTGTTACGGCGAGCAGGTAAACAGTGAAGAGGAGACAGTGCTGGTACGGCGTGCGCCTCCTCTTCAAACAGCTGATCTGCGGGGGTGCCGGGTGTAGGACCCCCGCTGATCTGATATTGATGACCTATCCTAAGGATAGGTCATCAATAAATTTAACTTGAAGAACCCCTTTAATGATGATATTGTGTTTCATCCAGTGTGATCCCTCTGTAACTATTTTTTGTTACCGTAAATATCTAATAATAATAGAGAAGACAAACATGGAGAATACACAGGTTTACCTATGAAGGACAATTGAGATATAAAACTATAGTACAGTGCATGTTATATATTGATTCACTGCAAACTCTTAGAAAGGAAGGCTAAAGTTATACAGTGATAGGCGCCCTGTGCCTTGCTGATAGCCTCACCTCTGCAGCACCATCAGCAGCAAGGAGAAACTGTGTTGTGTCATATGAGTCCACAAGGCCCCCAAAGCAAATGAGGGAGCGCCGTGCAAGAGTGGCCACCCTCTGCACTCTGCTTTGGGGGCCCCGATTCAGAGATAGATGCAGGTCCCAGACATAGGACGTACACCTATTGGACATTGGTGGCATATCCTAGCTATATTCCACTAAAGTGTGCGATGGGACAACCCTTTTAAGGTAAAATATAATAATTACACACATTGCTGTTGACCACTTATGGAAGAATGGGCACCAACGGGAAACTGCAGGGTAATCTAGCTGCAACCGCTTTACTGCAGCGCCTTTTACGGTGAAGAAAATCATTACCTAGTGCTCAATGAAACCAATGTGCTGTCCATGTAATGCATGGATGTGTCACGTCCTTCAGAGTAAGAGAAAGCCTTTGCAGTCTTTCCCTATTATGGGGAAATACTTACATGACAATCCACACGCATAAAGCAAGATTCTATCGTAATTTACAATATTGCTGAATAATTATAATTATGTCAGATGTTCTCTCATTAAAATGCAGATTTGTATTCCTCATTTCTGATAAAGGTGTTGTTGATCACTTAAAATAAACTACCAATATGAGCTAAATGACTTAAATGGATAGAATAAATATAAGTATGGGTAAAACGTAATTCTGCTCATTACGCTGTCATTTAATCATGTCCTGTCAGTGTCTGCGCAGACAACTCCTCAATTATTTTTAATGGATGATTAAAGTAATAGCTTTACCAGTGATGGTTTCCACATAAGAGACTTCAGCTCAGCAAATTACTTCTCAGAGTCTCAAAATGTCTAATTCAGTGTGAAAACTGGATCACCTGATTTTGGGGGTTCAGGGTATTTAAACAAAGTGGTGATAAAAAGGATGTATGGGGAAAACTATCCTGTCTGAACTAACTGAACCTTAGGTGCTTCACCTATGTACGGATGGAAGACTCTCATTCATAGGCCACGAAGGAATGAAAAACTGCCAACCACAAGAGACAACATTTATCATCTACACACAGGATAGGTGGAAATGCACAACTGCTGAAGGTTCGACTTCTATGGGACTGCCGAGTACATTGTCTGGCTATCATTGCAGTCTAATCGAAGTGAATGGAGTGATGATCACTCGTATGCGCCACTGCTCCATTCACACAGGGGACTTGGGACCCCCAGTGGTTGGCCACTCATTGATCATACATTTATCACCTATTCTGTGGATAGGTAACAAATGGCAATGGAGAAACCCCTTTAAAAAAAACTGTGGGAAAGATATACAAAGAATGGCATTACAAACGCCAGTTTTGGTATAAAGTCCGTTGGCGCAGGATCCACAAGGCTCTTTTGTGCATTTCCAGGCAGACTTTCAAATCTACGCCAGCTATGAGCCAGATTGTGAGGCAATGAGCTGCCATATGTACAGAGGTATTTTTCCCTAAAAGCAATACACTGCCTCTGGTACATTCTGTCATAGGCTGCATGCAAAAGAAAAAAATGCCATATGCCTTTGTACACAATTGGAGGTGTACAGAGATAGAGTTCCCATGCATTTGAAAAGTAAAAGTATTATGGCTTCTTTAAAAAAACTGAGTTATACAGTCATATGCAAGAGGTGCAGATGTTAAAATGGAATTACTATTAACCGTCTCCGGACAATCTTATGCCACTATACAGTCATGGCCAAAAGTTTTGAGAATGATACAAATATTATATTTTCACATGATCTGCTGCCCTCTGGTTTTTATGTGTGTTTGTCAGATGTTTTTATCACATACAGAAATATAATTGCAATCATATTATGAGTAACAAAAGCTTATATTGACAGTTAGAATGAGTTAATGCAGCAAGTCAATATTTGCAGTGTTGACCCTTCTTCTTCAGGACCTCTGCAATTCTCCCTGGCATGCTCTTAATCAACTTCTGGACCAAATCCTGACTGATAGCAGTCCATTCTTGCACAATCAATGCTTGCATTTTGTCAGAATTTGTAGGTTTTTGTTTGTCCACCCGTCTCTTGATGATTGACCACAAGTTCTCAATGGGATTAAGATCTGGGGAGTTTCCAGGCCATGGACCCAAAATCTCTATGTTTTGTTCCCTGAGCCATTTAGTTATCACCTTTGCTTTATGGCAAGGTGCTCCATCATGCTGGAAAAGGCATTGTTGATCGCCAAACTGCTCTTGGACGGTTGGGAGAAGTTGCTCTTGGAGGACATTCTGGTACCATTCTTTATTCATGGCTGTGTTTTAGGCAAGACTGTGAGAGAGCCGATTCCCTTGGCTGAGAAGCAACCCCACACATGAATGGTTTCAGGATGCTTTACAGTTGGCATGAGACAAGACTGGTGGTAGCGCTCACCTCGTCTTCTCCGAATAAGCTGTTTTCCAGATGTCCCCAAACAATCGAAAAGGGGATTCATCAGAGAAAATTACTTTACCCCAGTCCTCAGCAGTCCACTCCCTGTACCTTTTGCAGAATATCAGTCTGTCCCTGATGTTTTTTCTGGAGAGAAGTGGCTTCTTTGCTGCCCTCCTTGAGACCAGGCCTTGCTCCAAGAGTCTCCGCCTCACAGTGCGTGCAGATGCACTCACACCTGCCTGCTGCCATTCCTGAGCAAGCTCTGCACTGCTGGTAGCCCAATCCCGCAGCTGAAACACTTTTAAGAAACGGTCCTGGCGCTTGCTGGTCTTTCTTGGGCGCCCTGGAGCCTTTTTGGCAACAATGGAACCTCTCTCCTTGAAGTTCTTGATGATGCGATAGATTGTTGACTGAGGTGCAATCTTTCTAGCTGCGATACTCTTCCCTGTTAGGCCATTTTTGTGCAGTGCAATGATGACTGGCACGTGTTTCTTTAGAGATAACCATGGTTAACAGAAGAGAAACAATGATGCCAAGCACCAGCCTCCTTTTAAAGTGTCCAGTGGTGTCATTCTTACTTAATCATGACAGATTGATCTCCAGCCCTGTCCTCATCAACACCCACACCTGTGTTAATGGAGCAATCACTGAAACGATGTTAGCTGGTCCTTTTAAGGCAGGGCTGCAATGATGTTGAAATATGTGTTTTGGGGGATAAAGTTCATTTTCTAGGCAAATATTGACTTTTCAAGTAATTGCTGTTAAGCTGATCACTCTTTATAACATTCTGGAGTATATGCAAATTGCCATTATAAAAACTGAAGCAGTAGACTTTGTAAAAATTAATATTTGTATCATTCTCAAAACTTTTGGCCATGACTGTACAATAAGCCAGATACTGGTTTAGGATTATGAGCCATAAAGCTGTGTGTTAGTGGCCATGTTAAAAGTTCAGACAATTTCATTTTATGACTATATGTCTTTTAGTAAAGTCAGAGAAAATATCTGAAGGGAAACAACAAACTGGGTATTTCAGAGACACATATACGGGTTATGCTATGCTATAGAACTTAACCTCGTCTACATATGTCTAAGGGAATTGAATATCTGGTATGTGACCAATTAACAGAAAAGAACATATGATCTGGACACTTTATGCAGCAATAATAATTACAGTAGTTACATAGAAGCAATCTTTACATAACAGGCTTAAGCAATGTGTCCTGAGGGCACAACAAGCATTAGTCACATAGCAATAAATAGTGAATGGGCCTATGGGGTATTCTCTACAGGCAGGGACCACTTACATGCACAGCACACATACACTGAAAACTCAGTCACTGAAGAATGACAGGAACGTAAGTGGTGATTTATATACAGGAATGCCGAGGACATTCATAAGATGTATTAAGAGGGATCCAACAATAGTTAGACACACGCTTTTATTGTAGAAAACTTGTAGTACAAAACTATGCAGGATGAGGATGCACCATAATAAGAACATGTATCAGTAAACCATAACCTATCACATCTGTATCTGTGAAATATTCTTTTTTCATTTTTAAACCACTTCCTGATGCAGCCATTTTTAATTCATTTTCATTTTTTACTCCTTCCAGTAACCATAACTTTTTTTATTTTCTGTTCCCACAGCCAAATCAGAGCTTTTTTATTCGTGGGATAAGTTGTACTTTCAAACGGCCCCACTTAATATTCCATAAGATAAAATGGGGCGCTGGAAATTTTTTTTAAATATGATCGAATTACTCTGGGTGTTTATTCCATGTCCAGAAAAAGCATTTTATTCCTATGAAAAACAGTTCCCAAGTGCTTTCCTCTTCAAAGTGCCCAAGTCTGCTGGCTGTCCTTCTCCACTGCTTGCTCCTCCCCAGCTGGGCGCACTTTACTTTTCAAAGTGCCCAAGCCTGACGTCCTTCCTCACTGTCTGCTTTCCCCCTAACCTCGTAAGGCTTCCTCCCCTCTCCCCTGACATCACAGCGATGGAGGGGAGGAAGCCTTTGGAGGTTAGGCAGACAGCAGAGAAAGGCGGCTGGCAACTTGGGCACTTTGAAAAGGAAAGTCTGCCCAGCTGGGTACTTGGGAGCCATTTTTTTTTAGGAATGGAATAAACACCCAAATGATATAAAGATATGGTTATAATGCTTTAATAACATTTTGATGGCCATTGCTGGTAGTGATGAGATTCAGAGCTGAACCCGGACATACCCACATTTTCACCCAGGCAGCCCGCCTGACAACAGCATCGGAGCATTTCATGCTTAAATGCGTTCCCTTGCCCTGCGCTGGATCTTTTGTTTACAATAAAACACTGCTGGGCGGAGGCTTCCGCCCCGGCAGTGTGTTCGGTGACGTCACCGGCTCTGATGGGCCGGCTTTAGCGCTGCCCTAACCGTTTTACTGGCTAGAGCAGCGCCAAGGCCCGCTTGGCAGAGCCCGGTTTGTCACCGGAACTGGGCAAAATGCCTTTGCCCTGCACGATTTAGCACAAAAAGCAAAGCATAAAATGGTCCGATGCTCTTGTCAGGCAGGCTGCCTGGGTGAAATTCTGGGTATGTCCGGGTTCAGCTCTGAACCCGGACAACCCCTTTAAGTGAGACTCCCTTTAATGCTGGGTCCATTAGACATTTGTCTTGGTCACAGAATGTTGGTAGAGGATATAATAATCATAAAGCAAGCATTTGAGGTGAATGTTTTATTACATGTAAGATGGGTATATACATTTCCCCAGAGTACAACAAGAACCGTGTAGCTGAAAAACCATGTATAAACATAAGTTATTATCATGTATACTCACCGTCACAATCGAAGAGGGCAAAGACTACATCACAAACGTGGTCTGACAGTTCCACTTTCGCCACCGTCCTGGCAACTTGCTGCATAGTAACTAGAGAAAGAACAAGGGACCAGAGTCATAAAGGAATATCATTAAAATGCAAATCTTGGGGGCATCTATTACTTATTAAAACATGAATACAGGCAGTTCACAGCTGGCTGTGATTTACCTTATTTCTTTTTAGTTTTAATGAGTGTAGTATATCGGAGGAAACTAATATTACGGATGACTATTTATGTTACTTTTAACTTCTGAAACGTTGGAAAATAGAAGCCTTTAAAAACCACAATAAAGACCCAGAACCTTTACACAGAATCATCAAGGAGATAATAGCTACCCATAAAGAATTTGGCCACATCTGTGACAACGTATAGAATTCAATATTGGATTTTAAATAAAACAATTTCTCCATTTACTTGATTTTTTTATTAGTTTTTTTCCATTGCCGCAGCTTCACACATCTAATATAATTATGGTAACTTTTCTGTCATTTTTACTTACTATAAAGTAAATGAGAGCAGTAGTAAACCTCCAAAGTATTTCATGTATAGGCTTACAGTTTAGGCACACAAACATCATGGGAGTGTCATATGTACTGCAGTATGATGCGTCTGGTAGACACTGCATTCCTCCATAGAAAACTTACACTACTTGGCAAGTTCTAATTCTTTTTCTTACAGGCTCGATATGTACACGTGGACAAAATTGTTGGTGCCCTAAGAAAAACCCACAATGGTCACTGAAATAACTTAAAACTGACAAAAGTAACAATGAAAATGTAGTGAAAATCAGCTAATGAAAATCAGACATTGCTTTTGAATTGTGATTCAACAGAATAAGTTTAAAAAACAAACTCCTGAAACTGGCCTGGAGAAAAATGATGTCCCTCTATAAAAAGATTGAAAATAATTTTACCATAGGGTCAAACTAAGGTGTGTCCTGTAATTAGCATCATAAATGTCTTCAAACTTGTAATCAGTCAGTCTGCCTATTTAAAGGGTGAAAAGTAGTCACTGTGCCTTTTGGCATCATGGTGTGTACCACACTGAACATGGACCAAAGAAAGCTAAGGAGAGAGTGGTCTCAGGAGATTAGAAAGACAATTATAGACAAACATGTTAAAGGATAGAGGACCCGGCACCCCCACCGATCAGCTGTATGAGATGGAGCGCACACAGTGAGCACGTGCCATCTCCCTTCTCTCTTCCTGTCCGCTGCTGCTGCTGTCTATGGTCTTTGCTATAGACAGCAGCAGTGGACAGGAAGAGAGAAGGGAGATGGCACGTGCATACTGCGCGTGCTGTCTCCTTATACAGCTGATGCGCAGGGATGCTGGGTGTCGGACCCCCACGATATGATATTGACGACCTATCCTGAGAATAGGTCATCAATAGTAAAAGCCCGGACAACCCCTTTAAGATATGGACAGTGATTAAGTATCCACCGATTTGAATGCTGATCCGCCAGGGAACACTGCCTGACTGTATTGTGCTTGGGGGCATTGCTTGAAACAGGTAGAGGACGTAATAAAGATGTTACCAACACAATGTCATAGTGGCTATGAGTGACCATTCTCCTTTTAGGGCGCAACAAGGTTTTGACATACACAGACAAAACTACCCAAAGCCCGGTGAGTAATTTTTTGTGGTATGTAGTGTATAGCGTGAGTATTTATCAGAAATTTTTTCCTTTAAATGACCCCAAAGTATTAACAACATCAGAGAGGCACCTTAATACTCGGAGATGAACACGTGTGTAAATGCTTTCCTGCCATCAGACAGTATACAGTTGAAGACATCATATTGATTTGCTACTTCTTCTACAACACATGAATTTTAGAATAATGCCATTTCCTTTCCTTCCTTTATAATTGCTCAGCATGAGCTACTGCTTTTGATGACAACCCAGGAACCATTGTGCAGTTTCTGCTTGCCCATCTAATTTCACACATCAGCTAGACTGATATAAGCATGTAGCATAACCCAGACACTTCCAGCACAAGGAGTTTAGATTAATTAACATTAAGGATCAACTCCGTGACACTTTCCTGACGTGTTCATCCCTGTGGATGCTGGAGGCACATAAAATTCTTCCAGTCTTGGCTACTGGGAGGTGAATGACAGTGTTAACTGAACAATGAATCTATCCAATGTTCTGGAACCAAATCACAATAGGCAAACAGTCCACCAACAAAGTGAGAAAGCTAAAAATTACATACAAAGAGGACAAGAACCTCAGAACAATAGAAAATGACAGTGGTCCTCTCTATAAAATGTTTTTATATTACGGAAGCTGTAACCCAGGATCAGTTCAATACAGAACTTCCGAAGTGCTCTATACCTTAGGTTACTTTCACATTAGCGGCACGGGTGTCCGGCAGGCTGTTCCAGCGGGTGAACAGCCTGCCGCATCTGCGCTGCAGCTAGTCCATGTCTGCGGCCGGAACACGCTCCGTCCCCATTCACTATAATGGGGGCGGGCCAGAGTTCCGGCCACAGCACAGCAAACTTGCCGAGAGGCGGCCAGACTAAAATTACAACATGTTGCAATTTTAGTTCGGCCGCCTTTTGGCATGTTGTGGTTACAACTGCATCCAGTCACAAATTTGGTCACTTTTGATAGAAAAAATAGCTCTACCAACATATGGCAGACACCTTGGCGGGACCCAAATGATCCCATTATAGGTCAATGAGATGAGTCAGGCACCACTGGTGTCAGTTCTGTGACCGATCCAGCACCGCGTTGTGGTTTCTGTTGGCTTTACCAATATGAAATTAAAAAAAATAAAGGGGTTCTGTCTTGAGATAAGTTGCAATAAAACAGTCTGGTGTGCTTGACAGTTGATCATCATAGTCTTGGTCCCATCTTCCTTGGTGCCCACACTCGAGAAAATTGATGTTTTATACTATGAAAATGAGCCCCTAGGGGCAACAAAGGCACTGCCATTGCACCTCTGTGCTCCCACACAGTCTTCTCCCTGTCCTTCATGTCATGCCCCCACCACTGACAGACACGGCCAGGCAGTGAAGAAATACTCACACCTGGGCCTAAAGTCTTGAAGGAGCTCATTTGGCACACATGCTGTACAGGGATGGAGTGCCCAGGCGCGAGAACATCTACACTGCCTGGCTCTGTCAGTCAAAGCTGTCAAGGAGCGGTCAGCAAGGAGAATAAGAGGAGCCTCGAGTGCAGCGGCAATGCCCTTATTTCACCAAGGGACTAATTTCCATACAATTAAAATGACCCAGGAGATTTGTTTCAAACAGGCTGGATGGAAACCAGGAAAGAGGATGAAGAGGCTACTGCTGGGAACCATCGATCAAGGGGTGAGAGGCAGGATTTGGGCACAGCAATCGTGACTTAGAGGATGCAAGCGTCAGCCTCCTTGACTTCAAAATGATGATTAGCATATGGAAGGAGTTAGATATAAAGTTCATTTTCTTAACAACGATGAAACGGAAAACGGAAGAAAGGAGGCATCGGGAACAACATGCTTGTATTCATAAGGTAATGTGCATAGCTAAAAGTTAAATATCGACATGACAGGGTCCCTTTAAGCTGCAGAAAAGAAATTCACCGAACTTCATCAAGAAATTCGATTCCTTACAAATGACTTGGTCACTAATCACTTTTCACTGTATGGAGTGGTGCAATGATGAGGAACGGCGGTCATGCTGCCCCCTGTCATTTAACCCCTCAGATGCCGCATTCAACACTGATCGCTGCATCCGAGACTCACATTTATCTACTCCGGTGTTAAAAGACTAAAAAAAAAAATATATATACTCACCTCATAAACGTGATCGCGGAGAGGCAGTCTGTTCCCGTCTTGATTGAAGAAAACATGCCAAAGAACTTACAGCGAGTATGACGACATTACTGACGACCTCTCAGAACGGCCAGCGTGATCACATGGTGACGTCTTCACACTCACTGCAGGTTCTTTGGTGGGTTTTCTTCAATCAAGGTGAGGAGAGTATAATTTTTTTATTTTCAGCAACCCATTTTAGGAAAAATTGATTAGTTACTATGAAGCTCGAGGAAATTTGGCTTTGTGGCAAATTCGGATTGAAGTCCACTCTGGATCCTTTGATTCACTCAACACTAGTGGTAACACATTCATCACTTTTTAACATTTTCTGAAGATTAGCAGACAGAATTTGCAAAAGACTAATGGTATCATTTCAAAAACTCTTTAAATACTCTATACGTTAAATACCCTACACTGTAAACACCCAAGACAAGCATCATTGACTTACTAGCAGTCCTCTAATCACTACTTCCCCTGTCTTCTTGCATTTGGAGATATAACACATTTAACATACCTTTCAAGATCTCTTAACTACTACTGTAGGAAATAAATGGTACAAATGTAGATATGCAGTGCCTTTGATGGCTCTGATGCTAAACTTGCTTAATGCTTATTTATGATGTACATTCCTCTTGGCAGTTATCTTTTTGTTTCTATTATAAATTATTTATTGGGCAAGTGTATGGTCTGAAAAGTTCTACGTACTCTGGGGAAATAGAGTGTTGAGCACAGAACTGTTAAGAACATCAAGAGATGTTAATTTCCAAGCTGATTAATAGTTACATATGTACATAAACTTGTCTTCCCAACATGTAGCCATTACAATAATTAAATGAGAACAGACAGGAATCAAGGCCTCTTAATGGTTATATCCAACCTCGTTTTTCATGTTTTTCTTCCACCAATACATCTAAAAAGAAGCCTTGATTGAACATTCCTATAGTTTTATGTCTACAGGTCTCATGCAGACTTATGTGCCTCTATCCTAACGGACTACTAATCAGTCCGGATTAGTCCACATAACCGTTAACGTTTCCATCTGACTACTAGACATCGCTTGTCAAAAAATCTGCGTGTGTGAATTCATCCTAAACGTTCTATGAATATACAGAAAAGGCAAAAATCGAAGGCTGGAATGATGACAAGTTATCAAAATGACATCCCCCTCTACAGTGGCTTCATAGAAGATCATTTGTGATAATACACAAGACCATATTTTTGCACAAGACCATTAATCATGCACAAGACCATATTTTTCCTCTGTGTGTTCTATGTGGCCATGCACACGTCTGTATATTTTGCAGATCCATTCCGCAAATTATAGAACATGTCCTATCTTGGTCCGATGAGAATAGCCATTTCTACCGATGGGAGGGAGAGAAAGGCAGCATGCACATGGAAGGTATCTGTATTTTGTGGATCAGTGGTTTGTGGACTGAAATATAGATACGGTTACTGTATGTGCGTGAATCCTAAGAGACTGAGGTGGATGTCAACCCCTCTAAAGGTAGGTTAAAGGGGTACTCCCATCTGAGACAATGGGGCATATCACTACGTTTTCTGGGGTCTGGCCACCACCAACCGCTCTCCCCGTAGTAGTGAATGGGAGCGCACAGCACTTGTGCGGCCACTGCTCCCATAAATTTCTATGGAGGCGATGGAAACCGCTGAGCCAGTGCTTGTCTGTTTTCGACGGCCCCATAGAATGAATGAAGGGCGACTTCCCTTCTCAGTGCAGGTGCCGGTTCCAGAGGTGGGACCCGCACCTATCAGCCAATGGGGACATATTCTAGCAATATGCCCACATTGTCTGAGATGAGAAAACTCCTTTAAGGTATAGTTGTGACCTCACAATAAACCTATCCACACATGCACACACATAAGCAAGTGTTCTGGGGCCCTCATAAACCTATCCATGTATGAATGCAATGAATAATAGTGCTGACCTGTAATTCAATACTGAATGAGCTAAAGGCCTTGAGCTTTAATTAAAAGTTGCAGATGCGTGAATCTGAAGGACATTTTGTTAAAAAGATCTGAGCAGCGGCACGGATATTGCTGAGCGCTGGTAGATTAGTATCCCCTGCCTTGCCAGCTTGTTTCACCCCAGACAGGTGCAAACAGGAGCCAGCAGACCGCATTGACCTGCATGACATTTCAATAAGAAATGGCACTGACAGCCTCTTCACAACCTGCTGCCAAATCTTTATTTAGAGAGAACCATACAAATGTGTTTGGAATACACTGCGGATCATAGCTGGCTGCCAGCTTCAGTCTAGAGTGAATATGCCAAGGAGAATAATGTGCCTCTGGCACTGCTGTCACTGCCTGTAATCATCTTTTCCTTTATTGTTTGCAATACAGAATGCACACCTACTGTGTAAATTGCAGATAAAACCTATAAACAGATAAAAATGTATTCAAATGTACAAGTTGCCAAAAAGGAATTAACCTTAAGGCAGGTTTACGCTGTACAACTGTCGTCAGATTATCAGGGATGAACGATCCTACGAACCCTCGTTCCCGATAATCTGCCTGTATAAAAGTGTCGCAGATCACCCGATGAACAAGTGAAAACCTCGATCATCAGGTGAAACGATTGAGACTCTAAATCATGGTTTCTGGGCAGTAGATCATGGTTCCTTCCTGGCAGTTGTGTCCTCAATGACTGCATGTAAATGCGGCATTAGTGTATGAACACTGCATTGTACCATGATGCATTTAACAACACTTTCCCTAACTTTAGGGCATGTCCTCATCTGCTCCGTTCAGGCCCTCCGTAGCAGATTTCACCAAAAAAAAAAAAAGTTTCCCACTAAAAAGCAGAAACTTGAAGGAACTCCATTATAGTCTTAAAAGCGGACACTCAAACAGAAACCAAACTTTCCATTTCAGTCAATGGAGTTTGTTTGGTTTCAGTTAAGTGCCGAATCCGTTACTTCCCTTATTTTGCTTGTTCTGCTCCTCTACACAGAGCTGTGTAATTCCAGCTCCTACTTTCTGCCCTGAAGCTACTGCAGATCGGCAGGGGTAAAGGATGTCGGACTCCAGCCAATCAGATATTGATGGCCTATCCTGAAAATAGTCCATTGATATAAAAGTAGTGGACGATCCCTTTAAGCTATACATAAGTCATTCCATGCAGCCCAACATGACTGGTCTGTGAAAGATGATGTTGTCTTGGCTGACAATGTCATAAGTTAAAATGATGACCTGACAACCAATCTCTCCTGTAATCTGTGACCTGGTGCGGCCTTCCCTTGATGAGATACAACCTTGCAGTACAGCACAAATGATTTTTCAACTACAGAACCCAACAACACATGACAGTGCACGTAGTCCTGACAAAATAGTCTAAATTGACCTTTTTACGCATCCAAAATCTATAGTGCATGAACAGCTTTCAGAGGAGGCCTCTGCAATTACACAGGGTATTTGTGTCTATGGCTGAGCAATTTATTTGTGAACTTCTAGCAGAAATAATACAAGAATAGCACAACACAAGAGTCATAAGAATAGAAAAAACCTTTCTATACTAAATATAGCTAAAATGAATACCTATATATATATTTTTTAATGAATGCAAAAAAAAAATGTGTGCACGTTTGTATATTTTACACACACAAAATCTGCTATTATCCCCCAATTGCCTCTCAATAGCCCCCAGCACCACTCATTAGCCCCCATACAGCCTTAAATTAGCCCCCAGCAGCATTATATGAGCCCCCCATTGCCTCTCACCAGCCCCCAGCCACTTTATATCAGCCCCCTTTGCCTCCTGTTTTATAAAATAAATACTTACCTCTCCTGCTCCTGGATGCCACCGCTTGCCGCCGACCACTCTCTGCCTTCCTCCTGCACTGTGAACTGGCACGCACAGCGTGAGGTCACAGAGCGCCCTCACGCTGTGCACAGCACTGCACAGCCGACAGCCGAGCAGACGTCCAGGAAGCGGTGAGTACAGAGTCTTCACTGCTTCCTGGTCCTCCGGTGCTAATGAGTGCTTCCATAATGGAAGCGCTCATTAGCATTCGCCCTATAAGATGCAGGGGCATTTTCCCCCCACTTTTGGCGTCTTATACAGTATTTTTTTTTACGAACGAAAAGTGTAAAAAAAAATGTGTGTGTGTAAGTAGTCTGCTGCACTATTGCTAATACTAGTAACTATAGCTAGAACTTTTTAATTTTTTAATTTTAAAAAATTTAAATTTATAAAATTTTTATATTTTTAATTTTTAATGAAAAAAGTGAATTAACCCCTTCCTGCCACTGTCTGCAGGCTCACAGTTAATTTTACAGCCAGCAGGGGGCACTCTCACATCAAAAAGAGCGCTCCCCTGCCAGCTTTTACACTTTACACTGTGATGGATCATTGTAGCACCCTGTTACAATGAAGACGCGCAGAGAGACCACTTTTTCTGGTCTCCAGGATACTTATAGTGACCGCAGCTGTCTAATAACAGTGCACTCACAGACCTGAGCAACACAGGGAGCTGGTAGATCACAATGTAACCCAATGTTTTTATATGTCGGGTTGCAGTTAAGAGCTTACCACCACTATGTATTTAATTGTTATGGAGGTAAGCAAGAGGTTAAAAAAAAGCTGCACACTGTAGAATAGCTGAGCTGTGTTTATTGCATTCTAAGAAACTATTCTAAGGGCATTTTAATTTATGAGCTTGTCTACAAATGCCACAAGGATAATCTAATAGAAAAGTTGCAGACCAGATGCAGTACCATTTATGAGTGAAGCCAACAATAACAATAATAATAAAGTAATAGGATAACATGCCGGAGACACTCTTCCAGATTTTTATAAGTATTGTAGCATACACTTGTGTATATGCATTCTTTTTTCGTATAGTCTGCACATTCTTATCTACTTGAGTGGATTAGAGTTCATTGACAAGACAAGGTTGAATGGGAATGAAAATGAAACGTGAACTAAAAGGTGCCCATACCCATTAGTCTAAAGTTGATCAAAACTGACATTTTAAACCAAAAAGATTGTAAGACTGTTCTTTGTTAAATTTCACCCAATAGTTTTAACCTTCAATGACAAACCATCACCATCTGAAAAGAAGTTGGCTGTAGTTAACATCTTCAGCTGATTGTCAGGAGGAAGGATCTTTCGTTCAAAGACCATTAGTGGCCGAAACATTCCCAGTAAGATTGTTTGTCCTGCGCCCAGTGTCACTGAATGTGAATGGCCAGTTTGAAGAACTGTAAAGACCAATATGGGCTAAAATGTGTATGGCAGGGCTGGCCAACCTGAGGCTCTCCAGCTCTTGTAAAACTACAACTCCCACCATGCCCTGCTGTAGGATGATAGCTGTAGGCAGACTGGGCATGCTGGGAGTTGTAGTTTTGCAACAGCTGGAGAGCCGCAGGTTGGCCAGCCCTGGTGTATGGTTTATGTTTTACCACATCGTTCACTTCTATCTAACATATATGGTCACCACTAATGACAATGAAAGAGCGGTAAAATAAAGCTGATGGGCATAGAACATTTTAAAGGCTGTCTTCACACAAAATCTCACCTAGCATTTCCATAGGCTATGACAGGCCCAATGTGTCTCTGCAATATATGCCTGTATACCTTTTTCTTCATTGTACTACAATGCATTGTCAACTGTACTAAATATATGGGCTTCTGCTAAAAAGAAGTATATAACAGGGTACACAGTTTTATAATCTTAGTTAGGTTGGAGGTAAATTCTAAAATTACATTTCCTCAAAAAAATAAAAATAAAAAAAGAATGGCCAAGGGGAGAAAACTGCTGTTAAACACTTCTGGCAGCCAGTTTATTTCACTGAGAACAAAAGGATCGTACATGTTGAAATCCAACAGCCCAGCACTTCTTTGGTGGGTTCGGCCAACATCTTTCTAACCTAATCATTTATTCAGAATGATTCTGTACAATGCCCAATGAATCAATGGGGTTCATTGAAAAAATATACATGGGGAGTATATAATCACTGCCATGTAAGACGTAATCATATATTTCTTAAAGAAGAATTCCAGGTTTTTTTTCTTTATATATAGTGCAGGATTAGGCCATTGGTAAAGAATAAGATAGAGGCTCTTGCATATGCCTTGAGTAAACCTGTTTTATTTGATGTGTCATTTGTGGGTTGTCAGGTTTATTAATTCCTTCTTTACCCTGAGATTAGTTTTCCTAATGAATCCTACATTTCCCATCATGCCTGGCTTTACAGAGACAGATGGGGCAGAGTCTCACCACACTGCACTTCTTATGGGCAGCCATAACAGATCAGTGACACAGCTGCTGTCCCCTCACACTGTAGGGTCTCCATGTATTCCAATGTGATGCAGCTTGAGCTTGTCTATCCCTCTCTGGCTTGTCTCCTCTGTCACCTGACAGGAGGGCAGGGAGAGCAGTGTGAAGCTACATCTCGTATAACTACACTGGAGAGTCAGCATAGACCGATAGTACAGGCAGTGTGAATCCGGAGATTTATATAACTGCAGCTAATCACTGTATAAACTCACCTACTATATAACTACACTCCTTATCCTTAAGATAGACATTGTGGGGAAATTTATCAATAAAATACACCAGTGTTCTGATGTGAAAAAGTCGCAAACTGGGTGTTTGAAACTTTTTTCAACGGCACTTACGCAAAAATGTTTGCGGAAGTGCCGTTACCCCGCCATTTTCCCAAAAAGGGGGATGTGAGGGCAGGGCCGGTGGCATACATTTTAGTGCAGGCACACAGACTGCCAGGTGGTAGACCCGATATCTTCAGCAGAATATACAGGCAGATACAGAGGAACATGGAGAGGGAAAGGTCCTATACTGTGCATGCATCAAATGTACTGTCATGAGACTTCATAGCCAGATATGAGTACATCTACACTGGTCCGGTCACTCAAGAAGGAAAATGAGTGAGCCTAGAGTGCAACAAGGTGCAATGGCAACACCCTTGTTGCACCAAGGGGCTAATTTACATACAATTAAAAGCCTTATTTCTCAGAATTGAGGGCACAGATAAGGATGGGACAAAAAGCATTGCTATATACTGACAAGCACACATTGGGGCATGCAGCTGGTTTTACTTATAGGTATGTGGTGAAAAATTCCCTTGACGATTACAATAAAAGGAAGTACATATACTATATCGACAAAAGTATTGGGACACCTACAGGAGCTTTTATGACATGTCACTCTAAACCCATAGGCATTAATATGGAGTTGGTCCCGCTTTGCAGGTAAAAGAGCTTTCACTCTTTTGTGAAGGCTTTCTGTAAGATTTTGGAGTGTGTTTGTGGGAATTTATGCCCATTCATTCAGAAGAGCATTTGTGAGGACAATGATGTTGGACTAGAGGGCCCGGCTCACAATGTCTGTTCTAGTTCATCCAAAAAGTGAGTCCTGACAATTCATGTGAGCCAGTCAGGTTTTTCCACATCAAACTCACCCAATCATGCCTTTATGGACTTCTTTTTGCACTAGGGCACGGTCATGCTGGAACAGAGAGGGCCTTCCCCAAACTATTCCCACCCAGGTTGGAAGCGTACTTGCCCAAAATGGTATGCTGAAGCATTAAGGTTTCCCTTAAAGCAGAACTTCTTGTTTTCATCAGCTTTCTACTGGATTTTCTAATCAATCCAAGCATGCTTTGCTCTGTAATGCTTCTCAGGCCTTGTACCACCTGCCACATTGTTTTCTATACAGTAGTTATGCCGCCTACATATCCCCTCTCCATGTTAGTTAGGCAGAGCAAGCCCTGTGAAACACTAAAGAGCAAAGTATGCTGATGTTGGATAAAAAACAAAAACAGGAAGCTGATGAAAACAGAAAGTACTGCATGTAAACATCCTGCCCAGATGCACTTATCCAGAAAGAGTAGGATAGTCATGACATGAAAACCAGGTATATGGGGTAAAATATGCAGTGTTTAAGGTACTCTGGGCAGGTAAAAAAAAATCATTATGAAACCAGAGAACCTCTTTAAGCACCAGTAAGGTTAATCAATGACCTACTCTAAGGAGCAGTTGGCCTGCGACATCACATCCACTAGTCCCATGGCTTTTTATGCAGGTCATTCCAATTTCTGTGAATGGAACTGAGCTGCAATACCAAGCACAGCCACTATATGGTGCATGGCTAGGTATAGTATGAAGAGGCCATTCAAACAGCTGATCGGCAGAGGTGCCAGCAATCAGATGTTGATGATCTAGCAAAATGTAAGTCCTGGAAACCCCTTATAAGCTGCAATAATACACTCAACATTACATTGCTGAGGGTTGTCTCTCATGCAAATAATGAAGGGAATTTAACATGCCTTTTATAGCCCAAACATGCTATGGTGGCAACTAATGTACATTTCCACAGATACATTAAGCAGAAGGGGAAAAAAAAGTATCAGTATAACATGGTTGTGATTCTCCAGCAATGGCATGTGAGCAGAGGAAAATAATAAGAAAAGTAAGTAAAAATGAACTTTACAGATGTTCTGGAGCCAATAAAGACGCAACTAAAGAGCTTACTGTGATTTACAAAATGTTTACAAGCAGGTACATAATTCATAAACTGCTCTATGCATTTTCTCCCTCTAATGGAGCAGCAGTACTGCAGTATTTCAGTACTAATGTAAAAATGTCTAGCATTATCCAAGATGAGACTTCCTTCTTCTCCCTGGAGTGCCGTGGATAAGGATGCTTGCCAGAGCTACTACACTCAGTGCAGGAACCTTATAATTTATTTGATAAGCTTTAGAGGAACGGGGCTCTCCTTGGATGTAGTCCAGGACCAGACAGGCAGCTCTACGAGCATTTGAAAAGTAATTTCTCAGAGTATGTTTACCCAGTGAGACAATACTGGAAAGAATGGGCCTTGGGGAAAAGATGTATGTACAAATGGGTCTTATTGGTTCACTGACCTTAAGGTGATAGACAGTTAACAGCAAAAGTTAAACATGTAGCCAAGGAAATATTTTATGCCTTTACACATAGAATAGCCTGGTATGGACTGGTAACACTGCACCCATGCAATTATGTGGGCCTATACCATGCCTCTGTGTGCCTCCAATTTTACACAGAAGCACACAGAGGTGACATAGTACTAACTAATATACTATAAACTACTACTGTATTAGCAAGTGTTACTAAGTGTCAAACAAGAGAAACTTCTCCACTTATATATGAGTGACCCTGCAGAACTATTCCAAAATTGTGACTTCTTAGTAGGATACACAACCTAAGATTGTTTTAAGGCTGCATTTCTTAAGGAGTTTGTCCGGGCTTTTAATACTGATGACCTATCCCAAGGATTGGTCATCAATATCAGATCGGCGGGGTCCGACACCCCACCGATCAGCTATTTGAGGAGACGGCGCACGTGACATCTCCCTTCTCTCTTCCTGCTCTATGCTGTAGGTCTAAGGGACATCAGCACAGAAAAGGAAAAGAGATGAGAGATGGAACATGCATGCTGAAGTGGGCTTTGGTACTGGCTGGCACCTCAGTACCTCAGAGCCTACTTCGGATTGCTATATTTAATTGTTTTTAAATATGCAGATATGAATACAGTAGTAATTCACCAAAGGCTTGCGCGACTTCAGGTGAGACGAACTTTGGCTCCATGGAGTCAATACATTCTAATGCTGCACAGAAACAGCATTAACATCAAAGTTTTTGAACGAATCGACTTTTGATCTATGATCCGAAGGTTGATTTGCTCAAGTCTAAATTGTGACTTACTGGTGTTCGCCATACAGGATAAATACATTTATATTTTAATAGTTCAGGAATTTTGAGATGTGGTAATTTTAATTATGGGGAAAGGGTGTGATCTGCATTTTTAATATACTTTTAAAAACTTTTTTTCTTTTTTTTTTTTTTTTTGTCACGCTAGGTGACTGTAAGAAGCTCCATAGGAACTACAACTGCAATATCATGGGTTTCTTCAGAGATACCCAGGCTATTGCAGACAGTGAATGGGTGAATGGCTTCCTCGATCTCCACATGGGGGAGCTGTTCAGGACCCAGGAGCACAGTGCTCCCAGGGAAAGCTGCCTCAAATGCCATGGTAAAAATTTATCGAAGCACTGGAGTTATTAAAAGTCCGTGACTGGCATTATCACTGATCGCAGACATTAGCCCTGGGTGTCTGCTATAGCACCCGTGGGTGGGCTCCACCTTTGGAGCAGTTGGAAAGGGGTTAAGAATGTCTTTTCAAAGTTTCATACCCTCTACTACTACACACACACAAACATACACACTTTAATTTTAAAAAAAAACTAAATACATTGACAAACATCATCAAGTTTAAATATGCCATATCTAACCTCGACTTTTTTTTTTTTTTTTTTTACAAACCACTGATCCTTTTATTTTATACACTTATGAGCAGTTTATAAAACTTTGTGGCTTTTACCTTAGTCTAGGAAACAGACATTTTTCCAAAACATCTTACACCCAACAATAATCTAGAATGAAACCAATCAAAATGTAAGAATAATGGTGTGCAGTGAATTTTATGTCAGGGTCACCTGATATTCACTTATTCCCACTTTTAAGAAATACAAAATGTTATCCTGTTAACCTTTCCTATGGGAAAATAGTTTATGAACCATTTCAGTTTGTTTGCCCTTAGATCTGCAGTGGGGAGTTCCATTTACTGAAACATGCACAATTCTCTGGAGTCTCATCTCTCTGCTTGATGTATTACCCACAATACCTCAGTATTTTATACCAAGAACAGTTTTCTACTTGCACTTTATTTATATGTTTTATGTCTCAGAGTCTTTATGATCCAGCAGAGAACTAAACGATACTATAGGCCAACAGAAAATGTATAGAATGTATATGGATTTGTATGAATCTCAGAAAATCATCTACCTAGAGGCTACTGAAATAAATGTTAGGACATTGAAAGTCCTTGTCCAGTTAAGCGTTTTGGAGTTTACAGAAGTATAATCTACAATCTATATTGTATCCAAGGGACAAACAAATTTGTCACCAATAGTCATAGGACTTAACTGGAAATAATGTTACTCAATATAAGATTCTAAGCTCAGTCTATCCACTAATCTTCCGGTTAATCTTGACATTTACTTGCATTTTAGTTAAAAGCGCTTCTTAACACAGTGATTAAACCTCCAGAGTAATATTCAGCTATTTTCTCTTCTTTACTCACTCTCTTCCCTTCCTGTGGGTGGGCAGCAGCTCCTAGGAGTGCAGTGCAGTCAGCTCTTGTGAACCCCTTCCTCTACTGCACAGAAAATAGTCCCTCGCGCACAGTCCCAGCAATTCCACTAATAAATAATACTATGGTATATAATACCCAGCCCTCAAATTTCCTTCTCCACTGTCTAGAGTAAGAAATAGCTATTTAGAAGTCAGGATTAATTAATGAAAGGTGCCTGGGCTGTTTGCCTATACACTGGCAATGAGAGAAAGGAGGAAGCAGCAAAGTCACTGATCTTGTTAGTCAACTGCTGAATGCAGGAGACCAGACTTTCAGCCACGTGAGAAAAAGCAGGCACTACCATGTAACGTAAGAAAATGTAACATACATAAGAACGTACAATATTTTTATTGCATGTAAATAGCAATAATGCTTCATTTTAAATGCTCTATTCATTACATAGTAATACTTCTCGTGGGATAATTCCTTTAACATGTCAAGTTTCAGCAAAGATAAAAAAACTTTATAATATATCTTATTACAGAAAAACACCTTTTTCTCCACTTATTACACATACTCTCCTCAGCTTTCTGCACTGAAGACTCACTCTCTTTAATGAAAACAGATTAATAGCTCACTGAGAAATCAGGATACAGCCCACAGAAGTTTATGGAGATAGGAGGGAAAGAAGCTGCTGCAAAGTGAACGAGGCAGAGAAAACAGAGATGCCGCTGAAAGCTCTAAAATTACATAAGTATACTTTCTACTTCACTTCAGAGCTGGATTCACAATTACACTGTTCATAAATGCTGTATAATGTCATAGATGATGTTGCTGCCGCTTATGAGGGGTAGTACTGAGAGTTAGGGGAACAGGATCTCCTCTTCTCCATGTCTGCTGTGTATGGGAGACATCTTAGCAGTTAGCCTCTGCCCACTGTGGAGCTACTCTAAAATGCCTAAATGAAATTACAATGTGTTTTTCATATAAGCCCTTTCATTTCTTCTGCTAGAGCACTGTAGACAGCTGAGTAGTCCATGCATCACCCCATGTGCACATATTTGCCCTGCATCCTCCAAAATAGCAGTAAACAGCATCTGAATGAAGTTGTTCAAGGAACGGAAAGCTATCCATTTTGAATAATATCAAGACAGAATTCACTACAAGAACACTCACACAGTGATGCCACAGTTTAGCAAGTCATTGGCACTAAGGTATTTCCGAAGCAATTCAAATGGTGACTGGAGAAGAAACGGGACAGTGGAAAGTGGTGCCAAATAATCACCCAAACATGCAAGTTCTTTAGCAATTATGAGACCGACAGCCATCACCTCACAATAATTTTCAGGACATTAATTTAATTTTTTACATGTACCAGACATTTACTAAATGAGTTACTGGATCGCTCAACAATCTAACTCCAATGGATGGCGGAATGTTTCAGCTTTCAATTTCTAAAAAGCGCCAGAAAATAGCAGTCACAACCGGATTTTTTTTTATCCTCGTTCACATGCACTTTATGTTTTCTTTGTGTGTGTATTGTAGATCTAGATTAGGAGAAAGAAAGCAATTATCGTACTCGTCTACTTTATGCAATGTCAGAGATATTTTGATGGGTGCTTTGCTTTTGCCTTGATCATCTTCATACAGCAAATATTCCATTATTATTTATGTGTACTATAAAATCTTATAGCAGGAGTCACAAAACTCAGACGCTAAGCAGATGGCTAAATGATGTTTGTAGGAGTGAAATTGCATTTGAAAGGTTTACAATTTATACCTCCTCCTACTATAACTGGGAAATAAGTGTTTAACACACAATTTTTCTGTACTGTCAATATCTTACAATGTAAAATCAATGCATGGTAGAATAAAGTAGAACTTGCGTCACCAGCTGCTCACATGGCCTGAAATATACAGGTCGTCTCTGACAGAGAAGAGTTATCTATTCAATTAAAACTCATGTACGTAAGATCTTCAATCTGTAACCCTGTAACAAAACTTTATAGCATTTATAAATGGAGAAAAAAACCCAGAGAAGACATGGCAAATGAGAAAAACTCATCATGGTCCGCATTCAGCACTGTTTACCTTATTTTACTGTGTAGCTCCATGTTAGACCCCTTTATTCCGAGTCGGACTGGACTTTCTTGGGATCACCAGTGGAAAATTATTCTAGGGGGTCCAAACCCAGTGGAAAGTTATTGGCTCCAAATGGAGCTCCAAAAGATTTTTTCTCCTGGACCTTTGACGCCCACTATAGAGTCTGAGCCTAGGCCCAATGAAGGATCCTCTGGTACTCTGGTGGGCCAGTGCCTGTACTCAGGTTCTTCTTCTCAAGCAATATCACAAACACAAATTTACTAACTGAGAACTGCTACAAGGTGTTACTGAACGGGTCTGAACTTACATTCAATCGAATGTAACGCTATATAGGGTCTTTAGCAACCATGGTTACAAGTAATGGTAAACCCCATGGTCAGATTTAGCTCTGTGGAAAACCTTTGGCCACAGTGTGTTGAGGACCCCTCTACCATAAAGTTCACAAATAACAGTACTATACATTAGGGTCTGTTCACACTCATAGCTCTGATGCTGTGACAAATCCAGAGTACCATAGTTCCAAACATTGTTTGATGTACCCTCTTCACTTATGATGGGGTCAGGGGCGGTCTTGGCATTTCTGGGGCCCTAAGCGAAGTTATGTCCGGGTTAAACCCCCCCCCCCCCCAATGAGGCATCACGCCCCTGATGACACGCCCTCTGATGACAGCCCCCCCCCCAATGACACGCCCCCCCACACATCAAAGACTTTTTTAACAATAAAATACTGTCAAACAATTAACAATTAACTCACTGTTAAACAATGAAAGAATGTGTTTTTTCCACACTTATCGTATATCACTCTCCTATCTGTTTTTCACACACTTGTCGTATATGATTCTCCTATGTGTTTTTCACACACTTGTGGTATCTGACTCTCCTGTTTTTCACACACTTGTCATATATGATTCTCCTGTTTGCCTCTGTGTCTCCTGTTTTATTTCTCTCTGTCCCTTCTCTATCACTATTCACTATATATTACAGTCAAGTCAACTACCCTGAGCTGGCTGTCTTTGTCACTGATGATACTAAAAATTACGTCAGCAGCACGTCCCAGCTCTTCATTGGCTGAGCTGGGGCACGTGCTGCTGACCATCACTCACTGGAGGGGAGGTGAAGGTTGCCCACAGCCTATGGCGTGTCCCAGACTCCCAGCTCTCTATTGGCTGGGCTGGGACACGTGCTGGGAGTCGGGACACTGACGCACAGCCGCAGAGTTTGTGTTCTGCTGTGCGGAGCGGCCTCTCTGCGGCTGCACGAGCTTCCTGCTACACCTCCGGACTTGAGAGTGAGCAGGTGCAGTGCGCGCAGCCGCAGTGAGGCCGGTCCGCGGGCCGCGGCGGACAAATGCAGTAATTGACAGCTGGGCGGGCGGTCTTGGGCACCGGCACAAGAGCGGAGCGTGGGGGCCCCCCAAATGCATAGGATGCATGGTGCCTAAGACCGCCCCTGGATGGGGTGTGTTGGGGTTTCATAAAGTGCTCCTTTGTTTTGTTGTAGGAATAAAGCTGCATTTTGTACCATTCTTGATGTTAAAAATGACAGAAACCTTGACGGGATGTCCAGCAGTAGTGAATATATGAAGTGAGCCACAAATAATGCCACTACAATGCCTAAATTACAGAAGTATACACCGTATCATATCACACTGTGCTTTGTGAACACTGGCTAGATAAAAGTGTAATAACCCCAAGATAACAGTGGTCAGGTCCCAGGTTGTAGCTAGAAAGTGCTGTCAATCATCCAGAGCGTGGTGGAGGTTTTATAATCTGTAAATCTGATGGGTAGCAATATATAACTAAGTTCAGCAAGTTTTAGGCAAAAAAAAAATCTCTATTTCCTCATTTCCCTGGTTCTCTTCTGGCCTTTGTTTACATGCAGTAATAACAATCTCTGCCCCTCCCCCCTTCTCTGCAAAGGCAGTGAATATAAGTGCTGTGAGTACATGTCTGCCTGCTGGGATACTCAGCAGCATGTTGTTTGTGTAGGACTACAAGTCCCAGCTGTACAATGACAATGCTGATACACACAGGAAATTCTCCCTACCTGTTCTTGTACAATTCCTCTATAGCTCCTTGCCCAGCATTTGTCTCCTCTCACTGCTGCAGCTACTATTTGTTGTAAAGCCTTGAGCCCTCAATGTGTTCTGGCTGAAGGGGTTAATGTTTTATCTGAAGGAATCCAGGGAGAGAGCAGATAGCAGGAGCAGGCAAAGAAAGGGGGCGTGGCCAGTGACGTCTCGTGTACAGACTGTTATCTGAACTCTGAGGCTTGTGAACGAAACATCACAGACCAGGGAGATAAGCTGACATCACAGGTCATGTGACCCTCAGTCAACTCTGAGAAACCAGCAGCTTTAGAAACACAAAGTATATGGGAAAGTTGTTATACCTGACAAGTTAGAAACATACAAAGAACAAAAAAATAACACGGACAACCCCTTTAAGTCCTTATTTTTACAGATGATTTTTTTCATCTTGGGAAATGGTCTTTTTATTAGTAGCAGTGTTCTTAGACCTGGTAACACTACGGATTTCCAAAGTGAAAGGATGTAGAAGACTTGAATACAAAACTTGGGCTACTTTTGCAGGTCTTGTACCAGATAAAATGTTACTCAGGTAAGGTGCTCTCTGGAAATAGTCTGCCAACAATATGCACTATTGCACAAAACACCCATATAAAACACACTAAATACAAGATTTTAATATAATGGAGTTACCGGTAAGAAAACCAAACATTTGTACTGTCTTATTCTGAGAAATCATTATAATAAACCCCTCTCATTATTATAAGTAAGAACTACATATGGCTCGCTCACACATCTACAGACTCAAATGAAACCACCCTGTGGTCAGATTATTAGGAGCACTTAATGACTTTCATCAGAAAGTAATTGCACAGTAATTCTAAGCACAACTCAGTAATTGTTCAGTGTAATGTCCTTCTGATTCCCGAAGGTTTTGTCTTAACATTTATCATGTACATTAATGCACATTAAAGGGTTTGTACAAAATTAGAAAAACATGGCTGCTTTATTCCATAAACTGCCCCTCACCTGTCCATGGGCTATGCCTGGTTTTGCAGCTCAGCTCCACTTACGGTATGTGAATGGGGCTGCGTTATAATAGCACTCACAACCTGTGGACAGTTCCAGAGAGCAGAACCTCTAGGTGTAACTGAAATGCCCTGGTTGCTCCTAGAGGCTCATACAGTAAAATATCATTTTCTCAGCAATGTCGGCATTGCAACATGACAGTATCATAGTTATAGATCTGTTGACAGGCACCCTTTTATCCTTTAAGGACTGAGCCTATTTTCTTTTTTTATTTTTCCTCCCCACATTCCAATAGCTATAACTTTTTTTTATTTTTCCATTCACATAGTCATCTGAGGGCTGATTTTTTTGAGCGACAAGATGCATTTCGTAACGGCACCATTTGTCTTGTATTGGAAAACAATAAAAAATTATTTGTGGGGTAAAATGGTGAATCATGTTTTTGTTTTTTCCATTACAATGGAACACACGGGAACATTTTTTAAATACTTTAATAGTTCAGACATTTTGGATTTTTTTTTATTGAAATATTTTTGTAATTGTAAAATATTTTTATACGCAAAACTGGGAAGGGGGAGGGGTGAGTTAAAAATTTAATATTAATGGTGGTAGGGGGTCAAACTTTTTTTTTTGTAAACTTAAAATGTTTAGCCTCCTCAGGGGGCTCTAATAATCTGGGATCTTTTATCCCATGTCCCAATCACCATAATAGAGAGCTGTTATGATGAATGGCATTCTGATGGGCTGCCTGCTGAGCTGTGCCTTGTACACAGCTTAGCAAGTAGATTACCATGGCAGGCCTGGAAACCTACAGCAGGCACTAGGCTGTCATAGTAACCAATCCATTGATTTCCCGGTCATAGTGGCTGGTTGTCTGCTGTATTATACAGACGGCAACCGCCGCAGAGAGCTGGCTCAGTGCAGCAGCCTGCTCCATACAATTCCCTGCGCATAATGCTTATACTAGCATAACTTTAGAGTACTCTTCAAGAAACGATAGATTTGAGGATAAAACCCCCTTTTATAGATTGAGGATAAAAGGGGAAGAAGAATGCTTGCTAACTTCCGATAGGCTATACTGATACCTATTCTAGATTCGGACTCTAGTCATATAGAAACAAGCAACGGACCTCTTTGAGATCGGTCAATGACTCCTCATTTAATATATCTGACACCAACCACCACATACCTTTATCGAGAGAAGCTCCTGCCATGTGGTAAAAGCTCAGAGCTGTGTCCACATCATTGATGTTCTTCAGGAAGGTAAAGAAATTTTCCACTTCTTCAAATGCCAGGCCCTGGAAAACAAATATGGTTTTGTTGCACTTTTTTTTCTTAGAATACTTAGAACAATCACCATTTAAAAAAAAAAAAACAAAATAGTGAATTTATCAAGCCCTGAACCTCAGAATTCTGGCTTCAAAAAGTCACAAGTAGGGTTTCTTTCTGACGTTTTGGGGTCAATTGGGGATTTGGTGGGAATCCAACCACTGAGACCTTGACCAACCACAGGAAAAGAGGCCACAGAAATCAAAACCAATGGCGTGGTTGGCTGAATATGTGAACTGCTGCTCTACTCATTCTATAACTGATGCTAGAGGCCAAAACCGTCCATACATGACAGAAAATATAGAACTAAAAGTCCATTTAGGATTTATTACATGCTTTTTTGGCACGGAAATGGCTGTCAATTTTTCCCTCTCATTTGCAATGGGTGAAGTCCATGGTAGAGATCTGCAGTATAAATTCACATGGTGTAGATTTTAAATCTGCACCAGAGGTCAATTTATGCTTTTTTTTTTTTTTACATATTGGGGAGACTCAAGACATCCATCAGTCTAGATCTCCCTGCGTTGGTGTGAGATGCACCTGATTTGTTAAGAGGCAGAAACATCTCTGTCCTGCTGTGCACCGGAAACTGAAGTCTATGCCATCTACAGGCTGGCATAGACTTCAGCTCTAACTTCCGACATTTTCTGGCAAAAGTCATTAGTAAATGCGATGGTGCGAAACCACTCCCCCTTCCGATAAGCCACATCCCCTTTCCTCTGCACTTCAAAAAAGTGCAGAGAAGCTCAAAATGTGTGCATATTTCATGCCATAATTGTGGCTTAAAAGCATTTATCAATATGTCCCCCAATGTGTAGATGAGATTTCTTAAAATCTCATCCACTCTGTAAGTACCATAAAACGCTGCGGATTTCTACCACAAAAAACCACGGTGCATCCACTTGTGTGAACATACCCTTACAGAGAAAACTCGGCAGACAGCAGTCTAGTTTATTAACATTTTAGTAAGTTGCTGACAGCAGAACAATTGCATAGGGAATGAGGACAATTGAGTGATCACATCCTGCTGCTGTAAGGAAATTGATATAAGGTAAGTAGTAGAAACATGTCAGTATTCATCGTTTTATAATGTGCATAATCTGCCTTGTGAACTAGTCCTCGGAAAAGCACAGGCAGAAAACCACATCACGTCAGTGCTGAGCTTCAGATCATTAAAAGAAAATAAAAAAAGAAAAGATTTACTGTGAACATGAAACCAATTATATTTGCAAACGGTATTTCCTCCTCCAGAAATAGGAATCTAGAGCACTCCTGTAATGGGAGATAAGAAATGCTTGGTTCTCATGCTGTTCAGCAAACTGGCTCAGAATGAACTACCGCAAATGGAAGAAAAGAGTTATATAGCAGCATTAATGGGATTCCAGCTCTGCCGGTCTTTACAAGCCTAAAGGACAGCGCAGCAATCGTACATGAATAAATAGTGCACAAGACATGAGCTTGTCTGACCCCAGGCTGTAAGGTAAATGGCTACTGACAGATCAGAGGAATACCAGATGTCGACATCTTTTCACACCGCCTTTTGCAGTGTCCACTGGAGGTTAATATTGGTAGGTTCCCGTCAAAACAGGCCAAGGATCAGCAACCTATGAAATTATAACCACCAGTACGCACACGTGATAAGCTGTTCTGGAAGCTCCCATAAAAGAGAATGATGCATGCTGGGAGTTATAGTTTGACAGCAGCTGGAGTGTCACAGGTTGCTGACCCATTCACACAACTGTATCTTTGGTCCGGATCTGGTCCCTTTTATTTTTGGATGGGATGTAGACCCATTCATTTCAATGAGAACGCAAAAGATGTGGAAAGCACACTGCGTGCTGTCCGCATCCGTATATCCATTCCGCGGCCCTGCAAAAAAAAGTTTTGCAGACAAGTATAGGCATTTGTAATATAGTGCGGGACCTATGGAAGGGGAAAATGCGGGATGCACACGGCTGATGTCCATGTTTTGCGGTCATGTGAATGGTCCCTAAGACTTACAGGTAGATGCTAAAGACTCCTATCCACATATTGCTTGTTGTGCTATTCCATATAACACAAAAAATGTATACCAATGTATACTGGCTCATTGGCGGCTGTAAGAGCACGCTTTTGGAGTCCTTTAGGTGAAAGGATGCCTATAGGTATGTTTGATACATGTGCCAGGAACTTTGCTGAACCACTGTAAAACACAGTGTTAACCTACCAAAACATACCTCAAAAGGGTTTTCTGAGATCTTAATACTGATGACCTATCATCAGGATAGGTCATCAGTATCTGATGGGTGGGGATCTGACACCAGGGAGGATCCCAGGCCGATCAGCTTTTGAGAAAGCTGCAGCTCTCCTGTGAGCACCGCAGCCTTCTCTCAGCTTACCAAGCACAGTGCCGTACATTATATAGCAGCAGTGGGTGGTCATTCAATTTTATGGGGCTGATGCCTAGGTCATGTGACCAATGAACGTGTCATCACAAGCCTAGGAAAAGCTTATCAGTAAGATAAAAACTGAGCTGTAATAAATGTTTATAAGAGAGAGAAAATTCACATCCTGCTACTAAACCATCTCCGCCCTGTACAGAGAAAAGGGCTCTAAATTTTGAATATAGACCAATTGAAAAAATGATTTTTAGCACAAAATAGTACAATGCAATGATAAAAAATTGCCCCCAAAGGTATACATAGCCAGTGTTCTTCCAAAACATTTCAGCCCCAATTTCACTAACAAGGCCTAATGCACAGTATCCTCAGGCCTCAGTATCCTTTTTGTGGTCCGCAAAATAAGGATGCTGTCTTTGAGCCGCCCACTTTTCTGAAGATCCACTGACTTCAATGGGTCCGTGGTCCAAATTTTGCAAATACGTTCTATCTTTTTGCAGAATGGACATACAGATGGGGAAAGCACAGACACGATCTGTGTGCTTTCCGCATACATAAGTCTATTCTGCAAAAAGATAGAACATGTCCTATACTTGGCTGCAAAATGAGGACCACGGTGGGTCAATGGGTGCACATAAAAATGCACATGCAACAAGGGCAGTATTCCTATTTTGTTGCAAAATACATACAGTCATGTGCATGAGGCCTAAAATGCATGTAGAAAGCAGAGGAGATGAGTTAATGCTAAAAACCTCTGGCACTGTACAGGAAGTACAAGAATGACCATGATTCCCATGAGTTCTATTCAGTTAAAGAGGTTATCCCATCTTTGACAATGGGGGCATATCGCTGGGACCTGCACCTATATTGAGAACGAAGCAGGGGAGCTCTAATCCTGGCGCAGCCCCCCCGCCTTCCCCCACTGCGCTAATAAAAACTAATGGGAGCGCACCGCGCATGCGCGGCCCGGCTCTCACTCATTTCTATTGAGCCGATGGAAATAGCCGAGCCAGCACTCGGTTATTTTCGGCGGCAGCATAGAAATGAATGGGAGCCGGGCCGCGCATGCGCGGTGCGCTCCCATTCGTTTCTATGAGCGCAGCGGGGGGGCTGCGCCTGGCGGTGGTACAAGATGGGATAACTCCTTTAATTAAATACAGTGCAGGGAAATCAGGATCCCTGTGGTTGTGACTACAACACATTAGCAAAGTATGAAACGCCATGAAACGCACATAACCTATTAAAAGGTTCCAAGAAATACATAGAAAACTCAGTAGTCTGGCTGATCTAAGGTGTATGGGGGTCTTACGACTCTTCCTTGACAGAGGGTGTCAGGGGGAAAGAAGGACTAGGCAAGTTAAAAGCCAGATCCCTTCGCTCTGCCCGAGGTGTCTGGCAGAGACTTTCTTCCCGAACCAATGGTGTACTGTATGTGTATGGTGGAGTCAACAGGAAATGCTGTCAGCTAAAAAAAATAAAAAAAAATAAAATAAACAAATACTCACCCATTACATCCACAGCCTCTTGACTGTTCACCGTCAGTGGTTTAACTTTGCAGTGATGACTATGTAATCACTGAAGCCAATCACTGGCGGTGATGCCTCCACGCACAGCACAAGACTGCAGAGGTTAGGCTACTTTCACACTAGCGTTTTGGAATTCCGGTATTGAGTTCCGTCATGGGGGCTCAATACCAGAATAAAACGCTTCAGTTTTGTCACCATTCATTGTCAATGGGGACAAAACTGAACTGAAGACAACTGAATGCTCCTGAAAGCATTCCGTTCCGTCTTCAAACCGGAGAAGAAACCGCAGCATGCTGCGGTTTGCTCTCCGTACTAGTTATCCGCACCTAAACGGATCCGGAATGACCCCCAATGCAAGTCAATGGGGACGGATCCGTTTGGTGTGGACACACTTGTAAACGGATCCGTCCTGTATTGACTTTCAATAGAGGTTATTCCGGATCCGTTTAAAAGATGCTAAAGATAATACAACCGGATCTGGAATTACGGATCCACAAGGTTGTATGATTCAGTACGGATCCGGCGATTCCCTTCACCCGCCGGATCCGTACTAAGGCTAGTGTGAAAGTAGCCTTAGTCATTAGTGGCAGTGGCAGCGGTCACATACTGTAGGTTTACACGTCATTACTACACCAAAGTAAACAATGACCGCAGGGACCACTGGTGTCGGAGCAGCAGGAGGATAAAAAGATAAGTAGTGAGTAGTTTTTTTTTTTTATTTCAACATATTTCTTGCTGTTAGAAAATTGTTACATTCCAAGACAATACCTTTAATTGTTTACTAGGTCTTTTGTAGACAGAATAGCTTTGTGACAGAACAATAAAACATTACTGTTTAGCGGTATAAGCAAATAGGACAAGCAAATGTAAGTACTTACCTCTCCATCTTTGAAACGTTTTTTCAGCTGCTTTAGCATTTGAGTGAGTTTCTTGGACTGCACACCACTGTACGCCAGCAACATGCTGCCAAACTGCCGCTCTGTGATGCGACCATTTACTGGATCCTGACGCTCAAACTAAAATAGAGAAAAACAATTACTTAAGTTTCAAAACGTATTTATTAGTATAATAGCAAAAAATAGTAGAAATGTACATAGCATGTATACGAATACATAATAAATGAACTTAGGTCTCCAATAACATTGGATAATGTCAACTACAGTTTTAAGAGGAAAATACATACAATGCAACGGCACACTGCTAACCAGATAAAGCACAAAATGCCATAGAGATATGAAGTATTGGAGCTAATGCTATGCTTGTTTGGTAAATCAGAGATTCTTGGCAAATATATTTTGTACAAAACTATCTGGGCCCAGGTTGGCACATGGCAACAGGTAGGAAATAGTGTTAAGTTCCCGTTCTACAGAGATCACCTGGACGATTTGGTGAACGGGCCCAGATAATTTTGTACAAAATATATTTGCCAAGAATCTCTGATTTACCAAACAAGCATAGCATTAGCTCCAGAATACTTCATATCTCTATGGCATTTTGTGCTTTATCTGGTCAGCAGTGTGCCGTTGCATTGTATGTATTTTCCTTTTCATTGCAATCAGCCATAGCAACGTGAACCTGCGCATTGGGATGTGCTGACTGAAAACCCCTTTTTTTTCTTACAGTTTTAAGAGGTATAAAATAAAAACATAACATACGTAGAACAGTAGAAACCCATCCTACAGTATGAGTTACATGAATAAAGCAGTACGAAACAAAAAACAACTATTACTTACTATAAAGCACATCAGAAAGACAGTTGTGAGCTTCATTACTGTACATGAGGCAAAGAAAGCTTATAACCATGGAAAAAGCCGTATACACACTGCTAGGGGCAATATTTCGGATTAGCCTCTAGTAGACACTTTGTGTAACCTATTAGCTGGTACATGGTATAGAGCCACCGCTCCCAAAAATTTCATGGTGAGAAACCACTCCCTGGACTGATGGCATCCCAGAACACAACTGCTCCATGTCTGTTCTCCCAAATAATAGCAATTGAAGCGTAACCATACACAAAAAGGGGTGTTCCCGACTGATGAAGTAGAAAGCTCTATAGACTACTGAAAAAAAGAGCTTTGATGGAATGACATTGACTTTTATATAATTAACATTCTCAGGCTGTTGTATTTAAAGGGGTTTTCCGGGATTGCACTACTAATGACCTATCCTCAGGATAAGTCATCAGTATCTGTTTGAGAATGCACCGGAGCTCCGTAAGCGTGGCGGTCTTCTCTTAGCTTTTCCTAGGCCAGTGACATGACATTCATCAGTCACATGGCCTAGGAGAGGCTCAGCCCCATTCAAGTGAATAGGGTTGAGCACGATACCAAACACAGCCGCTGTACAATGTACGGTGCTGTGCTTGGCGGGCGGGGAGAAGGTAGCGGCACTCATGGGAGCGCCGGTACCTTCTCAAACAGCTGATCGGCGGGGGTCCTGGGTGTCGGACCCCCACCGATCAGTAGTACAATCCCGGAAAACCCTTTTAATTAAAAAAAAAAAAAGGTCTACACTACGTGTACTACTACTACTACTACATGGTAAATATACCCACGTCGTGACCAAAGATCGCAATGTAGTGGGCGCTGCCATAGGAATGAATGGGTTCACAGCATGACTTGCACATTTGCTGCAACCACCACAATGCAAAAAATTATTCCTGTGGCAGCCCCACTACACCGCGATACTTGGGCATGCCAAAATCATTGTGAAGATGTATCCTTAGGGTACGAGGACAGATTTCAAAACAGAAAATCTGTGGTTTGGTATCCATACCAAAGAAAACGAATGTGTTACTTGTGGTTTTTGCTGCAGATTTGATGAGGTTTTGTCGCAGATCTCACCTTTCCATTGAGAAGGGTGAAATCCACACCAAAAACCGTACAAACATTAGACATGCTTCAGATTTCTAAATGTGCACAGCAGGTCAATTTCCGCACAGAAGAAAAAAACAAAATGAACCTGAGATTTTATACACTTTACTAGTGTGGACTGTGAGAAAATAGCCTGAGGCCTACATAATTCATGCTTCAGTTATTTCCATCAGTTATTAGGAGCCAAAACCAGTAGTGAAGTCCACTCAGAGATAAGGTATGATGGAAAGATTTCCTCCTGTTCTGTGTTTTTTTTGACTCACAGTAAGGCTCCATTCACACGTCCTGTTTTTCTTTCCTGATTCGATCCTGATTTTTTCAGGACCCATTGAAATGAATGGATCCAGATCAGGATCAGGATCGAATCAGGACAGAAAAACAGGACGTGTGAATGGAGCCTAACTGATGGAATTAACTGGCAAATAACTGAAGTGTGAACTAGGCCTAAGGGCACAACCACACAAAGTGGAATGTCCATTGTGGATTTTGCCACGTTTCTGTGGCAAAATCCACAGCAAATCCGTAGAAAAATTGCCATGTGCTACTTGCGGATTTGCCAGGGATATGCCCTCTGGACTGCAGAAGGTCAAATTCATATTTAACCAATTCATTACCAGAGGATTTACCTTCGCCTTTCTTACCAGGTCAGTTTCTAAGTTTTAGCATTGGGACTAACTGCAAATAACTATTTCATTTCTGAGGCAACCTACCTGTATTTGATATATTTTTACCCATTTTTTTTTAAAGGGCATCATGTCAGCAGATTTGTACTCATGAAACTGGCTGACCTGTTACATGTGCACTTGCAGCTGAAGACATCTGTGTTGGTCCCATGTCAATATTTGCCTGCATTGCTGAGAAAAATTATATTTGATTATATGCAAATGAGACTCTAGGAGCAATGGGGGTGTTGGCGTTACACCTAGAGGCTCTGCTTTCTCTGCAACTGCTGTGCCCTCTGCACTTTGACCGGGCCAGGAAGTGTAAACGTCATCACGCCTGGCCTGTTAATCAAAGCGCAGAGGGTGCAGCAGTTGCATAGAGAACAGAGCCTCTCGGTGTAATGGCAACATCCCGGTTGTTCCTAAAGGCTCATTTGCATATAATCAAACATCATTTTTCTCAGCAATACGGACACATATGAACATGGGACCAACACAGATGTCTTCAGCTGCCAAGTGCACATGTAACAGGTCGGGCAGTTTCATAGGTACAAATCTGCTGACAGATGCCCTTTAATGTGGACTCCCTAAGTTATTCATCAAAGGAAAATGTGGATATTTTGAGCTTTTGGCTTTTTTACATTTTTTAATAAATGAAAAAAAATTTGTGTGTTTGCATATCTTGACTTGAGCACCAAAATAAATGCTATATTAAATATAGCTAAAATTAATACCTATATTTTTAAATTTTTTATAAAAGAAAAAAAAACATGTATTTTTGTTTATTTTACACACACACACACAACTGTTGACAATTTTCTCTGCAAATCTGCAGTGTATCTATCCTGTGTGGATGCTGCCCCAAGGTTCTGTAGTTTAAACTTTCACCTGTTAAGAACAATGCTCTAACGTGTAGTGACACTGGAACATGATAAAAGTTATAAAGTATTTTAGAGACAGTCACATTATATTATACTGAATATGAGAAGTATCAGCCTACTTAGAAAAGTCAATGAAATCAATTGAATTCGACCTCGGAGCATAGGCATGTGAGGAGCTGTAGACACATGAGATAAGGATAGCCGACAACTCTTAAAAATATTCATGTAAAGTGCATAATTCAGTCTTTAATGGTGTTACACAAAGCATAGTAATACATCAAAGTCATGTTAGCAGTTCAGCGCTCCAAGCTCTGCACGCCACTAGAATTTCTTTTCAGCTTAAACTCTAACTAAAGGCCGTATCGTTATCATCCGATATATGAACAATTTATTTTAAAAGCATTGAACACTATGCATAGTCCTGGCAAACACTTGAATATAAAAATATATACAAATAAAAGCAAAGAAAAATATATATACTTTCAACTTGTTCAGCAAACCTCAAATTTCTCTAAGAACCAACAACCCTTATAGAGTGGAACAAACAAAATCTTGTAGGAGTATGGAGCTAGTTAGACTTCTCCAGAAGCCACTTAAGGCTTTTTCACACTAGCATTAGGATTGTCCGGCAGGAGAACAGCCTGCCGGATGGACCTGTACTAGCACTTGCACATGTGCTGCCGGAAGTCTGGCCCGGCCCATTTCACAATAATGGGGCCGGGCGGGAAATGCAGCCGCAGCACTGCAAACATGCAGAGGCAGCCGGATAAATAATGTAGCATGCTGCGATTTTTGTCCGGCCGCATCTCCCACCCATCCCCATTATAGTGAATGGGGCTGGGCTGGACTTCCGGCAGCACACGTCTGCAAGCATTAGTACAGATGCCGGACAAGCCTAACTCGTAGTGTGAAAGAAGCCTTAAACTGGTTCTCTCACTCACTTCAGCAAATGGCATTTATCATGTAGAGAAAGTTAATACAAGCCACTTACTAATGGATGGCGATTGTCCATATTGTCTCCTTTGCAGGCTGGATTCATTTTTCCATCATAATATACACCGCTTTTTTCCATGGTTACAACCACCCTGCAATCCATCAGTGGTGGCCGTGCTTACACACTATAGAAAAAAAATGCTGGACAATGCGCACTGCCGGCCACCATGGAAAGAAGGCGTGTATAATGCGATGGAAAAATTAATCAAACCAGCAAACGAGGAAATAATGGAAATACATTAGTAAGTGCCTTGTATTAACTTTCTCTACATTATAAATGCCATTTGCTGAAGTGAGACAACCCTTTTAAAGGGGTATTCCATTCACATCAAGTTATGCCCTACCATTGTGGTATACACCTGCTCGCCACTGCACTGTTGACGGCAAGCAGATAAACAATAAAAGGAAAGCTGCAGTCACATGGAGTGAGTCCTTCTCTTCAACCAGCTGATCGGCGGGGGTGCCAGGTGTCGGACCCCTGCCCATCTGATATTTGTGACCTGTCCCGAGAATAGGTCATCAATATTAGGCCCCATTCAGACGACCGTGTTTCACGGCCATATACGGGCCGTGAAAGCCCGGCCTGTGCTGCCCCAGAGGACGGGAGCGCACGGCGTCATTGGTTGCTATGACGCCGTGCGCTTCCTGAGGCTGCCGCCGTACAGTGAAACACGGTCGTCTGAATGGGGCCTCAAAATCCCCCGAAAACCCCTTTAAAAGGATGGATGATGGATACCCTTGCATAAACCATGAGAAGGCCTGAAGACCAAACCAGAACAGAACACAGAATACTCTGGAGAAGAACTAATCGTATGGTCACCCAAGAGTCAAAACCAATCTGAAAGCAGATAACCAAAAATAATACATTTTGGATTCCGCTTTGGTCTATGAGGTTTTCACGTTCCTATAACATATAAAATTGACTGACTAGTTTCGAAAGGGAAGAAGCTGGGTCTCCTGACATCTAAGGCTAGTTTCACACTAGCGTTTATATATTCCGGTATTGAGCTCCGTCATAGGGGCTCAATACCGGAATAAAACGCTTCAGTTTTGTCCCCATTCATTGTCAATGGGGACAAAACTGAACTGAAGACAACTGAATGCTCCTGAAAGCATTCCGTTCAGTCTTCAGACCGGAGAGCAAACCGCAACATGTTGCGGTTTGCTCTCCGTACTAGTTATCCGCACCTAAACGGATCCGGAATGACCCCCAATGCAAGTCAATGGGGACGGATCCGTTTGGTGTGGACACACTTGTAAACGGATCTGTCCTCCATTGACTTTCAATAGAGGTTATTCCGGATCCGTTTAAAAGCTAATACAACCGGATCCGGAATTACGGATCCACAAGGTTGTATTACTCAGTACGGATCCGGCGGGTCCCTTCACCCGCCGGATCCGTACTAACGCTAGTGTGAAAGTAGCCTAAGTTTAATAAGTTCCAGCACATTTATGGGACTATAAGCATATCTTAGGCTACTTTCACACTAGCGTTTTAAAATTCCGGTATTGAGTTCCGTCATAGGGGCTCAATACCGGAATAAAACGCTTCAGTTTTGTCCCCATTCATTGTCAATGGGGACAAACTGAACTGAAGACAACGGAATGCTCCTGAAAACATTCCGTTCCGTCTTCAGACCGGAGAACAAACCGCAGCATGCTGCGGTTTGCTCTCCGGTCCAGGCATCCGCACCAAGACGGATCCGGAATGACCCCCAATGCAAGTCAATGGGGTGGATCCGTCTGGTGTGACCATAATGGTAACCGATCCGCCCTCCATTGACTTTCAATGGAGTCCATTACGGATCCGGGTACACATAGACACATACAGACATAAACATACACACACATAAAGACATACAAACACACATACATACTTACATGCTCCCGGCAGGTCTTCGGAGCGTCAGGACGGCTCACACAGGTCACGATTCCCCACAGCGCCCTCTGCTGGGCGCCTGGTGGAATCGTCAGATGACGATTCCACCAGGCGCCCAGCAGAGGGCGCTGTGGGGAATCGTGACCTGTGTGAGCCGTCCTGACGCTCCGAAGACCTGCCGGGAGCATGTAAGTATGTATGTGTGTTTGTATGTCTATATGTGTGTGTATGTTTATGTGTATGTATATGTATGTACTGTGTGACATGTGTGGGGCCGGAGCGCGGTTCCGGCTCCACACATGTCACTGCGGCAGGCCTGATCCGGCAGCACCCTTCACCTGCCGGATCAGGCCTGCGCCAGTGTGAAAGTAGCCTTACCTGCCCACAAAATGTTCTCCTCAGCCTTGTGCGGTAACTAAATGCACAGGACTTTTCAACAAGCAATTCACAGTTTGTCCATTTAGTGCCTGATAAGACAGCCAGCCATTCCTTGATAAAGTAATTCCTGTACACAGACATTCCTATCTATTTCTCAGACACCTATTCTACTAGAATAAAGATACCAGACTCCAGGGTATACACTCAGAAATGAAACAAAGTTTATTCATTAAGAAAAAGAAAATTCCCTAAACCTTACCAATAACTCAGACACATATCTACTGAGCTCCTCTGGGCAAAGGCAACAATACAATCAGCAGTTCAATCATGATTTATTTTTTTTTAGAGAAGAACATATTAAAAGTTGCAGTGGTTTCATAGTGAGTTAATAGAACTGTTTTAAACCCACACAATGACACTCAGGTACCAGTGACAAGCCAAAACTCAAGCCAGTAAAAGTCTAGTCAATCTGTCCTGCAACTGGAAGAGGGTAAAAAAACATAATATATAAAGTAGGCCTAACTGGATAGTTTTCTTAAAGCCTTCAGGGCTGGGGACATAACACACAAGCTCAGAGGAAAGTGCTGTGGACCTTATATACTAGACATTGTGGAGGTCTCTGCTCAGTGACTCCTTACCTATGAGATCATCTGACAACTGTAACATAACCTAGCACCACACTGGACACAATTAAAGGGGTTTTCCAGGATTTTAATACTGATGGCCTAGCCTCAGGATAGGTCATCAATATCTGATAGCTGGGAGTCTGACATCTGGCTGCCCCGCCAATCAGCTGGTTGAAGGGAAGGCCTTGGGGTCAGTAAAAGTGTAAATTCTTGCAAGTTGTGACAAAACCATTAGGGAACATGATAAATGTGGTACAGCCATACCTCCCAAGTGTCCCTCTTTTGGAGGGACAGTCCCTATTTTTGATTCAAGTCCCTCTGTCCCCTCTCTTTGATCTGGGGGATAGATTTGCAATTTTGATCCAGAAAGTGTTTATCTGCTTCTTCTCTCGATATTAGACCCCCATCTTGTGTATTATTTCATTATTGGAGCAATTTGGATTTTAGAAACGTCTCCATTTAGGTCATTTTTGCGTTATTGTGGGCTAAGAAAACTATTAACCCCTTTGCACCCAGCGCCGTAATAGTACAGCGCTGGGCGCGTCTTTAAAGATGGCGCCCGCTCCTGAGCATAGCGGGCGCCATAGCCACGGGTGGCCTGCTGATTCCTACAGCAGACACCCGCGGCTGATGTCCGCAACCGGCAGTAATGCCGATCGCGGACATTTAACCCCTCATATGCCGTGGTCAATCCTGACCACGTCATCTGAGCGCATGAAACACTAGAAGCGCGCATTTCCGGTGTTGCTCCGGCTCCCCCATGTGGTGATCGGAGGAGCCGGAGCGTGTATGCAGCAGCCCCTGCCTTTGTGAATGACAGGAGGCTGCTGTATAGTATTTCCTATGGAGACCTTGCTTGTAATAGGGCTCCATAGGAAACTAGTAAAATCACCATAGACTCCAATACAAGTGCATTGGAGTCTATGATATCAGCAATCAGATGACTGCTTGTTATAGTTCACTATGGGGACTATAAAAAAGTGTAAAATAATAAGTTTTTAAAAATAAAAAAACTAAAATTCTAATCACCCCCTTTCCCCAAAATAAAAATAAAAGTAGTAAAAAAAAAAAAAAAAAATACACAACATGGGTATCGCCATGTGCGAAAACGCCCATATTATAAAAATTTCTTTCCCATACGGAAAACAGCGAAACGGAAAAAAGCATCAAAATGGCTGATTCGCCGTTTTTTGTCGCTTTATTTTTTTTTAAAAAATTTAATAAAAAGTGATCGAAAAGTCATATACACCCCAGAATGGTATCAATAAAAAAGTTCAGATAGCCCCACAAAAAATGAGCCCCCATACAGCTCCGTACACATAAATATCAAAAAGTTATAGGGGTCAAAATATGATATACAACTTTATAATTCTTTTATCACAACGCAAGAAAAACTATACATATTAGATATCGCCGGATTCGTACTGATCTGTAGAATGAAAGTAGCTGGTCAGTTTTAATGCAAGTCAGTTTTAATGCACATCGAACGCCGTCAATAAAAAATCGTAAAACTGTGGCGGAATTGCGGTTTTTTTTTTCAATTTCACCCAATTTGGAATTTTTTTCCCCTTTCCCACAACATCATATACAATATTAAATGGTGGCGTTGGAAAGTACAACTTGTCCCGCAAAAAACAAGCCCATACAGCTATGTGAACAGAAAAATAAAACAAGTTATGGCTCTGTGAAGGCAGGGAGCGCAAACCGAAAACGCAAAAACAAAAAAACCTCTGGGAGTGAAAGGGTTATAAGTAGAGATGAGCGAGCATGCTCGAGTGCCATTTTTGCGTACGCATTTTAAAATTCGTACGCTAATCATACGCATATTTTAATCTATACGCAAATGCGTACGAATAGCGTACGTATAGCTTACAAATTGAATTTGTACGCTATTCGTACGCATTTGCGTATAGATTAAAATATGCGTATGAATAGCGTCCGAATTTTAAAATGCGTACGCAAATACGCAAAAATGTTACTCGAGCATGCTCGCTCATCTCTAGTTATAAGTTAAAGGGAGTCTGTCACCACGATTTTGACTATTAAGTTATTTATAGCACTGGATTCAGCTGACTATAAGCATCTCCAAAACGTTATTGTTATAGGGCATAAATGAAGATCTGATGTTAAAAATACCTTTTTATCAACTGTCAATCTCTTACTTAAGGAGCCCAAGGGGATGTGCCAGCGATGTTGGAGCCCGGCCACGGCGATTCAGTTGGAGCCCAGGACCGCCCACCTCATTAATATTCACTAGCTCCGGCACGGCTGTAATCCCGCGCAGGCGCAGTACATCCTGTGAAGCTGTAGCCCGCAGACCGCACGGCGCAGACCACTTAATGTACTGCGCCTGCGCGGGATTACAGCCGTGCCGGAGCTTCACTGCTTCAAGCAGTGAAGTGAATATTAATGAGGTGGATAGTATATAAATATGCAGGAAAAATGGACTTTGATGCAATGAACTGTAAGTGTCCCTCTTTGACCCTCCAAAAAGTTGGGAGGTATGCACTTCTTCTTCTAAATATTAGACGGGATTAGTAAATCTGCCCACTATCTCTCTCTCCTGGAATTCTTATACGGAGGGTGTCACCTGCCATGGCAACCACCTCGCCTCCCCGGTAGCATCTTCTGCCGTAAGTTTTTAAAATTCACATGGCAGAGCCAGAATGTTTTATCGAGCTACACTGCAACTGATATATTCCATTGTCAAAAAGAAAGTTTATTTAAAATTGTAGACATTTATACACTCCAGTCTTATTTATCCTGATAACTCCTAATCATTTCCTCCAGGTTTTCCTCTAGATTCTGAATTCTGATGCTTTCTGACTAATCCTGAATCCACACCATTTCAGGCCTGCAGTCAATCATTTTACCTAGACACGTACTGCATAGTCATGAACTGCACTACCACTTAGGACAAATACATCTCTTGTGAATAGATAGATATTCTATGTCACAGTCCTCTTATCACCTTAAAATTCAGCCTGCAAAATAAAATGCATAACACCCAGAGGGATTTTGAAAATCAAGTCCAGGCCGACAATATCACGAAATATCAGAAATAATCCGTATACAATTTTACTGCAGTCAGAAAAATGAATGTCTATGGGGAATTCAAACTGCAGTGGTGTGTGTGGAGCTAAGTGATAGAAATAAAAGAAAAAAGGTATATTTTGTACAAGAGTTGTACATAATCAGAGATAACTTCACAGCAAAACTGCTCATTACTTGCTACACAATGCCTTCATGCTGCTGCTGATACCATAGAATCCCGTCTTCCCCAACACAGAAGCATCGGTCTCTGTGCTTGTCTCCCGGGCTCTCTGCAGCTGGTGTCTCCATCTATACCCACATTTATCAGCCCCAGTATTCCACAAAAACTGGGGACAAAAAGTTGCAAAAAGTTTCACACCTGGTATGCTTGCACAATATTTTGTGACTTTTTGGGGATGTAGAGCCACACTCTTTTTTTGAGTGGAGGGACAGCCTTAGTTGCCCAATACATTAATATAATATACCCAAAGAAAACTGGGGCTGATTATACGAGAAATCTACACGAGCTCCCTTGCTGGTATAGATCCCATTTTTGCGCAAGGAACTGCACTAAAGAACCACAAATATTAAGAGTCATTTGACTCTTAATAATTGTGATGCGTCTGATGCCAGCGGGGGATAAAGAGTGGCGTGTAGTACTTCAGTCAATAAAAATCCCCCATTGTGGTAGGTTAGCCAACTTCCAAACATAGACCATCTTTTTGCACAGATGCACCACGACTATTAAGAGTTGTGTCCCTCTCAATAACTGTGGCATATCTGATGCCAGTGGAGGACAAAGAGTGGCACATAGTATGTCAGTCTTCATAAATATCCTCCATTGTGATGTTAGCCAACTTCCAAATACAGATCCTTTTGCACAAGGGCCTGCACAGATGCACCTCAACTATTAACAGTTGTGTGCCTCTTATTAACTGCGTATCTGATGCCAGTGGGGGGAAAAGAGTGGCATGTATATATGTCAGTCTTCATAAAAATCCCCCATTGTGATAAGTTAGCCAACTTCCAAACACAAACCACCTTTTTACGCATAGGCCTGCACATTAAAGAAGAACTCCCGCAAACATTTTTATTCTCTGACCTGTTAGAAAGGTGCATGATATAATCTGTAGTGATTGTCATTTTCTTATCAGTGACTGTTTCTGCGAGTAAAAACCTCTCTTCTTATTGTAGCTGGGTCATGTGACCAACTCCCTGACCTCCAACTGACCCAGGACAGAAAGCCAGTAACTGCTCTATTCATTCCTATGGGAGCCTCACTTTCAGTCTCATAGGAATACATAGAGAATTAGACTTCCTGTCCACACATAAGTCTATGTGTGAGTTGGTGGGTCTAATTGCTGTTCACATGACACAGATAAGAAACTTCAGGATGACATAAGTCAAAAATTCAGACACTGGTAAGAAAATGACATTCACTACAGATTATATCATGTACATTTCTAGCAGGACATGGAATAAAATTTTTGTCGGGAGTTCTTCTTTAAATAGTCATGTGCCTCTGAATTTTGACACATTTGATGCCAGCAGGGGATAAAGACTGGAGTAATAAGTCAGTCTTAATAAACATCCATTATTGTGATAAGGTGTGTGAGGTTCAATCATAACGTTAATAAAAATGATAAATGATAAATTATTAGTGAACAGATCACACCAAGTTGTGTATGTAGTTATCACTTTTCTTTCTGCATTATATTTTCTTGGTCCTATTTTGAAAATCAATTCCCATATCTCTAAGGCTACTCTCAGGATAAGTGAAGGCACTGTCTAGAATGAAAGCTAGTAGTTGGTTGCACATCTGTCAGTTAGACCACCGCTCTAAAGCCTGTATTACACAGCCTGATGTGGTAGACAATTGCCAGGCGGGAAGCGTTCCTTCCGGTCAATCGCCTACTCGCCAATGGAGAGACCACTGCTATTACATGCAACAATCTTCTCCACAGCATGGGGAGGAGTGATCACCTTGCCATAGGTCATCCCAATGCTGTATAGTGGTTTGCCGGTGGCAGATCGTGATTAGACACCACCATCTGCCACCTGCAAATGATAATTTTTTTAAAATGTCCAAAGATTTGGATTGCCCGATGAAGCATCCGAAGTCGATTTGCTCATCTCTAATCATAATAAATGAAATAAAATGCTCTACAAAACAGGGTGCATAAGCTTCCTAACACAAGCCATTTTCATGTACATACCAATAAACAGAAACAATAAAAATCCTTTTATTCCCCACCCGTCAGCAGGCACAATCTGTTACGGTTAAATTGTAAGCCACGGATCAATGAGTTTACGAGGTCTCTAAACGATCAATGTTTTTATATGTTAATGCAGAGTGTCATGGGGCCGTATCTACCTGACAGTCATTGTATAGTAAACTATGACAAAGTACAATTTCATGTGATGCATAAGGGTGATAATGGCGACCAAAAATGAATGGCTAGGAAATACCTTGGCTCAAAGTGGTCCAGAATAATTTTATTTTCTTCTTACTATTAAGAAACATGAAGGCTTCTTCACTCACTGAATCATTGTGGCATGCCCAATCTAAATGATACAGTTAGTACATGTCACTTTTGCTGTTTCATCAGCCAAAATGCTCATTACCATCTGCATCTGCCGGTCCTTGCCTAATTTGTACCTCAATAAACCAGCTGTTCTTTGAGATCTGGGCTAACAGTTGATGCTTCATACCTTTATGCTAGGTGCATTCTAATTTGTGCCTCAGAATAATGGCTGCAGCTAGATACAGACAAATTGTGGATTCTGCTAATGCTTATATGAATTGTTCTTCAGCATTCTGTCCATTTGTAATTATGGTTGTACCCTAAAAAGATTTTGTGCGAGTCTGTGATATTGTCCTATATCATTCCATAGAACCATGATTAAAAATTCACTGTATTTTCACACAACTTCATTTCATTTAACAGAGAATTGTGTCAATAGCAAATTTCTAAATCTCATCATTTAAAAAATATGCCTGCATCCACCTGAAAAAAAAATTGCAGTCATGGCCACTATGGGTCTCACATCCACCTAATATGCAGTCCACTGTCTGTTGTCAGTCAAAATCCTTCCCTCATTGTCACGTTCCGGAGGACTGGGCAGACCTCCGGAACGTCATGCAAACAGGACACAGGCAGATTACAGACCAGGAAACAACAGAATACTTTATTAAACAAGTAATAAATAAATATGACAGTAAAAGATAAGCAGGTTAGGGAATAGTGAGAGCACCACCACTGAACCAAATGCACCGGTACACCAGAGGAAAACCCTAAAGGGCGAAGAGCCAGTGATCCCCATTCTTCACAGAGCCCCAGGTGGTGGGGATAAACTTGGCCGAGGAATCACTGGTCGCACCACCAGGATGGTCCTGGTACACTTGGCTGCTACCTGCAAAGAACCATGCTGGTGCAAGCACCAGCAGTAAACACAGACAAAGGACTGGAACCCAAACAAGCAAAGGACATGGATCAGAGAAGACAAATGGGAACCAGCATACAAGCAGATGCCTGGACCCCAAGCGGAATGGAAGCATGGCGGTCACCGGCAGAGCTGCACACAGACTAGAATTCCTCCCTCTTGGAGACCCCAGGAACCCTCTCACGAAAGCAGGAAATACACAGGACAAGAACAGAAGCAGTAAGGAACTGCCAAGCTGTACATGAAACATACAGGATCAGAAGCAGTGGAGCACTGCAAGGCTATACATGAAACAGATAGGATCAAGACACAGAACAGGTACTGAAGATCAGGCAAGGCATGGACAAGGATATAACAACTCTTTACCAGGCAACACCACACAGAAGAGCAGATGGCAAAACCCCTTGGACCAGCAGCAAGGGGCTACACCCAGCAAGGCACAAGACAGACTGACCACAAGCCCCACAGCTCACAGATGAAAATAGCTGCAATAAGGAGGGCCCCTTATAAGCCACACCCAGGAACAGACCAGGGAATGTTAACCCCACCAGACACCAACAAGTAATAGAGCATCCACCTACTCAGGCACCATTCACATACTACAGGCCGCAGTCAGCACACATTCCCAAGCAACCAGCATACACAGAAGAAAGCCTGCAGCCGGTACGCAAGAGAACCTGCAGCCAGCCTGAAAGGCAACAGTGATGAGAACTGCACCGAGATGCAGACATGTGGAGTACACACATTCACAGGAATGGTTCACACACTACACTGCAGCCAGCACACAGCTCCAAGCAACCAGCCTGCACAGGGGTCAGCCTGCAGCCAGTACATGAGAGGGCATGCAGCCACCTTACACGGCCACAAATGTCACAGTGAACCACACTCATCACTGATTAAATCTTTATATTTATACAATGCCACCATCTATGTAGGAACTGGCCACTAGAACAGTCACAACACATTGATCGGTTCTGTTCCCACTGCACAGCTTTGCTATCTATAAAGATACAAGATGAGGAGAATTAATTATCAGTAGAGGATGGGCAAGTTAATGACAGCATCACTGTATGGTTGGAAGCCTAGAGAAGACTGCCGCAAAACTAGACACCATGGGGGACATTTCATTTTTCAGAGCTCCTTTGGAAAATGATAGGTGGAATTTGACTGGTTGTTGTACTAAGGGTACTTTCACATCGGCAGCAGGGGAATCCGGCAGGCTGTTCTGGTGGGTGAACAGCCTGCCGGATCGGTGCTGCTGCAGGTGCACATGTGGGGCCGGAACCACGCTCCGGCCCCATTCACTGTAATGGGGGCGGGCCGCAGCACGGCAAACTTGCTGAGAGGCGGCCGGAACAAAAGTACAACATGTTGTACTTTTGTTCCGGCCGCCTCTCGGCAAGTTTGCCGTGCTGTGGCCAGATCCGTGGCCCGCCCCCATTACAGTGAATGGGGCCGGAGCGTAGTTCCGGCCCCACACGTGCACCAGCGGCAGCACGGATCCGGCAGGCTGTTCACCCGCTGAACAGCCTGCCAGAGTCCCCTGCTGCTAGTGTGAAACCTAACAGCCTAAGCCGTTTTCTTTTCCACCAGTTTTGATAAATGCCCCCCTATACACACAAATAAAGCTCTATATGCTACATCCTGGTATTCCCAGTAACTTGGCATTGCCAAGACACAGAGAATTGGGCTGTGCCTCCTGGCTCAGTTCTCTGTGCTAGTTTTGGTGGTGCCATTCGATGAGTGTACTCAATATTAATAAAAACAATAACTCAATATTCATAAAAATACACATTTTTCCTCATGCACGTTGTTCATATATGTTAAAAAATCTTTTTACTGGTAATGCCCCGTTAATAGGCATTACTGCGATTGGACAGCGCTACAACCAGGGAGAAGGAGACGCCCACTAAGAATCCCTGGCGTCTCCTCCTCCCTGTTCCGATGCGCCAGAACTTTACCGGGGCGCAGCGGGTGAACGGCACGGCGCCCAGGAAAACTAGTACACCTACATCCCCAATAGATGCCCTACAAAACGGTGTCCTTACTTAACAATATCTGGACCCATGAAAGGTCCTCTTTAAAGAGAAGCTTTCTGGATTCCCAAAAGCTTGCAGTAGCCGTTTTCATCTCATTTGCATTTCTATTTCAAAAGGACCTGTCACCTCTCCAGACCTTTCAATTTGAAGAAGACCTGTCACCTCTCCAGACCTTTCAATTTGAAGAAGACCTGTCACCTCTCCAGACAGGTCTGTTTCAGAAAATGCTTGTACGCTCTGAAATGTAACAATTCTGGAGTACCTTTACTTAGAACTCTGTGGTGTGCCATTCCTCTGTTATTACTCAGGTATTTATGAATCAATGGACAATTGGATGTTACCCATTGGGGGTATGTCTACAAGTGAATGGGCCTAAGCCATGTGGCCAACGGTCGTAACTTTTGTTGATCAAAGCGAGCTTCGGATGCTTCATCTGAAGTCGCTTTGTTCAAAACTTCAGAATAATACTGAACAGAGATTCGTCTCCGTACAGTATTATAATGTATGGGCTCTGATGAGCCGAAGTAAGTTACTTACGAAGTCGCGTGATTTCATTGAATAACTTAGGTAGTTGATTTTTAAAGAGGAAAACCACTATAAAAACACTTTAAAACCAAACTCTGCTTCGGTTCCGACTAGTACCTTGGAACCGAAGCGGAGTTCCATTTCAAGTTTTAAAGTGGTTTTCCACTTTAAAAATCAACTACCGAAGTTATTCGAAGAATTCTACAATCATCAAGAAAAGGGCAACTAGCCAACATTTCTGAAAATAAGGCGCCAAATATATTCCATGATTGTCCAAGAGACACAGATAAATTATGCCCATCTTCACTAATTTAAGATCAGAGTTGCCAATAGTCCAGAAATTCCAGAAATGTCTGAACATAGGGGGCTTTTTTTCCCACTGTACATAGTTTTTTTTGTTTTTTTCTAGGCCAGTGGTACTTTGATTAATATGACTATAATTATCATTTTACAGTTCAGACTGAAGTGGGTTCGTATCAGTGAAGTGACCTATAGACATCTTTATCATTCGTTATGGTTTTCCAGTTTGTCCGTAATACATTTTGGCTTCTACTCTCTTCTACACATATTTATTAGTCTTTCACAGTCATTTCTCTAATTGTTTTCTAAGGATGAAACACGGTATGTAACAAAAAACACTTTCAGTAAAATAAGTAAAATATAATCCTATTTTATGAATATTGACACAAAAATCAACCGTTTTGCTTCCCAATAATAATTAATACATTATAATTGTATGCTAAATAATAATGTTTAGACAAGAACACCAGTGACTGAGCCTTCAGTCACAGAAAATGTCATTTTCATCTTCTACAGGCTGATATGTCCATAGTCTCATTGATATTTATACTTGTTCTGAAAAAACCTTCATCTCTGAAGAAAAGAAACAAGACAAAGTTGCAGATATTAAAGAGGACATTATCATAAACCATGTCAGAAGACGATGAAAGGATAATGGTGAATAGACGGAGAAGTCGCCTGGGTTTTCATCTTTTTTAGGTGCTTTAAATCAGGGACGATTCTAGCTCTTCTGCTGCCTGAGGCAAAAATTTAAATGGCGCCCCCCCCCCCTCCCATTAAATGGTTTGTGTCATCTTGGACAATGGGGGTATATTGCTAGGATATACCCATATTGTCTAATAGGTGCGGGTCCCACCGCTGGAACCCGCACCTATATCCAGAACGTAGCCCCGAAAGTGAAGGAGGGCGCACTGCGCATGCGCAGCCACCCTCCATTCATTTTCTATGGGGCCAGCTATTTCCGTCGGCTCCATAGAAATGAACGGGAGCGGTGGCCGCACATGCGTGGTATGCTCCCATTCACTTCTATGGGGAGCTGGCTTGGTGATGGCTGGACCAGAGTCCTCCAGCCACCACCTTGCAGGGCTCCTTTCTGAATATAGGTGCGGGTCCCAGCGGTGGGACCTGCACCTATAGGACAATGGGGACATATCCTAGCGATATGCCCCCATTGTCCATGATGAGACAACCCCTTTAAAAAAATAGTATGAAAGCCAAGTAGCTACCGAACTCCAAGACTGTCCTACCAGATCTGGGGCGGTACAAGTACAGATAATGTTATTGATATCACCTGCAGTCCTATGTAACACCACAGGTAACACACTGATAAGTACAGATACTATAGTAGATGTTACCTGCAGTCCTATGTAACACCACAGGTAACACACTGATAAGTACAGATACTATAGCAGATGTTACCTGCAGTCCTATGTAAAACCACAGATAACACTAGTGTAGATCATGTGGTAGTGTTACCTGCGTCCTTAGTGTTCCTCCCTGTGACTCTTCCGTGGACTCCATGCTGGCGGCGCTGCCTCCTCTTCAGTCTTCTTCTTCTTGCCCCCACAGAACGTCCTAATGCAGCTGCATCAAGACATAAGAACACTGTGGGCATGGTGACGGTGACAGACACAGGGACAGACAGACAGGGACAGACACATCTGTGCCCTTTTCACAGTGGAAACACCCTGTTTGAGCCCCCTTACAGTAGTTATGCCCTCTCTGTTCCCCCTCCAGGGTAGTAATGCACTCTGTGGCCCCTTCACAGTATTAATGCCCATTGTGCCCCCTTCACAGTAGTAATGCCCACTCTGTGCCCCAATAATAGTTATACCCTCTGTTGCCCCTTTATAGTAATAATGCCCTCTGTGCCCCTTTATAGTAGTAATGCCCTGTGTGCCCCTTTATGGTAGTAATGCCCTCTGTGCCCACTTTGTAGTAGTAGTAATGCCCTCTGTGTCCCCTTTCTAGTAGTAATGCCCACTACGCCGCCCTTATGGTAGTAATGCCCACTGTGTGTCCTTTGTAGTAATAATGCCCTCTGTGCCCCCTTATAGTAGTAATGCCTACTGTAGTAATGCCCACTGTGCTGCCATTATGGTAATAATGCCCACCGTGTCTCCTTTGTTGTAGTGCCCACTGTGTCCCCCTTATGGTAGTATTGCCCACTGTGCCCCCTTAGCATTAAATGTCCTCTCCTCTGTGCCCCCTTTGTAATAGAAATGTCACCTGTGCACACACACACAGGACCTACTCACCTTCTCATCCTGTTCCTGAAGTCCTCTCTCCCCGGGAGACGCAGATCGTTATGCAGGACTTTGTGGGCGGAGCTATTGCAGATACCAGGCTGTAGGCTCCGCCCACATCGGCCGGCAGCGCGATCATGCCTGCAGGCTGAATGGTGAAGCAGGGAGAAATCTCCCAGCTTCACCATTCTGTGCGCTGCGGGCCTGAAGAAGAGGAGAAGAGAAGGGAGCTGAGCAGTGACAGGAGATCAGCTCCCTGCGCTCTGGGAAGGGAGGAGGCTGAACAGCAGCTAAAGGGAAGACGGGCGGCATCCACCAGTAGTGTTTAACTGCTGTGTGGATGCCGCCCCTCAAACATACAGAAAACTGCCGCCTGAGGCGAGATACTCATCTCGCCTCATGGCAGAAGTGGGCCTGCTTTAAATCTCAAACCTAGTAAAAAATGGTCAACGGCGAAATTCTGCAAAGTATCTTTTTGCCATTTTGTGATAGTCACAACAAAAAAAAGTCACAAAATAGCAGTTTACCACTGGTATAGCAATAGGTGGTGCAGATGAACTTGGGCCCTCATACATTAGCGTGCCCAGAAACCCCACTGCCACAAAATACCGCAGCACTTCTCACATGCAAAAGTTGTGGGACCTTGCTACCAATCTGTCGTTGGGCCAACACGCTTGAAGCTGTACCTCTGCAGCTTAAAATGGTTGTCCCACAAAAATATTCTACAGTTTCCAGACCAGAATCTTGATCTAAAAACTATATTAACTGCATGTAATTAAAAAATTTTGCACAGCCAGTCAGTTAATCAAATGTATCAGTATAGCGCCACCTGTTTGTTATTTTCTTTATTTTTTTGTTCACCTCGCTGAGGTGGTTGCACATGCTCAGGTCCATCCTTCAACTTACTCCTGAGCTGTGATAAGGAGAGAACTGCGGCAGAAAGGACACAGCTCCTAAGCTGCCAACTTGATATAAATCTAGCAGAGCAATGAATGTGGAGATCTCTGGATCCATGTGAGGTACAGGGCTGGTTCTAGTTTGGTTAGAAAGAGACTGTCATGTGCTATACGATGTCTGAATTTCATTGGGTACATCATTTAAGGTATAAGCCTTTAATGTGGAAAGCTACAAACAAACAACTAAAGAAATTCCAAAAAGTTGGGTGCTTTTAAGTACTTTTTTTTTATTACTAGCTGAAGATGACTGAAATGGCATAATCACTTGTGTATATCTACATCAGGTAAGAATTGCATGTTTGGCTATCAGCTCAATGTCTGGTGAACCAAACAGTCATCCATCAGGGTAAGGCCACCCTCAAGCGGCTATGGTTTGGCAGCAATGTGGCCAAAAACCAAGATGGAATGAGATTTTATTGCAAATCCGTGCAGTTTCTGAATGTTCATTTTGGTGTGCATGGTAAAAACATCAGTCTTACCTACAAAAATGGGGCAGATCTAAACAAGCACTTCAGATTAGCAGTAAAATCGGCAAATTGTAGGAATTTTTTACACTGCAGCAGCTAAGTGTGACCTTACACTTAAACGCTCACTGTCATTTCAAAAATCTTTACATAGAAGTTAATAGTACAGGTGAACAATCAAAATCTCTTACTCCCTCCTAAACCCACAGCCTCTGCTAAATCCGTCTTGAGAGACAAGACTGACCGTCAGCTCACTGAAGGATCACAGTACATGTTGCCGATAGAAATGTATGGAGAGGGGATAGGTGAGATGTTAGGAAGAGTGAATTGCAGTGACACACAAAGGCATAGATGTACATGGAGAGGGGAGGAAGAATGAGCTGCTAGAGGAAGAAAATTGCATTTTTCTCTGATAAGATATATTACAATGTTTCTCACATTCACCTGTACAATTGAATTATGCAGTTAAGGAGAGAACAGTGACCAGTTAAACATATTAAAGTCTATGGCTAGCACCTGTGACTACTGATGGCACCTAAGTAATGATTGTTTGTGCAAAGGCATCCGGAGTGGGAATATACTGTATGTAATAGGTCTGCATCTTAGGTTGCGTTACCAGGAATCTAGTAGCCTTGTCTGGTTATAGGTTACATTATGCTTTCAAAGCATGTCTGAAACATATTTTTTTTAAATTTCAGCACATTCCTAAAACTCTTCTCAAGTCTCTTGAATGAAGAATACTCTTGAAAACCTCCAAGCACCTGACACACAGAGATAACTGGTTCATTCTGAGCATTCCTGAATGTACAGAAAAGAGAACGTGCCTAGAGTGGTTTAATAATAGAATTTACAGTTCAAGATATAACCTACAAGCAGAAATGGTTTCTAGTTTGTGATCTCAAAAAAAAAAAATGCAGAGAAATGACCCTAACCATTTAATCTTTTACAGTTGGAGGACCTTTGCAGATATCATGAAGAGCAAGCGTACAAGACAAGAGAGATATACGCTTCAGGGTACCAAGTAAACCACAATTATATCAGGCCTCTCTTCTTCACAGTCTGATCCCAAGTCCCTTCTACAGAAAGAAAAAAAAAAAGAAAGAACACAGACGGGTTTTCTGAGGTTTTAACAAATCTCAGAGCACCCGAAATACTGCAACCTAAAAAAATTATTAAAAACCTTAGTGGGACAATCCATCACAGCCGTGCAGCATCTTTATAGAGGTCACTGCATTTCAAGCAAAACAAAGTAGAATTGGCGGGAGACTGTAGGCCAGAGGCAGGGGACCAGCATCAGATCATAAGGCACGAGAAGAAATTTTTTAGGACTGCAGCAGGATTGTAGCGTTAACGATTATTAGAATACCTATTTCAAGGAGGAACGGTAGGAGATGCTTCAAGCAACATTAAGGTTTTTTCTTATTGGAATGGAGCAGTACAGTACCAGATTTACATCTCAGGATCCTGTAGGCATAAAACCTGGCACTTCTCTGGCCGCTGTGCTTATTTTTATATTCACCTTCAAGCCCTGAACCTCATATATACATTGATATGGATCTGCTATCCCTCCTGTGGGGGGCACCTGTACAGAAGAACATTTTTGAGTGCACAACCTCATCTATCACCCCTTGCAGGTTCACATTGTGCCTCTCCGAGTGTCCTCCTCTTACTGTCACAGAAATGACCATATGAAAAAAATATAAAAATAATAATGCGTTTGAGGTGAGGATGAAAAAGTTTAAACTGCTAGTGGTGCTTGGCTGATGTTCATAGGTTGGGGCATCCTTTACTTTGGGTTCTGTGGCAGGATGAGGCAAGGTCACATTTATTACTTGGTGGCTTCGTCCCTTGTGGCCACTCTGGTATGGTAACAGTGATACAGCTACTGGCTATCTTCCTGGGTATGACATTCTAAGCTCTTTCATCTTGGACCCGTAGTTCAGCCAAGGTGATTGTTGTTGGTTGTTGGAAATCCGTTGTCTCATCCAGCCGCATATAATCTTGGTGTTATGGAGCTGGCCAGTGGAGCTGCTGGATACCCTGAAGAGCACGTTGTACAGTGCAGGCTGTGTGCGGGTGGGCGTTATTTTGTTGAAACATAATTTCAAAAATGCAGTAAGACTGGTTCCACAATGCCCTGGACATACCAAATGCTGGTCATCGTTGTCTCCAAAAACAGGCATGGTAGCTAATGACACGGCCACACTAGCGCCGGATACTGCCGCACACCACACGGTGTGGAGTCCTTTCCTGCTGTTAAATCTAATTGCTGTTAGGTAGCATGGCTCTTAAGAGAAGTCTGAGAATTTACTGCAGAAACGCGTTGACAGTGACTAATATAGCAAGACAGGGTCTAGATACATGAACTGTGGTTCATGCAGGGAGTCCACAAGGGGCAGGGCGCGATTGTCCAGAGGGTTTATTAATCCTGTGGCTGACGTTACACCAGACCTGGTATTATAAGCCACTCGTGGTTCTCTGGATTTCACTTTTTTGTGGTCCAAGGGTTGCACCAATATCACAAACAGATCAGACATCCATAGGCTCTGTGTATATGTGACACTTTTTGCTCAGCCCTAGCAGTGGCCAGCACCCGCTGCCATTCAGGTTACCTTCCTCCAGGTGATGGCAGGCTGCAATGTACATTTGACAGCACAAGCATGCTGCACCTGAGAACTCTGACGAGGCCATCAGTACCATGGCAGAACCTTCTTTCTTTGCTGAACATTGTTAGCAGCCTGTATGGCAGCAAGGGGAGATGCCGCCCAAACACCCTGCTGCAGAACCCAAAATAAAAGGGGTGAATTTTCCGTAGGTTTTCCTATGCACATGTGCATCCTGTCCTACAGATAAAGCTGCCTCTAAGGCTCCATTCACACGTCCGTGTGTGATTGCGGATCCGCAAAACACGGACACCTGCCATGTGCGTTCCGCAATTTGCAGACCGCACATGGCCGGCTCTATAATAGAAATGCCTTTTCTTGTCCATGTATTCGGACAAGAATAGGACATGTTCTATTTTTTTGAAAATGAATGTGTCCGCACCCGTTCCGCAAAATTGCCGAACGAATGCGGACGTATTTTACGGACCTGTGAATGGGTCCTAAACGGCATAAATTGGCAGCAACGTCACTGAATGAGGTTTTAAAGTTCTTCACAGGGGCGGGTCTCCCCTTATACCCACAGTATGCAGACATGAAATTCTGCTAGTACTTGACACTTGTGAATGTGTTGTGTGTGCAGTGCAGCAGAATGAAAGTCCACGTGCATTAGTTTAAACCATTCAGAAGAAACTTGACTTACCTCTAATTTAAGTACATCGTGCTGCAACTTCCGCTGAAACTCTAGGAAGTTCTTAATAGTTAGTTTCCCTTTCAAATCAGCTCCAAAGAAATAAGTGGTAAGAGCCGAGCTGAATCCCATTTTCAGTGTGTTCCCAGTAGTGGATCGATCTCGATGGCGCATCCCCATGCTCGTCTGGGATCGAATGATACTTTGTACCTGAACATAAACATATACAATAAAAACAATGTCACACAGAATTAACTGAACACCAGTTTTATACGTTTAAGAGGTAATAATTTAATACATTTTTTGTCTTTGAGTATGTAAGGGTCTGCCTATGTACCTGTGCTCTATATGTAACCCTGACAGTTCTGTAAGTGCTCATCTATACAAAAGAGCTAGACCTGGAAAGGCAAAGGATAGGGGGGGGATTTATCAAACTGGTGTAAAGTAGAACTGGTTTAGTTGCCCATAGCAACCAGATTCCACCTTTCATTTTTCACAGCTCCTTTGGTTGCTATGGGCAACTAAGCCAGCTCTACTTTACACCAGTTTGATAAATGACCCCATAGTCTCCACTATCTTACATTATGTATATAAGTGGACAATTGTATTCATCGGTTTAAGGGTTTGGCTACATGGTGATTTTGATCGAGACAGCTGTCGAGCGACCAAATATCGCAGTGTAGCGGGACTGCCACAGGAATGAATGAGGGTTGCAGCACAACTTGTACATTTGTTGCGATCGTGAATCACAAAAAATCCAGCAGTGTGGGAAGGTAACAACTCATGATAACGGAATCAAACTGCACACGTAGCAAAGGAGCTGTATACATACACTAATCGGATATTTCTGCTCCAGACATATGCAGAATCATATGCAGAAATGCCAACTGTTTGGTGAGGCCATCAAGTGATACAAACAATTGATATGACATCTATGAGAACAAAATACCATTTCTGTAGTTTGATGTTAAATTCAGTCTTGCAGGAATATGCTATTCTCATAATTTTATACTAGTATAACAGACCTTGTTATCAAATAAGCCATCTCTAATTGGGAATGCTGCTTTAAAGAGTCACTGTACTGTCACACAACTTCACTTCATTTGTTAGAGAATGATGTAAATAGCACATTGCTAAATCACTTCATTTAAAGAGGACCTTTCATGGTTTTATCTTTCAGTAACTAAATACCTTTACTGGCAGGGCACCCCCCACTGATGCTGGCACCCGGTCCGGTTTTTGAAAATAGCGCTCCTGCGTCCCGCTGTGCCCCCCTGTATTTCTCCCGCTCAGTATGCTAACACTGAGCATCGGAACAGGGAGGAGAAGACACCCGGGTTTCTCAATGGGCGTCTCCTTCTCCCTGGCTGTGCTGCGATCCAATCACATCGGAGAGCTCCACAGCCAAGGAGTTTTTTTTCTCCCTGGCTGTGACGCTCTCCAATGTGATTGGACCGCAGATAAAAACACACCAGATGTTTTTATCTGTGTACAGGGAGAAGCAGCAGTGGCGGTGTGGGGACCAGGAGCGGCGCCGGGATTGGGGTAAATAAATTACCTTTGAGGGGGGCCCGGCCCATGGGGGAGGGGGGCCCGGCCCATGGGGGAGGGGGGGGGGTTACGGTTTTTTGAAAGTGGATAACCCCTTTAAGTGTCAACCTGTATTTCTCAGCCTTGTGGCCACAAATGATTTTGACCTTTCCCAACTCCATTTGCTGAAATTCAGCTCCAAACGTGAATAAGACCCTTACGTTAGGTTCACATCTGTATTCAGAAATCCAGCAGCGCTGTTCCGGCAGAGGAATAGGCTTCCGCAGTTCCCCGTATCTGGCATAGCCGGATAATGCTGTGAACTATTGGATCCCTTTTGACTATAATGGAATCCAGGGATGGAACGGGGATCTGGCCAGTTTCTGGCATCAGGATGGCTTTCAGACGGAAAAAAAAGTCTTACATGCATGGGGTTTTTTTCTGCCAGAAACCGGAAGAACCCTACTATTATCAATCAGCATCCTGTAGTACACGGCATTATCTGGCTATGTCAGATATGGTGAGCTCTGGCAAGCTGTACCTATGCCAGTGCAGCCTGCCAGATTTCTGAACACAGATATGAACCTAGTGTTAGGGGTTGAAACGTTGCATTGCTGTTGTAGTTTGGACACACCGTCAATAAAGAAGAATTTTCATCACACTACTGGATGCTGCCATTTTGCTTTGAAGGCAAAGAATAGTCACTCCAAATATGGATTTGATTTAGATTTCTCTTTAGATCAGTCACTTTGCATTTTGTTAAATTATAAAAATAATTAAAGGGGTTATCCACCCCCTATAGTGCCCAGGCCCCTCACACATGTTGTACTTGCCTTGATCTCTGAGTCACTTCTGAAGGCCACACGGCCACCGCTGCATCACCCGCGATGCTAGGAAGGCTCGTCCCAGTCACGGCCTGCTATTGGCTGCATTCCCACCGCCCAGCCCCCAACCCCAGTCGCCGGATGTTTTGATACGCACAGAAGCGACGCGGGTGACGGGGAGCAAGGTAAGTACAACTTGTGTGAAGGGCCCGGCCATTAGAGAGGGTATTATAGGGTTTGGATAACCCCTTTAAGACTTTTATTTTTTAAAGCATTCTTGCTTTGCACCATTTTTTCCCACGCACAGTACGGTATCTAATCTAGTTACTGACACACACAAAATCTCTCCTCAGCCCCATTACAATAACACAAAGCTAATATTTTTAATATCTTGTCATTAGAAATGTATGGAGGTTTCATAGTTCACAAATGACACTGCACAAGTATGTCCTAGTAATGCTCTGCATTCCTCTCATGCCATACGGTAATTTATTTTACGAGTAAAACGAAACTCAGAAGGACACGTTTAAAAGACATATTTCTATATCAATCTGACGTGAGGTTTTTCACTCTCTATAAATAATTATTAATATCAAGTAAAACATAATTCTGTTTTTTTTTCTTCTGCATAATCAAATGCATTGACAGAAGAATGGATTGAGCTTAAAGGGAATGTATCATCTACTGTATATGCTGCACACGCTGAGGGAAGCATAAAGTAGTGACAGACACATGGATTTCAGTGGTTTGCCACTCATGACCTAAAATTAAGTGGTTGTCGAAAACCTGCATTAAAATAATGGCAGCCGAGGCCTAGGAAAGGGTCACGGCTGTCTGAGAAAAGTCATATATAATCATGAGCTGCTGATGACTGGCAGTTTCTCCTTAGATTTCTTCCAATTAGGAACACTATCCACAATAATCAGGGACAGTATCCATGACAATTAGTGACAGTCAGTCTATAGTCTGGTGTAAATGCTGCAGAAAGTGGCACATAAAATAGGGGGCTGACATTATTTGCCAGGGTCTCTGTGGGTGAATGGGTGACATGATGTGGTCATGCCACAGAAGGATCAGAAATAGGGACCTGGAAAACACAGCCTGCCAGGGACTCTATGAGGGAGAGGACAAAGGGAAGACAACACCGGTGGGATGAGGGGTTAAGGTGAGGCACAAAGAAAAAATAATTCCACTTAATCTGCTGCCTGTACTTAACACAGACAGGCAGAAGCTTCAAAGGAAAAGTAACCTCCCTCCAACAGTTACTCACCAAATAAGAAGCGCATAGGAGGGCCTAATGGATTAGCTTCTGGTTATAGGGAGGGCTGGACACTTCCCTCCTCCCATCTCTTCTTACTTCCTAGCAGCATGGAGATCAGACAGGGCTCACCTTCTGAGTTAGTCCAGTGTCAGCAGGAGGCAGCATCCCTGTGCTGTTCTGCCATCTACTGGCCACATTAGTTATCTCTCCCCTAAAACAGTTGAGATAATTACAGTTTTCAGAGCCCAGGAGCCTACCTTCATTTACTCCGGGCTTTGTATATTGCTAAGAGTGAGCAGATTGCAGATGCAGCAGCCACTCACTCCTATTTGGGTCTTATTTTGGCACCACTTGGATCCGCAGGTTCAACATCAGGCCGACATCTGGTGGAGGTACTCTGTTTGCTCTGTGGTGGAGGAGACTCCAGGCTGTGAGCCACAAGTGCTCTCCCTATCACCTATAAAGTATTACGTACTAGTTACATTAAACTGAGCTGGTAGAGCACATGCTAAAGTAGCACCAAATGAATAACAGCAGGAGAATTTCTGAGGCCATTTGAGACTGACTAGTTTCCATGGCCGCCATTGGCAAATTCTTGGTCACATTGGCAACCATTTTAGTTGCCATCTGGGGCCCTTATTTATCGTTCAGAAGAGGTTTAAAAGACCCAAAACATTACTTATCTCACCAATCTCTTGCCACTGTTGTTTCGATGCCTACCAGACCCCTGATGGTCTCTACTTCCTGGATCCAGCTCAACGCACAGTAAAATAATATGAGATGCCTGTTCAGCCAATCACTGGCCATGACCGTGATTCACCTCAGTCACTGATTGGCTGAGCAGGCTGTCGGCCTGTGACAACGAAGTCAAGACCAGTAGGTGACCCGTAAGCATCATTCACATTTTCATTTTTTATGGACATCTGCTATCCGCATTTTCTGCATTGATTTTAATGTGTTTGTTGCACTACTGTGGTCCGTGATGCAGACCAACCAGATCCATTGAAGTCTATGGGTCCATGAAAAACTACTCACACAATACGGAAGGCATCTTAGTTTGGTTTGTTTTTCACTAACCACTGGTAACAGATGCTCTGAAAATTACTTTTCATCTGAGCAGTCTCCGTGGAATACAGAGGACACATGGAGGGCAAAAAACGGACACATGGACCCAACATGGATCCATCACGTACATCTTTAGGATGAAACATGTACGGATTTTGTACGGAACAGACGTGGACATGGGAACGAGGCCTAACTGTTGAAATGGATCAGCAGGCGATCGGAGAGGTAATCAGTAAGTTGATGAGTAATTTTTTTAACCCATATATAAAAAATGTAATGCCCCTGGACAAGCCCTTTAAAGGGGTTTTCTGGGATAAGCATACTGATAGCTTATCCTTCAGATAGGTCATCAATATCAGATTGTGATGGTGACTCTTGGCACCCAGCTGATCAGCTGTTTGAAGGGGCCTTGGCTCTTATACCAGAGCTGTAGCCTCTTCAATGGTAACTTCTGTCCATCTATCTTCACACTGCTCCACCTACCTGCAGGCGCACCTACACTGGTCCTACTCTACACATGCTTGCACACACTATTAATGCAGAAAATGTACTGAATAGGGAACCATGTAGGTATTTACATGGCAATTAAGGACCTTTCAGTGCTAATGGCATTTCCAGGATTCGGTGTGCGTTTTCTCCCTCACTTTCTGTTATTTTTAGTTTACTGAAGTAATTACGATCCGATTCCTACAGTCAAACGCACTTTCTGTTAATCACATTTATGGAGATAATCATTTAGCAATTAGCGACATGCTGCACGGAAACTAAAGCTTTTCTTCTTCTTAATTTGTTGATGTAGAACAGACATAGGAGGAGATGGAACAAAAGAAAGTAAATAAGAAAACAAACATAATTAAAAGACAATTAACTGCAATAAGGCGCACTAAACTATTTTGTTAAGAAATACTTTAAACTTTTAGAAATGTGAACTTTATTCAGTTCGGGAAATTCAAAGGATTTGTCCAGCCTAGGAGCTGACCTAACCCTTGCCTATACACCATGTTCCAAATTATTATGCAAATGATATTTATCTCTGATTTTCCTAAATGGTCGGTGCAAATGACAGTCAGTATAATAAAAGTCATCACCCGTTAGAGTATACATCGAATTTTATTGAACAAACCTCCCAATGATAAGAGTATATTCTTCAAAAATTAAAAAAAACTCAAAATTAAATTATGCACAGTAGAATTTCTAAACATTTTATATGTTTTTAAAGGGGTTTTCCAAGTTATATGTATTGATGACCTATCCTCAGGATAGGTCATCAATATCAGATCGGCGGGGGTCCGACACCCTGCACCCCTGTCAATCAGCTGTTTGAAGAGGAGGCGCGCGCCGTATCAGCACTGCCTCCTCTTCATTGTTTACATGCTGGCCATACGGGGTAGTGGTGAGTAGGTGTAATTACACCTAACTGCCCCATTCATTCCAATGGGAAGGATCGCTTCCATAGACTTGTATTGTATTTGAAAAGGAGAGGTGCTGTGAAAAATCTCAATGCAGAGTGCAGTCCACAGAGTAGTCCCACCCGGGGCACTTGAGATCAGCATTTGGTAGAATAATACTTCACATTCTCACTACTCCTGATGAGGAAAGTTTCACAAAAGGTATGATTGTCCTGCTCTCCCCAGCTTCTAACTAGTGCGGTCAACATGGGCAAAATCAGGCCTTTGGTCCAATGAGGGTATTGCTGTTGCTCTTGCTGCATCAAAGCTTTGCCCTTATCTGTATCCAGCCCTCCCTCCCTAAGGAACGGAGCCTCAAATCATCAAAAGAAAAACAGTGTTTTAAATCAGATGGACCACAGCTATGTGTCTATGCAAACAGTTGGATAGGAAGGTCGCTGGTGACAGATTTCCTTAAATGTGATTTTAAGGTTTGATTTTAATTGGGAAAGTGACATTTTGAAGGTTACAAGCAACTCCGACAATTCCCTTTTAATGCATGAAATGTTGCACCAAGGTAATGTTACTCATAAAGCTGCAAGTGATGGGTCATAATAGAGACTTAAGCAAAATGTCAAGTTCTGTTATATGTGAACTAAAATGTTCTAGATAGAATTCATCCAAGGGAAAAAGATGAGAGCAAGCATTAATAATAACAACGTACAATGGGTTTTACTCTGACATTAAAGAAATAATAGATGTAAAGGACATATACACACACACACAGACTATATATAGGGTGTATGTGTGTGTATATATATATATCTTAATAGCACCACAAATGTATATTTTAATTTGTGCAATTTTTTAATGAACGCTTAAAAAAATAATTACATGTCCATGTAGTTAGCCACACAGGCTTTTTTCTCCAGTTTTATAAACTGACATGCATGGTGCAAATGGTTAATAAATAGTTCATATACCAGATTTTTAATTTTTTAAAGTAAAACGTGTCAATTGACTCAATTTGCATAGTGGCATGACACACTTCTCTGGGGATTTTAAGTACCAGAGTCCTCCCTGAGACCCTATTGAGATTGTGGCGGTGGGTGAGAAAACAGGCTGCAGTGGACTTTGGAAATCTGCACCTGCGAAGTCCCTTTCAGGACTCTCAATTCAGATGGGTACAGTGCCAAGTGATATCTTACTGATTAGAGACGATATGAATAAATTACGGGAAAAAAAAGTCTGAAGTAGTTGTTAAAGAATTGAAAACAGAAGTGGGTATTATATAAAATGCAGTTCCTGTACTAGAGGCGGAAAAAAAGGCCATGAAGGAGAAATTGACTGACCTAGACCAGGGATACTCAACCTGTGACTCTCCAGCTGTTGTACAACTACAACTCCCACCATGTTCTGCTGTAGGCCGATTGCTGTACAGTCATGGCCAAAAGTTTTGAGAATGACACAAATATTATATTTTCACATGATCTGCTGCCCTCTGGTTTTTATGTGTGTTTGTCAGATGTTTTTATCACATACAGAAATATAATTGCAATCATATTATGAGTAACAAAAGCTTATATTGACAGTTAGAATGAGTTAATGCAGCAAGTCAATATTTGCAGAGTTGACCCTTCTTCTTCAGGACCTCTGCAATTCTCCCTGGCATGCTCTCAATCAACTTCTGGACCAAATCCTGACTGATAGTGTGAAGGTAGACCGGTCGAAATACTGAATTTTCCCCTCACAGTGTTATGTCATTTGGATATACATGTATTTAATGCTATACAAATATATATATATCTCAGCTTTGTAAATGCTTATGCAGCTGTATAGAATGTCAGTGTGTCACAAAGGAATGTGTGTATAATCAAGAACCTTTTTATATTATATTTTTATACTTTGTAACTTTTATAAAGCTTGCGTATAATATATGTATATATTTAACTAGTCCAAGATGGCCCCCGTACTCTTATCAATATGACTTTTTCAAGCTAGTGACGTAGAATGGAATGCAACTTCTATCCAATCAAGGATTATATTGTTTGCTATTTGCATGCTTACGCCCCCTTTCCTTTTTGTATCGAATAAGTACGTGTGTTAATAAAGAAACAAGCCAGAGGCTGTAATGATTTTGCCATAGAAGCACGGCCAAAGGACTTAATACTGGAATCATAAGTCTGTGTTTTGTCCTTAATTATTGTGCGCACCCGTGTTCAAAACAATTCGGAATGACTGACTGAATTCCAGAAAGGACAGGTTTATGTCCACCTCAACAATAGCAGTCCATTCTTGCACATTCAATGCTTGCATTTTGTCAGAATTTGTAGGCTTTTGTTTGTCCACCCGTCTCTTGATGATTGACCAAAAGTTCTCAATGGGATTAAGATCTGGGGAGTTTCCAGGCCATGGACCCAAAATCTCTATGTTTTGTTCCCTGAGCCATTTAGTTATCACCTTTGCTTTATGGCAAGGTGCTCCATCATGCTGGAAAAGGCATTGTTGATCGCCAAACTGCTCTTGGATGGTTGGGAGAAGTTGCTCTCGGAGGACATTCTGGTACCATTCTTTATTCATGGCTGTGTTTTTAGGCAAGACTGTGAGAGAGCCGATTCCATTGGCTGAGAAGCAACCCCACACATGAATGGTTTCAGGATGCTTTACAGTTGGCATGAGACAAGACTGGTGGTAGCGCTCACCTCGTCTTCTCCGAATAAGCTGTTTTACAGATGTCCCAAACAATCGAAAAGGGGATTCATCAGAGAAAATGACTTTACCCCAGTCCTCAGCAGTCCACTCCCTGTACCTTTTGCAGAATATCAGTCTGTTTCTGATGTTTTTTCTGGAGAGAAATGGCTTCTTTGCTGCCCTCCTTGAGACCAGGCCTTGCTCCAAGAGTCTCTGCCTCACACCTGCCTGCTGCCATTCCTGAGCAAGCTCTGCACTGCTGGTAGCCCGATCCCGCAGCTGAAACACTTTTAAAAGACGGTCCTGGCGCTTGCTGGTCTTTCTTGGGCGCCCTGGAGCCTTTTTGGCAACAATGGAACCTCTCTCCTTGAAGTTCTTGATGATGCGATAGATTGTTGGCTGAGGTGCAATCTTTCTAGTTGCGATACTCTTCCCTGTTAGGCCATTTTTGTGCAGTGCAATGATCACTGCACGTGTTTCTTTAGAGATAACCATGGTTAACAGAAGAGAAACAATGATGCCAAGCACCAGCCTCCTTTTAAAGTGTCCAGTGGTGTCATTCTTACTTAATCATGACAGATTGATCTCCAGCCCTGTCCTCATCAACACCCACACCTGTGTTCATGGAGCAATCACTGAAACGATGTTAGCTGGTCCTTTTAAGGCAGGGCTGCAATGATGTTGAAATGTGTTTTGGGGGATAAAGTTCATTTTCTAGGCAAATATTGACTTTGCAAGTAATTGCTGTTAAGCTGATCACTCTTTATAACATTCTGGAGTATATGCAAATTGCCATTATAAAAACTGAAGCAGTAGACTTTGTAAAAATTAATATTTGTATCATTCTCAAAACTTTTGGCCATGACTGTAGGCTGTCTGGGAATGTTGGGAGTTGTAGTTTTGGAACAGTTGGAGGGCCGCAGTTTGAGCATGCCTGACCTAGAGGATAGGTCACTTCGTAGCAATCTCACGTGACCGTGAAGAGGATCCTGGGAACCACTGGGCTGCAGAGGATAAGTATTAGTATAATAACCTTTCTTCCACAGTTTTTTTTTTAAAGAAGCAATTTCAAGCAGGGGTTGGAGAACCCAATTAAGTGACACAAGCTTTTGAATACATGAAGGACTTTTCTTTATAAGGATCAGGAGCTTATTCAATTTTGTTTTGATCATAGAGAAACATTTGCAAAATGATCAGAAATATATAAAAAAGATGAGGGCTATAGCAAGCACAAAAAGATTTAAAAATGAAATAGGAAGTGGGATAGGGATATGGGAATGAGAAATGAGCAACAGAGGCATCAGATATAGGCATATAAAGGAAGACATCATTATCTGTACAGTATTAGAATGTATTGGCTCAGATGAGCCGAAGTTATTACTTTGCGTATTAACTTCATAAATTAATTTTTACTGTAAAAAAAAAAAATATTTCCTGAACTCGGGTTCCGTTCCAAGTGGAAGTAATGACTAACTCATCTGAGCCAATACATTCTAATACTGTACAGAGGGCTCACTCGGTACAGTATTGAAACAAAGTTTCATGCAAATCGCCTTTGGATGTTTCATCCGACGTCGATTCGCTCATCCCTACTTATCACTCAATGTCCCAATTTATCTTGCATTGTTCATACTATACCCCTGAATAGGATAGATTCTAAAAAGGCTCACTTTTGATAACGCAGATTTTTTGCATTTAATGTGGAACTGCCCCATATTGCCGGTTTATTGGACATCAGTTTTCAACATGATAAATAGAAAAGCTGGGACGAGATGCTCCTTACGGACAGATTTTGCAATACTAAAGGTGGATTGAGACTGGGCGATAAATGGGCAGATTATTAGGAATGAATGTTCCTGCGAATGCACGTTGTTGACAACCTGCCAGTGTAAAGGTGCAGCTGATCACTCGCTCGTTCATCATGTGAAATGATTGAGTGCTTGTAAGTAAATTATCTTTTCTGGGCAGCAGATTGTGCTGTGTGAACAGCGTTCTGCTGCCAGAAACAATGCAGCTGTATGAGGACGAGCAATAGCGATTTCTTGTTCTCATACTGTGGAGGTGATCGCTGCATGTAAATGAAGAGCTTCACGCCCCCTTAACAAGCAGCCAACCGTCGGGAATGAACGCTTCCTTCCCAACAATCTGCTGCTCCTCAGCCCATGTAAAACCACCTCAAGTGATTTAACTAAATGCCCCGAATTGGGGACCTATTAAGTATTAAAGGGTTTCTGTCATCACATTTTACCATATTAAACAGGATGACATTTGCAATGTGCGAATGTCACCTGAGGTCTAATATGGTACAAATATACCTCTATGTGTCCCCGTTTTTATAAAAATTCATCTTTACTAACATGCAAATTAGCTCATTTCGGCGCAGGCGCAGTGAGTGCCGCTGTGGCTGTCGGGCTCCCAGCTTCCTCACTGCGCCTGCGCCGATTACGTCACACTACACCCAGAAGAGAAGACGGCGCAGGAGCAGTGAGGAAGCCGGGAGCCCGACAGCCAGCGGCACTCACAGCGTCTGCGCCAAAATAAGCGCACACGGCGCAGGCCCGGGATTTAGAGCACGGACAGGGCCGGCAGCAGAAAGAGCAAGCTGCCTGGCCCTGTCAATCACAACACAGGAGGCGTGAATAGAGGTGGGGAAACGGCGCCACTAGGTGCAGGGTTACCGCCCCTGCACCTAGTAAGGCTAATTTGCATGTTAGTAAAGATTAATTTTTATAAAAACAGGGACACATAGAGGTATATTTGTACCATATTAGACCTCAGGTGACATTTGCACATTGCAAATGTTATCTGGTTTAATATGGTAAAATGTGATGACAGAAACCCTTTAACTAGTAGAAGGTTTGGAATAAAGTCTGGTCGTGATTTACATTTTTTTTCTCCTCAAAAAAAAACCTTAGGGTTTAAAATGCGGAATATGTTTGTATAATTTCACGTATACTGTATAATGCTTAATAAACAAATAAGACACGTCAAAAGAGGTGCAAATACATTGATAAGTTTTTAGATTTTACAATTTCTACTTTTGTTGTATAGATGCAGTCCAGAGGAAGACACTGACACTGCCGCTATCACTCAAGAGTTAAAACTGGAAAATCTTGCTACAAAAACTTTGTAGTCTTTGAGTCTTTGTAGCCCTAGGTTTGCAAATAAACTTGAGCGCACTCAGTGAAAACTTCACAGCGAGTGGATGTTCCCTGTACACATGTCTGACACATCCTTTTAATCTTTAGAAACTAGAAGATTATAATTTTTTCAGCCTTTTGTCAAGAACGCTCTTCTATGGTCTTTAAAATAAGTTCACACCTTTGACAAACAGGGTTCAATGATGGAAATCCTCTTGTATCAGTTTATTTACCCTGATGCTTGGGCTGTTCTGACCTATGAACTGACCACGTGATAGCGTTGAAGACCCTGATTCCATCAGTCATGGGCAGCCAGCATCAATAAGTGCAAAAATCACTAATGGTAATCTCTGTCATCAATACTCAGAGATTCCTACAACAAGGATCCCTTCACTACTCATCAATGCCCTTACATTCAAACGTCTATGTTTTATTACTCTGCTTTGCAGTAATATACAGCAATGACCTGGTATTAAAAATCCTGTAATAAAAACAGATTAATACCAAAGGCTGTATAATAACTTTGATTAGTAAAGCAAATTCACTTTTTTCTGTATGAAGCTGCTCAAGGGCTTGTTATCCATTAATCTTTACATCCACTCTATACACACTTTATTAACATCTATTCTAAATGCGAGGGAAATTATTTTTGTAATAAACTTTTTTTTTTTTTAAACTTTTCTTAGTGAACTACGTAGCTGAGGTTTAGGTGCCTCACACTTTGCAGTCTGTATTCTGTTACACTGCCGTTTACTGGAGCGCAGATTACCCTGTGGCCGCACTGAGTGCTGTACAGAGTGGCATTGCTGCCCTGCCTGTAACAGTGCTGCTCTTAAAGGGTTTCTGTCACCAGTTTTTTCGGTATGAATCAGGCTGACATTAGAGATGTGCTAAAGTCACCTGATTTCAAATATATATCTGTTTTATTTACTGGTGCCCCCATTTTTATATAAAATGAACTTTTATTTTATGCTAATAAGGCCTCTAGGTGCAAGGGGCGTTACCCCTGCTCCTAGAGGCTCTGTTGATTGACAGGCCCAGGCAGAGAAGAAACACTCCATTCACCATAGCTTGCAAGGACCTTCAGTGATGTCATGACCATGTGATCAGTCACATGGTTAGGATCACACAAACAGCCTGTCTCCTCCTAAACCATGTGACGCAGATGTGAAAGTACCCTAAGATGTGTCTCCACATGCTCATGCAATGTGCGTACACAATACAGCAGTTACCTCAGAGCGGGTTTAAAAAAGGAGCAAGTCAACCACCACTACTACACGGCCTAGGTGGTCGTAACCAGGGACAACGGCCTGACTGATGTGTGTGGGACAATAGATATAGAAATAGGCAAATCTTCTAAACGGTACATTTTATATAAATACATTCTATTAGTAATAATATTGGTATGGCTATATCTAATTATACAAACTACATTTGTGAGAAGGGAATACCCCTTTAAGTCTGGCTGGCTCCCTAGTGAAATGCTTAGCATTGGAGACTTTTGCGGGGCGGGCACAGATATTATGTGCTATGTGAGCTTCTGCCCTGTGCTCGTGCCACTCTGCTAATAGCCTGAGCTGATGGTGGCAGTGGTGACCATTAGATACAACTTCCAGAGTGACTGGCAGACAGTACTGTTGAGTGAACTTCTGTTTTCAAGTTCGGCGTGCAAGGTTTGGGTTATCTAAGAATCCCGTTATGGATTCCGCTACCACGGACCATAAAGTTAAGTTCCATAACGGGATTCTTCGATAACCCAAACCTTGTACGCCAAACTTGAAAACACAAGTTCGTTCATCCCTAGCAAGTAAGGGTTAAAAGGGCAGTACTCCATCCTATATGACAAAAACAGTTTTGAAGGGTCGGACATACTCGATTTCAACATGCATGATCCTTTCGTTCTTGGGGAGATAAGATGTGTGTATACTGCACGGCAAAACCCCACTGGGATGATTTCTGCAACAGTTTCTGCAGCAAATCTGCCAGAAGAATTGTAGTAAGACACAGAAATGGTTGGTTCCCAGCGTTAAGACCCTTTTACACAGGCTGCGCAACAGGGCAAATATTAGGGGTTAGCAATTGTATGAACGCCTATTCCCAATAATTAACCCGCAGACATGAACTAGCATACTTTCATTCATCACATGATTGCATATTTTAGGCAGCACATAAAATCATTTGCTGGCAGCAGATAGTCCTAAGTAAACAGGGACCTGCTGTTGGCAAACAAAGTATCTGCATGGGGACACATCATCACTGTGGTGACTGTTCATCCCCAAAGAGGAACTGATTACTGTATGTAAATGCAGCCATCACCTCTGCTAACGATCAGGCGTTTATAAGCAGGAACGTTCAGTTCATCCCTGGACATTGGTCCATGAAGATGGGCCTTCAGAAAATGGAGTAAAGGGCGAGTACAGAAAGTATATGCAGTGAAATAGCAGCACAGTTTATACCCTGTGAGAAAGTAGCATTAGAGATCCTGGAGGAGAGAACAAGATAATGTAAGATAAAAGAAAAAAACATCAACAAAAAATTGTGGAACATTGTGAAAAATGCAACTGAAAGTGTACCTACCTGCTCAAATTCTTCCAAATCAACTTCCCCATCCCCATTTAGATCAAACATTTTGAAGGCAATTTCAAAGTTTCTCTGTGGAGCTAAGAGATAGAAAGATCGAAATATGAGCTGAAAGCTAACACTTAAAGAACTCCCGCAAAAAATTTTATTTCATGTCCTGCTAGAAATGTACATGATGTAATCTGTAGTGAATGTCATTTTCTTACCAGTAGCTGAATTTTTGAGTTATACCATCCTGAAGTTTCTTATCTGTGTCATGTGACTAGGAATTAGACACACCAACTCACACAGAGACTTATGTGTGGACAGGAAGTCTAATTTTCTATGCATTCCTATAGCAGCCTCACTTTCAGTCTCATAGGAATGAATAGAGAAGTGACTGGCTTGCTGTCCTGGGTCAGTTGGAGGTCAGGATGTTGGTCACATGACCCAGCTACAATAACAAGAGAGTGGAACCTCTCAATTTCAGCCTCTGATAAGAAAATGACATTCACTACAGATTACATCATGCACCTTTCTAACAGGTCAGAGAATAAAAATTTTTGTGGGGGTTCTTCTTTAAGGTTTTCTGCAACATGGCTAAAATAACAGGAAACATACAACACTGAAAATTCTACTTCACTACCATAAACAGAAAACATGTACATAAGACTACACATCTATATATCAAGAAAGCTTTATGACATAATAAGTTGTCTAACAAGTTTTTTCTACTGTATTACTACCAAGTGTTTTGGGCTCCTTAACCCAACCAGGGGTCCGGATGCTACTTATGTGTGTGCTTTTTAAAAAACATAGAGGTGCAGTCTGTAAAAGCATTTGCTTTTTTGAATACAGTTATGTTGTTGCTTGAAAAAAGTCCGACCATTTAATATTTACCGTCTGCAAGGTAATCAAGGGGAAGGCAAAAGCCACTCAAAATGGTCATAGAGTAGATAGAATCCTTCCTGACCCTTGCTGGTAATCGCACTGCACTCTGGATCAATATACTATATTATTACCAGATGACATAGATGATACAGTATATGCAGTCCTGAGAAAAACAAAGTACACCCTCTTTGAATTCTACAGTTTTACAGATCAGGACATAATACAAAAAATCTGGTCCTTAGAAGGTCTGGAAAATTAGATAAGTACAACCTCAGATGAAGCACAACACATGACAAATTCCACCGTGTCATTATTATTAGTATTATTAAAACAAAACTGTAGGGACAACAGAAGAGCTATATGTGAAAAACTAAGTACACCCTGTTAATCAGTAGTATGTAGAACCACCTTTAGCAGTGATAGCTTGAAGTAACAGATTTCTCAGTCTCTCACATCGTCCTGGGGGAATTCTGGCCTACTCTTTAACAATGTGGCTTTAGTTCACTGAGGTTTGTGGGCATTCGTTTATGCACAGCTTTTTTACGGTGCATCCAGTGCATTTCAATTTGGTTGAGGTTTGGACTCGACCATTGCAACACACGGATTCTTTTCTTTTTCAGCCATTCTACTGTAGATTTGATGGTGTGCTTGGGATCACTGTCCAGTTTTGGCCAAGCTTTAGTCTCACATTTGACTCTAGAATAGTTGGGTATAGGGTGCAGTTCATGGTGCGAGGTGCCCAGGTCCTATTCTGCAAAAAAAGTGATCACCACATCATTGCTATGACATTTGGTATAAGGGGTTTGTGCTGATTTGCTGGGTCTGATTTCACCAAAATTAGCACAGTGTCTTAAGGCCATCTGTCTTATAACATCTCCACTTTGGTCTCATCTCTCCAAAGAACATTTTTCCAATGCAACTTAGCAAACTTAAAGGGGTTTAAGGAGAAAAAAAACTCCCTGAAAATACATATTAATATAAATGCCTTTATTTATAATGGCTAATTTTGTCTAGGGGCAATCAGTGAAGAAATTTAAATAGCTGCTGTAATTAAAATGGCTCCTGACTCAGGCCATCCTTCTTGGGTTTAGGACGGATTTTTCAATTTCTTCGAGCATTGCATGGTGAATTAGCTGGGACGTCCACTCCTGCTAAGATTGTCAGATGTCTTCCATGTTTTCCACTTGTGAATAATCTTTCTCATTGGTGGATGATGGACTTCATATTGTTTGGAAACGGCCTTATATCCCTTCCCAGATTGATGAGCAGATATAAATGCTCCTCTAAGATCATTGTTGATGTATTTACTCATTGACATTGTGTTAACATGCCAGAATCCTCCAGACCAGCAAACTGCCAAAACTTCTGCTTTACAGATACTTTACAGAGGTATTCAAACTTACTGATGACCATTTAGTCAATGGCATTTGATTAACACTTAACTTGGCTACCACTTACCCTCTTAGTGCCTATGAAAACAGTAAGGGTGTACCTACTTTTTCACATACATCTTGTTAAAGAAGAACTCCCGACAAAAAATTTATTCCATGTCCTGCTAGAAATGTACATGATGTAATCTGTAGCGAATGTCATTTTCTTACCAGTGTCTGAATTTTTGACTTATATCATCCTGAAGTTTCTTATCTGTGTCATGTGACCAGCAATTAGACCCACCAACTCACACATTGACTTCTGTGTGGACAGGAAGTCTAATTCTCTATGTATTCCTATGAAACTGAAAGTGAGGCTCCCATAGGAATGAATAGAGCAGTGACTGGCTTTCTGTCCTGGGTCAGTTGGAGGTCAGGGAGTTGGTCACATGACCCAGCTACAATAAGAAGAGAGGTTTTTACTCACAGAAACAGTCACTGATAAGAAAATGACATTCACTACAGATTATATCATGCACCTTTCTAACAGGTCAGAGAATACACATTTTTGCGGGAGTTCTTCTTTAAATAAATTATGACACCGTGGAATTTGTCATGAGCTATTCATGTGAGGTTGCATTCACCTAGTTTTAAGACCTTCTATGGACCAGATGATTTTTTTTTTTATTATTATGTTCTGATGTACAACCATACATGATGTACAGGGATGTCCCTAAATCTGTCACCATGAAAAACACCCTACCCAGAGCTTCTGTAATGTTTGGATAGCTGAAAAATCAAAGATTCTGAATATATAATTTTTAGCTTTCTATAAAGGGTGAAGCACTCAGGAGTCCTCTCCATTATATCGTAGTGCTTAGGAGTCCTCAGTAAGCATTAGAACACAGTGCACAGACCTTTAGCGAGCATACTGCAGGGAAATTCAAGTGGGTACAAACATAAAAATGACATGTTCTGAATCTGTGATTTTGCAGCTATCCAACTTTCTTTGAGACACCTAGGTATTACAGTAGTTCATAGTATTTTCCACCAAATAGAGTAGCGAGAACTGCTAACACAATGGTCCAGGATTGATCTGCATTTTATTAAGAAATATAGAACAGAGATCTAAACCTCTTCAAAATGGAAATTCAAAAGGACGGCTTGAGATTTGTTGAGAACGTTTTAATCTCAGGACTTCTGTAGTCAAACACTTTTACACTGCAATCAATGCTATCATAGGTCATGCTGTCAGGCTATTGATTTCCGAACCCACTTCTGTAGGAAAACGCTGTGTGCAGCATTATTCTTCAGTAAGAAAGTCACTAGGAGAAAGAATTACCCAGGTGACAGGATATGAACCAGTAAGAGAGACAATAATCTGCTCAGATCTTTAGCATGCTTTTAAGTATTGCTGGGAGGGTGTCAAAGAGCACTTGAGAGCAGTGAGCTCTAGCTTTTGGATGCATCAAAATAAGTTCAAATCTACTTCAGGCATAAACGTATCAGAAAAGAATCTTTAATGAACCACAGCAAATCCGCATGCATGACCTCCATGCAGTGGGCATACACTCAATGTAGGTAGTGTGCATGTGCCAAGCTCGGTGATGTCAATCTGATGGCCACAGCAGGGAAGTCTCTGCTCTTGCACGAGATTTGGCCAAGGCAATCGCTAATGATGCTGGCAGAGTTCAAAAGACCTATGTGAGGTCGGACTAGAAAGTGAGGTACTGGAAACCAGTAAATGGGTGGTCCCACTCCCCCTCACCCTCTAGGCAGCTCTACAAGTGAAGGCAACCAGTTCTACTCACATTCTAGGACATTGGTGGCCATTTTAAATTATTCCTGGACAACCCCTGCAACATAACAAAAAGACCCCAATACAATACAATAATATCGGAGTTTGTTCAAAGGGCTATTCCCATCTTGGACAATGGGGGCATATCGCTAGGATATGCCCCCATTGTCCTATAGGTGCGGGTCCCACCGCTGGCTCGGCTATTTTCGGCGGCCCCATACAAATGAATGGAGGGTGGTCACTTTCGGGGCCCCGTTCTCGTATAGGTGCGGGCCCCAGCGGTGGGACCCGTACCTATAGGACAATGGGGGCATATTCTAGCGATATGCCTCCATTGTCCAAGATGGGAATAACCCTTTAATGGGGCTGGCCACTTTCTGGTTACTGTTGGCCAATGTATTTGTGGGATGATTATATGGCACTTATAAAATGGTGCAGATTTCCACAAAGGATATATTAATAAGGTATGCTACCATATTTACAAAATCTTTTCTGCTGTCCACAAGATGGCCGCTGATGGAGGGTCATGTGGTCAGAAAAAAAACAGCTCTATGCGATTTCTCCCCCATTCAATCACACTGCAACTGCACATGGCAAGTTTTTCATGCCATAAAACCTGCATGGGGATGGGGGGGGGGGAATGATAAATTCCCTCTATGTGTTCAGGGAACACTTGATAAATGAGGTTAGAAATGGGGTAGATGGTTTTTGTTTTTGCCTTATTACGCCCATATATACCATTTAAAATGCATACAAATCTTATTTTAATAGTGGGCTGTATAGTTTGACAAATATCTGCATCTAGTATGCTACAATAAGACATCCATCAACTGATATAAGCCTTTTCATGCTATGTGCTCTAAAGGTTGCTCTTTACTGTAATACAATGTTTTATGTAATCAAAAATAAAAATAAGAAAAATGAAGAAGTAAAAAAAAGCAAAGGTTACCTGCTGAGACAATAAAGGGCTAGCACATGCTCAAGGTTTATAAAAACAATGGTACAGTAATACAAAAAAGCATGTTTTAGCCACCAGGTGAGCAGAACAGGAATATAAACTAAGAATAAAAATGCTCAAGATTACACGAGAAAGAATTCCCATGAAGGTATTGTAAGTGTAATTGTTTGGCATTACTATGTCTGCACACATCAGGCACATAAAGGGGTTTGTACCGTTTTGTACTCTCCACTTTCCTTCACTGCTGGTATGATTATTTCCACAATACCATCTTATTTCACTGTGGCAATTTTCAGCACCACAGGGCTTACCACCAGCAGGTGGCCAATCATTATTCAGCTATGATAACAATACCGTTCATAAATCAGAGCTATAGCATGGCACCTCACAATGGCTGCTCCTGGTGGATGGCAAAGGGGTTATTATGCAATATGTGAAACAATATCTGTGTTTACTCCCTTTAACTTTTTCTAATTACTAGGTACAGCTAATAAACCGTATGAAACCAAATCATTACCAATGCCTATGGTCCAAAATCTAGACTCATCAATAATATTAGACTAATATTTGGTGTTCCTGTTTCCCAGGTCTCCAGCTTGTCCAACAAACCAAGGAATGACAAAGTGCATAGCCCATCATATACAGAGAAACCTCATCGTCACCTACAATTGGTGAACTTCTGATGGTAACAGCACACAACATCTCCTACACAATCTAATTATTAGCCCAAGCACTGAAGGCAACGGGCACATTCAGTGGGCTTGTTTGCCAAAGTAGTATCATTTTCCAAAAGGCTTCACATACACACTTGTTGTTGACACTCTACTTGGAGAAACTCTAAGCACTACCAATCACAACTGACACCAGATAAGTCACAGGAGAGACAGGTCACTAGCCTAAAGTTCCATATATAAGAAAAAGGTCAGCCTAAGCCGATTTCTGCAAAACTGGTTGACTACCTTATGGTTATGGGGCCACCTAACTCCTCTTCCTTTGTTCTCAAGGGTGATAAGTTGCAGCCAGATGTGCGAGTTGGGAAAAAAATAGTTGTTGGACCAACAGATATTTAATTACCACTATTCATGTTGGGCACAACAAACCAACTACCATTTGCAGGTGCAAACCAAAAGCTAAATGTACCAATACTAAAAATAATCGCACACTGCCAACAATTCATACAAAAAATCGTATCATCATCATATTCAAATATTAATAATTAAAATTCATATAACTGGTGACACACACAATCCACAAGGAGAGTGCCATATTCAGCTGAGGATAACCACAGTTCCAAAAGGTGGAGAACAAGTAAATTGCAAGAGCAAACAAGAAACACAGGCCCTGATTTATCATTCCTTCACTCCAGAATTTTGGCTTCAAAAAGTCACAAAACCGGGCTGATGATTGCCTATAAAATGATGGTAGTCTCATATTCAAAGCTGTCGATGTTGAGATATGGAGCCTGAAAGTCAAAAGTTCAAAACATTGTTACCCTTTTGCTCTTCAGTTGTATCTAGACCAGGGTTTCTACACCATCAAAGTCCATGTATGCTATTTCTTTGACAGGATCAAGCCTCTAGCAATTTTGAAAGTCATCTCAATGACATTTCACCTTAAATGTTATACCATTAATGGGATTGGCAGTTTCTTCATGAGGATCATGTATGTTCCTCACGTTCTTAATACTTTTTCTATGGTATCTGCTTAATTCTTTATTTAAGACAAAGCCCATGTCATCAGGTTAAGTTTTGATGTTTATTACCAGTCACATTGCCAGTTATAGCAAGTAATAAAGAACAAATGTACTTTTAAAAGGATCATGTCCATGGAAATGCTGAGCAATCTATGGGCAACGTGTTATAGAGCAGAAGGAGCTGAGCAGATTGATATATAGTTTTGTGGGGAAAGATTCAGTATAACCTGTACTTTATTCATTTTTTGTTCTCTTTGGATGCTTGGGAGTCCAGTCGGCAGTTCTATTCAGTCACTGAAAGCTGTCTCTATAAGCACAATCAAACAGGGAAGACAGTCAGTCACAGATAGGACCGCCCACATGACTCCTATGCAAAGAAAGAGCAGGAGTTACACTGAATCTGTTTCCACAAAACTATGTATCAAGCTGCTCAGCTCCTCCTTCTCTATAACATGCTGCCAGCAGATCAGACACCATGTTCAATGTGACAGGTTCCCTTTAAAGCCCCATATGTGAACAGACCTTTATATGGTTGTATTATAGGAAACTGCAGTTTTCTATTTTAAGAATGAATAACAAAAAGTTACAGAACAAAATAAGCAGGAGACTATTAAGCAACGGATGTGGGATTTTCCTGCCGAGGAGAACAGATTGCTTCTCATCCTTTTTTTTACATCCAGTTCAATAGCTTGATGTTCATTAGCTGTCTGCAAATGCATCTGGATTCCGGTTCTCAGACACCACATAAGGCAAGTATAGACTTAAGGCTGTATATTACCCTGGCCGATCATCACTAACGAGTGTTCACATAAACACTTGTTAGCGATCACCTTGTAATACTACCAGTGATTGCCTGCTGGTTCATTGGGCAATTCAGATTTTTAAGCATGCTTAAAAATCAGCGCTTGCCAGCATCACATTGTGGTGTCTAATAATGATCTGCTGCCAGCAAACCACTATACAGCATAGGGACGACTGATAGCATAGTGATCGCTCCTCACCATGCTGCAGAGGAGTTGGCTGCATGTAATGGCAGCAGTATCCTCCACTAGAGAGCAGGCGACTGCCGGGAGGAACGCTTCCCTCCTGAAAATCGCTTGCTCAATCAGTCAGTCTAATACAGGCTTAAAGGGGTTATCCCACGAATAATGTAAAAAATGAAAATCAGACATCATATACTACATGACCACCTCTTTTTAACAAAGCTAGAACAAGCACTGTACCTCACATGGATCCAGAGATCTCCCCATTCATTGCTCTGCTAGATTTATATCAAGCTGACAGCTCAGGGGGAGTGTCTTTTCTGCTGCAGCTCAGGAGGCGTGTCCATGCTCTCCCTATCACAGCTCAGGAGACAGTTAAAAGTTGAAACTGAGCATGTGCGGCCTGCTCAGTGAGCAGGTCAAAGAAATAAGAAATTAAGTGGTCCTATGCAGATACATGTTATTGAATAACTCAGTAGCTATACAAAATTTTTAATGACATGCAATTATAAATGTATTCAGATTGAGGTGCTGGTTTGAAAACTGTAGAATATTTTTTGTGGGACAACCCCTTTAAGCCAATCCCTTAGCCCATATGTCATGACATAAAACTGGCTAAACTACTAAACATGCATCAAATAAGCATTCCATATTCTATAAATCCTCAATTTGCATGTTCAGATATTGTACGTCACACTTTACATTTTTGAAGGAAACCCATTCTTTAGGTTCTGTTAGCCTGAGGTCCCCTGCCAGAGTGGAGAGTTGCTAACATTGAGCAGCTCTCTATTTCCAACTTTGTCCATCCATGTACTTTAAATATATATCAATCAATGAATGACTGGCATTTAAAGGGGTTGTCAGAGTGTTTAATACTGCCGACCTGTCCTCAGGATAGGTCCTCAGTATCTGATCGATGGGGGTCCAAATCCCGGCACCCCCCTCGATCAGCTGTTTATCGAGGCCGTGGTGCTCCAGTGAAAGCTGTGGCCTCCAGTGATGTCACGTTCATCGGTCAACTGGCCTCGGTGCAGCTCAGTCTCATTCAAGTGAACGGGGCTGAGCTGCAATACCGAGCACAGATGCTGTCCAACGGATGGAGCTGTGCTTGGTAAGCTTGAAAAGGTTATGGCACTCGCCAGAGTGGCAGAGGTGCCAGGAGTTGGAAGCCCTCCGCTCACATACTGATGGCCTATCCTGAAGATAGGTCCTCAATATAAAACACTCTAAAAACCCTTTTAACACTACATTTCCAGACGCCGCATCAGGACCATAGCTTGGAAATAAGACCTGATTGCTGGGCTGGCTTCAATTTGTGAAGAGGCTGCCTTGATGAGACAACACCTTAAATTTCAGAAGTTAACACTAGCCAAGCTGATACTTATAACAATAGATAAGTTTTTTTTTTTTTTTTGTCCAATTCAAGATGCAATTTTCTAAAGATGCATTGGCTATGATGGTGCATTAGAGGAATTGAACTGGTTTGAGATTTGCTTTTGATGAAGTTAAAAGAATAACGGGGAAATCAGTTCTCAGAAACCTGCGTGACAAAATCTAAAGGAACTGTAATGACATCCATGTTGCTTGTCAAACAAATTTCCCAGATATAATGTTGAAGTTATGAAACTGAATTTTTAACAACTTCATGGTCTTTACTATTAAGAGGCATACTTACTTGATAGAACCGTGGTAAGGAAAATATAGTCCGAAAATGAGATAAGGCCACATTCACCTAGTGTGAAGAAGATACTGTCCTCATCTGCAAACTTCTCTCGTTCTTGAGAAATTTTCTATAAAACAGACACAAAAGCATTAAAACGATTCAAAATCAGGCTAGCGCAGCATTTCTCCCCTGGATAATGATATGATTTTAGTTTTCAAAGCTTTCAGTCAAAAAGGACAGGAAAAAAATAAACGTTCCTTGTCACTTATGAACAATATCTGGGTTCTCATTTTTACATTATATATATCTCAGTGTAATATTAAAATAATAGGGGCAAACTGAATGAATGAATGAATTATGGGCAGAAGTAGAAGGCTCTGAAAACTAAGTAAGGACTAAAATCTGACTACTAGAAGACCAACAAACATATAGGTAGAAACATGTCTGTAGAACAAACCACACTTCATAAACAAGAAAGGTCTAGAAAAGAAAATCAAAAGTAAGATATCTTGCAAACAGAAATGGAAAAGTCATGCAATTGCCAGAGCAGGAAATGTCTATAGATTACAAGCACTGAAGAATTCAGAAGTAGAACACAAAACAGAAACACCATCACATAGGGTCCAGTCCAAGAACTGTACCCACTGGTTACCTCCGTCTAGTGAAGATCCAATCATATACAAGATAAAGGAAAGAGAATTGGTTAAACAAGAGCACAGAGAGTTATGACAAAAACAGAAACGATGCAGAAATCCAGGCGGCTGGACATAAGAAAATCTCAGAGTCTGCAGCTGCCTTGGCCAGATGGCGGTTACACCGGGGAATGTGTTGCTACCGCTAAACTGATTGATGTCACTGTAGATAGGGAATTCCTGGGATAACACATGTGCATATGATACATGAGAACAGAATAGAAAGATCTCTAATGACTTTTAGTATATGAATCTGTACTCTGTGAAACATCGTGAATGGTAATAAAAGATATTAAATTCTATTTTCTTCAAGTCCAAGTAAAATGGGAAAGTCAATGAAGGAATCTCCGAGCTTCAGAAAACAGTAACAAAAAATGAAAGTAAAATGAAAACATAAATGGGAATGTCATGGGGACAACAAGTGCGGAGGAGAATCCTTTGGAAATCTGGGAAGTGTTTCTAGGTACTGTAGTTTTTCATGCAAAGCCAAAAGTGGTCACGGCAGGAGAGAGAAGACCCTTCTTTAAATTCCCATTCCTTTCTAGTCCATTTCTGATGTTCGCTCAAAGAATTGCATAAGATATTGCCACAAAAACTGCAGCATTTTTACATAAAAAGATATGCGTCAACCCCTCCCCCCCCCTTTAAAGGTGTTTCCCACAGTCAAAATTTACCACCTATCCACAGAATAGGTTGGGAACCGACCACCTGGATCCTAGTCAATCAACAGAATTTAGTCAAACATGAGCACTAGCACTTAGCTCAAATTCTACTAGAATATCAGAGACAGCTGGGCCTGTGCTCTGCTATCTTCAGCAGTCCGTGCACTTAGAAAGATGCTGAAGAGCACATGCTCGACTGCTGCTCCATTGAAACTCTAAAGCCTGTATTATGCCCCTTTCACACGAGCGGGAGACTCGTATGTCTCCCGCAACGCATCTACAGGGCTGGACTCCGGCACTGATTGGGATCACATATAATGCTCTGCGATCCCTGTCAGTGCCGAGTCCAGCCCTGTAGATGCGTTGCGGGAGACATGCGAGTCTCCCGCTCGTGTGAAAGGGGCATTACACCAGCCAATTTTTAGGCAGATGATCGCTAACAAGCTCGTTACCAACGATCTGGCAGTGTAATACTGCCGCCAATTAACTGATGAACAAGCAAACGCTCATTCATCAGGCAATCCAAATCTTTTGACATTTTAAAAAATGATCGTTTGCAGGCAGCAGATCGTGTTGTGTAATAATTATTTGCCGCTGGCAAATCACTAGCCAGCATGGAGATGAGGGATGGCATTGCGATCACTCCTTCCCATGCTGCATGTATTAGCAGTGGTCTTCTCTGCAAGGAACGCTTCCCTTCCGACAATCCTCTGCCACATTGGGTTGTGTAATACAAGACAAAGGACCCCCAACCTCAAGATGGGTGGACGGTCTCAGTAGTCAGATCCGATTCAGATAATATATTTTGATTGTGGGAAAACCCCTTACAGATAGGAAATGGAAGGTATGGACGTGCCAGCTTTATACAAACTAGGAGACGACAGAGGTATAAATAAACCTAAACTCTCCACAGGTGACAGTAACACAAGGCTGCAGTGGTTTGAAACGTGTCAGTCATCTTCATCTACTGACAACGTAAAGTCAAAGAGTAAAATTTATCAACTAGTGCCAGTTTTCTGGAGTAAAAGATTCAGTTTTTCGCACAAGCCACATTTGTGAACACAATTCACAACTTTCTGTGATTTTGAACCCCTTTGGACACTTTTCAAAAGATTGGTGAAAGAAGACAGAGCAACCACAGGTCCAACTAATTTACTATGACTTACACCAAAAACGGGCGTAAATGATATCACAAATCTATGTGTAACTCTCTTCTAGCACAAGAACTGCCAAAAGACGAGCCAAATTTTAAGAGGCGTCTCGTAATATAATGGAACATCTCACGCCAGTGCACAGTGGGTTTAGACTAGCATATAAAACACCAGTCGATCTCCCACAATGTGGGGTTTTCCAGGCTCCATACATTGATGACCCATACACAGGATAGGCCATCAATATTAGATTAGTGGGATCTCACACCCAGCACCTCCACCAACCAGCTGTTAGCTGCAGGCTCCGGAACTAGCACTCTCAATGGAGCTGGACGCTCAGTTCTATTCAATGAGTAGTCGCTGTTCTGGGTTACCACAGCATTCAAATAAATGGATGCCGAGGTGCAGTGTTAGCTCCACCACTGGAGGCTGATCATGGGGTGCAGACCACCACTGATCAGATTTTGAGGATCTATCCTGAGGATAGGTTAAGAAAAGATGGAGCTTGAAAACATCTTTAAAAAAATATGCCTTGTAATCATAACCAATGCTATGTAACATTATTCTGTCGATATAACATAGCGGAACGCTAACAACCCAGTTCTTCTAAATTGGAAGACTGCATTCCCGAAACAATGGCCATTTCCAAAACACTGGATAAGACAGGTTCACAAAGAACTGATGCGACATAATACAATCCACTGGCTGCATAAATACTATACACCAACTTGGTACATTTTGCCTAAAAAAATAAAAATCAACTTGTCGTTACAAGCGGAAATACCTTTTTAAAAAAAAAAAAATGACTATATACAGTAGGTAATGACTTTTGTGACAATTGAAAGTGGGATATGTTGTGTAAGATTTCTGACAGACAGACAAAGGGTGGGAGATAGTGTTTCAGGTACGTGGTTCACACATAATTCATCTCAAACCCATCAGTAATCCACTAATGAACAACGAGAGAGCGATGTTCTATCTGAAGAGTGTAGGTGTAAAGCACAGCATGCAGTAAATGAGCCCAGCTCCGTGTGATACCAGTCATTATCGAAGAAGTGAGCTCCTCAGGTATTATACGGTTACATTTGAGATAGGATCTCTCTTCACATTTTGAATAGCTTATTTCAAGTCCCCCACTGAATGGGCAGGTCTACAGCACATACCTGTATGACATACTGACCCTGTAAAGAAAAACTTCTAGTTTCCTAAATCAATATGGTTGCCTGATTACTATCGCAGAATAATCGAGTCTCTAGAACAGGTATCAGCAACTTTCAGCAGTCCAGCTGCTGTTAAACTACAACTCCCAGCATGCAAACATGCTCGGCTGTTCTTATTACTCCTGTAAAAGTAAATGGAGCATTCTGGGAGTTGTAGTTTCAGAAGACCTGGTGTGCCGGAGGTTCCCGATCCCTGCCCTAGAATATTTGCTATCTTGCAACATGTCATTTATCTTTCAAATCTGTATGGAAAAGAACATGAATCAATCACAGACAGAATGTTCCTAATTGAAAGGAGTATTCCACGCTAAGGAAATAAAGCTTTTGCATTGTACATAATACTAAATAGTCTCCCCCACAAAGTATCTTTTCTTTCCTACAAGCCTCTAGCTATGTGACAAAAATGACTCGTGACACCCAAGTGCTTACAGATCAGGATTTGATTGTCAACTTTTTACTAGCCACAAGAGATACACCTGGAAAAATATCAAGGTACTTTACTTTCCTCCGACCCATCATGGATTATTTTTAAATCCCACACAGAATATCTTCCTGGGTTCAGCATCTTCCACTCAGACAGGGCCGACGTATCGTATAAGGCTTCTCCATACTTACCTTCGGCATCATACTGGAACATGGCCCCTAAAATCACACACACAGCATACATCTCACCACTGGGGAACTTCCTTATGAGAATACCTGCCTCATCATGCCCTAGGTTGTCCTATAATCCAACAGTTTTGGAATAAGGTCAAAGCCTTCACTCTCACCCACCTGCCCAAGTTTGTCCCTCTCACACCCTCTTGGGCGATCTTTGGACACTTGGACTCCCTGGTTTATCACTGCTCTCCTGAGGCAAAAAAATGCTGTTTGTTTTATCTAGCGTGGCCTGAAAGACTATATTACAGGACTGGCTTTCCTCACAGGCCCGGCCCTTTAGACTTTTTACAAAAACTATCCCACTTATGGACTTGGTGGAAACTGCCCAACACAAAGAAACCAATGTCAAAACAGTTTTTACTTTGTGGGAACAATTTATTGAGATCCTCGAACTAAAACACAATTATGCAACTGTTTCCAGTACACAAATTGGTACCAGACTCAAACAATAGCGGGATCATCACCAATTAGCTGAGGATCCTAGCATAGACCGACGAGGGGAGATTTCCCTCTCCTCCCTGACTTCTGTGGTGGTCATTCGGGGATGGTCCACTCCCCCCCCCCCTCCTCTTTCATCCCTAATCTCCTCTTACCCAGTTAGTTGTATATTTCATTTTTTAAGCTTCTCAGTTCAACATGGCAGATACCATTAAAACATAGCTGTGGTTTCTTACATGGTCATACTATTACTGGTTGTGTGTTCTCATACCTCGTTGAAACTTTACTCAAAGTTCTTATGTTAATTTCCTTTCTTTTTGTTGTATTTGTGATTGTATGAGTTATTCTATTTAATACTTTGAGAGTGAAGACTTAAAGAAAAACTACCGCAAAAAATTTTATTCTCTGATCTGCTAGAAAGGTGCATGATATAATCTGTAGTGAGTGTCATTTTCTTACCAGTGTCTGTATTTGTGAGTTATATCTCCCTGATGCTTCTCATCTGTGTCATGTGATCAGCAATCGCTCACCAACTGACACAATATCTTATGTGTGGACAGGAAGTCTATTTCTCTATGCATTCCTATGGGAGCCACACTCTGAGTCTCATAGGAATGAATAGAAAAGTGACTGGCTTCCTGTCCTGTGTTAATTGGAGATCAGAGAGTTGGTCACATGACACAGCTACAATTAGAAGAGAGGGGATAGCTCACAGACACAGTCACTGGTAAGCAGATTACATTCACTACAGATTACATCATGCACCTTTCTAACAGGTCAGAGAATAAACATTTTTTTGCGGGAGTTCTACTTTAATAAAAACATGTTAAAAAAAAAAAAAAAAAAAAAAAGATGTTATGCAATTTTCTAATATACTTTGTATAGCAATTACTCATGGATTTTAAGATCTAATAGGGATGCTTCATAGCTAACTTTTAGTGGACCACAACCTGCCCTAGTCATGGAGTATTCAAACAGTTGCAGTACAATAATCACAGCTCTTTCTTGTAAGCTATAAAGCTTTGTGCTCATCACTTGATGAGGACAGATTTTCATCTCAGTCAATCTGCAACATTTTTTTTTATTATTGTATAAATGCCTACACTGAGGATAGACCATCAATACCAGGTCGGTGAAGGTCTGACTTTCAATACCTCTGATGATCCATTGTTTTAGGAGGCTGTGGCCTCTTCATTTGTGAGTGGGTCTACCTACCTGTATGCTGTCTAATATCGCTGCTAAGTAGACATGCACAGGTAGACAGTCCCATGTAAACAATGATGAGTGCTCGCAGAAGCTTCATGGCCCTTTCATCAACATTTCAATCCCTCAATAGAATCCTTTTGAAAATGTTTGGAGGGACTGAAATGTTGGGTGAATAACTTCATAATTTGGTATTTAAATCTTTAGACTTGCTTCTTTCACTGGAATGTGCTTTATCACGTTTCTCTCTAGAAATACTGAAAAATGTGATATGGCCGAATCATGCAAACACATCCTAATAATAATAAAGTAAATAATCTATTAGGGTATGTTCACATACGAGCAAGTTTGCTAAAATTTCTGCGACTATCACCCTCACTCTATGCTACGGGTCAGCATCTTCTAGCTGCTGTGAAACTACAACTCTCAGCATTCTGCATTCACTTCTGTGGGAGTTCCAAGAACAGACTATAAAATTTGCATGGTGGGATTTATCGTTTCACAACAGCTTAAGTACCAGAGGTTGCCGACCAATTTGGATGTACGTCACCACCTATGATTGACACACCTATTTGAAGGAACCTGTTCTAGTTGACTGGAGGTGGAGAGATTACCTTGTCCCATATGAACATTGCAGACATTAGTGTATGCCTCTAAGTAGACTCTTACTGTGTCCTTGCTTTGTGATTCATTGGTTTCTCATGTTTGCTTTGAGTACTTTTAAAGGAGTTATCTAATCTGAGACATTGTTGGCATATTGCTAGGACATGCCACCAATGTCAGATAGGTGCAGGTCCATAAGGGGACCGCCAAAGTGATCAGAGAGCAACAGTATCCTCCATTTCTATGGGAGTTCTGAAAGTAGCCAAGAGCTGGCTAAGCTATTTCTGAAACTCCCATACAGGTAAAAGAGGAGGTAGCCATGCTTGTGTGGTGTGCTCTCCAGTCACTTTTATAGGAGTTTTGGGAAAAGCAAAGTGTACTCTTTTCCCGCACCCGCACCTATCTGAAATTGGTGGCATATCCTAGCGATATACCACCAATGTGTGAGATGGTGTATATTAAAAGCTATGTGTTAGAGTGACACCTACCATTGATTATATTCTAGTATTTAGAGTGATACTCAAACCGATTTGTGTATTGGTTGGAATCGGTGTTCTTCTTGACTGTCCTATTCACCTGAATGGGGCTTGGAGAAATCCTTGTACATATTGTAGGAACAACCTCATTCACGTGTATGGGATGCATTTTATGGTCACAGGTATTTCAGCTACGACTCTCAAATCAGCAGACCTGTACCTATGATCCTGGCTGACCTGTTACATATCCATTGGCAGCTGAAGGCATCTGTGTTGGTCCCATGTTCATATGTGCCTGCATTGCTGAGAAAAATGAAGGTTTAATATATGCAAAGACCCTCTTGGAGCAATGGAGGTGTTGCTGTTACTCCTAAATGCTCCCTCTCTGCCACTGCCACGCCCTCTGCACTTTGATTGACAGGACCAGGCAGTGTAAACGTGATCACACCTACCCCTGACTTCTCCTAAAGTGAACCAAAGTGCAGAGGACGCGACACTTGCACAGAGAACAGATGACAACACCCCCGTTGCTCCAGAAGCTCATTTGAATATATTAAATAAATACATCATTTTTCTCAGCAATGTTGACACATATGGACATGGGACCAACACAGATGTCTTCCGCTGCCAAGTGCACATGTAACAGGTCAGCCAGTGTCATAGGTACAAATCTGCTGACAGATATCCTTTAAACAGAGCCCACAGATTAAAATTAAATTTTGACTGATGGGAAAAAAAAAGCTAATTTTTGTCATCACTTTCAATACCTTTCTGCTGTAGACTTTTCTTTTTAATACTACCATGCATCTGCTGTGCTATCGGCTCTAATCTTCTGTTTTCCTTTGATAAATGACATCAATGGAATCATTTATCAGTTTTTCCATCTGTTTCTTTTTTTCATCTGCCATTATATGCTTACAACAGGCTGGATGAAAAAAAAGACGGATGGAAAAACAATCCAGATGTAATGAAAAGGTCTCCTAAAATCACTTGTGTGAACTTTACCAGGAAACTGCATTTTGGTTGGTAATAAGTCATCCTCATGTCTAATTTCTTCCCACTGTATTTATGACTTGTGTGCATTTCATGTAGGATGACGGGCTGACGATAAGATCAGTCAGGGAAAGTTACGAGCGCTACGAGGATAGCTGCGCGGCTCAGAATAACACGCATTAGAACAAATTCTCCGAACAATGGCTGGAATCGCTCGGCAATCCGATCCAATCAGTTTCATTATTGCTGGGGCTATGTGCTATAAGCCAAGAGAAGCTGCTGTAACAAAGGAGCAGGTTATCACTATTTGAATTACATGAAAGCCTTTGATCCACAGCTTTCCTACAGATGTAAAAGGCGGCTTAGACTTTGAAATGGTACAAAGATAGCAAAGCAGCGTTTTTAATATGCAGCAGCAGAAGTTTACATCAGAGATTGCTTCTTCACACTGAGCCAATATTAGTGCTTATTTCTACATCACATGTGTATTTAGAGAGGACATGCCCCCCCCTCCTGATTTGTGTGTTTTAGTAAATACCAGTATTCTGCAAGGATTATCAAGTTGTGGGCTTCTTTTCTTATAACAGAGCATTTTGCCATTCCCCTGCTATTACTCCTAGATATTTATAAATACATTGACAGCTAGGTGTTACCATTTCCCAATTAAAGGGGTGTGTCCTCACATCCCGACACAGGAAGCACTGATTGGACAGTGTCAGACTGTGCAGGGACACACTCCACCTGGTAAAACCCAGCTGTCTATTTATACATTTCTAGGAGGAATAAGAGGAACAGGACTCCATAGATTTTTAGATTCCATAGAGCTGTTATTTTATGAATGTGTGTTTTTACTTAAAAAAAAAAAAAAAAAAAAAAAAAAAAAAAAAAAAGGCTGACAGATCCTCTTTAACCCTTTCATGACCGGACCTATAAAAGGCCTGAATGTCCAGGCAACTTTTTGTGTTTTGGGCACATGGTGGCTTAGTGACCCTAATTTTTTTTTTCGTTTGAATACGAAAATAATTTTTGCTATTTTTTTTTTACTTTACACTTAGGACTTATTATTAGAATGGTTTTTTTAAAGATATTTTATATTTTTTTAGGTTTAATTTAGACAAAAACCGCTAATTCTTATTAAAAAAAAAGGATTTTTTTTTTTAATTATAGATTTTTTTTTTTAAATATTAAAACTGACGCACAAATTAATTATTGCAATGGGTTCCCTATTTGATGACGATCATTTTGATATATAGCATGTATAGATTTTATTTGACGGGGCGACTATGGTGACTGTTTGTATTGGCGAGTGTTTCTATTGCGTGTTTAATTTTTTTTTTTTACACTTTTTTTTTGTTTGTTTTTTTACTTATATATTAATTTATTTTTGACAACTAATATGTCCCCCAGAAGGTCATTAAAAGACCTCTGGAGGACTGACTTTTTTTTTTTTTTTTTCTTACACTTTTTTTTCCCACTGTTTCCACTGTAACTGGGGCATCCACAGGAGCCCCAGTTACAGGGGAAAACAGCCCCCTGGGGGCTCATTACACACAGGCAGAGCTGATCAGGGTCTCCTTAGACCCTGCAGCACTGCTCTGGCCCCGAGACACCAGATCACGTGACCGCCGGGTCTAACACAGGAAGCGGCGCTGCCGCTTCTTTCCTGCTGCGCCGCTGAGGAGGTAAGTCTCTCCTCCGGCTTAGGAGAAGACAGAAGCGGTAATAAACCGCTCCTGTCTTCTCCTCAGGGTCCCCGCTCTGTCTGTGAGCCGGGACCCGACCTGCTCCTGCTAGATTGCAGGAGCAGGAGCTTTAATCCCAGCGCTGATCAGCGCTGGGATTAAAGGGCCGCCTGCACGTCTATATACGTGCTATCTGCACGGGGCATGTGCAGATAGGACGTATATAGCCGTATGGTGGTCGTGAAGGGGTTAAGAACTTCAAAAATGACATCATTATTATTATTATATTCAGAGACTCAGGATAGGTCATCAGTATCTCATCGCCGGGATCTGACACCTGGGTCCCCCGCCGATCAGCTATTTGAGAAGGCAGCAACACTTGTAGTAGTGGTACTGCCTTCTCTCAGCTTTTCCAAGGCCAGTGATGACAAGTTCTTTGGTCACGTGGCCTACACCCAGCTCAGCCCCGGAATGCAATACCATGCACAGCCACTATACCACGCTCGGCGCTGTGCTTGGGAAGCAGGGAATGTGGTTCTCACAAGAATGTCAATGCCTTCTCAAACAGCTGATAGCTGGGGGCCCTCACTGATCACATCCTTATGACCTATCCTGAGGATAGGTCATCAGTATTAAAGTCTTGGAAAACCCTTTAAACCACTGTACAGTATATGGGCCACTGTTTGGTAATCTGTTTGATACAAGGCAACCCCTTATGGCAAACTATAATCTTCTATTGGCTCTGTTCTAAGCCACATTTACATTCCATAGATAAAAAGAGAGACTTCTAGACGTGGTCAACTGGTCATCAATTAGAATTTGTTTCTTCAGTAAGGTCTGTCCTTCTTTAGCTCTACTTTCCTTATGCCTTGCCACAATATGTTGCTTCAATGATTAAGTGACAAGAAAAAGGTTCTTTGCAATGTTGAAAATGGCTGTCCATGACCGAAACCTCCTGTCCCTGGTTATGAAAAGAAGCTCTGCTCTAGAGCACAAACTGCTGCTTTACAAAGCAAATATTATGTAGGCTAAGAGAGGCATATTCATCAGGACATATAATTATTTGGGGGCACAGAAGCCCTTTTTAAGCAAAAATATTTACAAGAGGTTTATCACAAAATGGCACAACAAATATACACAACATCATAGTAAAACATATAAAATGTACTATGTTAGATGCCCCAGAATTATGGCTTAAAGAGGACCTTTCACCACTCCTGACAGGCCTGTTTTAATAGCTTCATGCATTCCCCATGTAATAACAATTCTGGTACATCTATTCTTATGTCTCTACGTTGTATCATTCCTGTATTATTTCTACTAGAAGTTATGAATGAATTCCTAGCAGTCTGCAGTAAGGGTACAGAGGGGTGGTAACCAGTTGGAAGTGTGTCCCACTTTGGATAGAGTCAGACTGTGCAGGGACACACCTCCAACTTGTTACCTCCCCTCTGTACCCTTACTGCAGGCTGCTAGTAATTCATTAATAACTTCTAGTAGAAACAATAAAGGAATGGCACAACATAGAGACATAAGAATAGAATTTCCTGAATTGTTATTACATGGGGAATGCATGAAGCTATTAAAACAGGTCATGTCAGGAGCGGTGAAAGGTCCTCTTTAATTTGCACCACATACAGTGGTGTACATGTTTTTGTGCCTCAGTTGACAATGGGACCTGATATGACAGGAATGGGGCACGGCCTACATTGCGCCAATCAACAGTTGGTTTAAGTGAGGCAAAAGTGTCTAAAGATGAACCAAATTTATCATCCAGCATAAGCCATTTTATAGCTGTGGCTCTAGTCTAAGTATACACTGTCAAAATATTAGACATTATTGGTCAGCGCCAGTTACATGCACTATAGATCCACCAATGACCACCAGCAGTGTGTGGTTTCATATGCATCACACTTTTCTACTTGACTTTTCTACACTTTAGATATTGCTAACATTTCCGAATGCTGTAAACTGTCTATTAAATAAGGAATTATGGGCATCTGATCGGCAATATTTTACTGTGACAAGGAAATGTCTTTTATGTAAGAGGTCGCTGTATAATCAGTTCTGTAAGCAATGTGGATTCAGAGCCGCTAAGCTGGAAAATGAAACCTTTCTGCATTTATAATCTACAGTAGATTTATTGCATTGTTCAGGCAGGACATTGCTTGGACACTGTGAATAGCTTTAGATGTAATCTACGATGGCCATGTTCCCTTAGCACCTGCAAGGCATAGAAACTTTGGCAGCAACAACCAAGAGCTTAAATGAGCAGCATGGTCAGTAGAAAAGAGGGACCTAGGAAACCTTTCAAGTCCACAGCTGCCCTTTCCTAAGATCAGGTGATCGGGCCAATTATCAGGAACAAATGTTTGTATGTGCCGGATGTCAGGAATAAGGTCCACCTTATCCTTAGTTATAAGAATGTTTGTAGTGATATTATGTGTTTTATGGTTATATGTCGTAGTGTAACATATTCCGCTGTGACTTACCCATATATACAGTGTGTATTTATGTATTTGTATCTGCTGTATTACAAGGCCAGCAGCCATGTTGGGGGTAATTGATTTATAGAGAGCCGAGCTGTCTGCCTTGGTCATGGGAAATAGCCAAACTGCTCCCTGGGAGTCAAGTAAGAGGACTGTAGACTCTCTGACCCCATTTGCCAGCTAGAGAATGAAAAATAATTTTAGTCCTTCATTACTTGTTCAGGAGGGGGCGGATGTCTCCAGAATCCAGATCATCACCTCTGGTATGACGGGGGCATCGCATGGACACCAGACATGGCGTATCAGCTCGCCTTCATCTTCCTAAAAGAAGGATCTCACCTTCCGAGCGTCCTGGACGTGTCTCGTTTGATATGCTAGGACTCGGAACACTGAGACATGAATTATGAAGAAGGGCTGGGGCCTGTATCTTCACCAGGGCAACTGGGAAAATATCTTTTGGATATTTTCACACGTGTTCCCTAGATGGCCAGGGGGCACGATGCATGTGTAATGAAGCTCAGCCCAGAGGGGCTAAGTCAGAGGTGTGAGGGAGAAGCCCCTAAAGTGTGCCCCTTGAGCAAAGACATAAAAATGTAATCCCTGCGATATTTGAGGGTCACAAAGTGGGAGACCCAATCGAATCGGTTTGTGCACTATTACTGTGCCCAAATCTCCTGGGAGTAAGGACTTTTACAACGCATCTGCTAAGTATCAGAACTTTCTATGTTTTCTCTTTTTTATTTTACAGTTGTTTGCCATTTATGCCAATTATGTATGTCTCTTGTTAATCATTTTTTTGTAAACAAGTGCTGTCCAATTTCCACACATTAAACCTAAAAGTTTGATGGCTTATCTTGTAACCTTAAGAACCTGTTAGCTCCATGAAGAGTGTGTGTGCAGTCTGAGGCTGGATGTTGTTTTTCCGTGAGGCTTACTACCATGTGTGTGTCTGCTTGTGAGTGGAACACTCAGGGGTGGCCTGTCGAACTTGTAACGGACAGGTGGTGGTGGCAACAGTTCATTGTTATTGCGTGGGTGTGCTTGCAGGCTTCAGGTGGCGATTTATGCTCGAGTTACGGCCCGGCGCAGGGCATAGCAGCGTGTGAGGGTGTAAGGTGAATCGGCCTAAAGGGCTTGGGCAGCCCTTGTCACCTGACCCAGTGGGCTGGTCTGCTCCCAGGTACGTGACACCGGCCATCAGCTGAAAAACCAGAACACATTCGTGTAAATAGGTCTTAAAGTCAACACGTATGGCATTACAGTATACAGAAACCTAGGAAAATGAGCTTTATTTAGATACCATATCAGTAAGGGCTTGTTCACATCAACGTTATGTATTCCATTATGGCTTTCCGTTATAAGATCTTTATAACGGAATCCATAAAACGGAAATCAAAACGGAAACCTTTAGAGGCATTCCGTTTTGATCCGTCATAATAGAAGTCTATGGGCCTGTATAACGGATCCGCCTGGTTAACTTTGTTTCTGTCCTGCATAACGGAAATCAGGTGGACTGACGGCATATCGCTAGGTTATGCAATCAAAGTCACATAGGTATGGGTCCTATCTCTGGAACCTGCACCCATCTCCTGAACAGAATAGCCGAAAAATTCCAGCAGTCCCAAAGCGGTGAATGGAGAGGTAGCTGTGCATACATGTTGTGGTGTGGTCTCCATTCACTGTTATTGGACTTTCGAAAATAGCCGAGCACATTCGCCTGGTTATTATGCATGCATAGCCATTTCTCAATTCAGCTATTTTCAAAACTCCCATAGCAGTCATTGGAGGGTGGCTGCCCAAAACCGGTGCGCTCTCCTTCACTTCAGGCCAGCGGCCCTGTTCTGGAGACAGGAGCGGGTCCCGTAGGTGGGAGCTGCATCTATCTGAGTAGCGATATTCCCTCAGAGTCTGAGGGGGGACATCCCCTTTAATAGAGTTTTCCAGGATTTTCATATTGGTGGCCTATCCTTAGGATAGGTTATCAACGACAGATCGCAGGTCTGCAGATTACACACAGAAGATAATACTTTAAGGCCAATACTGATCAGAAAACTTCAACTTGACTGTTCATACAAGCAAGGGAACATGAAATGACCAGAAAAGAAATTTTAAAACCAAAACAGTATTTAACAATTTAGAGTAAAACCCAAAAAAATCCAATGTATAATTAAGCAATGCAATTCCATTCCATGCAACCACACTGGAAGGCTATATTGCAAGGTAACATCCCATCATTCAAGTAGCTTAAAATGCTTATCTTATCTTAAGTGGCCACCATGTGGTAGTCATTTCTACAGAGGTGGCCAAATCAATGAATAATGCCTACAAAGCAAATGGTGCTTATAATAAGATTACTTTCTACTCAAAAACCTAGACTTTAGTCACTGCTTAAGAGTCTGTTAATTAATTCCAGTCACTTCCCTTTCCAGTCCTTGGCTGATAAATGGCTTACATCTTTGCTTGCTCAGTAATGAGTTCAGTAATGTGATTCTAGATAATGACCATTTAGACCAAATATACCCTGAACCTGTCCACAACTGCATTCAAGGAAGTGACTGATTAAAATGGCCACCTTTACTGTGAACATCTTATATATGGCAAAACCTCTTTGAGATGACCCAAAACTGCAGTGAAAAGTGACCTTCAAGAGGGGTCAACTTCTCAGAGAAGATGGCGGGGATCCATAATATATGGTAGAACTGAACGTTTGGTCTGGATGAGGAGGTCTTCCCAAGTTGTTTTTTTGGACAGGTTTTACTTTACTCCCTCTTTACACTGAACAAGAGGGTGACTTCGAAATTAAAGAGGTATGTTTTATTTGGTCTACTAATTATCACTTTTTGGTGACACTTAATAATCCTGCCCACTTAGAGCACAGTAAAAATACATAAATGGAAATCGAAACCTTCAAGACGTTCCTTTTATCGGTTTGCTACCAAGTAAATGTATTTTAGAAAGTGGTTTCGACATGGAGATGTAAAAAAGTTCATGCTGTGTAGGAAAATAGACATGAAACATTACGAAAATCAACTAATACTCAAAAAGCAACCCATTCCTAAATGTACACCTAAATCTACAGCTCTACTATAGTTTCTAATTTACATGCTGCCAAATCTGGCTAGATGTGTAGATCGTTCTGAACTATAAAATCTATACATTCAACCATACATCACTCAGACATCTTGGAAGTGTCCTAAATGATTGATACACACCGAGAACATGCTGTACGCACACAAACACACAATCTCTTTATTACACGCTGGCTCCCCTTAGTAATCGATAACCTTATGTTACTTGCCCCGAGAGACCTCTGAACTGGAAAGGGAAATTTACATTCTGGACCATGCAACGTAAGCAGTTATCCATCACCATTACATAATCAGCACTGCCTGTAATTCAAGAATCTCAGTGCGTGGCAATTCATATGGATCAAGCTCTCCAGGCCGCAGGCAATAGAAGGCAGGCAAGCACAGAGTAACCCCACTGGAAAAGCAGAAAAAGATTAGTGTAGTCTAAAAGGAGCAGATACTACATGGTCCAATGCCTGGAGTTGGCCACGGCTACTTCCACTAATATACTTGTCTGCCAAGAACACAGTTTAGGCTTATAAATTATTTTCCAGTTCTCTTATTTAGCTCCCATGTTCTGTCATTTTCATGAAAGCTTAAAAATGTTCTTCCACGAATAGCAATCCCCTATCATAAGCATACTATCAATCACATCTCTTCGGAGAGTTACAGGGACTACATCTACTGCCAGGTAATAAACATAGCAAAATGGAGCCAAAGCTACATTTGAAGGGCTTTAGATGCACATCAACAGTGGGCTAATTCTTAATTGAAACATGTAGATTATAGGCAATATATAACAACTTCACACAAATAAACTGAGTTAGTATCATGAGCCATCAACACAACACAATTCATGCCAAAAATCTCAGCGGTTCTCCTGGTCTGCATCCTCGGTGCCTGCACATATCGGTGCCACAAGGCATCCTATCGTCTATACTGTCAGATATTACAGGATCAAGATGGTCTCCTCTACCTACTGGATCCTGTAAAGTCTATGAAAAGAATACTATGGGGGTCATTTATTAAGACTAGAGTTAGACACCGGTCTTAATAAGCCCCTGTGGAGAATGCGCAAAAGTTATGTAGAGGCGCCATAACTTCTACATAACTTTGGCGCATCCAGCACCGGTCTAAATGTAGGCCAGATTCCTAGCGGTCTTACATTTAGACCATTTTCTACGCCTAATACAGGTGTAGAAAATGATGACTGAGACGGGCCTACGGGCCTGTGGACTTCCCCACCCCAACCACACCCACTTTTTTAGACCTGGCGTGGGTGGAGAAAAGTGTCAGACCGCGGCGCAAATACTGTAACCTTTGTTCTGCAATCTGCACCAGAATAGCATCTATTATAAGCGTATTTCTGATCATAAATGACGTTTTTGCCATCCATTTGACATATATGTTGGAAAAAATGGGACGTATCTCATGCATCTGACGTATGTTTAATGTATACGTTAAACGGATGGTGAACCCACCCTAAATCTGGCTGTATACTTTAGATTGCTGGCGGATGACCGTGGCATACATATGAATGCTCAACCTAGACTGCAAGTGTTCTTAATAGGCAGTGGGTGGTAAGCCACTGCCAGAAACCTCTGACGGTGACTTACCTCCCTTCAATGGTGGTGTCGGGGGAGTAATGCGATTGAGAAGGCAGGTTATGATTTATCTATTTCCTTAAGGGGTGTATCAAAACATTTTCCGTTTGAAAATATTGGGCAAGTTTTGGATTCAGGGAGAGTATACGGTAGATAGAATCCATTCTTCAAAATGTTTGTCAGTGTGACATCTCTGTGTCCCCACTATGGAACAATAAGTATATATATCTCAGTTCACAGAGAAATCTCATTCTTTATCTAAAGGTTTTAACTTTGGTGTCACAATTATTTAAGTAAAAATTTTTCAAACACTAGCTACAGATTCTTAACTTTTTGAATTTTTTTTTTTTTAGATATTTACAGATTCATATTGCGAGCTCTTTGTCCTATACAGTCTGTACTTTCTGCAATGCACCTATCGTGGGTTACTTTGTGTCTAGTAAAGAACATAAAGGGAGGGTACGATTGATCATCATGCCTCAACAATATCTTCCATCTTTTAGAAGGCAAATTGAAGATTAAGCTAAACTCTGTATATTCCATTTCACAGAACTTTAACCAAAAATGACACAATATATGATCCTACACAGGCTGTATTATTCTCCTCTGGACTTATATTCTTTTGGTTGTAAGGATTAAAAGGGTTTTCCTGACATCCAGGACCCCCGCTGATCAGCTGTTTCAGAAGGCACTGATGTTCCTGTGAGTATAGCAGCTCAGCCCCATTCATTTCTATCTGAGCTATGCCTAGGCCACGTGACCAATAAACGTGTCGTAATTCTGCCCAGAAAAAGCTGGAAGCCGTGGTGCTACTGCCTTCTCAAACAGCTGACCGGTGGAGGTGTCGGGTGTCGGACCGAAGACCAGATAGGTCATCACTGTTAAAGTCTATCCGGTCTCAGGATAGGTCATTAATATCTAATCACTGGGGAACCAAGACCCCCTATTCACTGCAGCCTCTGGAGTTCGAACTAGCATTTTGAACTGAGTGCTGTTTACTGTTCTATTCAAAGTGTAGTGGTCATGCTGGTTTGCAACAGCTCAGCGCCATTCACTTCAATGGGAGCAGAGCAGCAGTAACCTAGCACGGCCGCTAGACTTTAAATAGGGCTATGCGTTCTGATCCATTTAAGAGCTAGATCCAGCACCAGAGGCTGCAGGGAACAGGTGTCTGATGGAGGGGGGCCAGACCTTAACGACCGAATACTGATGACCCATTCAGTTAAGACAGTACTACACTAGGCCATTATATTATCATCAGAGATAGAATTACAATGATAGATATTACCTCTATGTAGATAACACAGGATCCACACACAGGTCACAAACCATGTCTAGAAAACCCACCCAAAGAAGTCATTGAGATCAGCTCCTGCCCCCCGTGCCCAGCCCCATGCAGCTGCTCTCAAGGAAGAGGAAACTGACATATTTCGGGCCTAGTGTTTCATGTGAAAACTGCAGGATTTTACTGGTTTTTGTAACTATGGATAGGGACGTGAAAAAAAACACCAAAAAATCAAAATTCAATGTTTAACATTAAAACTTGAAAACAACAGGCCGTTTTCTCATGATACAGGCTCAAGTTTAGGCAGATCAGCAAGCGATTGTTGGGAGGGAAGCCTTCCCTCCCGCCAATTGCTTGCTCGCTAGTGGAGGAGGCCGCTACTTTTACATGCATCGATCTCCTTCACAGCATGGAGAGGAGCAATCACTATGCCACTGCTCATTCCCATACTGTCTAGTGCTTTGCCAGCGGCAAGACAGCACAATGTGCCGGCGGCAAGCGCTGGTTTTTAAGCATGCTTAAAAATGTGAAATTGCCCAATGAACGAGTCTTTACTGCAAGATGATTGTTAACAAGCGTTCGCATGATTATCGACCGAAATTTCGACCAATGTAACAGCTTTTAGGCTATATAAGGCAAATAACGATTACAATATATATGGTGTGTGGATAGATTGATAGATATATGTAGATAGATAGAGTTGTCCTAGAGTTTGACTGGTTATTTTGCCCTTCAATATAGTGAATACATTTCAGCTTTTCTCTAGTCCTGAAATCTTATCCCCTTTGCCTCTGTGATATTTGATATTGTTGTCTTAAATGACTTTTTTTAATATATCGCAGCAGCTAATTTATCCCTGATGTTACGGCACTCACGAGGCAATGTTTATTAATGGACGCCTGCTCAAATACAAAATCTATAACAGCCCAACACTAGATGAAATGTGTAGTAATAAACTATAAGAATCTCTATTAGCATAACTATCTCCATAGAATGGATAGCACAACTAAATTAAATGCTATTTGGTCATAAATCTGTCACTGCATGCTTTTTGTGAAAGCTAAGCGCTGTGTAAAACAGATTTTTCAGAATTCATTAAGTCTAACGATCAACCCAGCATCAATACTTCACGAGTCTCACTATATCATTCATAATAAAAAGCTACTCCATTTTACAATTTCTGGTAACTTTACTTTCTTCCAACAGAATATTGTAGTCAGATCTGATTAAAATCTTTAGCTACATATGGATCTGGATAGACTGGAGGCTTGGGCAGAGAAGTGGCAGATGAGGTTTAACACTGACAAATGTAAGGTTATGCATATGGGAAGGAATAATGCAAGTCACCAGTACATACTAAATGGTAAAATATTCGGTAACTCTGACATTGAAAAGGACCTAGGAATTTTAGTGAACAGCAAACTAAGCTGTAGAAATCAGTGTCAGACAGCTGCTGCCAAGGCCAATAAGATAATGGGTTGCATCAAAAGAGGCATAGATGCCCATGATGAGAACATAGTCCTGCCACTTTACAAATCACTAGTCAGACCACACATGGAGTACTGTGTACAGTTCTGGGCTCCTTTGAACAAGGCAGACATAGCAGAGCTGGAGAGGGTTCAGAGGAGGGCAACTAAAGTAATAACTGGAATGGGTGGACTACAGTACCCAGGAAGATTATCAAAATTAGGCTTATTCACTTTAGAAAAAAGACGACTAAGGGGAAATCTAATAACTATGTATAAATATATCAGAGGTCAGTACAGAGATCTCTCCCATGATCTATTTATCCCCAGGACTGTGACTGTGACGAGGGGACATCCTCTGCGTCTGGAGGAAAGAAGGTTTGTACACAAACATAGAAGAGGATTCTTTATGGTAAGAGCAGTGAGACTATGGAATTCTCTGCCTGAGGAGATGGTGATGGTAAATTCACTAAAAGAGTTCAAGAGGGGCCTGGATGTATTTCTGGAGGGTAATAATATTACAGGTTATAGTTACTAGAGAGGGGTCGTTGACCCAGGGAGTAATTCTGATTGCCTGATTGGAGTCGGGAAGGATTTTTTTCCCCTAAAGTGAGGAACATTGGCTTCTACCTCACAGGGACAGATGTCTTTTTTCGGCCTTATAAACTATGTTACTATGTTATGTTACTATGTTATAAAAGTGCTAAATACTAAGTGAAAATGCCTTGCATCAGACCACCTCAGTAACCCACTCTGCCAGACTAAAGGTATCCATACATATTACAAGGAAGTCGGCCAGACCAGTCAGTTTGAGCAGGACCAGCCACCTAACTAACGTGTATGGGAGTCTCCCAAGATGGCAGATGTTGGGAGAAAGAAACATCATCATCATGTTGGATTTCAACATGCCTCATCCTCAGTGGGAGATCAGCAGTTCCCAGAGGTGTGTTAAAGGTGTTGTCTGGGTTCAGAGCTGAACCAGTACATACCCCAGTTTTCACCCAGACAGCCCCATAATATAAGCATTTCATGCTCTGATGCTCTCCTTTGCCCTGCGCTGAATCACGTAAGTAAAAGGCTTTTTTAGGAGATCCAGTGACCTACCGGGCTCTCCATAAGGACTTCTAGGTGGAGGCTTCCACCGAGCAGTGAGCCCGATGAAATCACTGGCACTAATGGGCAGGCTTTAGTGCTGCTCTAGCCTGTAAAACGGCTAGGGCAGCGCTAAAGCCCGTCCGTCAGAGCCAATGACGTTAACCCTGCTAGGTGGAAGCCTCTGTCTAGTAGTGTTAAAAACAAACAAAAAAGCCCCTGCCCTGCGCAATCCAGTGCAGTGCAAGGGAGAGCACGAAATGCTCTGTTGCTTATATCAGGGGGGCTGGAACAGTGAAAATAGGGGTATGTTCGGGTTCAGCTCTTTAAGGTCCCTTTACACGGGCCAAGAATCCGCCAGATAATCGCAGGAACGCTCGTTAGCGATTATCTGGCAGTGTAAAGGTGCCGTCGGTTACCCTGATGAACAAGTGAAACACTGGTTCATCAGTTATATGCTCATTTGTCCAAGCACTTTAACCATTAAAGACACGTTCTGCTGCCAGCACACATTCATTCTGCATGGGGACGAGCGATGGCATTAGCAATCACTCCTCCCCATACTGTGGAGGAGATCGCTGCATGTAAATGCACCGGTCTCTTTCACTGCCGAGCAGGTGATTGCTGGGAAGAAACACTTCCTTCCTAATAATCACCTGCTGAATTGTCCAGAGTAAAGAGACCTTAAGAACCAATTCCCTGCTGCCCATTGAATTAAACATGGCCACTTGGCTGAGCAGAACGTTTGCATATGAAGAGTCAGGAGAAATAGATGTCTAAAGTGTATGAACAGCTTTACTTACTTCAGCCTGAACCGCTATAGTCATGTATTACAGAGCAGTAGATAATCCAGATGCTGCTGTATTCTCCGAGAGACCAATTTATATACAAGCGGCGGTGGTTATGGAGAGGAATATAGGATGTGATCACTGCAGTCAATCCCTGCCCCCATTGGTATATGGCATGAGATGTACACAAATACAGGGAGGAGGGCCGGAGCTGCGGCGCTGAGAACGGTGGGAGAAAAGGGCGAGTATAGGAGATTATGATTTTATAGCCTTTACTGGCATGAGGCACATCTTGAACAACCCTTTTAATATTTCCTCTGTTTCAGTCTCACATTACACTCACTATTGTGTCATAGAGGGATCAGCCATTTTACCCCTCTTCTTTCTGACAATCTGTAGCGTTGTCCACGACAGCACTCTGCTTGACTTTCTGTTCCCATGCATAGCCTTTCCAACTCAATTGCAGAGGATCCAGCACAGTTGAATAAAATCCAAGAGCCTTCATTAGAAAAATACAGATACACGAATGGACATACGACACTCGATTTAGCTGTATTGACGCGTTTCGGATGATATCCCTCACATCCTTAGTCATAACTAAAAAAACAGGATGCATCCTGGCCAAGAAATACTTTCTCACTCCTCCCCCAAGGTGGAACCAAAAGGAGGGGGGGGGGGGCGAGAGAAATAATCTACTGTTGTTTTAACGTACAGTTGCCAATTTTCTGAAATAAGGAGAGCAGTAGAGAAGTTTCTGCCCGTTTTGTGTGCAGGGTGGTCTCTCGCCGTCCTAGCACTTTGGGGATTATTTTGTCACCCTCATATTTTTCCCAGACTGGTTCCAAAAATAAAAGTACGTGGTTACATCACTAGGGTTTTTATAGATGTGGATCGAACCCTTGCAAAACATGTAGATATGCAATTCCTATGAAAAACTTTCAGGATTCTGCGGGTAAATATACCTTTAATATACAATTAATCAGTGTCATGAATCAAGAGTCATGGTTATTCATGATTTCCTGCTCCCTTGCCCATCTGCTGATGACTGACAGGCTTCTACCTAGTTTTCTCCCTTTCTGTCTAGGAGAGAACTGCCAATCATCAGCAGATGGGCGGGGAGAGCAAGAGATTAGGAATAACCATGATTCTTCTCAGGTAGATTTGACTCTTTTTGAGCCCTGGGCTGTAAAGATTATAAAGCTGGTTCTCAGCAACCACTTACTATTAGCTCATGAGTAACACACCGTTGAAATCAGCATTTCTGTCACTACTTTATGCTGTCCTCAGTGAGATCAGTATAAAGTTGATGACAGGTTCCCATTAAATCTGCGCAAGGAACTCATGTATTATTATGATTAATTTGTGCATTTTCAGGTTTGCCATTTCTTGCTTTTCATGCATAATATTTATTTATATGTGATTGTTACATTTTTCTATGTATTATTATATATAGTGAATAGCAATGTTGTTTTACTTTTTTTTAAATCTATATTTGTGTGTCTGGCACTTTAAGACACAGGCTACATCTTGGTTCAAGTTTCAGGTGTACCTTGATTTGCTAGTCACCTGGTTATTTCTCCCCCCCCCCCTTTTTGGTTCCACCTTGGGGGAGGAGTGAGAATATTTCTTGGCCAGGATGCATCCTGTTTTTTTAGTTATGACTAAGGATGTGATATCATCCCAAATGCGTGAATACAGCTAAATGGAGTGTCGTATGTCCATTCGTATATCTGGATTTTTCTAATAAAGGCTCTTGGATTTTATTCAACTGTGCTGGATCCTCTGCAATTGTTCTAAGCTGGTTTTGGTCTGAACCTGTCCGTGCACGGTAGTGCTTTGCCAAGGGTGAGCTGGAGGCGTTTTTCTCTTCCCTTTCCAACTCAGCCTCAGAGGTTTGTCAGGGAGTCCGAGTTCACACTTCAGTTATTTGATCAGTTATTTCCATCAGTTATTGTGAGCCAAAACCAGGTGCGGGTCAAAAAAACTGGTGCAGACATTTCCATTATACCTCATCTCGGAATAGGCTTCACTCCTGGTTTTGGCTCACAATCACTGATGCAAACAACTGACCAAATAACTGAAGTGTGAACTCAGCCTAAGCTAATCGAATCACACATTCAGCAACTAGAGCACACTAATACCCATCTCGCCCACCCATTCTCGTCGGCATTATTGTCTCGCTAGAAGAAAAGAATTGGTCTTTCATACCCTTTACAAAAATTTTTTATAAATCTACATTGTGCAGTACAGTTCACACTGAAAAGCAAATATTTTAAAGCTGAATAAAAAAGGCATGCTGATAACTAGTGTAGGTATAATTCAAAATTCACACGGCAAGCAGATCTAGATATTCTAACTCCCACAGTCTTCCTTTAAGCCCAGCAGGCTGCGGCCTGTGAACAAATACACAATTAAGGTAGGTGGGGATGTTTTAACAGAAAACATCTGTAGGTGCGCAAAGTAGAATGGTTTCTAAACGTTATCCAATACCACGTAAATCATGAAATCTATTTATGCAGTCCTAGACTCCAGTCCAAAGCTTCCGATTTCATGCAAGCAAGGCAACTATATTACACCGCAAATCTTAGCAGGCAAAATAGAGAGTATTTCTATCCAAAACTTAAAAAACGGGCAAATATTACCAAAAAAAAAAAAATAATAAAAAGAACTTAGAACGACATCCAAAGTTTATGAAAAATCTCTATTTTTCTACTCTGTTGCAGATAACTTTTTGCAAAGCTGACCAGATCTGTTTTCACCATATTGGAGGCAGCTATTAGATTACTTTCACACTTGCATTTCTATTTTCTGGTATTGAGATCCGTCATAGGATCTCAATACTGGAGAAAAACGCTTCCATTTGTCCCCATTCATTGTCAATGGGGACAAAACGTAACTGAGCAGAACGGAGTGCTCCAAAATGCATTCTGTTCCGTTTGGTTGCGTTCTCAGACAGGAGAGCAAACTGCAACAAGCTGAGGTTTTATTTCAGTCATGAGACACAATCTGACACCATAGAAAACGGATCCGTCCCCCATTGACTTTCAGTGGAGTTAATGACAGATCCGTCTTGGGTAAGATAAAACAACCGGAGCCGTTCATAACGGATGCAGATGGTTGTATTATCAGTACGGGAAGAGTTTTTGCTGAACCCTGCCCGATCCACAAAAACGCTAGTGTGAAAGCAGCCTAACCTTGTACAACAGCTTTTCAGCAGCTGATGCCACTTTGTTATTAACACACCGAGAAAGTGAACAACGTCGTCAATCTCTAAAAAGCCATTACAAAAGTGACAACCAACATAGTGAGAGATCCTGTCGTTAAGTTTGCAAAAAATAAAAATGTCTGCAAGCTCCGTTCCATAAAAAACACAAGGATTTGAAAGTAAAAAAATATATAATAAAAAAGTTACTGAACTCTGGATATCGATCTGACTTCTGATCTGCAAAAATATGGGCATTTACATTTTGGGGTAGAAATACTGTCTAGTACTGAGAAATGACTGTAAATGAAAAATGATCACAGGCAAAAAAGTCAACAGTTCTAAGTAGCTATCTGACAACCAAATCCTGCCACTCTACTGGGGTCAACTCTGTTGGCACAGGCAGTCGGCCCCTTAAAAATGATGCACAGTAGTGATGTTCAGAAGCAAACACATGCTATTGTGGTCAGTACCTGCCAGAAATCCTGATGAGAGAGTTGGGGAGGTGGTAAAGGTTAGAAAGAAGATAAAGAAAACCAGGTAATGTTGGGTTATAAACACAGGGCAAAGACATATACATTTATAAAACAGGATGGTAAAGGGTTATCAAGGATTAAATCACAGCAATACAAGGCGACTCAAGAGATGGAATAATAGGCAATTGTGGCTGGGGATCGCAACAAGGAACATAAATGAGAAGACAGGATAGCAGAACACCAAATTTATAGATGTAAGGCTACTTTCACACTTGCGTTGTGGTTTTCTGGTATTTAGATCCGGCAGAGGATCTCAATACCGGAAAAAAAAAAAAAAAACGGTTTTGTTTTGTCCCCATGCATTCTGAATGGAAAGAGAACCATTCAGGATGCATCAGATTGTCTTCCGTTTCAGCAGCTCTCAGTTTTGTGACCGGACACAAAACCGCAGAAAGCTGTAGTTTTGTATCCGGTCATAAAAACGGAAAAAAACGGATCAGGCACTAAAACCAATGTAAGTCAATGGTGACGGATCCGTTTTTTAGGAGACAAAAAAAACGGATCCGTCACCCATTGACTTTCAATGTATTTAGTGCCTGATCAGTTTTTTTTTTTTTCAGTTTTGATTTCACACAACCACATCCTAACTGAACAGATGCATCCTGATGTACAAAATCAAAATGGATCCGTTTAATTCCGGTATTGAGATCCTCTGCCGGATCTCAGTACCGGAATTAACAATGCAAGTGTGAAAGTAGCCTTAGTACAACTAAAAACACAGCAGTTATTACTTACCGATACAGCAAACAAAAATACATCACAGATTATAACTGTGTACAGACAGATCATATCTCAAGCAATTTATTGTGGCCACATGTACAATGGGGAGGAGCAAACAACGCATCAATACATTTTACTATAAGCTAGAAATTTATGAACGATGGACATATAAAAATATATAAATCACAAATTCACTGTCACAACTCTTCGTTTTATGGCGCTTACTGGTACATACAGTAAATATACACCGAAGACGCACTGTGAAAAGACCCTTCGTGGTGGTCCCATAGGACCCATTTTGAAGAATGATTCTGGTCAAGGCAGAACCTACTGCTTAGGTGTGGGTACAAGTTGACTTATTCCTACTTGAGATGAATGACCCCACTACTGTTGAACGAAGCGAGCATTCGAAGCTTGCTTTGCTCAACACTATACCCCACCCTTGTTGTATCCTTTATGGAGAGTAAAGGTCCCTTTAGACAGGATGATATAGCAGGCGACTGTCAGCAAGAAAGCGCTCCTACCCGGCAATTGCCTGCTTGTCAGCTGAGACCACTGCATTTACATACAACAATCTTCTCCACAGTATGGGAAAGAGCGATCTTTAATGCCATCGCTTGTCCCCATACAGACTTGTTGTTTGCCGGCGGCACAATGTGTTTACACAACACGGTCTGCAGCCAGCAAGCAACGATTTTTGTGCCCGCACAAAATGATCTATTGCACCATGAACAACTTTTTCCCCTTTTCGCTGTCAGAGGATGCACATAACTTATGACAAGACATTCATCTCATCATAAATTAGGTACACCTCCAGCAGCCCGTGCACCAGGCATATAAACTACTCCAGCGCCTGAGGTAGTTTTTCATCAACATTTATGCCCGTTTACAGGCATAAATATTGTTAAATTCATTGGGGCCAATGTCCCAGCTCCAACACTCCCAAGTGTCGCAAAAATACCCGTGGGACAGAATATTGTCACACAGTGTTTAAAAATTCTCAAAAATGGCTTTTGCGACTTTTTTACACTGAAAACTGACGTACCTCAGTTTTTAAATGACCATATTGTTTTGACCACAGAAAAGAAGAAATTGGACATCACACAATGAAGACAGCCCTTTACTAAAACCATCAAAAAAGGTAAGAAAAAAAAAGTACTGTATACTGACCTTCCATCATGAAATGGCAACTATGGACCTTTTTAGTGCACTTTTTAACTTTTTGTTTAGTTGTTATTTTCATAATGTCAATTAAATGCATGCATGAAAGACTATTGTAGTGCACTGGAGCAGGGGTACTTTGATGTTTGGACATTTGCCTATTTCTCCTATGCAAAGTTATAAACATCTTACATTATTTCACTTGAAAAGGTTAACTTGCATGTTTAATACTGTGTAATTGCATTTTATATGTTGTGATATATGTCCTATTCAGTATCACTGTATTTGCAAGGCTCTGTGGAAAGGATTAATGAACACAGAGAGACTGTTAGGACTTTGAATGAGAAGCTGGTAATTTTCCACAGCTGCCATAGCGTTTAAAGAAGACCATGTTTTGGAGGGAAAAAGACAGACATGTTTACCACCAAAAGCAGATAGTCTTTCCTTTTGGATGTCTGGTTTTAGCTATGTTATGTCTGGAAACTTGTTTTTGTCTGGAAAAACTGCCATGTCAATACCATTGAGTATCATTGAAGCTCTAATGCAAGTCTACGAGAGACGGAAAGTGTTACAATGTATCTGTTTGTGCTGAGCTTCTCCACTCCATCCCCCCCCCCCCCACTAGAAGGTTATAGTGTAGCTAAAACTGTATATAAGGAGAGCAGTCAGAGCCCCTAGTGTTCTGCACTTAGGGACCAGTGTTTGAAGGGAAAGACTCATGCCAGCCTGCATGAGTGTTCAGAAGAAGACGCTGAGATGGGGACGCTGAGCCACAGACCATGAGTCACGAGCCCTGTGACCAAGGAGCCACCCGGAATACTGAGATACAGACCGTGGGCCCCTAACCAGGATGCCAGCCTTCTGAGAGAGAGGCAAAGCTAGCTCAGGCCTTTCCTCAGCATCAAACCCTTCCTCTGCCAGGGAGGAGACTGGGGAAGCCAGCCCAATGCCTCACCTGTATTGTTTTGTACCTGAAGTCCTCCAGTAAAGAAGCACCCTGGTTAACTGCAGACCCTGACTCTCTGGACTTCTTTCTTATGGGGGTGTACCACACCTTACCATGCCTTCCAGAGAGCAGCAACACATGGTGACACCTCAACGGTGTCCAGGGGACCCAGCATAGCGTTGGGGCCACCCCATTAGATTATAAATCCTAGTGGATACTGAAATTGTTGGCATCTCAACAATGGGGAAATAAGTCCAACTTGCCATAACATTATTAAGTTCCAGCATTTGGACTCTTTCATTTCATGTCTGTCTACAAAAAAAAAAATTAAAATACTGGAGGAATAGGAGCAATTTATATCAAGAAGTTTTTGTGTCCTATTGTTGATCTTGGACATGTGGGAGTTCAAGACCACTAGAGCAAAATTTAATTGATGTTATGATACTAGCCAAAAATATGAAGAACCCCAAAATACATACAAAGTCAGTGATTTTAAAAATTGCCTTTGGTCCAATCAAGCTGCATCACAAAATCATTCTCTTCTTTTTAATGTATGGAAACAGTGGCTTTCCTTAGCAGTTTTTCCTTTTTTTTTTTTTTTGCAAACCTGGTGCCCATTAAAATTAATACGACTGAAGAGAAGAGAGATAATGTCATAAAGGTACCTCCGATTCAATCCGAGTATCCTGCCAGTGAACTACTCTTTAATTGCCTGAGAGTTTGTGGAAGAAAACACTACAGATACAAGGGGATAGCTTTTCAACAAAATGTAATTTCCTGCACTGCAATATTCCTATTTAATTTCTGTCAAAGCCCTAAGGTAGAGCTAACTGAGGTTATTAAAAATACTTGGCAGAGAGTGCCTGGAAAAAAAAGAAGAAAAAAAAAAAAAAGAAAACGTAGTTCTTTTACTCCGTATCAGTGCCCTGTCAGTGCGTGGGCACACAGTATCTGCAGCAGGCTGCAGAAGTACAATGTCAGAGCAGATTAAAGATGGGTAATGGGCCACAGACAGAATCAATAATATTTCAGCCTCCCCGCGGCTAGAAGAAGATGGATAGCTGGTTGTCTATAGCTCTGGCCAATGGAAAGACCCAATAATGCTGAAGGAATAGTTTATCGGGAGAACAATTAACTGATAAAGCATTGATTATGCACACAGCCGTTCTCTGGATGCTTGCCAATGGAAATACAGCATAATAAAATGCTGGGGGAAACACTCAGAGTTATTACAATTCATGGGTATAGTACTGGCCCATGGGAAGGCTTCTACTGAAATTCAATAATATATACTAGCCCTAGGACAATAGGCAGAAAAAAAACAGCTACGTGGTTCACAGGCATGCTGGTCTCCGTACATTACTTATATGTGCCCTTTGTTACTGCTGGTATTGTATTTTTATGCTGAAGTGTTCACATTAGCTGTATTAAAGCTTGGGGATATCCCCTGGGTGTACTGTGAACTTTGTTTAATGTTCTGAGAAGTACTTGGGTGCTTTTGTATGAAACAGGAGGCGCCCATAGATTTAGGCCAAAGACATACTGTAAATGTATTTATACTGTAGCGGTGGGCAAAATAGGATCCAGTGCAGCCTGAGAAAGTGACACCGAAGTCCATTTCAAACAGGATCTGCCTGTTCTTTACGTTAGTTGCACAAAACAAACGTTAAGCCGCAGCATTCAGGCCCAAAATCCAAGTCAACCACTGCTCTGCTGAGGACTAACTAAACATACAAGTGGCTGACTACCAACCATTCAAACAAAATTACATTTAGGTGTGTTACCTCACACTAGAAGTCAATGTACACTTTGAGGCTAGCAATCGTATGTCTCTCCAGACAGGTTCTCCCTCCTCAGATGGATCTCTCCCTCTAGTGCACACCTTGCATCAAAATGAGCTGGACTGTGTTACAAAGAAAACTTGTACTGGACAGGAAGGGAATGACAGGTCCCACAACCAACCTGCTCATCATTCCATAAAAATCCAGGCCCGAAAACAGTTCTTACCAAAAGCCCTTAACAAATTACTCTTTGGTAGGAATACTCAGCATTTCTGAATTCTTTATATCTTATCTAGCTTTCCCTGAAAGAGATATATAGTACCAATACGCCTTAGACTTTCCCCTGCCATTCATCAACGCAGGGCGATTCTGCTGCCTCAAACAACCAATAACAAAGCTCCTGAAAACTACAGCAAGGATATCAAGATGGACCTACAGAACAAGGTGACAGCAGTGTGTAATGTATCTATGTGTGTAATGTATGTAGTGCAGTGTGATCATCACACACTGCACTACAAACCACATACTAGGACAATAAGGCCGTGAACAAGGTCTAGGATTAGTCCAAAACGTTGGCTATTTGTATGTAATTTCACTGGATGGAGTTAATAAATCATCGCAATTGAATCAAACCAATTTTGAGTGCCGTGGTTCAAATATATTTTGTCCTCCTTTATAGGAAACATGGATATCATAGTGATGGGTCATCGATTTAGGATCCCCTCTATGAGCCACAATGGAAAGTGAAGCTTTGTACGAGTTGTTCCATTATGGTGGATACTAGTATATTGACAACTAGAGTTGAGCGAACGTGCTCGTAACGAGCACTGTACTGCTCGGGTCCCCTGCGCTCGCATGGGCGCAGGCATCCGGATCAGTCGGGTGAGGAGGGCGGATCCGGATGGCTGCGCCCATGCGAGCGCAGGGGATCCGAGCAGTACAGTGCTCGTTACGAGCACGTTCGCTCAACTCTATTGACAACCATTCATCAAGTACTACCACAGTATGATCTTCAGGGGAAATGCCTGGTTGGTCACACGCAGGCAGAGCATAAAGGGATGGAGACACATTTATATCCAATTTACATGTGCACAGCTGGGTGCAATTCTCAAAGGGCTACTAAATAAGCGCCAATTCAAGAGATCAAATTGGCTCAAAAACAGCTGCATTAAATATTTAAATGGGAAAATGTTATTTTATTGCACATTTACAGCTACTTTCACTTCATGTAAACGAATAAGAGCTGTGAAGTGGAGAAGAAAGTAATAGGAACAGACTACAAAATTAGCACACAGTGCACGTATCTGACATACAAGTGGGAGACATAGATATCAAATAATGGAGCAAAGTGATTTTTCATTAATGCTGATATTGTTTGTATTGTGCGGCATTACCAATACTTTAGTTTGGAATTGATGTGTTCAGTCACAGTCTACCTTTGATGTATGAAAGTAAACAGTCATGTGCACACAACCTCTATGCTGATGAGAAGTGCTTTTTGGTTCTCAAATGACAGATTTTATAATTATCACTGCAGTTCCTGTACTCTCAGGGATTTAAGGGGGTTAATGACCTGTGATGGTGTCATCACAGATTCTTGAGCGGTCATATACTTGGAACTGCACTCATTCTGTAGGGTTTCCATCATGAGTGCAGTTTATGTTTATTCAGGTCAGGACGGTTCCTGACAGAATGCCGCCCCCCCCCCCCAGATTCCCAAAATAGGCCTGCCTATCTTGATCGATATTTTCTGTATTAGGTACGTGCTACTTATCACCACCATTATATTCCTAGACTGACTAGCGATATGGGTCACATGATGCACTCAAATGCTTATAGCGCCAGTTCCTTTCTGCCAGCTCTTCTCATTATCATTTCCACGATTAGCTTAGGCTGGGTTCAAACTTCCTATTTTTCCATTTTTAAGATGTACATTTGGGGAAAAGCAGTAATTACTTACCGGTAATTGGATTTTCCTATTAGCCTCCACAACGGCGGGGAATTTCCCTCCCTTTGTTATTGAAGTTTGACTGTCAGTTTAAGTCTCTTCATGATTTGTATTTTTGAGTTGACTAATAAATTTGTGTTGCATCTCATCCATGAGTTCTAGGTTACTAACTGAGGTCCAGTGTGAGAGGAGGCTATTTAAAGCACTGATTCAATTGTTTCCTGCCCCTAATGGAGGCGGAGTTAACCAGGTAGCCGTTGTGGAGGCTAATAGGAAAATCCAATTACCGGTAAGTAATTACTGCTTTTTCCCTATTGCCTCCACAACGGCTACCTGGAGGAATAACAGAGAAATTTAAGAGGGGGGGACAACGGCAGATAGCACTTTCCTACCGAAGGATAAACTCTTATTTGAAAGAACGTCAAGTTTATAATGTCTATAGAAAGTCAGGGGGCTAGACCAGGTAGCCGCTTGACAAATGTCCTCTAAAGAGGCAGATGCGCCTTCAGCCCAGGATGTAGCAACCGCTCTAGTGGAGTGGGCTTTGAAAGTAGCGGGAGGAGACAATCCTTTCTCTTCATAACATAAAGCAATACACTGCTTTATCCAGCGGGAGATAGTTAGCTTGCTGGCTGCTTTCCCCCGGTTCTGTCCAAGGAACTGTACAAGTAGATGACTGGATTGCCTGAAATCCTTGGTTCTTTGGAGATAAGACAACACGCACCTTCTGACGTCCAAATTAGAGAATAGTTTTTCTTTCCCTGAAGATGCCTGCGGACAAAAGGATGGTAAAGATATTTCCTTTTGGCAATGGAATCTTGATACTACTTTGGGCAAGAAACTAGGAGAATGACGGAGAATGATTCTGTCGTCTAGAATAGTGAGATATGGTGGAGAAATTGAAAAGGCCTGAATTTCGCCCACTCTCTTGGCGGTAGTGATTGCCAGCAGAAAAGCAGTTTTCAGTGATAACAGTTTGTCTGAAATATCCCCTAACGGTTCAAAGGGACAGTCCATTAAGACAGATAGGACTAAACTCAAATCCCAAGGGGGAATATACGATCTTAGTGTTGGGCGGATTCTACTGGCACCTTTAAGGAATCTCTTAACAAGGTCAATATCTGCCAACCTTACTCCCAGGAAGGCACTAAGGGCCGCCACCTGCACTTTTAAGGTACTCACTTTGAGCCCCTTGTCCAAACCGGATTGAAGAAAGGAAAGGATGATCGGTACGTCCAGAGCCATAGTAGGGTTCCAGCAATCTGCCACCGCCAATAAGAAAGTCCTCCATATCCTGAGATAGATTTTAGAGGTTATCTCTTTGCGGCTTTTCATTAAGGTATTAATTACTTGGTCAGAGAGACCCTTACCTTTCAGGATAGATTTTCAGCCTCCAGGCCGTCAACTGGAGTTGCGGAACCCTCGGGTGGAACACCGGACCTTGATGGAGAAGATCCGGAATGGTGGGCAATCTGAGAAAGTCCTGACCCGCCAGGGACTTCAACCCCGGGAACCAAGCCCTTCTTGTCCAGAAGGGAGCTATCAGGATTAGGTCCGCCCTTTCTTCTCTGGCTTTCATCAGAACTCTCGGAACTAGAGTCACCGGAGGGAAGGCATAAAGCAGCGTTCTGGGCCACCGACTTGTCAAGGCATCCACCTGGTCTGGGTGGTCTGCATGGGAGAGAGAGAAGAACCTGGGCAGTTTCCTGTTCTTCCTGGTAGCAAATAGGTCGATTTCTGGCTGACCCCATTTTTGACACAAGAGGTTGAAAACACTTTGATTGAGGCTCCACTCCCCTTCTTTTAGAGTCCTTCTGCTGAGAAAATCTGCTAACTGATTTTGTTCTCCTTTCAAATGCACCGCAGAGAGAGAGAGAAGGTTTTGCTCTGCCCAGCAGAATATTTTTGCTGAAATTCTTTCCAGAACTGGGCTTCTTGTTCCCCCTTGCTTGTTCAGGTAAGCAACTGCAGTGGAGTTGTCTGACATGATGCGAACATGCCTCTGGTACAACTTGGGAGAAAATGCTTTGATCGCCTGCCAGATTGCTGCTAGTTCTCTCGTATTGGAGGACGAGAGGGAGAGATGACGATTCCATAAGCCTTGCTTCATGTCTCTTGCCAGGTGGGCTCCCCACCCTAGCTTGCTTGCGTCGGTAGTGATTACCACCTGATCTTGTTGTCTCCACTCTACTCCCTTTGATAGATTCCCTTGAATCCTCCACCACTGTAACGATTTCTTTATTGAACTCGGCAGATGTACTTTGTGGTTTAGTGAGAACTGACTCTTGTCCCATGATGATAGGAGGAAGGACTGAAGGGGTCTCAGATGGAATTGAGCCCATTTTACTGCCGGGATGCAGGAGCTCATTGACCCCAGAATCTTCATGACTTCTCTTATTGGAACGGACTTCTTGGACTGAAAAACTGTGATTTTGTTTACAAGGTTTTCTTGTTTTTGAAGGGGAAGAAAGGATGAGGCTTTTACTGAGTCGAGAACAATGCCCAGGAAGATACATACTTGATTTGGAAGGAGACTCGACTTTCCTGGATTTATCTTCCACCCCAGATTGGCTAAGGTGTCCATAGAGAGTTGTAGGTCTCGCAACAGCTTCTCCTTGGAAGGAGCCGCAATCAAAAGATCGTCTAGGTAGGGCACCAGGAGAACCTCTGCACAATGTAGATACCCTGCTACTTCTGCCAGAACTTTCGTAAATATCCTGGGGGCTGAACAGAGGCCGAACGGGAGAACTCTGAACTGAAAATGATGGACTTCCTCCCTTATCCAGATGGCAAATCTTAGAAATTTTTGATGATCGGGGTGTATGGGAATGTGATAATACGCATCTGTTAAGTCCAATGTCACCATGAAACAGCCCCTTTGTAGTACATTTATTGTCGATTTTATAGATTCCATTTTGAACCTTTTGTATTGAATGAAGGCGTTTAATTTTTTTAGATTTATTATGGCCCTGTAGGTACCATTTTGTTTCTTTACCAGGAAGATCGGGGAATAGTATCCCATGCCTTTCTGCCTTTCTTGGACCTGGGAAATGGCTTGTTTTTCCAACAACATATCTATCTGAGCAAGCAAGGCATTCTGCTCTACGCCTCCTAGCTTCCTGTTTACGAAAAAGGAATCTGACGGCTTTTTTGAAAATTCCAGTCGATACCCGTTGTTTATAATTGACATTATAAAGGGGGAGGAGCCTATTTCTAGCCATGCTGGAGCAAAGAAGCTGAGTCTCCCCCCTACGGGAAACCTGGCGTCATTTAGGGGTCTGGCGGTTAGGTTTCTCGGTATTAAAGATGAATCCCTTGGTTTTATTTTTGGGCTGCCAACTCTGGTTATACTTCCTCTTTTGGTCGTACTTCCCTTTGCCTTGAGCACGAAAATTCTTTCTCTGATAGAAAAACTTCGACTCTGTAGGAAAGCCCCTTTTTTTATCAGAGGCTTTCTCTAGGATATCATCCAAATGTGATCCAAAAAGCCTGTCCCCTTCACACGGTAGGGAACACAGCTTGTTTTTAGATGTGGCGTCACCCATCCAGGTTTTCAACCAAACTGCTCTCCTAGAAGAATTCACTAGGGCAGAGGTTCTAGCTGATAATTTCACACAATCTGCCGAGGCATCAGCCAGAAAATTTGCCGCACGTTTAAGAATAGGGATGGAAGCCGAAATTTCTTCTCTGGAAGTACCCGATTCCAGATGGTCCTCCAATTTTGATAACCAGAGCCCCAGGGACCTGGCGGTGTAGGTGGCTGCAATGGCTGGCCTAAAGGTTGCCGTAGACGATTCCCAAGCTTTTTTTAGTAAGGCCTCACTTTTTTTGTCCATAGGGTCTCTTAATAAACCCACATCCTCAAACGGAAGAGATGATTTTTTTGAAATCTTCGAAATAGGGGCGTCCACTTTTGGTGGTCTATCCCAGAGGGCAGATTCTTCAGATTTAAAGGGATACTTCCTTTTGAATAATTTTGAGGCAATCTGTTTTTTCTCAACTTCTTTCCATTCAATAGATATCATGTTCTTGATATTATCGTGGATAGGGAACACTCTTTGTTTTTTATCCCCCAGCCCCAGGAACATTTGGTCCTGGACCGAAAGAGGTTCCCTGGTTTCCTCAATATTCATAGTGGCACGGATGTTTTTTAGGAGAAGATCCGTATCCTCTAGCGAACAGAGGGGACGTCCTGCATATTCCTCAGAATCTGAAGAATCATTATCAGAGGAAATCTCTCCAAGCTCCACATTATAATCACTATCTTCCGAAATCCCTGGAAGAGGATTGGAAGTCACTGGAACTTGGACCGATGCTGCCAGTTTCGCATCAACAGCGGCACCTACTTCCTCCTTAATCATAGATCTTAGATTCTCGATCAAAGAAGGGGATTCCTCTGAAACCACTCTTTCTGTACACTTCTGACAGAGAGACTTTTTGCTTGAAGAAGACAGAGACTTCTTACAAATTGCACATTTTCTCCTTTGAGACAGTTCACCCACAGATTTCTGAGTCTCCTTGCCCTAAAAGGCAAGGGAGCCAGAATTAGGATCCAGAGAGTGTGCCCAGGGTGAAATTAAATTGTGAAATAACAATGTGAATGAGGCCCTCCAGAGGAGGCTTACCGGACTGGAGGGCTTATCAGAACTCTTCCCCTCGGACATAGTGTCACATGGGAGACCGGGAGCAGCCAGGAGAGACGCGGGAGACCTGTCGGGACGCCTGCCACCTCCGAGCGCACCGGAGAATCCAAAGCTGGCGTTTCAAAATACCCAGCGCCCGTCTCCCGCGCCGCGCGACGTGCCGACGTCAGCCAGTCACATGGTCCGGACGCTGAATCCTACTGCGCATGTCTCCCCGCAACCCGGAAGTAAGCGCCCTTCGCCGCCGCCATGCATCGCGCAGAGGAACGGTGGTCAGTCCGGAGATGCCGAGCCTGTCGGACTTACTCTCAGGGGGCAGAAAGGCACGGTAAGCCTCGAGAACTGACCCCCCTGCACAGCCCTCCGGTATCCACCGGGACAACTCACCTAAAGGCATGTGCGTAGCACTGACACTCCTGCACTCCATAAGGGACAGGAAACAACTGAGGTCCAGTGTGAGAGGAGGCTATTTAAAGCACTGATTCAATTGTTTCCTGCCCCTAATGGAGGCGGAGTTAACCAGGTAGCCGTTGTGGAGGCAATAGGGAAAAAAAAGATAGAAAAGCATAGTACACCATACTTTTCCATCCTGAAGAGTCTGGTTTAAAAACACAAATACGTTTTTACAATGGAACTCTATGGTGAGAGATGCCACTGTATTGCATCCATTTTACGTATATGTTTTTGTATACGTTAAAAAGGTAAGATAAAAACTTGATGTGAACCTAGCCTTAGCAATAGGTGTCATACAACATAGGCTAATTCTGTCCTATCAGCCACAGCATTCGCTAACAGCGTCTATGACAACCAAACTAGGAGGTCTGTGCATACCTTCTACCTTTTCTGGCATTCTAGGTTGCCACTGTTTGGCAGCCCACATGAGCTAAATAAGAACCAGAGCCACCCAATGGTCTGTCTTTATGATTGCTGTTTCTTTTTGGAATATTGTTTCCCACTGTCTATGTAACCTCTTAATCTCACCACAGGGTGCCATGATGTACGTATGGTGTCTTCACTGTTATGTCCTGTAAACCTGATGACGGTTATTATTTTAGGTCCAATAAAGACATCACCGTAGAGACTAAGTGCCCTTTTTTGTACAGCTTTTTCTACAGCTCCATTACTTGCATAACTATGATGTAGCCCTTAGTGTGATGATGGGAAGAAATTATTAAAATGAATATGTCAGATAGGTCTAAATGTAGACTTTATTACCAAGAAATAATTACCAGCAGCCAAAGACCTAGAGGAATAGTAATACGACTTGGCACAAAAGTAATTATATATATTAGTAATTATATATACATAGTTAATACGGTTGAAAAAAGACTCAAGTCCATCAAGTTCAACCAAGGGATAGGTGGGGACGTGAATCTGCTTCATACCATCAGGTTCATATGAAGAGAAAGAAGTGGTTAAACTATTTCTAGACTATTCTATTTCTAAGACTTTTCTAAGTCTTAGAAAACACACAGTTCATTCAGACTCTCTTTTAAGAAATGAATAGTCTTCATCACACAATAATTGAAAATTAACTAAGGGATTTTCGAAAGGTTCATACTACATAAGTGAATAGCTATCGGTACAGGAGGGAGTCATTATCAGTGACTGATCTCTGTATACACACAATGTCATACCTCCCAACTTTGTAAGCAAACAAAGAGGGACATATTTTGCGGCAAATTTTCCCCCACTAGGCCACGCCTCTAACTCCGCCCAGAACATAACTATACACCTAATCCCACCAAGTACCCCTTACTGTCCCACACGGTAATTAATCCCCAGTTATGTGCCCCCAGTAGTATGCCCAGCTGTGCCCCCAGTAATATGACCTGTTATGTGCCTCCAGTACTATGCCCACAGTGCCCCCTGTAATATGCCCAGCTGTGACCCCCTGTAATATGCCCACATTGTGCACCCCTGTAATATGCCTAGTGGTGCCCCTCCAGTAATATGCCCACATTGTGCCCCCCTGTAATAGGCCCACATTGTGCCCCCTGTAATATACCCACATTTTGCCCCCCTGTAATATACCCACATTGTGCCCCCCTGTAATATGCCCACATTGTGGCCCCCTGTAATATGCCCACATTGTGGCCCCCTGTAACATTATGTCATTTACCCCACAGAAAGTTAAAAAAATAAACACTGCATACTTACCTTCTTCCTAGCAAAACATAAAGATGCAACAGCACTCTGCAAACACAGACAAATTGAGTACACATAATATTGCCATACTCACCATCTACACGATGCTAGCGCTACATTGCAAACGTGAGATTCTTGGCAAATAATTTTGTACAGAAAATTATCTGTGCCCGTCTGCCATACATCAAGGCGATCTCTAAGACGGGAACCTAAAAACTCCAAACGCTCAAGGAATGCAGGTTCCATATAATGCTGAGTCCACTCTGTTCCACCTCTCCTGGTACCTTCTTCCTAGCAGCATCAACAGCAGGACATTGGCTAGTTTAGTCTAGAGGGGGTGGAGCCAATGTGGACTTCCGGCCCCGCCCCATCCCAGACCAGAGATATGGAGAGCGGCAGGAGGTACGGAAGGATGACTGATGAAGCAGTGAGCTAATGCCGGCTTTCTGCTTCATCACAATGCGGGCAACTATCTCTGCGTCCTACGGACGCAGGGACAGCTGCCAGAGGCCGGGACATACCTCCCCCGTACCGGGACTGTCCAACTGGATCAGGGACGGTTGGGAGGTATGCAATGTTGTCAATCACTGATAACTCCTCCCTCTTGTACCAATAGCTGTTCACAGGAGGTGAAACAAGCAAAAATATAAATGTATAAATTACAGGTTTTACTGAATCTTTTCCCACAAAACTATATATCAATCTGCTCAGCTCCTCCTGCTCTATAACATTGTGCTTTCAGATTGCATTGCTTTTTTTGGTGACAGGTCCTTTTTGAAATGAAAATATGAAGGTGACTGTGACAGACTCATTCTCTAGAAACTACTCCAAGTCTCCCATAAGAATTATCAGGAAGAAACAAATACTATATAGCATTTAGCTTCTGCTTTGTATGGTTCAGCTGTATTGAGAGCTTTACGATCTGCTTTAGAAATTAATATTCGGCTGTTATATAGCCACTAAAGTGAAGGGAATTTATGATCACTTATAAGGTTTACATCTGTAAGTGCATACTTTTTCACACTAGTCTGTATAAGAGGACCCAGGAGGACCACTGACCTTCTATGTTAATTATCTTTGCAGTAAATACTAGAAGACTAGAGCTGTACATTAACCGCAGGGATTGGAGGAGAACAGCGAGATGACATAACGGCAAAAGCCAAAATGTTCAACAAAGGATGAAGACTTAGAAAAAAGGAATTGGCCTTATGATAATGGTTTTTAGGATCTGCTCACTAAACATCCTTACACGCATGAGAAAGTTAAAGGGATGCATGAGATTTGAAAAACATGGTTGAGTTCATACAAAGGCAGCGCCATTCTTGTCCACGAGCGCTCTCTGATGCTGCTGCTTAGACCTTCCACATGAATAAAGAAATTATTAGGAACAAACCAAACATTCCCAATAAATGTCTATTGTTACATGCAGCAATCCTATCCTTGGTATGGGGGGGGGGGGGGTGAATAATTGCTACAGATTTATTGTTTGCTGTCAGCACATCCCTGTTTAAACAGGGAGATCTGTTACCCAGAAACTATTTCATGTGCCACGCAAAATATGTAATCGTCTGTTTTCGGCAGATGCAGTCACCAAAAACGAAACAATGTATGCAGCCAGAAGCTGTAGGCGCCATCCACTGCAGTGGCCGTGCAGTACGTCACCACACGGTCAAGAGAAATAAAGACCAGTGGCATGGCAGAAGCACTAGCTCCATGGGATTTAACTGAGGTAGGGTTTCCTGATGCCATTTTGGAAGCCAAAATGTAAATAAATGTAATAATTTTATGTAAAAACTGGCAAAAAAAAGTGACTGCACTGAGCACCAACCTACTAGATCAAGACAAGCTGCTATAATAAAGTGATCTAGGCAGAAAATATGGATCTAAATATGTAACAAATGTTCATATGTGCAAGGCATACAAATGCTTCTATATTCCAAGCAGAGACCCCACGGTCACAATGACAATACACCAATATAAGACGTACCTCCTGGGTGAATTGGGTGTCTGTAGGCATACACCTCTATTTACATCCCTAATGTAAAAGGTGCTTTGCTCAAGAAGAAGCCTATTGCACCGAATAATACTTCAGCTGATTCAGTCGTCTGGGATGCTATTTTACAAATGCAATCTTTCTTTTATTCTCCTTTGTGTTTTTTTATATTTTGGACGCCGCAACGCTCGCAGTAAGATAGAGGAGGGGGCAGACAGGAGAATCAGTAATTAGGCTGTGATGCAGTTTACATTTCTAATAAGAAACCTGAGGTTCTCCAGCTAGCTCAGGGGAAGAGATGCATGTACATGCTAATGAGGACTGCAGAAGACTAAGCATTAGTTCAAGGACACCCTCTGCATGGCACTGCAGAGTGAAATGTGGGTTAGAGATTTAGCAGCTCAAGTGTGCTTCAAAGTCTTTGGTAGAAAAAAAAAAGAGAGAAAGATCAATCAAAGTTTGCTAAAGCAATTGGATCTATTTTCGCTTATAGACAACCTTGAGCAAAATGTCATTTAGGTACTTGTGCAGACCAGAAATGTTAAAAGGCTATGGACACCTTTGCATTGCATCTATTATGTGATACTATTGCTTTTTTTGTAATTGGTATTAATTAAAAATTGTCCACTATTTGTCTTCTGCAGCCTGCACGTGTTTTCATGCACTGCAGACCGCCCAGTCCTGTTCAGAGAGAAATCCATCAGACAAGTTTCTGGTAGATCATTCTGTAGCTCTTAAGCTTAGTTTATTTTACTTGTCTGTAATGATGTCCGCTTTAAAGATCATTTAGGAGAGCAAGAGAGATGGATGGATTTAATTCTAAATGGGACTGAGCAGCCTGCAATGTATGTGAAATCATGCAGGCTGCGGAAGACAGACAGATGAGAATTTTTAATTAAAGCCAACTGCAAAAGTGATTTTTATCAAACAGATGCAATTCAATAAAAAAAATAGATACAAAGGTGTCCAGTGTCTTTAGAATAATTTCTTAGAGTGGCTTTAGATTAAGCAGTTTCCCACCCCCACTTCGGCTCCTTTCACACTGCTGGCAGGCTGCTCCGCCAGACCTCATTATAGTCAAAGGGGCCGGTGGGATTTACAGTAACGTCTGGCAATGCTGGATCCACAGAGCTCTGGTAGGCTGTTCTCCGCCAGAAATCTTGACCCTTATTTTGCTACGGATATGCCCCAAAACTGCATTTTGTATATGTGTATTTTGCTGCTGGATTTAAGCCTGCAAAATTTCTTCAATATGCTAGGCGTTTTGCCCTGAAATCTTGGTGGATTTTTTGACACCTCATTCATCCACAGAAACTGTATTGTAAATTATAGCTGGTTTTTAGTACAAAATCCACATCTCAACATGGTCTTATTGTCAATACGGATGTGTGACCGTAGATCTGGGTTTATGCACCTTTTCTATGTGGGATCTAAATGGTCAGTAGCATACTGGTAGCTGCTATTCACAAGGGGATGGGGTGAGAAGTGTTAAATTTTCATGGCTTCCTCGATCTTTGTTCTTTCTTTGGAGAAAAATATTTATAATTTTGATTTTTAGTTCAAATTTTATATATCTGACGCACTCAACAGCTCTAGTGACAAGAATGGGACCAATAAAAGAGATAAGAGATCCAAGGATCTCCAAGATGAAAGTACACTGAAGTCGGAAAAGAGTGGTTCAGTATACTTTAGCTGTACATAATACTTTAATTGTACATAATAAACTTCATCTCTCCACAAAACAAACCTAAAAGTAGAGAGGCACTGTGAATAGTGTGCCCAGCTGGCGTGGATAGTGCCTCTTCCAGGCATGGATACTGTCCCTAATTGCCATGAATAGTTCCCGTAACTGGCATGCAGAGTTTCTAATTGCCGTGGATGGTGCCCCTAACAGGGATACCAGGGCTGTGGAGTCAGAGTCGTGGAGTCAGGTTCGGAGTCTGTGTCCATTTTGGTGGAGTCGGTATAAAATGGACCGATTCCAGAAATTTATATTAAATTGGTACATTTGCTTCAATGTAGTATGTGCTGAATATATTTTCATAACAATTTGGGAAAATGATGAAACGTCCTATAAATGTCTGTTCTATTCCTGAACTAAGGATCTAGGCTTTTAGTTGAGATGAATGTGTGCTGCCCTTTATGTAGCTCAGAAGTGAAGCTCCTCCGCTACAGATCAGAAGAAAAAGCCACTGGGAAGGAATGGCTGCACTCATCTCAGATCTGCTAGAGAAAACAGGAGATTTTCTCACTAGTTACAAAGATTAGCTTTCATAATAAAGGGACAGTTAAAAGAAGACATTTTCTAAATACAGTGGTCAATAGATTTTACTTTAGTCATGAACTATGGACAGTTCAGCAGGTCTCTCACTGTACACAGGTTAACCTGCAGACCAGAAAGACTGAGAGCAGTGAAGAATGGCTGAGAGCAGTGAAGAATGATGGGACTGAGCTCTGAGTGATTACCTGCAGTAAGGTCCAAGTGTTGTGAGGACTGAGAAGCTTTACCTGGAATTGTGTGAGAGATCACAATCTCCTGCTCTGTCAGAGTAAGTTAATATATGCTAATAACTGCTGGAGACCCCCCACACACACACACACACAGCCTGAGGAGACAGAGTGAGTGCAAACTGCCTGTCAGCCAGTGAATCAATGTGCTGAGAAAACCCCTTTAATGCAAATACTTCTTAGTACACCCAAACTTTGAATAAACTGTGCATAAATCAATTGTGCAGTGCATGTTCTCTCTGTATGTTTTTGTTTGCTTTTCCTATGATGTAAAACACCTGGGGCCTTATGTATGAAAACTGTCTAGGTGAAAAAGTTTCTTTGTTGCCCATAAAAACCAATCAGAGTTCCCCTTACATTTCATATAGTGCTCTGGAGAAATGAAAGGTGAGCTCTGATTGGTTGCTATGGGCAACAAAGAAAGTCTTAGACCTAGACAGTTTTCATACATCAGTCCCTTAGTGAGCTATACCCAGAGAAAAGCCTGATACTGAAAGTTCAGAGTAAAGATATCTAGTAAAACATATATTACAAACTTACAAACTTTTTTTGTCATGACATATCTGTACTATTAATTTATGCAAAGTTTGTTTAAAGTAATCGCACCATGTATGAGGGAGTCATATTGGGAGTCGGAGTTAGGGGAAATTGAGGAGTCAGAGTTGGAGTCGGGTCTTTGGCTTACCGACTCCACAGCCCTGATGGATACTGTGCCTAATTGGCATGGATAGTTCCTGTAACTGGTGTGGACAGTGTCCCTAACAGGCATGGATACTGTGCCTAATTGGTACGGATAGTTCCAGTAATTGCCATGCAGTGTCTGTAATTGGCATGGATGATGTCCCTAATTGCCATGGGTAGTTCCTGTAACTGGCATGCAGCATCTCTAATTGGCATAAATAGTGTCCCTAATGGGCGAGGATAGAGTTCCTAAGAGTCCCGCTATCCATGTCAATTAGGGACATGGTTAAAGGGGTCCAATTTTGCCTTACAGAGAGCACCTAGTAGACATGAAGAGTCTTATAGTCCACGCAATGCTCCTCTGGGGGAGGGAGGATGAAAACTGAGCCTGTACTGCCACCAGATGTAAGGTAGCTATTCTGTAAGTTAATGCTAGGGATGATGCCTTCCTGCCGGTGTTCATTATGTGGAAACAAAGTTTAAAGGATACTAAACTGAACGTGAACTGAGTAAAGCACATGGTAAAAAAGCAACTCCTTATCATGCCCATAGTATGGTTTTTCCATGAAGAGATGGAGATCAGTTGGCGACAGACAAGAGCTGCATACGTTATTCTTTCAGAGACTCCATGTATCTGCTGCACCAAGAAGGTAATCCGTCATCCCAAATTAATAAACGGCTTTCAACATTATGTCATCAGCTTTTATTTACTGTGTAGCCATGTTAGTAGATTAATATGACTCCCTGTAACACACCACAGGGACAAATCATCTGCAGGATACGCCGAGCTTAATCATTCACTAGGCGTCACATCTACACGGATGACAGCTGAAGTAGTTCAAGTGAAATCCTACTCCGCAACGTCAAGCTATTAAAAGTAGAAATCAGAAAAGAAATAAAATGTTACACGGAACTGGTTTATAAACCAGGGACATAAGCTGTCAGCCTGTCGTCCCATCAACTACTGCAACGCAATTACAGATGAGCAGATAGTTCTGCCCAATTCCCGATTCCTCCAGGTAAGCGCATGTACGATGTCTATGGAGCAGCGTTATAAATGAGGTGTATGGACACAATGCCCCCCGCAGCTGTGGTCTCTGAGATCGACAATGGAAGGACAGGAAGGATGGGACAAAAGCACACGTTATTTTAGAGTTTCATCAATTATGTAATTGGTGATGAAGAGAAAGTAAAGTAAAATAAAAGTAATACGTTAAGAAAACAAAGTAATTTTCATTCCTTTCATTTATCTAGTTGTGAGAAATGCATTTGTATGTGCACATAAATAATGTTGTATGAACTGCATAGTATACAAATCCCTTTAAAGGGTCAATAACTTTTTTTAACAACCGGATACATCACAGAGACACTGACCAACTGATCTCTAGAAGAAGAGGAGAGAAGTGTGCACATATTGTGCTCTCTCCTCGCTGCACGTGACGGGCTCAATAGAAGTCTATAGGTCCATATAAATTCCATCGTTATATACACACACATTTCACTCCCCTTGGTTCTCGAGATTGGTTGGGTTCTCAGCACTCAGACTTCCACCGATCTAGATTTTTTTTATATGTCTTTATGACATATCAAAAGTTTTTTTGAAAAGTTGGTGACCCTTTAAATAGAAGATGGCACCACTCTCGACAGGTATGTTTCTGCAAATAGTTGTATTCTCCATAAAATAGCAATTCTGGAGCATCTTTTCTTACAACTCTACATTGTGCGGTTTATCAATAAACTGAAAATGAGGTGTTACTATTCCTCTTGCCTGCACAGTCTGATAGTGTCAGTGATGATTGGACAGCGTCTGAGTATTCAGGAACACACCTTTAACTGGTGACACCCAATTTTACATTTCTAGGCGTAATAACAGCACAATGTAGAATCCCAGAAGATACCCCAGAATTGCACAGTGTTTTACACTGATGACCTATCTTCAGGACTGGTCATTAGTATTTAATGGGTGGAGCCTGACTCACAACACCCCCGTTGATCAGCTGTTTGAAGAGGCTGTGGTGCTCTGGTGAACGCTGCATCCTCTTCCAAGGCCAGTGACATCGCGCTCATCGTTCACGTGGCCAAGGTGCAGCTAAGTCCTACTCAAGTGAACGGGTCTGAACTGCAATACCGAGCAAAACTTCTATCCACTGTCCTTGGTAACCTGCAAGGTGCCTCCTCACAGCCTAGGAAGGGGCCACAGCATTCACCAGAGCACTGCAGCCTCTTCAAACAGCTGATCATTGGGGTGCGGGGCGTTAAACCCCCAACAAACACATACTTGAGAAGAGGTCATCAGTAAAAAAAAAAAAAAAAAAAAAAAAAAACAACACACACACACAAGGAAAATCCCATTAACCAGACATGTCAGGAACGCAGACAGACAAACCCTCTTCATTAACATACTGCAGCTTACACTCATACAAAAATTTGTCTGACAGCGATCGAGCACAAATCAGCTGTAGATTCGCCAGTCACCACACCCCATCTTAGAGCAGGCGGACTGGGCGTTTGTCTTTTCTGTGCATCCGTTGCAAAAGAGAAAACAAAATGGCCGTCATCCCGTATATCTGTATGACTGCTTTGTAAAGCTATGAAGGTCCAAACCAACCATAAAGAAAGTGGTGGGGTCAGCCTGAGCCGGGACCCTACAGCATTCATGGAATATATGTATATCTGATTAAGGGTACTGGAATGGAGATGGACATCCGTCATATTCTACAACTACACAAGCAGATCATAATTCATATTTTCTGATAAATGGTATGAAATGTTAACGTCAGTAGAGCTTTTGCTCACCTTTCCATCATATCGTTTCACGATAAACTGATCCAGGCCCAAATCTGTTAAAATAAGAACATAAAATGTGTTGAGAAAATGACAATATTCTTCAAGTGAAAATACAAAATAGCGTCCTTTAATGGCATCTGTCAACAGTTTTATCAGTGTGAATATGGACTTTTATTCTGCCAGTCTCTGCTCAGCTTCACAAACCCTACCCTCTGCTCTAAGGGCTGATGAACACGACCATGGTTTTTGTCCTCATCCGATCCACATTTTTATGAGTGTCAGATGTGGACCTATTTACTTCAATCCGGTCGCAAAAGATGCGGACAGCAGACTGTGTGCTGTCTGCATCCGTATGTCCATTCCGCAGCATCCGCAAAAAAAGATAGAGCTTGTCCTATTCCTATCCGTTTTATGGACAAGGATAGGACTGTTCTATAAGTGGTAGGACGTTCCATGCAGGCAAAATGTGAACCGCAAAAACGGCTACAGCTGTGTGCATAAGCAGTAACGGTTATAGCATTACATTTTAAGGCCCCATTCACACGACCGTATGAATGGGGCCGTAACTATTCCGCAATATTGCGGAATAGATGCGGCCCCATTCACCTCTATGAGAGCGGGGAGCTGCTGCACGGAGCTAGCTCTGTGCCGCGGCTCCACTGAAAAATATGAAGCATGTCCTATACTTGTCTGCATGCATGAGCAAGTATAGGTATTTAGAATGGGGCTGCCTGGCGTGTGTTCCGAGCGGTGCGGAACACACGCCGGGCGGCCCCCGTAGTATTGCGGACCCGCAATATTACGGCCGTCTGAATGGGGCCTTACTCACACATTAAGACACCCATCAGATGACTGCATAATCAATTCATTTTATATTTCTGCAATTCCTTGTATAATTGCAGCATGTCTACAATAGCAGCATAAATGGATAATGTATAGAAGATGAAATTGTTCAATGCTGTGAATTTAGAGAGCAGATTTTGTTAAGGTTACGTTATGTGGACGATGTTCTTTATGTGGACGTCAATTATCTTTTAGACTGCCATACTTTAATTAAAAGGATTGTCTCACTTCAGTAAATGGCATTTATCATGTAGATAAAGTTAATACAAGCCACTTACTAATGTATTGTGATTGTCCATATTGCTTCCTTTGCTTCATATTTCCATCACATGATACACTGTTTGTTTCCATGGTTACATACCACCTTGCAATCCATCAGTGGTGGTCGTGCTTGCACACTATAGGTAAAAGTGCTGGCCTCTCTGGTGGCCTGGACCGTAGGAGTGCACATAGGCACACAAGGGCAGCAGCTTCTGATGCAACCACCTCGTATCTGAGCTGCAGAGGTGGTCATAACCCCAGGACACAAGTAGTTTATAATGTGATGAAAAATGAATCCAGCCAGCAAAGGAGACAATATGGACAATCACAATACATTAGTAAGTGCCTGGTATTGACTTTCTCTACATGCTAAATGTCATTTGCTTAAAGGGGTACTCCCATCTTAGACAACAGGGGCATATCGTCTAAGGCTACTTTCACACTAGCGTTAGCACGGATCCGGCACCTAAAGGGTGCCAACGGATCCGTGCTAACGCTATACATGTGTGGAGCCGGAGCAGCGCTCCGGCCCCACACATGACACACATTAAAACAAGACACAGACATACATACAAACAAACATACAGACATACATACAGACATACATACATACTCACATACTCCCGGGACGCCGGCAGAACGTCTTCACGCGCCTCCTGCGCGCAGTGATGACGATTCCCCACAGCGCCCTCTGCTGGGCGCAGTGGGGAAATGTCATCGCAGCGCGCAGGAGGCGCGTGAAGACGTTCTGCCGGCGTCCCGGGAGTATGTGAGTATGTATGTATGTCTGTATGTTTGTTTGTATGTATGTCTGTATGTTTGTTTGTATGTATGTCTGTGTATGTATGCCGGATCCGGAATGACCCCCCATTGGAAATCAATGGAGGACAGATCCGGATTACTGGTGTGTCCACACCAAACGGATCCGTCCCCATTGACTTGCATTGGGGGTCATTCCGGATCCGTCTTGGTGCGGATGCCTGGACCGGAGAGCAAACCGCAGCATGCTGCGGTTTGTCCTCCGGTCTGAAGACGGAACGGAATGCTTTCAGGAGCATTCCGTTGTCTTCAGTTCAGTTTTGTCCCCATTGACAATGAATGGGGACAAAACTGAAGCGTTTTTTTCCGGTATTGAGCCCCTATAACGGAACTCAATACCGGAATTTAAAAACGCTAGTGTGAAAGTAGCCTAAGATGGGAATAACCCTTTATGTGAGGAAGACAATCCCTTTAAGTTTACATTGGAAAAACTTCCCGATTGTATACATTACTTGGACGCGGAGGTGAGGTTAGATAGGAATAGCGATCAGATTGTTACCACTTTGTTTTCTAAACCTTCTGAGAGGAATACATTGGTGAGACTAGATAGTTATCATGCCCTGCAGATTTTTAATGGGATCCCTAAGGGACAGTTTACACGCATGAGAAGGATTTGTAGTACAGATTGTGAATATGAAATACAAGCGGCTAAGATTGAGGTTGAGATTTATAGAGAGAAGGTATTCAAGGGAGGAGGTTACAAAGACAGCTGAAGAAATAAGTAGATGCCTGTGGGAGGTATTAAGGAATACTAGGAGAGTGACTAAGAAGGATGATAGATGGATGTTTTTGTCTAAACAGGATTGTCTTTTGTGAATACGGGGGGGGGGGGGATGCCATGCAGAGATCTGGTTCTTTATGTAAAGAATACCCTAGGTTTATCTATCAAAAAGGTAGAACAACTGGGAGTCAGTTAATTGGGTCAGATTTAAAACTTATTTTTGGGTCAAAATTTTAAATACAAGGTAGCTTTATTAAAGCTCATCTGGCATAAAAATAAATCGCAAAGGGCATTTTTGCGACTATTTTAAATATTTTGTTGCACAGGCATTTTTACACCAAGTACGACAGATGGGTGAAATGGGGGCGTGTCGGGGCCCTGGCAAATCGACTCCTACTACGAAAAAGTAAATGAAAAACGACACCAAATAGGAACAGGCCTAGTTTTTTTTAGACAGGTACATAGACTGCCATATTTGCACCTAATTTATGACGAATTAGCCGTAGACTACGGCGTAAAAAGCCGTCTTAGTAAATGTCCTCTGTATATACGTTAAAATGTCCCTGCAGGAAAGTGTAATGTGGGTCAGATCATTAGCTAGACAAACCTCCAGAGAGCAACAAAAAAAAAAGAAAAAAATTAATGAGACTAAAATAGACATTTTGCTAAAATGAGATGGAATGTATCAGATTTAAAGTGGCTTATTTTGGAAGAAATGGAAGCAGAGGACGAACAACAAGCTGAAGTTACATTGTTACAAAGGGAACTATATTGGATTCATATGTTGGATAGCTTGAGTCCAAAGGAGTTAAAGGGGTTGTGCAGGGATTTATATTGATGGTCTATGCTCAACACAGGCCATCAATATCTGATCGGTGGGGGTCCGATCAGCTGTTTGACGAGGAAGCAGCACTTCATGTTCATTACACTGCCCTTCGTCTTGGAAGTGCAGTGTAATGAGAAGTACTTGCTCCATTCACCCAAATGGAACGAGTACTTGTAATTACACTATGCCGCTGCTCCAGGAGACAATGAGAAGTGTAATGAACAGGAAGCGGCGCTCACATGGAATGCTGCCTCCTCGTCAAACAGCGGATTGGTGGGGATGTCAGGCATCGGACTCCCAACAATCAGATACTGATGACCAATCTTGAGGTAAGTACCAACTAAAACATAGCCTTTATTCTCATATTATTAAAAATTAAAGAGGTATAGTCACATAAACAGAAAAACAATACAGATAATGTTGCTAATGTAAATCCAGGGATGCCCTATTCCGTGATAGAGAAGGGGAATACTCGGGTCTGAGATGACTTAGATGGCCAGCTTCTATACCTCTCAACATCAGCCCGCACATACAACACGCACTGGCGCTGTACTCATCATGTCGGCATCAGCGGTTTTCGTTACACGCAAGTACAGATAGTTACCTCAATGAATTTGAGGTTATATCTAGAGAACTATATCTGTGTGTTACAATGCCATATTTTCTAACTATTTGATGTGCTATAATTATCATTTCACACAGTTATATGGGGTGCCTGTATATAGTACCGCTTAACTGAAGCTCCTATATACCATGACATATATCATGCTGATTGGGCAATGTATATAGGTGTTTTCCCTGATTCAGACATTATCATATGTTATAGATGGTGGAGACAAATGGATGCCTCCATTTTTTGATACTATTTTTTGTTTTATGATTCTTGGTCATATCATTTGGTGTGGTTAACCAGTGGTTGCAATATTGTTTTGCTGGGTTTCAGTTCCCTGATGAACCGTCATTTATAGGTGAAACGCATAGGAACTCCTTTTTACTATTTTACCGAGTATGCATTTAGCATCAACAGATGACCAACATTTATAGATCAATTTGACTAGGATTTTATTACTACTGTATTTTTCATTATAATCACTTGATTCACTGGTGTGGTGATATTTAGGAGTGGTTGTGGTTTCTCTGTATCAGGGCCATATAAGGGACAGCAGGAGGTTCCTGATACGGGATCGCCCCTGCCGGGGCGGCTATTCCGTTGTAGGTAGGGTCTGTTAGTCAGGTGTAACATCAGGGCAAGATCTTTATATATTCTGCCCTACCATCTAAGTCATCTCAGACCCGAGTATTCCCCTTCTCTATCACGGAATAGGGCATCCTTGGATTTACACTAGCAACATTATCTGTATTGTTTTTTTTTTGTTTATGTGACTATACCTCTTTAATTTTTAATAATATCAGAATAAAGGCTATGTTTTAGTTGGTACTCTCTGTGATAGGTTTTTGCCTTTTGTACTACTAACAATATTAGGTATACTGGTTTACATGTACCAGAACTGTGATAGCCTATCTTGAGGTAAGGTCATCAACATAAAATCACTGCACAACCCCTTTAAATGAAGGCTTCAATTTTAGTGTATATTTACAGCAGTTTCCATATTGGGTCACTACTACGTACCCATTTTTTGGGTGGTTTGTCTCTTTATAGGTTTACTAATGGTATGATGCTTAAAATGTTATACATTTTAATGGTGACACCAGTTTATAGCAATGTTTCGTAAAACGCCAGTCTTTGATGAATTACCCTCAATATATTCAGTTTTATGTAGATTTCTAAATGTACTTCTAGTATTTATAGATCCAAATAACAAGCGAGAAAGAAACCACTACGTTACTTCTGGTATTGCCGATGGCTGGACAGATCATAACGAAGAAGACGACAGCCCGGCCTCTGACTGTACAGTTACAAATCGTATTACAAGCTTACTAAGGGGACTGAGTGAAGGATAATCACACGGTCCTCCTCAGACGCAGCATGCCGGCAGATACAGTGACGACTACACATGCTCATAGGATTAATATCACTGAACATCTGCCAGCAAATATAAACCAACACAAAATCTGGTCAGAGTGTTGGATAGTAAAGACGTAGGCAAAATATACATATCGGCACTTTTCAAGTCTGCTGGGCAAGGTGTAAAAAGTAACTATAAAACATATTTGGTGCACTCCACGCTCTTTAGATTTTTCAGAATTCTGTTGCATTTTACTAATTAAACCTGCCCTAAAAAGTTTTGGCTGCCTTAAGTCGCTACTTGCTGGACAAAATACTAAATGGTGGATTTTCTGGCTTAACGGCAGGTGCCGCAGCTGAACGGAGCGAATCCAGGACCCTGGTCAAAACGCAAAATGGCAGGGACCACAGCTAAAATGCTGAAGAAAACCTTCTGAAGAGATTACTGAAAGTGTTTTGCTTGCATAAATAGTGATTTTTCCGTATTTTTGGCGACTGGAATACACATGACTGTGAAGCAAATAATTAGTTTGTACAGAGAAGTGCTGGGAATCAGGTAACATCTGCTGAATTATCTCACTGCTGAATATTAGCCGAATAATTCAACCACTTCCTTCATTACAGGCGGGCCCATCTGCCACAAGTTCATAGATCTTCCATGATTTTGCATTATGTTCCACGTCACAGATTGCAGAGTAAAAACTCAGAGGGGAATTTATTATGTGTAGTCATTTTAAAGTCAGGTTTGCTAAATGCAATGTTGCTGTTATTAGTGATAAAGCTATGAAAATGACGCTTAATGTGGATTAATTTGTCGCATCTTTAAATACGTCTAGAGGTGTTGCTTCAATCCTTGTGTCACTCACCTACTGGAGGGAGATTGAACAAATTTTTTTTCAAAAAGTCCCAATTCATTAAAGCATTGTCCAATCACTCCAAAGAGAAAATAAATGGATTGCACACCCACAAGTTTTGCATTGACCGGTTGCTTCTCAGCACAATTTACATAATTTCTCAGCAGATTAACCGGTATACCATGCCATAGTCCACTGACGGTAAACCAGACCATCTTGCTTTTCTCTCATAGCATCAGAACTCTTCCCACTCAGCCCATGAGTTTGTAATCATCAGGAAACTGCACACAGTGTGAAGGCTACTTGGTCTCAGTTTAAGGGCTCATTCACATGACCGTTTCCATTTTTGTAGACCGCAAAACATGAATACCGGCCATGTGCATTCCACATTTTGTAGATCAGAGCGTCCTTCCCTATAACAGAAATGCCTATTCTTGTCCGCAAAAACGGACTGCACTGGATACAGTATTTTACTGCGTCATGTGATAAGGTTTTAACCAGGGGTAAAGAAGGATAATAAAATAAAAGCATGTATCAATCTCACTGGGCATGGAGAACATAGTCCTTGAATCAAATATAGGAACAACCCTAAAAATAATCCTTAGTTTGACCAGTGGATATTATTTCCTTGGCAAAAGAAAATGACAAATTGCAGAATTTTCTCTCAGTTTAGTAACATTTCACTTGTCACCGGCACTAGAACAGCAGCGCTGAGCTACGAAGAACTAAAGACCTTGTCATTTCATAAAACAGAACATGTCTGACCTTTTGTGAACACGGTATTTGGAAGCAGAGAGTCTCGTTTTAAGTTACTGGGCTATTTTCTAAAATAATGGTTTTACAAGGTTTAAACAGACTCCAGATGTTCATCCTTTCCTAATGGTATATGTACAGAGAAATAGATTGACAAACAATATATAAAATGCTACATAATTATAGGATATTAGCATTTTAGGACAAATATTTCACAGGATAGTCTTCAAAACCTTGTCCTGCAGTGGGAACCATATAAGTGCTTCCCACTAACAGAAGACTTAATATGGTCTTTATGGTGGAGACATTGGTTGAATACGAGCCTACTGACAATGCTAACATGTCTGGAGTCTTCCTGACCCTGCCCAGGGATGACATGCGTAAAAGGCCTCCAACAAGAGGACTATTTTGTCAGCCATAGTCACGTTTCATATGCAGAACATGTGCCCCCATGCAAACATATGCATTCATACACTATGTGGACAAAAGTATAGGGGCATCTAAATATTAAACCTACAGGAGCCTTTATGACATCTCACTGTAAACCTATATCCATTAGCATAGAAGTATTAATATAGAGTTGACCCCCTCCCAGGTAAAACAGCTTCCACTCTTCTGGGAAGGATTTGTACAAGATTTTGGAGTGTGGGAAATTTTGCCCATTCATCCAGAAAAATCTGTGAGAAGTCAGACAGTAATGTTGGACAATAGGGCTTGGTTCACAATTTCCTTTGTATTCCATCCCAAAGGTGTCCGATAGGGTTGAAGTCATGGCTTTGTGTGGGCCAGTGAAGTTCTTCCACACCGAACTCATTCAACCATGACTTTATGGACCTTGCTTTGTGCACTGGGGAGGAGTCATGCTGGAACAGAAAAGAGCCTTCCCCAAACTTTTCCCATAAAGTTGGAAAGTCTCTTGGCATCCTGAAGATTTTCCTTCACTAGAGCTAACGCACCTAGGCCAACCCTTGAAAGACAGCCCCCCCCCCCCCCCCCGAATTATCCGTCCTCCACTAAACCTTATAGCTGGCGCAATGCCATCAGGCAGGTGATGTTCTCCTGGGATTAGCCAAACCAACACCTGCCCAACAGACTGCCAGAGAGAGAACACACTTCATCTGACGTGCGGCATTGTGCTTGGTGATGTAAGGCTTGCATGTAGCCGTTAGAACCCCATGCCATGAAGCTCCTAGAGCACAGTTTTTGTGCTCATGTTAATGCCAATGGAATTCTGCAGCTATTGAATCAGAAGAGCATTGGCGACTTTTATTCACTATGTTCCTCACCACTAGGTGACCCCGCTGTAACTATGTGTTCTGCTGTGGTTCCTAAATGTTTTTTGCAACAATTCAAGTCACAGTTGAACGTAGAATATCCAGGAGAGAAGAAATTTCATGAATTGACTTGTTGCAAGACATCCTATTACAGCACCACTATGGAATTCAGCAAGCTCCTTAAAACAGGCCATTTTTTCATAAATGTTTGTACAGGCAGACAGCATAGAGAGGTGCTGGATTTTATACATCTGTGGCAATTGGGCTGAATGAAAACCAGAACTTAATAATTAAGTAGTGTGTCCCAATAGATCTGTCCATAGTGTATACAAATGTGTAATATATCATAGATACATTTGAGAAGATAACATTCGCTGGCTGTGAGCTGCATATTCCACCGACTGCATGAACAAAACAGCTATAGAGAATGCTCAATAGAAATTCTGCTGCTGGGAACTTGACAACACTTTAGATCAGTGGTTTCCAGCCAGTGTTGCCTGGACTCTGGAGTTCTATTAAATCTGGTCAGGGGGTCAGTGGTTCATTAGAGCACAGCAGCGGAAAGACCTGTCAAAAACGTATGGGAAACTGATTTGTACCTGCTTTCAATTCAAGTGAAAAAATGGTAAAGTATAATGAGAGTTGTTTCACAGACTAGATTAGTGCCACAAATCATCACAGCAATGCTTCTAGTGGTCACAACTAATTTCTGCTAAAATCTTGGGCTTCTTGCATTTCAGCACATCTGCATTCTACACGAATACAAAATCATCAAAGTGCCACACTCTGTGTTCCTATATATAATATTGCTACTATTAATGCTAATATCGCTCTTGGCGACTCCATATATAATTTGGCGACTCCAGTTTTTATACAAAAATTCTCTCTTTTGCTTTGTCTATGCTTTATTTGTTAGGATATAAAAAGGGAAGAATAGTAAAAAGGGAACCAAAAATATTAAGGACCAAGGGTTGAGACTAACTTTTTTTCTAAATAAAATGTAGTAATATTTCTATTCCCTCCAGCTCTGGGTACTGGTATGAGGAACATCTAGGGAGCTGTGAGATGCAAACCCCAACCATGACTACTGAGGTAGAAAACAAGTTGGTGGTGTTAAGGACTTTGATCAAGAGATGAAGGAGTGCAGTAACTTATAAAAACGGATCGGAAGGGTGGTCCCAGACAGATTCTGTTCTGGGCCGTAGGCATGGCCCTTTTTCTTGGGGCTTCTTAGCGCTGAGAGATCAGCATTATTGCACCTCAACTTGGGAACCAATTCTGGGTCAGCCTTCCATTATGGGCCGATGAATTCCATTTCTGGTGTCCAATTTTTCCAGCCTGTAAAACCTAGTTCCTCACCCCCAATACACTAGAATCATTGACACAGTCACACTGTAGACGCCAATCCGATCCAGTGGATTACTTACTCCTGGTATCTCTGAAAGTGGATCTTCCCTTTTTCTTAAAAAATAAAATAAAATTGCACTCTTCTTATTCCACAACCTCCACCTCAGCCTCTGTTATGATCAATACATTGGAGACCATCTGTTTGGTTGTCAGAATTCAGCCGCCCATTTGATAAACTCATCACTTTTTTTAGGAGATGGGTCTGTGACAGATGCTCTCAATGGGTACAGCTGTCCCTAGTTATCACAGAGGTCCCGAAATCTACATGAATGGATCCCACAGGAATAGGAATTGGCCCACCACCACATAGTGAAAGGGGTATCCTTCCGTTTGAACAGTTTAGAAAACAGTGCCTGTAATTAATCATAATCTGGATTCTCAAAAAATTCAACCTTCTTACATATCTTATGTCACCATCTCCTCTAGGAAATTGTCACAGATGACTTCTACAGGAGCGTTAAGTTTTGTCTACCAAATCTTTTGGTAGTGCTTCTTCAGTGTATCTGCCTTTAGGTCTTGCCATGGAAGCCTCCCTCCCTAAGGTATGTGCTTTTTGCTTTCCAGGTCTATATATTCACCGGCCAGTCCAAAGTCAATAAAGTGGATGACATTCTTTCTTATTCCCTTGGCGACCAATTAAGAAATTCTCTGGTTTAACATCTCTGTAAATTATGTTTTTAAAATGTACATATTCCATCCTTGAGGTCAGCTGAATTGCTATTATGAGCACAGTCTTCAAGATAAAAGGCTGTCATATAGGTCAGATAAGTCTTTTAGGTTTGGACCTAGATGTTCCAGTGGGAGTGTACCTTCTACGGAAGAAAACCTGGGGAAGCACATCAGCTACTTGCTTGTAAAACAGATATTCCAGATGAAGCCGATGAGCACAAGATTTTATTGGTTTTAGGTTAATTGCCACACGTTCATTTGTGTAATTGCCTAACTATAGGTTCCAAAAGTTTCCGCAGCCAGTCTTCTTTCCAACCCTAAAGTTGGGTCCCACCTAAGGTTATTACAATAATACATTTTTTATTCAATTGCATAAAAAAAGTATTGCGATACTCGATTACATTCAGAAAACATGAAAAAAATAAAACTGTGTGCATTCCGCATTTTATGGAACGTCTGGCTGATAATAGAACAGTCCTCTCCTATTTTTGGGAAGACAAGGTGACTAAAAAAATGGCTTATCACGTTTTTTATTTTTTTCCTGTTACGACGTTCACATCATAGGAAATAATTTTTTATATTTTAATAGTTTTTACTTTTTTGGACATGGCAATACATAACATATTCATTTTTTATTGTTTACATTTTATGTAAAGTTGGGAAAGCGGGTGATTTCAACTTTTAATATTTTGGTTATTTTTTTTAAGCTTTTACTTAACCATTAGCCCCCTTAGGGGGCTATAACCCTTGTTCTATTCACCCTAACAGAGATCTATTTGGGTGAATAGGCTTTCACTCTCGCTCTGCTGCCCTGTCCTTTGTGCACACAGCAGCAGGGAGCTTACCATGGCAGCCAAGGCTTCAATAGCATCCTGCCATGGTAACTGATCGAAGCCCCACCATTACACTGCTGGGGCTCCAATCAGAAGCTGCCACCAATGCAAATACTGAGAAGGAGGATTGGAGACCCTGTGGCCACTGAGCCACCAATGAAGATAATACTGAGAGGTGAGGCCACCCTGTATATTGTAGTGTAAGGATGAAATCCATGCACTGCAGATTTTTCCTCGTGTGTAGATTAAGTACTGTAATATACTGCAGATATGTCTCCTACAATTCTGGTAAACCTGCAGCACTTTCATCTTATCACCTATGAACCACTTCTAATCATGGTCTATGGTAGATTTGGGGAAAAAAAAAAAAAAAGAAGAAGATGATGCAGGAAAGGAGCATGACAAAAATACTAGCATGGGAAGTACCAATTCCATAATGTTGGTGCAAAATAGCTCCAGATTACCATTAAAATCCAAGGTGGCTTTTGCCTACTGCAAATTCTAGCTGAGTAAATATACCCTAGCAATGATCAAGTAAGGAAGTAAAGCATGTCTGGTTTCCAGGGCTGTGGAGTCGGAGTCGGTGACCATTTTGGTGGAGTCGGAGTTGGTATAAAATGGACCGACTCCGACTCCTAAAATATATAATAAATTGGTACATTTAGTTCAGTATGTGCTGAATATATTTTCATAAGAATTTGGGAACATGATGTAATGTCCTATCTGTTCTATTTCTGAAGTAAGGATCTAGGCTTTTAGTTGAGATGACTGTGTGCTGCCCTTCATGTAGATGCTCAGTAGTGATACTCCTCCGCTACAGATCAGAGGAAAAAGGCACTGGGAAGGAATGGTTGTACTCATCTCGGATCTGCTAGAGAAAACGGGATTAAAGGGGTTTTCTCACTAGTTACAAAGATTAGCTTTCATAATAAAGGGATCGTTAAAAGAAGACATTTTCTAAATACAGTGGTCAGTAGATTTTACTTTAGTAATGAACTATAGACAGTTCAGCAGGTCTCACTGTACACAGGTTTCTATGGTATCTGATTGGCTGAGAGCAGGAGTGACCTCAGTAAGCAAAATGTGTTGAGGACTGAGAAGGATGGCTTTACCTGGAATTGTGTTAGAGATCACAATCTCCTGCTCTGTCAGAGTAAGTTAATATATGTTAATATATGTTAATAACTGCTAGAAACCCCCCCCCCAAGGCCTGAGGAGACAGAGTGAATGCAAACTGCCTGTCGGCCAGTGAATCAATGTGCTTTCAATAAACTGTGCATAAATCAATTGTCCAGTGCATGTTCTCTCTGTATGCTTTATGTTTTAGTTTGCTTTTCCTCTGAGCTCATGTTTGGAGAGGTTAGCTGCTCTGATGGTTTCTATATGCTGCTGATGCAAAACACCTAGGGCCTTATGTATGAAAACTTTCTAGGTGTAGAAGTTTTTTTGTTGCCCATAGAAACCAATTAGAGCTCTCCTTTCATTTCATATAGTGCTCTGGAGAAATGAAAGGGAAACTCTGATTGGTTGCTATGGGCAACAAAGAAAGTCTTAGACCTAGACAGTGTTCATACATCAGGTCCTTAGTGAGCTGTACCCAGAGAAGCCTGGTACTGAAAATGCAGAGTAAAGATATCTAGTAAAACATATATTACAGACTCTTTTTGTCATGACATATCTGTACGATTTATGCAAAGTTTGTTTAAAGTTATCACTTAAACATGCACCATGTAAGAAGGAGTCAGATTGGGAGTCAGGAGTCGGAGTCAGGGGACACGGAGGAGTCGGAGCTTTGGCTTACCAACTCCACAGCCCTGCTGGTTTCCCTATTAAGTTATGCCAAATCTATTATGTGGCACCAGATTTGGCTTAAATTGCTGTAATTGTGTTTCGGCAATCGATCTTCCATTTGAGACAGCGCCCCTGTGTTTGGTTTGGTAAGAAAAAAAGAAATAAGTTGCTTTGAAATCAGCATGTTTTGTCTTTAAAGAAGAACTCCCGCAAAAAAATTTATTCCATGTCCTTCTAGAAATGTACATGATGTAATCTGTAGTGAATGTCATTTTCTTACCAGTAGCTGAATTTTTGAATTATATCATCCTGAAGTTTCTTATCTGTGTCATGTGACTAGGAATTAGACCCACCAACTCACACAGCATCTTATGTGTGGACAGGAAGTCTAATTTTCTATGCATTCCTATGGAAGCCTCACTTTCAGTCTCAAAGGAATGAATAGAGAAGTGACTGGCTTGCTGTCCTGGGTCAGTTGGAGGTCAGGGAGTTGGTCACATGACCCAGCTACAAGAAGAAGAGAGGGGAAACTCTCAATTTCAGCCTCTGATAAGAAAATGACATTCAATACAGCCTATATCATGCACATTTCTAACAGGTCAGAGAATAAAAATTTTTGGGGGAGTTCTTCTTTAACTCTTAGACAATTCAGTAGTTTTGTTATATGTCCTCAAGTAAGGAAACAAATTGGACACAGCAGCTGCTTCCATCATCAGGCACAATGTGACAGGTGAAGCCGTAAGAGAAAGACAGACCGAGGGAAATATGACAATTATCTCAGCTCTCAGCACCACAGAACAGCTAACTGACCGGCAATTTATCAGCTTGTGTACACTCACCACGCTGGCAGTGATCCAGCAAATGGACCGGCAGCGTCATTTCTTGCTGAAAGCCGAGGGCCCATACAATTTCTCCAGTTACCAGACGGTTGTGCCTCCACAGAACATATCTGTCTACATTTACAACTGTTGGGCTCTCTGCTAGTTGACATTCAGTTGTCATTAGATTCAAGAAGGTCATTATGTGTTAAATGGGTCGTTGGCAACTTAAAAAAAAAAGAAAGTTTAACGGCAGGGAATGTGATAAAAAAACAATATAACCAATATTCACTGCCATGGACTCCTTGGCGTCACTGCCAGTGTCGCTCTGATTCTGTGGCACTAAGTCCTGCTTGGCCTATCAGGGAACAGGCATCGGGCCAATCAGACGTGCCTCCACCATCACGTTTTTCCTTCCAGAGGTAGATTTAAACCGGCAACTGCTTTATATACAGTAGTTATCTGTGATTGCTGTTCCTGCATCACTAGCGTTTGTTACTACTCTAGACTTTTGTGACCCGATTGATTTTCTCTCATGATTTTGTTAAAGACATTTACTTGTGGTTCGGACATGCCTCGGCACTGGACTGTGTTTATTTCTGACCTCGTTGATCTCTCTAACCCTCCATCCTGGTTAGGTCCTGTCTACTTAGCCAGAATAGAGACCGCCACCAAGTTGGGGGCCACTATCCAGGGTGGATCATTTAAGCAGGTAGAGACAGTGCATCCACGTGTCAGGTGCAGCCAATGATTTGTGATTGGCTGCAGCAGTCATCACTTGAGTTTAAAAAAAGACTGGCAGCAACCAGAGGTGCTGGAGAGGTGGGAATTTAACAGGTACACCCTAGTGATTTTTTATTTTATTTTATCACATTGCCTGTTGCTAGACAATTGTTGTAAATCCTGGATAAGCATTTAAAAAGCTTTCTGGGACTTACTGTGCAATTACCTTTGTCACCTGACAAAGAGCAGCAGATTATCGGGAAGGAAACGCTCCTTCCCAACAGTCGGGTACTCATTAAGAAGAGGTGATGACCTCAGTATGAGGACAAACTGTCGCTATTGCGATCACTCGTCCTCATACAGCTGCACTGTTTCTGGGCAGCAGATCGCTATTTAGACAGCATGATCTACTGCCCAGAAACGACAATTAAGGCGTCTGCAGACACCCAATGAACAAGCATTTCATTCATTCATCGGGTGATCGGCTGCACGGGCAGATTGTCAGGAATGTTTGTTCACGATAATCAGCCCAAATATTGGACCATCTAAATATCAATATCAGATTGGTGGAGGTCTCACTCTGTGCACCCCATCAATCAGATGATAGATGGAAACACAGCATGCCAGAATTCGTACAGTGCCATACAGTTTGTAGTGCTCGTTCTGTAGTGTCACCTCTCTAGCCATCAGCTGATTGACCAATCCGATGGCTAGAACATCACCATTTAGATCCCCAAAACCAATACTTTAACCCAAGTAATTCAACAGTTTGTCCCAAAACAGCCTTCTTCCTGCCATGCCGTGACATTGAGATTTGTACAAATCCTAAAAGTAGCAGCAGTTTTAATACTGTCTTATGAGTGTTTGACTTTACTACTCACTTTCTGGCTGTTTCTCATTCGGGGTTATGGATCTCACAAAATCTTGAGGTGTCATAAAGACTTCTGCTTCTCCGGATTCATGTATCACTTTCAGAGTTGCAAAGTACCGGAAGATTTTGTCTGGAGTTGAATAGGCTCGAATTCGATTCTCATATTCCATCACCTAAAATAAAAAATAAAAGATACCAAATAAACTCAGAAGACAATGTCTAGCTCTTTTTACGAAGCCTATAAATAAGTCTTGGTTTTTGCTGCACTGTTCCATTTCATTTTGACACATACACCATACAAATCTTATGTTTCCACAGGATGTAAACCCTCCAAAATATGCAACTGTATGCCATACAGCTGAACGTGTCCCCTTAGAACCACAGGCAGCGGTAAAAGCTTGGCGGTGGCCCTACCATGAGCAGAACGTGTAGGCTGTCCGGGCATGCTGGGAGCTGTAGTTTCGCAACAGCTGGAGGGCCACAAGTTGGGCATCCCTAAATTAGAGGTGTGCACTTCTTTATAATGTGAGGCATCTGCTGCCAGCAGGGGATGGTTTAACAACGCCAGCTTTAGTAAATGCCCCCCAGTGTAAGTATAACTTAGCACATCCAATTGTATACTTTCTTTCCATGAAACATTACCTACAAATTATAAAGTTATTGGACCTAAAATCTCAATGTTTAATCCGAAAAAACAAAGGGCTCTCGATCAGTTCATAGCCCTTTCTAAATAACTTCAAACAGCACCATCAGTATGGTTCTCTGCTCCAGTGCCATTGCCCCATCCTCATTGCTAGACAAACAACGCATGCTGGTGGCATATTTAAGCAGAGGTGCAGCACAGCTCAGTTCCTTCGTCGATCTGTCTCTGTTGTCCAATTCTGCAAAACGCAACCAGTTTTTGCAGCTGAGCAATGTTTACTCTGTTCCTGGTATCTCCTGTGCATTACCTATTTCTGGGTGCACTTCCTGGGACTTGCTGGATTCATCTGGGTGCACTTCCTGGAACTTTCCAGTTTCATCATTGGCCTGCTTCTGGTATTGTACAGTTCCCCACCTTGGCCTGCCTCTGAATGCTGTTCCTATTATCACCTGGTTTCTATGCCTGTTCCTGGTATCTCCTTGTCTGTATCTAGTCTCCATGTTCCTGGTTCTAGCTCCTACTCTGTTCTCAATGTCCCTGGTTCCAGTTCCTAGTCTGTTCCAGGACTCTATCCTCCGGTCCCATGACCACAGTTTTGCTCCACATTCCTGTCACCATGATCCTGTTGCACGCTCCACGGCTGTGGTCCATGTGCCACAAGTGGCCCATTTTCCTGTCTCTGTTGCTGCAGACATACTTCCCTGGGAGGGTTAAGGGTGAAAACCAGGGGATCCCTTAGACTCCGCACTTCAGTCTAGTCAGCGCTCTCACAAACGTTCCTGAACTGATCAGTTTTGTCCTAATGCATTCTGAATGGAAAAGGATTCGTTCAGAATGCATCAGTTTTGCTTCAGTTCAGTCTCCATTCCGTTTTGGAGGCGGACACTAAAACGCTGCTTGCTGCGTTTTGGTGTCCGCATGAAGAAACTGATGCGAACGGATGCGTCATGACTCACAATGTAATGACACAACAGAAAACAGATCCGTCCTCCATTGACTTTGCTATGTAAAAGATAATACAAACGGATCCGTTCAGAACGGATGCAGACGCTTTTATCATCATGATGGATCCGTTTGAGAGAGCCTGGACGGATCTCACAAACGGATCCTGCAAACGCAAGTGTGCAAGTAGCCTTAAGCAGGATTGGCACATGGGGCAGGACCAGGGGGTACCAGAGGTACAGTTGCAGTCAGCAGGCCGAGCCATAACCAGAGGCGACAGTGCAGGACTGAAAGATGAGGCAGAGGCGAAGTCGAACAATCAATGGGTCAGTGCAGGTGGCTCAGGTACAGGTCAGGCAATCCGGGTCAGCAACAGGAGAGTCGAGACAGAGCAGGTAAGGATCAAAAGGTAGCGGAGTCCAGAAACACTAGCAGAGACAACAGCAACCTTTGTAGGACACAAGGAACTGTGATGCTCAGGCACCTGGGAAGGGGGCTGGACCACTAGGCCTAGGTCAGCACAGTCATATGCAGGCATGGGATTCAGCCAGTTCCCTCCAGTTCTCCAGATACGGTTGTTAAAATTACAACTGGATCAGAGAACCGTGTTACCGGCTGTCCCGTTCCGGTGCTCTGGTGGCATAAGGGCAGCTGGAGATGTTCATTTCCATTGCTTCACTCAGTGCTGATAGTTTAGCTCCTTAGTTGGGTGGTATGTGTGTGTAGTGTATATGTGGTGTATTTATGTATGTGTACCATGTATATGGTGTATTTATGTGTATGTGTGTTGCATATATATGGTGTATGTATATGTTGTGATGCTGAGTGTCCGCCGTTGAGTAGGGAACCGGTTGTTAAAAATTTGAATCCCACCCCGGGTAACATGTGCTAAACCCATAAGTCACAGGAAGTGACACGCGCTGTCCCTTAAAGGAATTGCTACAGGGAACAGGCTGGAAAGCATGTGGTGTCCAGGGCTGGAAGGAAACAGTAGAGTGGATTCCAGGAAGGACGATGCCTGAAAGAACAGAGCCCAGGACTGTGGCAGTGAATGTGGAAACACCGGTAGCTGATCACCGCCAAACATGGAGCCCAGGACTGTGGCGGTAAGTAGGGGAACATCAGTGGTCAGCAACCATGGTTACATACAAATATTAGGTGTGTTACTGTGGTAAAGGTGTACGTGTCCTCTAACAATGTCAGCTTGAAGGGGGTTAGGGGTTGACATTTTACTAAAATCTTTAACGACACAGTCTATTTTTACTTTTTCTTTAGAGCTCTCTGTTATAATTTTAACAGATGCAGTACAATATTCACAGCAAGACACATGCTAGTGTTTTATTCTGCTATGCATATTACATTCTCGCACTGTAATCAATAGACAAAAGGAACATACACTGTGTAGCAAATACAATGCATAAAATATAATGCAATAAACGTAGAACAAGCAAAATGGCTAAGAAACCAATGAATATAAAACTCCTGCAGCAGGTACTTTCCAGAGACTTCTGTAATTTCGGCCTGAGATTTATCTGGACTATTCCTTTCCGTTTTCATTACCAGACTTAAAATTTCAAAGAAAATTGCATTTTAAATCTCCATTCTGAAGACATCATGTTTATGTAATGCAGCAAGGAAGAGAATAGGGCCATTTGTACTTTTTCAAGAATTAGACAATGCATCTTATCCGTCTAAAGCTGGCCTACCAAAGAAAAATAATATCGCTATAAAAGAGTATTGAAGCGCTCATTTTGTAACACCATCATTCAACCTAACACTTTAATACCACATGAGAATATTCACTGCGCCAATGTATTAAACTGAAAGTAGGACTGCTCCCAAAATCTGTCTACTAAGCAATGAAATGAAGGAAAGACATTTATCTTAAAATAACAATCTGATGCACACTTATTTTTGTCATTTTTTGTTTAGTCCATAGGAATTTGTGTGGGGTTGTGTTAATAAATGGAAACACTGCTGCCAAGGCCAATAATATAATGGGTTGCATCAAAAGAGGCATAGATGCCTGTGATGAGAACATAGTCCTGCCACTTTACAAATCACTAGTCAGACCACACATGGAGTACTGTGTACAGTTCTGGGCTCCTGTGAACAAGGCAGACATAGCAGAGCTGGAGAGGGTTCAGAGGAGGGCAACTAAAGTCATAGCTGGAATGGGTGGACTACAGTACCCAGAAAGATTATCAAAATTAGGGTTATTCACTTTACAAAAAAGACGACTGAGGGGAGATCTAATAACTATGTATAAATATATCAGAGGTCAGTACAGAGATCTCTCCCATCATCTATTTATCCCCAGGACTGTGACTGTGACGAGTGGACATCCTCTGCGTCTGGAGGAAAGAAGGTTTGTACACAAACATAGAAGAGGATTCTTTACGGTAAGAGCAGTGAGACTATGGAACTCTCTGCCTGAGGAGGTGGTGATGGTAAGTTCACTATAAGAGTTCAAGAGGGGCCTGGATGTATTTCTGGAGGGTAATAATATTACATGTTATAGTTACTAGAGAGGGGTCGTTGATCCAGGGAGTAATTCTGATTGCCTGATTGGAGTCGGGAAGGATTTTTTTTCTCCTAAAGTGGGGAAAACTGGCTTCTACCTCACAGGGGTTTTTTGCCTTCCTCTGGATCAACTTGTAGGATAACAGGCCGAACTGGATGGACATCATGTAAGGTCCATGCACCAGAAGCTGAAATCTACAAGAGCTACATTTCAGGTTTGTCATTAAACATATTTTACAGTTTTCAAACTAATCTGAATACTTTTGTAGTTGCATGGAATTAAAAATTTAGTATAGCCACTGAGCTATTCAATAAAATGTATCTGTATAGCGCCACCTGCTGTTTGTTCTTTTCCTTATTATTTTTTGTGCATTGCACTGAGGTGGTCGCACACGCTCAATTTAAATCTTTCAACCGTGACCAGCCATAGAGCTGCAGCAGAAAGGACATGCCCTCTGTGCTGCCAGGCTGAAGATAATCTAGCAGAGCAATTGGAGCAGTGAATTTGGATCCATGTGAGGTACAGGGCTGGTTCTAGCTTTGTTAGAAAGGTATTGTCATATAATCTCTGATTTTCATTAAATCATGACATAACCCCTTTAAGATAGTTTTCTGGTGTACGTTATCTTAAAGCGGCTTTGTCACCAGGATAAACCCTATTAAACTAGACATACTGCCTAGTAGTCATCATGCTGATTAAAACAATACCTTTCTTTTCTCTGTATCTGCATTTTAATTCATATGCAAATGAGCAATTGGAGCATCAGGAGGCGGGGCTGAATCGTTTGAGCACTGCTATATAACATCCCCTTTGCTCTGCCTATCAGGCAGTATGTCTGCTTTAAAAAGGGTTGATCCTGGTGACAGAGCCGTTTTAAAGGGAACCTGTCATCAACTTTATGCTGCCCATACTAATGGCAGAATAAAGTAGAGACAGGCGAGTTGATTTCAGGGGTCTGTCATTTAAAAGTGGTTGCCGAGAACCAACATCACAATCATTGCAGACTGGGCCCTAAAAAGAGTCACGGTCACCTGAGAAGAGTCATGGTTATTCATGAATTCCTGCTCTCCCTGCCCACCTGCTGATGACTGACAGTCCTCTACCTAGTTTTCTCCCTTTCTCTCTAGGAAACAACTTCCAATCATCAGTAGATGGGCAGGAGAGCAGGAGATTATGAATAACCATGACTCTTCTCGGGTAGATTCGACTCTTTTCCAGACCTGGGCTGCAATGATTATGATGCTGGTTCTCAGCAACCACTTACCTTTAGCTCATGAGAGACACACCGCTGAAATCAGCATTTCTGTCACTATTTAATTCTTCCCTCAGTGAGATCAGCATAACGTTGATGACAGGTTCCCTTTAAATCTATCAGGCTGCATAGGTCAATCCCCTCCTGCTATTTTGAAAAGCAGCAAGCACAGAGCAAAAAGGGGCAAAGTAGCAAATGTTTCTGTTAATTGGGCTTTATGCAATAATTTGCGACTTTTCTACACCAGAAAACTGGTGTAAGACCATTAATAAATTCTGTTTATTGCCTTATCAAGTTTTCCCTATATTTTCCCTAACACAAGAATGCCATGTTACAGAGCAGGAGAAGCTGAGCAGACTGATGTTAAGCTTTATAGGAAAAGATTCAGTAAAACCTGTAACTTATACATTTATATCTCTGCTCTTTCCACTTCCTGTGAAGAGCTATTGGTACAGGAGGGAGTGGTTATCAGTGATTGACAGTTATCTCTATATACACACACAATGCTATCACTGATAACACCTCGCTCTCGTACAGATAGCTGTTCACAGGAGGTGAGAAAAGCAAAGCTGTACATGTGTAAATTACAGGTTTCACTGAATTTTTTCCCACAAAAATATACGTCAATCTGCTCAGCTTCTCCTGCTCTATAACTTGATGCTTCCAGATTGCATTGGATTTTGTGATTACAGGTCCCCTAAGTCTGTAGGTCTGTAGTAGGGGTTTCTGCATCACCTACGTACTGTATTAGGTAGTTCACAGCATTTGTAGCATATGAGTGATTCTGCAGCAGGTCCTGTCGTGCTGAGCCTAAGGAAAGGGACTCCCTGCACACAAAGGGGCAGACAGAGTCAGTACACTGCACTGATTCAGTGGAGCTAAGACTCCGGGAGCCACAAGGAGGTTCTTAGACTACTTGTGCAGACATGAGGTCAATGTGCATGGCGTGGTCTAAAACACTGGCATCACTTGGTAAACACGTTTCCACCAAATATGCAGTTCCTGCTACAGAAAATAGTAGAAGAAAGACGAGAAGAAACAAATGGCACCAGGAAATCTACAATGTGGAACCAGATCTTATGGCAATTTTGAAGTACTTAACAGTCACTTAACTATAAAACCATTCATTTCTAGTTCAACACTTCTAGGCAACAAGAAGACGACTTTAGGATCAGCATAATTCTCTAAAAAAAATCTGTTTGACTGCTGGAATTTTCAGAGCTGGAAGTGAGGGAGTATTTGCACACGTCACCAAATTTTCTTCTAAATTTCACCAATTTGTCTACAACTATGTAAAAGTCACTGAATCCCACATACCTTCCGATCCCTAAATCCTACACGTTGCTTCTTCTTTTTTTCTTCTGGTTGTTGATCTTCATCACTTGACTCCACAGCCTGGTCATCGCTGTTCTCGTGGGCCTCGGCCTCCTTGGCTTTGACGTTGTCCTCTTCTCTCACGTTGTGCTTCACTGAAGACTGCGCTTCTGCATTTGCTCTGTTTTAAAATGAATATGTTTTATTCACACAAATATCCCACACATATTCTCCCCTATAAATATACATGTTGCTATGTTAAACAAACATTTATTTTTTAATTTTTAGTAACATTTCTCCAACTTCTCATGCCATTATCAATTAAAAAAAATAATAATTCTGAATTCTTGTTTGAGCCTCATAACAGACAAACTAACTGTTCTATAGAGATCACTTTGCAGCAGTCATCTCATTATTATCACAGGAAGGATCACAATGGACAGTATTACCTCTATTATAGGCAGATAGCACAGGATCCATCACTGACAATAGGTAAAGGCCACAGATCATCTCCTTCACCTTCTCGCACAGCGACCTCTGCACAGGTTGCCTAGAAGACTCCCAAAGTGGCATCTCCTCTCCATTGAGCTTATGACCCATGATGGTTGCTGATAAAGGGGTTGTCTCACTTCTACAAATGGCATTTATCATGTAGAGAAAGTTAATACATGGCACTTACTAATGTATTGTGATTGTCCATATTGCTTCCTTTGCTGGTTGGATTCATTTTTTCATCACATTATACACTGCTCGTTTCCATGGTTATGACCACCCTGCAATCCAGCTGTGGTGGCCATGCATGCACACTATAGGAAAAAGCACCAGCCTATATGCGCTCCCACGGCCCCGGCCACCAGAGAGGCCAGGGCTTTTTCCTACACTGTGCAAGCACGGCCACTGCTGCTGGATTGCAGGGTAGTCGTAACCATATAAAGGAGCAGAGTGATGAAAAATGAATCCAGCCAGAAAAAGAAGCAATATGTACAATCACAATACATTAGTAAGTGCCTTGTATTACCTTTTTCTACATGATAAAAGCAATTTTGTGGAATGAGATCACCCCTTTAAAGGCTTATTCACATGACCATGATTGGCCAGCCCGTGCGTCCGCCATGGCTCCCCAACCCAAACTGACTGTATCATAATAGAGGTAGTGATGTAGATTCCCAGTGTGCCGACACCAGCAGGAATCATCAGCTCATGCGCAAAATTTCAAAGGTGCTCCAGCGGACAGGGGGCCTTAAATTATGTACTTAGATTATGTAACCATGCACAGCATGTAGATTTTATTTCTTTATTTTATGCACTTATATAGCGCTGACATATTCAGTGGAGCTTTACAGATGTTAGCATTACACTGTCCCCAATGGGGCTCACAATCTAAGTTCTCTATCAGTATGTCTTTGGAGTGTGAGAGGAAACCCAAGTACCCGGTGGAAGACACCGATTTCCACAGCGTAAATTTTCCAGCAGGTGTCAGCACGGCCTAAGAGAGGTCACTCCAAGGTTACATCTATATAGCAGCCTAGTGTGAAGGTGAATATATAGAGAATGAGACTTGTACTATGACATTTAGCAGTGGCTTTATTTCACATTATATTACCAGCTTGTGTCGTGTCCCTCGAGATCGGTTCTATTCATATTACTCCAAGAAATCAGAGAAATGATTTGTGCGTTTGTGTTCTACTGGGTAAGATTTATGGTCCCTGTAGTGAGTCACGTATGTGTGAGCAGGGACTGATTGATGGCTACAGATCTGAAATCTATTTTATAAGCAAATGCTGTCAGCTGTCACAATACTGAGGAATAGGAACAGAACACTTATGAAAGAATTTGTTTTCATGACAAATCATCTTCTGAGCACGGACGTCTGGTTATAACCGAAAATCCGCAGCTCAGATTTCATATCACATTTTAAATACTGCATTGAAAGACTGATGAGTAAAACAGCAGAAGCCTAAAACTGGCACCAGGGCGTACATGAATCCCTGCACCTCCACAACTCCCAGTCCCAGCTGTAAAACACACAGCAACCATACTAGACATGCAGGTTCCTCTTATACAAGAGACTACTTCTTCTTAATAAAGTCAATATCCATAGGTAAGATTTCCCAAATGGTGGGAAGCAGTTTGGAGTCATGTCATACATCTCTTTCCTTGAGGCCACCACCCTGCTCTCCACTACTTGGGTTGTTGTGTGCTCAGCGTCCCTCCTAACCTTCTGTCCCCTGTTTCCCATGATGACTTTGGACCCTTAAAAGGCCAGTATGTCTCCCCTATGCCTTGACAATCTATCCATTGTGGTTCCTGTATTCTGCTAAGGTATTCTACTGTATTATCCTCCTGGCCTCTGATCGGGCTTGTCTTTTGACTTTGCTCCCTGTCTGCTGTCCATCCGGACTTTCTGGCCACTTAGGCTACTTTCACACTAGCGTTTTATAATTCCGGTATTGAGTTCCGTCATAGGGGCTCAATACCGGAATAAAACGCTTCAGTTTTGTCCCCATTCATTGTCAATGGGGGCAAAACTGAACTGAAGACAACGGAATGCTCCTAGAAGCATTCCGTTCCGTCTTCAGACCGGAGAGCAAACCGCAGCATGCTGTGGTTTGCTCTCCGGTCCAGGCATCCGCACCAAGATGGATCCGGAATGACCCCCAAGGCAAGTCAATGGGGACGGATCCGTTTGGTGTGACACAATGGTGAACGGATCCGTCCTCCATTGACTTTCAATGGAGTTCATGACGGATCCGTCAGCTGCACACATACATACATACAGACATACACATATACAGACATATACACAGACAAATACACATACATACTTACATGCTCCTGGCAGGTCTCCAGAGCGCAGGAGGAACAGAACGGCGCGCACAGATGACGATTCCACCAGGCGCCCAGCAGAGGGCGCTGTGGGGAATAGTCATCTGTGCGCGCCATCCTGCTCCTCCGGTGCTCTGGAGACCTGCCGGGAGCATGTAAGTATGTATGTGTATTTGTATGTGTATATGTGTGTGTGTCTGTGTGTATGTATGTACTGTGTGACATGTGTGGGGCCGGAGCACGGTTCACATGTCCCTGCGGCAGTCTGGATCCGGCAGCACCCTTCACCTGCCGGATCCGGGCTGCTGCTAGTGTGAAAGTAGCCTTACCATGCTGCCCCTACTCCATGTGCCCTGACCACTTCACTAAAACTTCTGCCCATCAATTTTGTGCTGCATCCTGGTGTCACTTGCTACTGTCACATCAGCTGATGCCAACAGAGACAACTGTGGTTGAGACCTTGGAACTCCAGTTATCCAGTCCAGATATATCTATACGGGGGTTCAAGGGTTTATACCGGGGAATCCCTTAGACTCCACTCTGACGATCTGCCACAAGTCAATTCTGTTGCAATGCATTGAGCACAATCCTCATATAAAGTAAATTCTCCCAAGATGCCAAAGTTTAGACTTTTCACTTAAAGTGTAATTGTCATTTAATAGTCTTTTACATAATGACCTTCATTTCAGTGTGAATTGCATGCAACTTCTATTATTCTTCATTAAACATTAGTGTAGTAATAATAATGGTGCTCACAATATTAGATCAACATCATTTTACAGCAGGATCAGTTTCTTCTGTGGGGCACTTGGGCTTCCACCCAACATTGCAGAACAAATTACAGTAAAAATCTGGAGAATGAAATTCTCTAGAAACAATCACATGGGCATAGAGGCATGAAAGGTTAAGTGACTCAGAGAAGAACTGGCAGGAGCGACTACAGCTGACAGTTGAAAACATATTGCTGCAGGATCTTGAACTTCAGCAGTATTTCTGCACCGTGTCTGTGTTAACATCGGTATGACATTTCCTGCCGTTTCATTTTCTCCACTACGCTATGGAGCTGCCTCTCAGATCCATTAGTGTGGGTCAGTTCACCTCTCTGCAGCAGCCAGGCTTGTTTGGAAGAAGAGTTCCTCATTGGTTAGCATCTCTTTAAATATTTCTGGTTTCTGCAATGGGTTGCTGGTTATAGCATAAACTCTGTGCGTCTGAACCCTGTAATACTTGAACATATATAGCATCTCGTTTCTGGTCTAGTTTGCCTGATGTCAGTGTAGTTTTGGTCTTGTGATTATTATAGTCCTGCTCTTCTTCTTGAGTCTTGTAGCTCTTCACCTTTTGGAATTTGTGTTGCTTTGACTCTAAGGCTGCTGTCACACTAGCGTTTTCAATTCATCTATTGAGATCCATCATAGAATCTCAAAAGCGGATGAAAAAGCTTCAGTTTTACACCATTCATTGCCAATGGGGAGAAAACTGAACGCACCAAAATGCATTCCATTCCGTTTGGTTGTGCTCCCATCGCGGACAGAAAAACACTGCTTGCCAGCATTTTTCTGTCCGCGATGTGGTGCAGAGCAAGATGGATCCGTCCTGACACAAAACGTAAGTCAATGGGGACAGATCTGTTTTCACTGACATATGTGGTAATGTGTACAGTAAAGTCCTGGAAGCAGTGCTCCAGACTAAAAAAAAACCTAGGAGCCATTGGCTCCTGAACTGAAAAATTTATGAGCCAAATAAAATTTTTAGGGGCCAAATTTAAATACATATAATTATAATTTTAAAAAAAAGACTTGGAGGAGAAGGAACGTCCGGCCATTAATAGAATTGTCCTATCCTATTTTTTTGGCGGGACAAGGTGACTAAAAAATGGCAAATTGTTATTTTTCTTTTTTTAATTTTACGTGTTCACCATATAGGAGATTTTTTTTATATTTTAATAGTTTGGACTTTTCGGATATTTATTAATATATTTTATAGTATATTGGGAAAGGGGGTAATTAAGGGGCCATTCAGACGGCCGTAGTATTGTGGATCCGCAAAAGTACGGATCTGCAATACCACGGATGCCACCCAGTGTGTGTTCAGGATGAATAGGACTTTACACTCTCCCTGCTGCCCTGGGCTTTGTGCACAGGGAGCTTACCATGGCAGCCAGGACTTCAGTAGCGTCCTTGTTGCCATGGTAACCGATCGGAGCTCTGCGATTACATTGCTGGGCTCCGATCGGAACTGCCACTGAACCACCAATGAAGAGGGTGAGGGGGGGAGGGGACCCTGTGGCCACTGCCACCAGTGATTATTATAGTTGGGGGGGGTTGGGCACTGCGCCACTACGTTTAATACTACAGGAGGCGGGTGCCGGCGCAGGATCACATAGCCGGCACCTGACCTGTATTATAGGGAGCTGCAATCAGTGGTAGTTAACCCCTCAGGTGCAGCACCCGCCTTCTGTAGTTGTATTAAACGTAGTTATCATTATTGGTGGCGCAGTGCGCCCTCCCCAGTAATAAAAACCCCAACCAGTATAATGTGTGTGCCCCCATCAGACCTCAGATCAACCCACTGTGCCCCCATCAGACCTCAGATCAGCCCACGGTGCCACCATCAGACCTCAGATCAGCCCACTGTGCCACCATCAGACCTCAGATCAGCCCACTGTGCCACCACCAGACCTCAGATCAGCCCATTGTGGCCCCATCGGACCTTAGATCAGCCCACTCTGCGCCCATCAGAATAAAAAAAAAAATCTCTTACCTGTCCTGCGCTGCGGCTCCGCTTCGGGTCCAGCGCTCTTCTGTCCTCCCGGCGCTGCACCATCACCAGACTGCGTGCAGCGTCAGGTCAGAGTGCGCGCACTACGTCCTGACGCTGTACGCCGTCAGGACAGTGCAGAGCTACCCGGAAGACAGAGAAGCGCCGGACCCGGAGCGGAGCTGCGGCGCAGGACAGGTAAGGGATTTTTTTTATTTTATCTGCTCTCTAGCATCAGTAAATGCGGTCGGGTCCAGGCGCAAATGGCGACAAGACTAAAAAGTCTTGTCACCATTTGTAAAATCTAAGTCGCATTTGCGACCATTTTGGTCGCCATCTGGAGCCCTGGGAAGGGGTGTGTATATCTCACCCAGGTTCCACAACTGGATGAGGTAAATAAAATGGCACTGGCTTCAGCAAATGAAGTTGCTGGAACTATTTTTTGTTAAAGTTCAAGGGCTGGATTTTATTTGGGCTGGGAATGTAGGTTTGGTAGTGGGACCTCCCCAGTCCACCCCCATTCCAGGGCATGTTTTCCTCTAACCTCAGGTGATCCTGGTAAGGAAAGCTGGGATAAACCCAGTGTTGGAACCTGACATCCCGTGTGTGTGAATTGGGCTTTAGAGGTAACATAGAGAGACCTCTGTGTTAGCCAGTGCCTAGAATGGCAGGTGTTTATTTTGTTGGTTACGTTTTTTGCTCGTGCGAAGGACTCAAAATAAAGCACTGTTGGACTTTAAAACCCCCTGTGTGTGACAAGATCTGTCATTGCCAGCCCCCTGTGAGAGAAAGATACCTTACACACAACAGAAAACGAATCCATCCCCCATTGATGTTGGCGTTCATGACAGATCCGTCATGGTTATATAAGACATAATAAAAACAGATCCATTCATGATGGATACATGCGGTTTTATTATTGTAACTGAAGCGTTTTTGCAGATCCATGACGGATCCGCAAAAAACGCTAGTGTAAAAGTAGCCTTATTCAGCTCTGCTCAGTTTGGCGTTTCTTATCTCTGAATCCTAGAGTCCTCCTGCTGTTGTGATAGGGCTGTATTACACTAACAAATTACCTGTCCAATCAGACCAATAGTTGGTGTGTATAACAAACGATCTGTGTGTTATTGGCCATCTGACCAACCATTGTCAGACAATCTGTCAGATAATCTGTTGGTGTAAAACAGCCCTTGGGGTCAGTATGGCAGATTAGGGTTTTCAGTATGGATGTCTATAGGGAGAGAGGGTCGGTGATGATGGTGTCAAGATCAGTAATAGATGCAGGTAAAGATTCAGGAATAGCTAATAAGGGCCGGCTGCCTGCTTTATTCATCTTTGTTAATCCTCATCAGTCATCACCATAATCTGTTTGAGCCATCCTCCATTACCATCACCATACAGTTCCAATCATCTTTCGATTAGTTCCCATTTTCTTGCTTTGTTACCAGTGAGTACTGGAAGACACTGTCACTTCACGTTTTATGCCTCAGTTTGATGTATAGAGAGAAAAAAAGGATACAAAAACACAGCACAGCACGTTACTATATACTGCACAGTCCAGTAAAAAAAAAAGTATAAGTTTACTTACAATGGTGAAAGTAGACTTTTTTTTTTTTAATTTTTACAAAGGAACTCTATGGCGAATGGATGCCACTGTATGTAAAAAGGATGGGAAAAATGTGATTTGAACTCCAGCCTTAGAGGGAAGGCTGTCAACCACTGAAGTCAAGGAGGGGGTCCTATCAGTGATTGACAGCCCTCCCTCTATGACCGTGTATACAGAGAGCGCTGCCAATCACTGACAGCTCCGCCTCTTTGACTTCAAAGTCCAGAGTCAGCAGGAATTTAAATTGAGACGTTTCCTGAAGCTCAGACACCTTGTTCAATGTAACGGCTTCCCTTTAAGTTCATGTGGTTGCTGTAAAGTAAATCTGTAAACTGTGGGTAAGATGGCTGCCCCCATAATGATGTATAGAAAATAAAAAATATATATAAAATACATATATAAAATCAGAAAATATAAACAGATTAGAATTTAAAAGAATAAATTTACTGAATACCTTTAATTACATCCTCTTTAAAAACGTAATCATTGTCAGCTTCTGCCATTCACATTTAAAGGGCTTTCCAAGCTTGTGGAAACTGACAATCTATCCTCAGATATCAACATCGGGTCTGTGGGGTGGGGGGCGCTACCCAGCATTCCTGCTGATCAGCTATTGTGTGCAGATAGAAAGTCACTACACAGCGGACAGAGCCTTCGGCTCCTGGCTTCATCCGCAGTCTGGTTTTTGGTTCTGGACCCCCACTGATCTGATATTGATGACCTCTCCTGAGAATAGGCTGGAAAACACCATTAAAGAGACAGCGCTGCTTTTTAACCTAAACATTTTGGTTCACATTTTCTAAAGACAAGTCTGAATCTCTCTAAAGACAGCTCCTCTGACCTTTTCTGTCTGACATTTAACCAACCAGCTCAGGAAAAACGGACTTAAAATAGCAGTCCGATTTCATACAAAGCCGTATCTACAGGAATACATTTTAACCCAATAATCCATCACCGAGGACCTTACTTTTGGTCCAATATGCACACTGTAAATTCACTGAAATCATCTGCATTGTATACTAGGTTTTCTACTCACCCTACAGCAGTGGAGATCATGGTACCCCCTTTATGTGGGTCTCCATCCAACAATCAGCGTTTTGGTGTTACGGCAATACATGGCATAATCCTTGCATATTTTACACCATGGAACTGCGTGCAGAAAATCTAGTGTTTTGCAGTAGCATCAAAGTGGATGTGTATGCAGCATGCACACATTGTGTAAGAAGTCAGCAGCGGAAACTGATCTGTAGTGGGAATTTTAATTTCGCAGCATGGCAATTTCTTCCGTGGATTTTACCCTTTTCAATGTATCGAGAGAAATCCAAGGCAAATCCACAGAAAAATTTCCAATGCGGAAACCTGACAAGATCAGCAGTGGAAATAAAGCAGCAGAAAATCTGCCCTTGTCTGGCTGTATCCTTAAAGGGGTTCTCCGGGAATTAAGAAAATGAAAATACGTATTATTACTTTATTATAAATATATTCCCAAATATCTTTCATTAGTTATAATGGCTTGTTTTCTCTAGGAAGTAATCATTAGGAGAAATAAAATGGCTGCCGTCCTATTAGTGCAAACAGAACCTGTCCAAATCACACAGGAGGACAAGTTACTTCACAACACTGAGGTAAAGAGCTGCCTCATCCTCCTCTCTGCTCTGCTCGTCAGGGATTATGATCCTGAATACAGCGAATACAATCTTCAATTGAATGAAGTTCATGAGGAGACATGACGTACAGAGAGGATGTGGGGGACGTGACTGTGTCCTGCTGTGTGATTAGGGCAGGTTTTGAGTGTACTAGTAGGACGGCGGCCATTTTGTTTCTACTGATTGCTCCCTAGACAAAACAAGCCATTATAACTAATGAAAGGTATTTGGGAATATATTTATAATAAACTATATTTACGTATTTCCATTTTCTTAATTCCTGGAGAACCCCTTTAAAGGTGTTTTCTAGAAATTCAAATAAGATTTTATTGGACCCAAAATGTAGAACTAAAGCTGACCACACACAGTTTTTCTTGGCGGATTCAGCAGGCACAAGGGGACCTTTTGACTCTCCCCGACAGATGACGTTTGTGGATACAAGCAAGGATCAGGCAAAATGAATACTTTCGCCTGAGTCATTTGTTCTCCCCAGAGACTTTCTTTCAGACAGTGAAATTGCCTGTATGCTCGTTACTGTGACATCTGATTATAACTTTATTGATTTCTCTCAGTTATGTAGCATCGGCCTATTGTTTACAGTTAAAAATAATAAAAAATAAAATCTTATTTGAATTTCTAGAAAGGTACAGCCACACAAGGGCAAATTTTCTGCAGCTATATCCACTGCTGATCTTGTCAAGTTTCCGCATCGGAAATTCAGCTGTTGATTTGTCAGGAATTATGCTGATTTGCCTCGGATTTCACTCTATACATTGAAAAGGGTGAAATCCACGTCTGCGGAATTACAATCCACACTGAAGGTCAATTTCCACTGCGGACTTCTTACGCATCTTACAAAATTTAATCCACTTTGATGCTACAGTAAAATACTGTGGACACAATGGTGGAAAATCTGCAATGTTTATGCATTGTGTTGCTGTGATGCCAAAATTGATTGTTGGATAGGGTAACAGCTTAGACCCCCAATAAAGGGGTACCATAATCTCTACTGCTGTAGGGTGCCTAGAAAACGGGACACAATGCAGATGAATTCAGTGAATTTAGTGTGCATTTTATCTGGAATAAAATTTAGGTCCTTGCCGATTAATTAATGGGTTAAAATTCCTGTTGATACAGCTTTGTATAAAATTGGACTGCTATTCCAAAGGGGTTCTGCAAAAAGAATTCAAAATGGCTGCCAACAACCTGTCCTAAATGTGAACAGGAACGTTGTCTCTACTTGCAGAGCTGTCTAGGGGGGTGAGGGGCTGGTGCCTCACTACACACTATGCCCTGGAACTTGCATATACTAAACATTGGTAAGTTTTCCTGTCAGGCTGCTCAGCCATGATGGCATATCACAGGCAGGATCACATCATTACCATCTATTGTACAGCAGTGTAATGTGTAGTGAAATCCTCACCCCTAGACAGATCTGTAAGTGGTGGCAACCAGTCCGACTAACATTATAGGACAGGTTGCTGGCTGCCATTTTAAATCATTAAACGAAAACCTCTTTAAGATGCAGAATTGTCAGTCCACAAGTATTCCATCAAATCTGATTGATTTTTTCAGTGCCACCCAATCCAGGGCATGTCTTCTTTTTAGAATCTGTAGAATTATTTTCCATTTCCTCATATTCATTTCCTACCTCAGATTAACCTCATACTTCTAAAGTTTTAATATGATATTTGGTATCTGGAGCTAAGGAAATTGATTCATATTCTATGTAAATGGAACTCATTAGAGGCAAAACAGATTCCGGTTGTAGAAATGTCCTTTCAGACAGCGTTCAGGGGCAGCTACCGCAATTTAGATGAATTCTGGTGAAGTGCAAATGCTTTGAAGATTGACTTTTTTTTTTTTTTTTTGAGAAAAAGAGCAAAATCCACTACATAAAATTACTATATTCATTTCTAACTGCTGCAATTCTTTACATGTAATACCCCATGTAATTGCTATATAATCATCCCCTTTATGTGATTTAAGAACAAAAATGCTAATATATATATACATACATACACACGCACACAATTCCATAAGTAGTTCAAAGGCAGAAGCAATAAAAGATGTCTTTACTATATACAAAGATGTCTACTATATACTTAAAGGGCTTGTCTGAGGTTTGGCCACCCCTTTATAAGCCAGAACACAGAGGTACTTTGTACGAGCAGCTCCCATTGTGATGGACTGAAGCGGTCCTTGTGTTATGAGGATGACCACTTATCTGAAGGACCACCAAGTAATATTACATATGGAAATGCCTGGCTGGCTGTGGTTTTCTCTGGCCATCCTGGAGATAGTGGGCCCCAGAGGTGAAACCATCACCTATGGTTTATCCGAGCGATATCCCATAAATCTCCCACATGGGACAACCCCTTTAATCCTCACCTCACTAGCCAGATGGCCACAATAAAGTTAACAGATCTGCCCGATGGTCCTAAAGTAAGTGTCAAGAGCTCTCATGAATAATGAACAGGACCAGTGTTTAGAATAATGACAAGGTAATCAATGTTATTGATGTCTGCCCGTTCCACAGAAGCCACATATTACAGTAAATGAATGGCGATTCCTTAACTAGAAGGTCATTAACTCAATATGCAGACCTGAATGCCGTAATCTCATTACTGGAGCAGCTACGTGCAAAGCTGATTACAACAATTTCATGCACTTTTTCTGTGCCTGTCAGCGCAGAACAATCAACGATGGAGGTGGAGGAGACACATATTTACCCCCGTCATATAGTGAAGGTATATCTTTAATAAGGGTGTAGTACCCAAATAAACAGTACTAGTAGCCGCTTACACAGATGGAGTTGTGCAGTTACAAGCACAACTCTGGTGAAGGTGTAAGAGAGGACATGCTGTCACTGCGCAAAATCCGCCCCCGCCAGATATCAGCCCGCAGTCCTTTAAGTATGTGGTTAATCCAGAGAAAGATGCAGGACACGGGGCGCTAATGTCCACAAATTTCTTTATTAAAGGGGTTGTCCGCATTCACAGCTGAACCTAGACATAACCCCATCTTTACCCCTCCGGCCTCCCCCGATATGAGCATTTCATGCTCCAATGCTCTCCGCTGTATGGTGCAAGGGGGCAAGGGCTTTTTTGTTTATTTTGCCACACTGCTATGCATAGGCTTTCGCTCAGCAGTGTTCCCAGTGATGTCACCGGCTATGACGGGCATAGGCTTCCGCCCAGCAGTGTTCCCCAGTGATGTCACCGGCTATGACGGGCGGGCTTTAGCGCTGCCCTAGCCATCAGGGAAGCAGGAGGGGTGAAGATAGGGATATGTCCAGGTTCAGCTCTGAAACCGGACAACCCCCTTAAAACAAAAAAATAATAAAACATGTGTCAACGCCATGCCACGCATTTCAGAGACATCCTTCCTCAGACCCGATGGAGACGGGCCACCTCTGAAAGTTGTCGTACTGCCTTTTGTATGTTTTATTATTTTAATATTCAATACAAAATCTGTGGACTTTAGTGCCACATGACTTGCATCGGTCTCTGGATTAACCATACAGTGAAAGCTTAGCAGTATGTCATGTTTTCATATGCTACATATCTGATAGAAGTGGGTCTCAGAGGCCCTAACTGAAGAACAAGGCCCTGTTCTGAATGGGAAAGCAAGCCATGCATGAGTGGCTTTCTCCATTCACTGTTATAGGGCTTCCAAAAATAGCCAAGCGTCAAGCAGGTGCGTTAAAGGGGTTGGCCGTTTTCTGGTTACTGTTAAAGGGGGTGTGCAGGGCAAAGATACTGATGACCTATCCTCAGGAAAGGATATCAATATCAGATAGGTGGGGGTCCAACTCCCAGGTGCATCTTATAGGGCAAAAAATACAGTACTCAACTCAGATACACACTGTTATTACTTTGTCTGTTCCAATGAGAATAAAAAAACAAAAATGTTGGACAACCTCTTTAAAGCAAGTGAGCGGTCTGCTGCTGAGCTATTACCCACCTGCATTATTATCTAACTACTGTAATGGTGCACACAGTCTTGGAATACAGTACAGTATGTCATCACCAGCACCAGTCTGAATGTTAATGGAGTAAAGGGCACGTTAATATATACATACTGCCTATACTCGATGAGGCTAATGATGTTCCACTACCTCAAAGGGTTTTTCTGAGATTTTAATATCAGCATCTGATGGGTGGGGGTCCAAAACCCCAGACCTCCACCTATCAGTGGTTTAAGAAGGCACCGGCACTCCTGTGAGCACCGCTCAGCCCTACTCAAGTGAGCTATGATACTAATCACAGCCGCTATACAATGTACAGCGCTGTGCTTGGTAAGCTGTGAAAAGGCAGCAGTGCTACTGTAAATGCTGGCGCCTTATCTAAACAGCTGATCGGCAGGGGTCCCGGATGTCCAAACCCCATCCACCCACCCCGCCAAACACATGCTGATGATAGGTCAACAGCATAAAAGTCCTGGAAAACCATTTTAACTCAGACACGTTCAGTTCTATTGTGCCACCACTAGGGGGCTGATCAGTCTGTAGATCCTATAAAGGTGGATAGTAGAGCGAAGCTGACAGCAGAGATGTGTGTGACTAGGGGAACAGCGAACACTGCATTAGCTTTATTTCTGACCAACCGACCATAATCAGAATTATTAATATTTTTGTTTTTTAGTGAGAAAAAACCTGAATACCCTCTGTGTTACAGGAAGTCGTGGGAACAGCTAAAGCAGGACTTCTATTCTGTATTAGCAACCTCCAATAGTGAGGTCTCCATGGTCATGTGTCCACAAATCTGAGGTGTATGTCATATTTACCAGCAGAGAAAATGCCACAAATGTCATTAGCAGGAGCTCTTGACAGTATTTCCAAATGTAATACTAAGATAGCTCTCCTGGACTCTAATGGTGATGACTAGGATAGGACATTAAAGGGAACCCGTCACTATGAAAATACAATGTAATCTGCAGGCAACATGTTATAGAGCAGGAGAAGATTGAGAAGTAGTTTTATAGGAAACTTCAGTAAAAGTTGTAATTTATTCATTTAAATCCCTGCTCAGTCTGGGCTTTGAAGTCCAGGAGGTGGTCCTAACAGTGACAGCCTTCCCTCTATGACTGTGTATACAGAGATAGCTGTCATTCACTGATAGGACCGCCTCCTGGACTTTATTCCAGGGATTAGTCCCAAATTATATTGAAAGGGTTGAAGTTAGATTTAAAAAAAAAAAAAGAAGTTTTAAAGGGGTGGTCTCATCTAGGACACTGGTGGCATATCGCTAGGATATGTCACTAATGTCAGACAGGTGCGGATCCCATCTCTGGGCAACTATTTCCAGAATGGGATCCCTGACGGAAGCGAAGAGCAGCCGCAAATGTGCAATTGCCCTCCATAGATTTCTATGAGAGTTCAGAAAATAGCTGAGCGCCGGATTGGCTATTTCCCGCAGTCCCACAGAAGTGAACGGAGTGGTGGCCCGCACTTCAGCGGTGCGCTCTCCATTCATTTCTATAGGACTTCCAAAAACTGTATACTTGCTTGGCTTTTTTCAGAACTTCCACAGAAATCAATGGAGAGCGAGGGCATGCACATGTGCGGTGCACTCTCCTTAACTTTCAAGGGCCCGTTTTAGACACAGGTCCAGCCTCTTCAGACCCGCACCTGTGTGTAAAATGGGATACGCCATCAAAGTCCCAGCTGGCACAACTGAATCACCTGCTTATTAGTTATATCCGTTTCTGGGAATGCTGTGTGAAACCTAAACTTCTGCGACTGAAAACCAGTTCCATTCATTTCATTGAGGTTTCTCTGGCAGCAAAGACACGGTAGGCAATATACCTAGCTGGAGATGTAACGATACAGTGCCATACTGCCGTATACCAGAAGAACTCAATGGTTTATGTCTACCAGTGATTTTTTTTTTCATTTTAGATAATTGTCCTGAAGATAAAGCTAAATAATTTATTAATTTAGTAGATCTTCAAAAAACACATGCAGAATCTGCAAGTCTGAATAACCAAAACTGCTGCTGATTTGGATTACTATCAATGATTTTGAGTCATTTATTGCTCGCCACCTATGTACTGATCGTAGATATATCTGATTGTAGATCCCAGGAGACTATTACAAGTAAAGAAGCATAAACTCACCTCCTCCAGAGTAATCCGGCACTGGCGGATACTGCAGTTGCCCCCACAAACGCAGCAAGCATAAATCTCCGCCTGTTACGCACAGGATTAGCCACTCCATGGTACCGGCGGGATACAGTTGCCAGTCCTGCCACCGCTGGCAAAAAGCGAAGACGAAACATCCTAATAAACAAAAACAAGAGGCAATTTTTGCTATGAACACATCACAGAATTTAGAAGACCTCCATGCCATACAACCTTTTCACAAAGCTTATACATTTGTATTAAAGGGGCTTTTCGAGGGAATCATTATTATTTAAACACAGGGTCACAGTGGGTTAAAACTGTAAGTACTTACCTCAATTTGCTGCTGCTCCTCTTCACTTCTTGGTCTCGCGCTTTACATGCAGGAAATGGCTTGGAATGCCTGTTCTGCCAATGACTGCCTGAGGCGGGTCACCACTGCCTGAGTGGGCAGTCAAAACCCTTTCTTGCATATGGGGTCTGAGAATAGGAAGGGGAGAGGAGCAGGAACCCGGCCAAACGGCAGCACCAGGGGATCAGTGAGGTGAATGATGATTATTTTAACTGACTCCAACCCAGGGTTTAAATAATACAAATCCCTCAAGACAAATATTAGTATAAACTGTCTACTAATTAAAATGGAAGTAGAATGGCACACCTTTAACCAGAAAACTGCAGTATCATACGGCAGTTTTTAATGGACGTGCCTTGGTGTGTAATTTAATAAAAGGAATAAGCCCCTGGTAAATTTGGCGCCTCTTGGGCTGTTCTTGCACCAGAAATTGAAATTTACAACTGCTATGAGCAAGCATAGATTTGTGTTATAAGTGGTGTCAACTGCTGGCGCAAGTTACACTTAAAAAATTGGAAATATGGCTTGATAAATGTCCCCTATCACTGCCATATACAAAGGTCTTTGGCTTTAACCTATGACACTGTAAATGCATGGCGTCTGTTTAAAGTTCTTACAGCTGGTACCTCTGGATGCCACAGACAGCAGGGCACCTTAAAAGGCTTGTCCAGATTTTTTTTTTTTTAATTTGCACCTCAGCCAGCTGCACCTGTAAAAGACCCATACTCAACTGCACCCTAATGTTCCACTCTGGCTTTCTTCACTAGTCACCTGCACCGTATGTTAACTTCCACCTAGACAAGGTCAAATGTGCCACTGCAGCCAACGGCTGTCCTCAGCGGTCACATGTCCGATCCCCCCCCAAAAAAAAAAAATGTAAAAAAAAAATAAAAAAAAAAAAAATGGACAACTCCTTTAAGGGGAGGATGTTTATAACCAATTCTGTGTTCTCTTACTCAGCTTACACAGCACCCATGGTTCGCGTACTCTAATGTACGCCCCAGGTACTGTGCAAAACTGCATAATGTAAAAAATATACACCAATCAGCCATAACATTAAACCACAGCCCTAGTTTTGTGTAGGTTCCCCTCTTGCCACTTAAAAAAAAAGACTTAAAAGACTTAAGACATGTCAGAGTAACATCTACATGAATGACCCAAGATTTCCTAGCAGTACATTGCCCAGATGAACACACTGCTTCCGCCAGCTTGCCTCCTTCTCCAAGTGCATTCTGGTGCCATCTCTTCCCAAGGTAAGGCTATTTTTCCACTTGCGGTAGGTAGCCTTTTCCTGCAGTCCACTCCAGCGGGGGAACAGCCTGCCGGATCTGTGCTACTGCAAGTCCACTCCAGCCCCATACACTATAATGGGGGAGGGCTGGAGGTCCGGCCGCAGAACGGCTAACATGCCGAGAGGCGTCTGGAATAAAACTACAGCATGCTGCGGTTTTTGTCCGTTTGTCTTTCGGCATGTTTGCCTCCAGCCCTCCCCCATTATCGTGAATGGGCCTGGAGCAGACGTCGCCATCACGGTGGACTTCCAGTAGCACAGATCCGGCCGGAACAGCCTGCCGGAAAAGGCTACCGCAAGTGTGAAAGTAGCCCAAGGCTAGTTTCACCTCCGGTGTGAATTCCATCGAGGAGTTCTGGTAGATAATGCTGGGAATCATCCGGACACAAACAAATCTCCGCCAGACTATATCATAGTTAATGGGTCTGGCGGGCATTTCGGCGGCATTTGGTAGGGCTGGATCCGGTGAATCCCGACAGGCTATTCTCTGCCGAAACAGCCGGGCAGAATTCACACCAAAGGCGTGAAACTAACCTAAGTGGCACAAACATGGGCAAAACACTGGTGTCCCTCTAATAACGTCTCTGCACTTTTATATAATACTAGCAGAAAGACCCGGCTTCGCCTGGTTATATTTAATCTATTCATTTAATGTTTGTGTGTGTCACTGCAGAGAGAAATTCACCCTCCCACCCATTCCTGTAGCTGACAGAAGTTGATTTTTACTTTCATTTTTTCAATCCCCATTGGCTGCGGAGTGGGAGGGGGCATGACCTGACCGGGTCGGGGGCGTGGTTTACCGGGACCTTGGGGGAGGTGCTTTTAGGTCCTTCTTTTCAGGGTGGCCTGAATTAAAGGTCAATGCCATGGTAATTTGAGGAAACACAGTGGGTAACAGTGGAAGAAAACATTGCTTCGCACGGGTATATTTAATCTATTTCATTTAATGTTTGTGTGTGTGTCATTGCAGAGAGAAAGTCTCCTTCCCACCCATTCCTGTAGCTGACAGAAATTGATTGTTACCTTCATTTTTTCGATCCCCGTTGGCTGCGGAGTGGGAGAGGGCGTGGCCTGACCGGGGGCGTGGTTTAGCGGGACTTTGGGGGGGGGGTTGCTTTTAAGTCCTTTTAGTGGAAGAAAACATCTTTTATTACTACTGAACGGTAGTAGTCTAAAATTAGTCTATTTCATCTAATGTTTCTGTGTGTTGTTGCAGAGAGAAACTCACCCCCCACCCCGGCAGCTGACAGAAGTTTATTTTTACCTTCATTTTTCCAATCCCAATTGGCTGCTGAGGAAGAAGGGGGCGTGGCCTGACAGTCGGGGTGTGGTTTAGTGAAACCTGGAGCAGGTGTTGTAAGTCCTTCTTTTGAGAGTGGTGTGAATCACAGGTCGGTACCATGGTAATTTATGAGGACACGCAATGGGTAGCAGTGGAAGATTTACTACTGAACGGTTATAGTCTAAAATTAGTCTAAAACATAAGTTATGTTTATGGTAACCGGAATACCTTTAACAGTGTCAGTGAATAGAAATAGCTGGGTTATTACCTGAGCTCCTCATATGGCTGCTAATTACCTGGCTGTGTTGTTATGGAAACCTGCCCTCCCTGTGTGTGTCTGTGCAGAGAATGGCAGTTGGGGTTTAAAACCAAAGCTCCCAGGCTAATATTGGCTAATGCAGGTCATATTTTGGGAATATCTCGGGAACGTTATGTCCTAGAGAGTTGAGACCTGGTCTAAAACCTTCCCGGGCACCTGATGTACCTGTGTGCCGAATTTGGTGAAAATCGGTCCAGTAGTTTGGTCGCGCATAGAGAATAGACAGACGGACAGACACTCATTTTTATGATATTAAAGGGTTTCTGTCACCAGTTTTTTCGGTATGAATCAGGCTGACATTAGAGATGTGCTAATGTCACCTGATTCCAAATATATATCTGTTTTATTTACTGCTGCCCCCATTTTTATATAAAATGAACTTTTATTTTATGCTAATAAGGCCTCTAGGTGCAAGGGGCGTTACCTCTGCTCCTAGAGGCTCTGTTGATTGACAGACCCAGGCAGAGAAGAAACACTCCATTCACCATAGCTTGCAAGGACCTTCAATGATGTCATGACCATGTGATCAGTCACATGGTTAGGATCACACAAACAGCCTGTCTCCTCCTAAACCATGTGACTGATTCTGTCATACCGAAAAAAATGGTGACAGAAACCCTGTAAGAGATATTGAGTCTTACATACTTTTTAGCGGTTTTGGATTTCATATAATTTTCTGATCATCTACATGATGAAGGGCAACTCATGTGCAAATAGGACCTTGTAATGTATGTGCATTTCTCCTCTACAGTTTCTTACAGTTTCTTGTACAGTCGTTGATGCAGAGTCTACAGCAATGATTTATATGGAAATTCCAGCCATGTCCGTGTCCCGTTCTCTCATTCTTTCGCCAGTGGACGTTTGGTTGCTGTTGTCACAGCCAGAGCTCTCTCTTTACTTGTCAATGTCATTCTCGCCCGCCTGGAATCTCCTTTTTAGTCTCCTCCAGTAATGTAATACTCTGTCAGATTTATTTGCTGGCAGCTGCTAGTTGGTAGCAATTTCTGCAATGCAGTAAAGACCACGGCTAAGCCGAACACGGAGGCTTTTATCTTTACATCTAACAGATCTGCCTCCCATCAACATGATCCATGTTTGAAAGCTATAGAACATTTATCTCAGATTTTAACTCTGATCCAATTTAAGAGAGAAGTTAGTTAATGGGGTTGTACCAGATTTTAGAGTTATCCTCTATACACAACATAGGGGATAACCATATGATTGGTGTAAACCCTCATAGATCACAAGAATGGGGGTCCCGTTCCCTAGAACGAATGGTACGCCAGGTCTCACATGACTGCTGCTGCTATATTCATCTCTACGGAAGTGATAGCCAAGCGCTGTCCTCGCCTATAGAGAATGAATGGAGCAGCATCGGTCATCAGTTCCTACACCCACAACATTACTAATCCTCTCACCACGCCTGACAAGTCGGTTTTAGCAAAAATGAGCAAATCTTCTTCATAATAATATAAAAAATACTTTAGCAAATGTTCTTCATGAAATTACAATTCTGGAACATCTTTACTTAGAACTCTGTATTGTGCTGTTCTTCTGTTATTCCTCCGAGAAATATTACTTCTAGAGGTTATCAGTAGGGGTGTTTCCCTACACACTCTCACATGGTCCAATCAGTGCTGCCGCCACTGCACCCCACAAGGAGAATGGCAATACCCAGTTATCAATTTATTCATACTTTTCTAGAAGGCATAACAAAGGAATGGAATGAGAAAGAATGCTCTAGTTATTTTATGATGAATGGAAATACTTACCATAAGGGCTCAAGCACACAAACATATTTTTCTTACGTTTGTTACGTTTTTTTACATGTCTGTATACGGAACCACTTATTTACTTATTTTAAAAGGGCTTGAAAAAAAAAAACGGAAAGAATTACGCTGTGTGCATTCCACGTCCGTATGTCCACTACACAAAAAAAAAAAAAAAAAACAGAACATGTCCTATTCTTGTCCGTTTTGCAGACAAGGACAGGTACTGTCACAATGGTTCCTCAAAAAAAACGGATGAAACACAGACATCATCCGTTTTTTGGGGCGGATCTGTGTTTTGCAGACCACAAAATACATACTCCACATAGATAGGAGATAGGTCCTCTTTAAGGCCTTGTTCACATTTCCTTATTCTTTTGATGTCCGTGGAAAATCCATCCGTGTTTTATATGTGAAGGCCCCGTGTTTGGTCTGTGTGTTCATTTTTTGCCATCCATGTACCATCCGTATGTCGCAGACAATGCTCGGCTGAAAGTTAATTTCCAAAGTATCTCCAACTAATGGTCTGTGAAAAACCACTGACAGAACACAGATGTCATCCATATTGTGTCAGTGGTTTTTTACAAACCCATAGAATTCAATGGGTGTGTTTGGTCCACATCACACAGACAGTCATTGAAAAACCACTGATGTGGGAACAAACTCAATGAGTCCATGCGCTGTCTGTGGCAAATTCAGATAGGACACGTCAGTGAAAAACAGAAATGTGAACGAGGCCTTATACTTGCAGCTTCTGCAAAAGAAGCAATTCTAGGAAATAGTTTTAGTACAGCTTTTATGGAAATGGTGATCCAGTAATGAAAATAAAAAAACGGTATTTTTTACAGGATGTTTTCCTCTCTACGAAGGTCATAAAACAGTGCGAAAAAAAATGAAACATGCGCTAAAAAAAATAAAAAATAAAATAAAAGATACAAATAAGAATGACGGCCAATTGAGACTTTGCCACGGACAACCTCTTTAATATGAGAGTCTGATTTTGCCAGGGGATGGGTGCTGCCAGCTGCATCATCCAATGTAATATTACTGAGCAGCCATCCAGATGAAAAGCTGTCCATGTAATATGTGAATGGCATAACACTGTCAAAGAGGCCAAAAAAGGTCCTTCTGACGAAGACATAGAAATTCTCATGTCACTGATGGACATTTTACATATAATAAGGGAAACATTCCAACCGTGTCCAGTTAAAAGGAACACGAAAAAACTTTTAATCACTTGTATAATTGATGGGGGCCACATCGCTGGACTTATCAATGATCACTAGACGGACCCATAGACAGTGAATGGAGTGCAGGATGCATGCGAGACCAGCACTGCGGTCACACTCCACCTCTCTGTAGTCGTGCAGTGAGAAGAACCAGAGCTCAGGACCTCCGTTCTAATGACTGTGTAGGTCCCAGCAATCATACATTAACCACACAAAGTTTTTCATGGGATAGCCTTTAACTTTTACAGGTTTGATTGCCAAAGGAACAAGAATTTAGCCGTACGTCTAAAGGTTGGTCATACAAATGAGATGATTACTGTAGGGGTCTACTAACTCTCCTCCAACAGCAAATGTTGGGCGGAAGGAAGGATTTCAACATGCCAAATCCATTTGTTCTCAAGGGAGATGAGTTCACTGCCTCTTCTCATTTTAATATAGCACGGCAGGGTTAAGACTCCAAAATACCTAACATTTTCACTGAATCATCTTTTGCCGATTTCAGATTTATTAGTTTCCATATCAAAATAAATCAAGTGCAGGAGATAAGGAACTATCTAGATCATAAACAGGATTTGGTTTTACTAATAGGAGCGTGTCTAGAGTTTGGCCTAAACGGCAAAAAGAAAAAAAAAAACTGTGCAATTTGGCACATCTAGGTTTAACGAAAACTTCTGCGCCTAGTCTGAAAAAGCGGCTTAAAAGAAAGTGGGCGTGGATTCACAAAAAAGGGGCCGGCCTAATAAGCGCTATTTTGTGCCTTAATTGCACCACAATTCTGAAGTACAATTCTGTCTCAACCTAAGCCAACCAATAGTTGTTTTAGAGTCAGAGAAAAGTGTCCATCCCTGCACCACATTCATCATCCAGAGCTCCTGCGATGAAACTTGTATAGGTCTAGACAGCCTGTCTAAGCTTACACCATCTACAGGATTAGTATATCTAACCTACTGCTTTATTAATGCTAAAATACATGAACTTCCAGCTTTGAATAAATAAATTAATACTTAGGCTGTTAACAGTGTATAATAAACTCCAAATTAGCTAATTAAGAATTTTCTAAAAGTATTGTTTGCGAGCCTCAAAGTGGTCATTCAGCTTGAAAAAAAACAAACAAATTAGTCTTACCGGTAATTCCTTTTTCACAAAACCGGACCATGAGATCATCCTCCTTCTCCCACCAGATAGAGACAGGAAGCTTCAAAAAGGGCCCACCTCATGTTCTCTTCAGTGTCTTCTAAACCTGACAGGCCCTCAAGGCATGCAAACATTCTGTCTCACCAGAAGATTATCATCAAAATCCTCCTCACAGGAATTGACTTATTCAAGAATCTATATAAACTAAATCCTACATATGAGTTTTTGGTTTTGTTTTTTTAAGGGGGTGAGAATAGGTGGTACGTTGTGGAGGTTTTGTAAAAAGGGAATTATCGGAAGGACTTATTTGGTTTTTCCCCTCACCTCCATGGCGCCACCTCACCATGAGAACTATCAGATAATTAGGGTGGGACAATGGCCTGAAGGACCTTCCTAGCAAATGAATGGTCCTGCTTGGCATTAACCTCCACCCTGTAATGCTTTACAAAAGTTTTGACCAGGTCGCTGCTCTGCATATCTCCGCCAGAGAAGCTGAAGCTTTCTCAGCCCATGAAGCAGAAATCGCCCTAGAAGAATGAGCCTTTAAATCAGATGGTGCTTTCTCCATTATTTATAAAACTCACAAATGGCTGATTTTAACCATCTGGCTATAGTCGATTTAGATGCCTTCATCCCTTTCCTATTATCTAGGAACTGAATAAACAAGTTATTAGATTGTCTCTAGGACTGTGTGACCGATAAGTACTTAAGTACACATCTTCTCACATGCAATTTATTAAAAACATTTTCTGCCTCTGTCTTGGGATCCTCACAGAATGATCGAAGGGTCACTTCTTCCATTCTATAGAAATCAGAAACTACTTTGGGAAGAAATGTATCATCAAATCTTAAAATCACTCTATCCTCCTAAAGAGAGAAGGCCTGGATCTCATTTACCTTTATTTCTGAGGTTATTGCTACAAGAAATACAGTCTTAAGGGTTAAATGTCTAATATCTATTTCTACTAATGGCCGAAATAGTGGTAAAGTGAGACTTGACAAAACTATTCTTAGATTCCATGGTGAAATAAATGACTTGATCTTCTGTCTAAGTCTACCTGTACCCTTGAGAAATCTAACTATCCAATGATGTACTGCTAGCCTTTCATCCAAATATACACTTAAGGCCGAGACTTGTACCCTTAGTGTACTAGGCCTAAGGCCTTTGACAAATACCTAATGTAGAAAATCTAAGATGGAAGAAATCTCACCTACGTTACCTGAATTATAATTACTACACCAGGAAACATTTTCTTCCAGATCTTTAGGTATATTTACACGTTAACGACTGCTGACTATCATTGCATCAATTACCCTTTCTGACAGCCCTTTAGATCTTAGGCTTATCCTCTCAGTAGCCATGCTGTTAGGTGCAGGTTTGTGACTCGAGGATGAAGGATCAAAAGATCCTGGCACCAAGGCACGGTCCAGAGACTATTTTCATGTTCAACAGAAGCGGGTACCATGATTTCCTTGGCCAATTGGGAGCTACAAGGATCACTTTTGCTTTTTCCTCCTGAATTTTCCTGAGAACCTTTGGAATAAGTGGCAGAGGGAAAAAAGCATACCTCAGCTAAAAATTCTATGGTACTGCCAGAGCATCTATCTGCCCCTGCACTTTTTTCGCCTCTTGGATCCAGAGAGAAATAGACTCAAATTTTTGCATTGAGTCTGTTTGCTAAAAAATATATTTGTGGAGGCCCCCATTTTTGTATAATGGTTTTGAATACTTCTACCCTGAGGCTCCACTCTCCAGGATCCAACCTCTTGTGGCTCAGGAAGTCTGCTGTCACATTCTCTATACCCTTCAGATATATTGCAGATAGAGATTTTATGTTCCACTCTGCCCAAAGGAAGATGTTGTTGGTCAGGGACTAAAGAATTTTGCTTTCTGTCCCGTCCCATCCCATCCCCCTCCTTGACATAGTAACATAGTTAGAATGCATTCTGTTCCGTTTGGTTGCGTTCCCATGACGAACAGAAAAGTGCTGCAAGCAGTGTTTTTGAATGCGTCATGAGATACGGAGCAAGACGGATCTGGAATGAAATGGTGCGGATCAGTTTTCTTGGGACATAAAATGAAACGGCTTTGGCGCCCATCGAATCTTGGTCATTTTAGAGTTATCCGAATGGAAGGGTTTTTGCTGATCCATGACGGATCTAGCAAAAACACAAAATGTGCAAGTAGCAGCTGGAATACAGAGAGGCCATCAGAGCCATTGCGTGACAAACACAACATTTCGTTTTTTTCTCTTGAAATCCTTGACTTGTCTCTGAATTTTCAGTACCTTCTCTTCTGAAAGAAAACACATCTGGAGTACCGAATCGATTAAGATTCCAAGGAATCAGAAGAGACTTTTCCCAATTTATTAATCATCCCAATTACTCTAGGGATCAGCAACCTCAGGAACTCCAGCTGTTCTGAAACTATAACTCCCAGAAGGCACCTTTCACTTCTGTGGGAGTAACAAGAACAGCTGAGTAAGTTTGCATGCTGGGAGTTGTAGTTTCACAACAGCTGGAGTGCCGAAGGTTGCTGATCCCTGCTGTAGTTCCTGACAGGTACTGGAAAGATTGTTCTCCAGCTCCTGTTTTGAATTTCCTATAAGCAGCAAATCATCTAAACGTGGAATGATCAGAATGTTCTTTTTCCTCAACCAGGGAACCATTTCCAGCATTACTTTGGTGAACAGTCTTGGAGCTGTCGTTATTCCAAAAGGTAGAGCCTGGAATTGGAAATGTTTCATCTCTCCATGTATATGTACCACTATTCTCAGATATTTCTGACGTGCTTGATGAATGGGAATATAGAAATATGTATCCTTCAAGTCCTAAGACGCCATGAACATTTCCTTCTGCAGGATATTCACTGCTGATGTTATCAACTCCATCTTGAACTTTTTGTGTTCTAAGATTTTGTTTACTTTTTCTGATTTATTATCACGTGTAATTGACTGTCCTGTTTGGGCACCAGAAACACTGTGGAATAGTACCCCAGTCCCCCTTGATGTTCCAGTACTGGGATCAAAGCCTTCATATCCACCAGATCCAAAATTCCCTGTTCTGGGAATTGTTGAAGTATCGATTGGGTGCAACCCTAGTTGGGAATAAACAAAAATCCTTTGCCTTTCGTCTTTTTTTGTTTTGAAATCTGTCTTTTTAAACAAAAAAAAAATTCTGTTTCTTTTTGTCCTCTGGAAAAAAATTTTTTCGAATCTAATGCCTTCTCTAGAAATTTTTCTAAATCTTTCCCAAATAACAATTCCTCATAGAAGGGAATGTTATATAATTAACCTTGGAACCAACATCCCCAACCACGAATGTAGTCATAACGTCCTTCTAGCATTATTTGCCACAGCCATTGTCCTAGCAGCAAGACTTTTTTTTTTTTTTTTTAGGGGGGGGGGGGCTATAGCTTGGAGGACCTTCCTGCCAAAAGTCCAGCCTGCAATGTTTAACAAAGGTATGATGAACATTTGCCAATCTAATCCAAAGATGCACCAGCTTTTTCTGCATAGGAGGAGGAGACTGGCCTAGTGGAATGAGCCCTCATTTTAACAGGACAAGAAAGATTTTTAACATGATAACAGTGATAAATAGTCTGTTTTATCCATCTGGCGATGGAGGCTTTTGAAGCTGACTTCCCTTTATTTTTTCCCTGAAACTGAACAAGAAAATTGTCCGTCTTTCTGAATTCCCTAGAAACCTCAAGGTATTTGAGGACTGTACGCCTAACATCTAGGGAGTGGAATTGCTCTTCCTTAGGATTTTTGGGGTTGTTACAAAATGAAGGAAGAACAATGTCCTGGTCCCTATGAAAGTCCGAAACCACTTTAGGGAGAAAACCCGGGTCGGGTCTAAATATGATTCTATCATCTAGAATGGTAAGGTAGGGTTGCCTGATGGATAAGGCCTAGATTTCACTGACCCTCCTAGCAGAAGATATTGCGATGAGGAAGGCGGTTTTGACGGAAAGGAATTTCTCTGGCACCTGTTCCAAGGGTTCAAAGGGTCTGGATGTTAAACCCTGAAGGACGATGTTTACGTCCCAAGATGGAATTCTGGATCTAATAGCCGGTCTAAGACGGGAGGCTGCTCTACAGAATCATCTAACCCTGCGATGCTCAGCTAAATCTGTATCAAAAAAGGCACTGAGGGCTGAAATTTGGACCTTAAGGGTGGAAGGACGGATACCCTTGTCTAACCCTGCCTGAAGGAAATTCAGAAATTTTTGAATGTTTGGGACAGATTTATTTGGATTTGGAACCTTTTCCAATTTTTTAAGTAGATCTGGGAAGTAACTTTTTTTTACGACAGGCTTTTAGTGTGGAAATCACTTTTTCAGATCAGCCCTGATGTCTCAAGACCTCAGACTCAGGATCCAAGCTGTCAACTTGAAAAATTCTGGATTTGGGTATACTAATGGGCCCTGGGTTAGGATATCTTTCTTGCAAGGAAGAATCCAAGGATTCTGTGATGAAAGTCTCTTGAGGATCGCGAACCAGCTCCTCTTGGGCCAGAACGGCGTTATGAGAACGAGACTCGGTTTGTCCTGAATGATCTTCTGTATTACTTTTGGAATCTGAAACGGAGGGAACGCATAATCTAAAGTCCAGTCCCATTTTTGGGAGAAGACATCCACCGCCCAGGGGATGTCTCTTGGATTTAATGAACAGAATCTGCGCGTCTTTGCATTTTTTCTTGATGGGAAAAGGCCTATGACCGGGGAGCCCCATCTTTCCGTTATTAAATAGTAAATTTCTGGATGTAAAGACCATTCGCTTTGGTCTAGATTTCTCCGGCTGAGATAGTCCGCAATTTGATTCTGTGATCCTTTCAGGTGGATTGCGGAGATAGATTTTATTCTTCTTTCTGCCCAGGTGAAAATTTTTCTGCAGAGGTTTATTAGATCCTGGGATCTTGTACCCCCTTGATGTCTTAAGTATGACACTGTCGTCACGTTGTCAGATAGGATCTTTACGTGACGATCTTGCACTGGCCGCCTTTAGCGTTTCCCAAACCGCTCTTAATTCTCTGTAGTTTGAGGATTTTTCTGAACTGTCCCGTGGCCAGAGACCTTGGAAAAAAATTTAATCTATGTTTACGCCCTAGCCCAATTTGCTTCCGTCCGTCTGGATTTGGATAAATGGAGATCTTTGCCAAACCACCCCTGAGATTTGAGGACCGAGTCCACCACACAAGGGTTGACAATACCTGGTTTGGAATGAGAGTCTTTCAATCCAGGGGTGTTTGCCTTTTGTCCCAGCTGCTTAGAATCCAGGACTTGAAAACTCTGAACTGTACCTGAGCCCAGGGAACGGATGTTATACAGGATGTTAGAACTCCCAGCAGACTCATCGCATCTCTTATTGAGCAGGTTCTCTTCCTCTGGAATTCCTGTATCCTTTGTTTTATTCCCAAGATCTTTTCGGCTGGTAGAAAAGAGGACTGAGTTTTTGAGCCTAACAGGATTCCCAAAAAGCGAATCTTTGTTTGTGGGAGAAGGCAGGATTTTTTTGCATTTACTATCCACCCGAGATCTTTTAGGAGGGATAGAAAAATGGACAGGTCGACTTCCATTTGAGGTCTTGAGTCTGCCAAAATTAGGAAATCGTCCAAATAATGTATAATTACAATACTTTTTTCCCTGACATGAGCCACCATTTCCACCACAATTTTGGTAAATACTCTGGGGGCAGACGAGATGCCGAAGGGAATGCAGGTGAACTGGAAATTACAAATTTCGCCTTTTGAGTTTTTTAGCACAAATCTCAGGAACTTTTGGCACTGTTCTTGGACTGGGACGTGATAGTATGCGTCTTTGAGATCTACTGTACACATCAGTGCATTCTTTTTTATTAATGTAATAGTGGAGGGAATCAACTCCATTTTGAATTTCCAGTATTTCATGCTCTTGTTTAATTTCTTTAAATTTATTATGGTACAAAAAGATCCGTCCGGTTTTGGAACCAAAAAAAGAGTTGAGTAGTATCCTTTTCTTATTTGAGCTGGGAGAACCTGCGTTATAGCTCCGAATTTTAGCATGTCTAAAATGCCTCCCCAGAAATATTTTGACTCCATCTTGGAATGGGGATCTGTAAGAACATATTTGTTTGGGGGAAGAGAAGAAAATTCCATTTTGTAATCGTGTTTAAATATATTTAATACCCAGGGGTTTGAAGTAATTTCCTCCCATTGGGCAGCAAAATTTTTTAGTCTTCCCCCGAACCTGGCGTCATTGTTTATCACTGGATTTGTTTGGGGGATTAAGAAGGAAGCCTCTTCCCCTACCCCGTTTAGGGTAGCTCCACCTTCCAGTTTTTCCCTTACCCCTGTAGGCTCTATCTTGGCCCCCATAGGGATGAAAGGAAAATCTTGTCTTTTGGGGGTTTTCCTCAGGGAAACCCTTTTTCTTGTTCATCGCTTTTTCTAGGATTTTGTCCAGGACCGGACCAAAAACATATTCCCCAGAAAAAGCGATAGAGCAAAGTTTCATCTTTGATGTTTTATCGTCGGACCACGACTTCATCCACAGGGCCCTCCTAGCTGTGTTTGAGAGGGCAGCATCTTTTGCCAAGGGTATGGAATGTCTTCCATGGGTGTTTTATTTCTTAAATGGCTCTCTAGCTCATTTAACCACAAATACATGGATCTTGCCACAGAAGTAGCTGCAATATTAGTTTTAATGTTATACATTGGAGACTCTCAAGATTTCCACAGAAGGCCATCAGCCTTTCTCTCCATAGGGTTTTTTAACTGAGAGGAATCCTTAAAGGGGAGGGAGGTCTTTTTATTTACTTTGGCAACCTGTACATCAATTTTTGGGATATTATCGAATAATTTGGATTCTGCGGGTTCAAACAATAACCGACTTTTAAATTCTCTGGAAATACCAAGACATTTCTCAGGGTCGGACCATTCATCAAGGACCATATCCCTTATATTTTCATTTATGGGGAATACTTTTGACTGTTTGGTTCTTAGACCCCCAAACATTTCCTCCTGGATGGAGTCTGGCTTTTGGACCTCTTCAATGCCCATAGTAGCCCTGACTGCCTTTAATAAATCTCCCATCTCTTCCGAGGAAAAATAGAATTTTTTAGCATCATCTATTTCTCCCTCAGAAAGGGGATCCTCATCATCCTCCCAATGTTTAGAGGGAGTGCCTTCTTCCATTAATTCCTCAGAATCCGAGGCAGAAAGGGAAGCAGATCTCTTATGTTTCTTTGCCGGAACAGGACCCGGGCTATTTTCTTTTAACAAAGCCAGGGAGGATTTAACCTCGTCATGAATTATGGTTCGTAGTTCATCCAACATGGAAGGTTTTTCCTCTTTTAAAATAGAAGCAATGCAGTCCTTGCATAATTTTTTTGTGTAAAGATCAGGCAACTTTTTGAAGCAAGAGATGCATTTTTGCGCCTTTTTTGGCTTTTTCAGGCCTTCCTTGGAGACCTATTTATAAAAGAGGAACAACACCAGAAGGGAATTTTAGCCCCCAATAAGGATAAGTAGGAGGACATAAGTTAAAAAAGTAGCTGCTTAAGGATAATTTCCTCCAAAAGGGGGACTTACGGTCACTGGTGCTGGAGCATCAAGCTCTCTAGGCTGTTCAGGTGCCGACATGATCAGACCTCAGATCAGGACTTCCATGGCTTCCCCGCATGGTTTAAATCGGTACCAGTCCAGTGAACCTCTTCCGGGAACGTGACCTGGAAGTGACGTCAGAAACGCAATCACATGAGCGGATGTGACGTCAGATGCGTAGTCACGTGATCGACTGTGCGTCCATCCAGGAGTTCCCGCCCATGCACCTGCTTATCCCACCAGTGAAAAGGAGGGTGCGGATCGCAGCAACGGGGCAGGAGTCCGATCAACAGACGCGAGGCCCGCATATCCCCCCTGCTCAACATTGGTAAGAGAACTGCCGACGAGCAGGGGGATTTTAAAGGGGTATTCTCATCTTGGACAATGGGGGCATATCGCTAGGATATGCCCCCATTGTCCTATAGGTGCGGATCCCGCCGCTGGGACCCGCACCTATATCGAGAATGGGGCCCCCGAAGTGAAGAAGTGCGCACCGCGCAAGCGCAGCCCGCTCTCCATTCACTTCTATGGGGCCGCCGCAAATAGCCGAGCGCTGGCTCGGCTATCTCCGTCGGCTCCATAGAAATGAATGGGAGCGCACTGCGCATGCACGGCCACCGCTCCCATTCATTTCTATGGAGCCGACGGAGATAGCCGAGCCAGCGCTTTTTAACCTTTTTCTGTGTTCCTGCCACTACAGAGGTCAGGGGTCAATCTCCTTGTTATGCCGTCATGGTGGTGAAGTGGGAAATATACTGCTTTTAACAACAGGGAAAAATAATCTGCCAAGGAATCAATTTTCTTATCCATAATGATCTCATATCCTCAAATGGCAAGCACTACCTCTTACTAATTTAGATAAAGCCATATCTACTTTGGGAGAATCAGTCAAAATGTTCTCACCCTGATCATCAAAAGGTAATCTCTTCCTCATATTTCTAGGGAGAAACACTTTATTGGGGTTCTTCCATTCCCTCATAATTAAGGAGTGCAGATTAATGTTAACTGGGAAAACACGTTTTTGCTTTTCCTCTAACCCCAAAAACGTGCAGATCTCTGAATTTTAACATCCTTAATTCCCATTGTCGATCTGACTGCCTTCAACAACTCTTTAATGTCATCCGACGAAAATAGGTATCTTTTATACTCTGTGTCAGTACCAGAGTCAGAATTGGATTCATACAAAATTTCTTCCCAGTCTGAAGGGCATTCAGAAAAGAAGGAGATCCTCTTCTTCTTCTGTATTTAGATGTTGACAGCTGGCAGGGTACGGGAGAAAAATCCGCAGAACGAATCTCCTGCCGCACTAACCCCTTCATCTCATCTCTTAAAGGGAACCTGTCATCTCCGAAACACCCCCTGAACTAGAGTAAGTGGTGTATAGTGTAAGTGATGCTGAATCCAAATATGTAAGTTTTATCTTCATACTCACTTCCATTCCGACGCTGTGCTCCCACAAACCAGCAGTAAAATACATTGACAGGACTCTTCTTTGAGTCCTCTCCATTATGTGAGTGAGCACTGGAGTTCAGTGAGTGCATTTTACTGCAGGTTTGTGGGAGCACAGCGTCAGAATGGAAGTGAATATGAAGATAAAACTTACATATTCGGATTCAGCATCACTTACACTATACATCTCTTACTCTAGTTCAGGGGGTGTTTCGGAGATGACAGGTTCCCTTTAAAGATGGGACTTCCTCCCTCACTATATCATCTGCACATTTCCTACATATCTTATTATATTTCTCTGGGAGTTTCACAGCACACACTCCACAAAGATCTCGATTTCTGAACATTTTTAGGTTTCACCACCACATCCTCATCACTCTACCAAGGGAGAGAGAAAGAAGGGATACATCACATTAGATACAGTACTGACACCACCATCCCATTGCTTGCACTACACACTCACTGCTGATGGATGGCTCCACACACTCTCCAGCTTCTGACATGTTTGCGGCAGACAGCATGGAGAAGTGACTGGGAATAAGTAGGTACATGTAAGAGGGAGACTTCCGCCTTGAGCCTTGCACCAGAATTTCAGCTAATCCATGCACCGAAGCACAGATACTGTAGTAGACAGCACGTTCAGGCCCCCAGTGGTAATGTCACCCACTGGAGCCAAGATTATCAGGCAGCAGGTAGCCGATAAGAGCTGGAGTGACTCCATGAGTGTCCAGCTGCCACATCTCTCCCCCTCCACTGGCGCATAGAGGCTGGGATCCCGAGATGTGGCGGGCAACTATGAACCGGAGACCTACTTGCCCATCACGATCACACTGTAGCCATTAAAAGGGTATTCTGGTTACCATAAATATAACTTATGTTTTAGACTAATTCATCATCAATCATCACCTAATATAATGTTTATTTCACATATTTACCGTTCAGTAATTATAAAGTACTTTTCTTCCCCTGCTATTGTGTTCCTCATAAGTTACCATGGCACCACCCTGTAGTTCTGAGCCTTTGTCAGGTCAGGCATGCTCAGTGTGCTGCTATCTGTTCTCTAGCTAAATGTCAGTGTGCTGCTGATTACTGAGTAGAGGGGGCGTGACCGGACTGTATATCAGGCAGCCAATCAGTAATCATCAACACTCATGAACAAGCAGAAACTCACAGCAGGAAAGCAAGGCATAGTGGGGATTGTAGTTTTGTGAGGGAAGATCAGAAGCCATGACACTCTGTGTGTTGCAGGCTCACACAGGAGATAGACAAATGGATTGCAAGGTAAAATGAAGCTCTAGTTATATGTATAGGTATGGGTTCTGGTTCGGTCACAGCTTGCAGCCTTAATGCAGTTTATCAAAAATTAAAGAACTCCCGCAAAAAATTTTATTCCATGTCCTGCTAGAAATGTACATGATGTAATCTGTAGTGAATGTCATTTTCTTGCCAGTGGCTATATTTTTGAGTTATATCTCCCACAGGGGCGTAGCTATAGGGGAAGCGGCTGCTTTGGGGCCCAGACCTACATGGGGCCCCTCAGGAGGAAGACTAAAAGATTATACTGTCAGGGCCCCTCAACAGTATTATACAATGACATTATGTACATAGACACTGTAGGAAATCTCATCTGCGTCATGTGACTAGGAATTAGACCCACCAACTCACACAGCATCTTATGTGTGGACACGAAGTCTACTTTTCTATGCATTCCTATGGGAGCCTCACTTTCAGTCTCATAGGAATGAATAGAGAAGTGACTGGCTTCCTGTCCTAGGTCAGTTGGAGGTCAGGGAGTTGGTCACATGACCCAGCTACAATAAGAAGAGAGTGGATAACTCTCAATTAGAGTCTCTGATAAGAAGATTGCATTCACCACAGATTATATCATGCACCTTTCTAACAGGTCAGAGAATAAAAATTTTTGCGGGAGTTCTTCTTTAAGTTACGTAACCAGAATACCCCTTTAATCCTTCCTTGCTGCACCATGCCACCAAGCTGATATCCTCCGAACATGGCTGCACCGCAGCCATGCTGCTCCTCTTCCCACCGGAAGGGACAGAAAGACACTGAAGAGAACATGAGGTGATCTCATGGTCAGGTGCAGTCATGGAGGCGAGGGGAAAAAGGCATTAAAAAGGAAAAAAGTAATATTTGGATTGTTTCTTAAAAATTGCTCTTTAAAATGGGTTCTTGCCAGCAACCTGTCCTAAAATATGAGCAGGACTGTTGCCACCACTTGCAGAGCCATCTAGGGAGGTGAGGGGGTGGGGCCTCACTACACTGCTCTACAATAGATGGTAATGATGCGATCCAGTCTATGATATGCCCTCATGTCTGAGCAGCCCGACAGGAATGCTCACCAATGTGTAGTATATGCAAGAGTCAGAGCGTAGTGTGTAGTGAGGCACCGCCACCTCACCCCCCTGGACAGCTCTGCAAGTGGTGGCAACCTAACTGCTCACATTCTAGGACAAGTTGCCGGCGGCCATTTCAAATCATTCCTGGAGAACACCTTCAAAATGTTTTTAATACATATTTATTTTGCAAACATAGTAGAGCTAACCCTAACCCCAGCCCAACCGCTGTTTCAGAAGGCACCTGCTCTCCTGTAAGCGCCGCGGCTTCTCACAGCTTACCAAGCACAGCACGGTTCATTGTACAGCAGTTGTGCTTGGTATCGCAGTTCAGCCCCATTCCCATGAATTTGTCGTCACTGGCCTAGGGAAAGTTGAGAGAAGGCTGCGACACTACTGCGAGTGCCACTGTCTTCTTGAAAAGCTGATCGGCAGAGGTCCCACCCACTGATGAGGATAGGTCATCAGATTTGTCTTGGAAAAAAACAAACAACTTGTTTCTTTTATTTAAAATAAATAAATAAAAAAAAACTGTATTGAAAACCCCAATAGTAATAGAATTTCTCCTTCTTTCAGTCACAGCATTAACTATACCTAATCTCAGTAGTCAAGGTGCCAGAACCTTACCCCAGAATTTACAGCTGTGCCCCCTTGCCGTTGTCGTCATTGCAATGCCACAAATTTCCCCTACCACACAGAAGTCACAGCAGTGCCTTCCACACCCATGAACTTACTCTACGCACAATACAGAAGCACATGGTGCACTCATTATGTGATAGCTCCTGTTGGGTAGAGCGCACGCACTATCTGTTTGTGAGATGAAGCTGGACGTTCTTAGTGATAACACAATTCCATCCATGCACTTGTACTAGGGTTGGGCGGTTTACCGGTTCTCCCGATATACCGCGGTATTAAGAAACGGAGATATGGTGATATCACCGTTTCTTAAATACCACGGTATTTCAGTGACGTCATAGGGGCAGGCGCGCACTGACTGCTCCTAATACAGCAGTATGCCGCGCACTTATATGGACTCCGTGCCAGAAGGCTGCACCGCCGCTATATCCGGCCCTTCACTTCTTTCGCCAGAAACCATAGAACAGCAGGGGGCGGGCCAGAGCGGCGGCAATCAGAGAGAAGCAGGGAGGAGCAATTGCAACTGCACAGAAGTGCAGGTGAGGCTGCAGCAGGGGCTGTTGGGAGTGAAATGTGGGGCAGAAGGGGGACAGAGTCTGGAAGCAGACAGTATTTAGACCATGTAGGCTGTGCCCTACTCCATCTGTATACACTGACCCTGCAATCTGTATACACAGCGTCCCCCACTCCCCCAGTGCCATCAGCCCCCCCGCATGCCATGTCCCCCAGTGCCATCAGGCCCCCCGTATACCATGTCCCCCAGTGCCATCAGCCCCCCCGCATGCCATGTCCCCCAGTGCCATCAGCCCCCCCGCATGCCATGTCCCCCAGTGCCATCAGCCCCCCCGCATGCCATGTCCCCCAGTGCCATCAGCCCCCCCGCATACCATGTCCCCCAGTGCCATCAGCCCCCCCGCATACCATGTCCCCCAGTGCCATCAGCCCCCCCGCATACCATCAGCCCCCCACATGCCATGTCCCCCAGTGCCATCAGCCCCCCGCATGCCATATCCCCCAGTGCCATCAGCCCCCCCGTATGCCATGTCCCCCAGTGCCATCAGTCCCCCCGCATGCCATGTCCCCCAGTGCCATCAGTCCCCCCGCATGCCATGTCCCCAGTGCCATCAGCCCCCCCGCATACCATGTCCCCCAGTGCCATCAGTCCCCCCCGCATGCCATGTCCCCCAGTGCCATCAGCCCCCCCGCATGCCATGTCCCCAGTGCCATCAGCCCCCCCGCATGCCATGTCCCCCAGTGCCATCAGCCCCCCCCGCATGCCATGTCCCCCAGTGCCATCAGCCCCCCCGCGCCATCAGCCCCCCACATGCCATGTCCCCCAGTGCCATCAGCCCCCCGCATGCCATGTCCCCCAGTGCCATCAGGCCCCCCCATGCCATGTTCCCCAGTGCCATCAGGCCCCCCCATGCCATGTTCCCCAGTGCCATCAGCCCCCCGCATGCCATGTCCCCCAGTGCCATCAGGCCCCCCCATGCCATGTCCCCCAGTGCCATCAGCCCCCCCGCATGCCATGTCCCCCAGTGCCATCAGCCCCCCGCATGCCATGTCCCCCAGTGCCATCAGCCCCCCGCATGCCATGTCCCCCAGTGCCATCAGCCCCCGCATGCCATGTCCCCCAGTGCCATCAGCCCCCCGCATGCCATGTCCCCCAGTGCCATCAGCCCCCCCGCATGCCATGTCCCCCAGTGCCATCAGCCCCCCGCATGCCATGTCCCCCAGTGCCATCAGCCCCCCGCATGCCATGTCCCCCAGTGCCATCAGCCCCCCGCATGCCATGTCCCCCAGTGCCATCAGCCCCCCGCATGCCATGTCCCCCAGTGCCATCAGCCCCCCGCATGCCATGTCCCCCAGTGCCATCAGCCCCCCGCATGCCATGTCCCCCAGTGCCATCAGCCCCCCGCATGCCATGTCCCCCAGTGCCATCAGCCCCCCGCATGCCATGTCCCCCAGTGCCATCAGCCCCCCGCATGCCATGTCCCCCAGTGCCATCAGCCCCCCGCATGCCATGTCTCCCAGTGCCATCAGCCCCCCGCATGCCATGTCTCCCAGTGCCATCAGCCCCTCCTTGCCCCCCCCCCCCCCAACTGTAATACTTACCTTTGCTGACAGGGTGCGCGGCTGGTCGATATGGAGTCCGCAGGAGAAGGACCGCCTTCTACCCAACATGCACTGGGACCTGACGTCACAAAGCGTCAGGTGCTGATGACTATGTGTGCACGCCAGGTCTAGGACAGTGCAGCTCGGTGCCGATGGGAGACCACGTAGTGGTGAGTGATAGGCTTCACATCACTCACGCTCCGTGGTCACATGATCAAAACGAATCCTCAATGAAGGAAAACTGCATCAAGGATTTTTTGGTGTCAATTACACTGAGTAATCGTTGAAGCCCTACACAGGTTGTACCCCATATACCTGTATGTACTGGCCAAGCACCCTGTATACACAGTGCTGTACATATAACTGAATCCACAGAACCTTCACCCCGTATACACTGCTGTACCCCATATACTTGTATATACTAGCCAACCACCTTGTATACACTGTGCTGTAGATGCTGGTGAGTGAAAGCCCTGTTCACCGCTCACTCCCTGGCCCCGGTCTCTTTACATGGTGTGGACCACAAGGAAACATTACTATAATGTATGGGGGCAACACAGAGACATTATACTTTACATGCCCCATACAGTATAATGTCTCCATGTAGCAATCCTGGGCTGCCCAAGGACGAGACAGGACAGTGGAAGTGGATGGATTCTGTCACCAAATTTCCAGCATGTTTTGAATGTTTTTCCTTCTAAATTGGGCATTTATCGCGATATATATCGTTATCGCGATAAATTTCTTAATATCGTTATTGTGGGAATATTTTTGATATCGCCCAACCTTAACTTGTACTGGGTTTAAAATTAGAGTTGTCCCCATCCACAGGGTAGATCCTCTCCCTGGGACCCCACCAATCACGAGAACAGTACCCCATGCATCCCCCTCTGAAATGAACAGAGCGGCTGCTCGCCCATGTGTGTGGCCGCTCCAGTAATTTCGATGAGAGTTCCGGAAATAGTCAAGTACAGAGTTCGCCTACCTCCAGAACTCCCATAGAAATGAATGGAGCGGCCATATGCACAGCCAACTGTTCACTATATACGTTCTCGTGATCGGCGGGGTCCCAGCAGTAGGACCCCCCACTGATCTAATAGTTTTCTCCTATCCTGTGGGTAGGGGGATCACTTAATCTAACCAGAATAACTCTTATTGTGCTTGGTCTCTATTACCAAATGCTAGAATACAAGGTGCATAGCATTTTTCTAGAATAAGGATGGGGGAATCTGGTATTAGGGATTTTGGGGAACATTCATCAAATCCAGTTTGATAAATGTTCCCCAACTTTTATGGGAAGTGAAAATATAGTCAGGATTTCCAAGTACGAGATAGGAACAACTACATTGCACTTCCACCAAATGTATTACCGCGCACCATACTCTAAAATGTGGCAAAAGTGCACAGAAGTCTAAAAACTAGCCTGAAATACTGCGATGATGAATGCCCCCGTTTGTCCTTCTTAAGCATGAATTTGCTGTGGCACTTTCTGCATTTCCATTAACCTAGCTATGCGCACTCTTTAATTGTACAGGATAAAAGTAATATATTCTTCAATGAAACCCATTCGGGCAGATGAGAGAAGCCGCGTGACGCTTCCTCTGCCTAACGGAGATATTGTCATTCACAGCGGGTAGGACAAGTTCTTGAAAGGTTCTTCTTGCTGTAAAGGTTAATGGAGGTTTCGAGGGATTTCCCTAATGGATAAGTTAAGTGGAGTGACACTGTGAGGATGGGAATCTGTGTGACTTCATACAGCGGAGATGATATGCTTGGCTGCTGGCACCTATACACACTATGGCCCGGGACAGTTTATAATAGAGATACTTCAGCATATTAATGAGAACTGCAACCTCTATTCACAGCACGCCCAGCGAGACTTGCCTGGAAATACAGTAATAGCTAATGGAGCTGCGTGGTGCCGCGCATTCCCATAGTACATTATCCCAAACTAGGCTCGAAATACAAGGCTGAAGGACAGTGATAAGGCCATGGACGCGGGTCCTAATACTGCAGCCTGAGACGGGGACGGCTAAGGATACTTTCACATATGCATTTTGCATTCCGGTTTGAAGATCTGGCAGAGGACTTCAAAACTATGGCAGAACCATCAAAGAGTGAACTTCTCTTATTAAAAAACAGAGAAATCAGTACAGAAGATGTGAAATATCTGCGAGACTTGGTAACAATAGCCTCAGAGTACAAAATATCTAGGGATACATATAGGATCATCTCCAGAATCCTTATACAATCTCAAATACCCTCCCTTATTTAAGAAACTAATGATTGACTTGGATAGATGGATCAGTCTTCCTGTGACATAGCGGCCAGACGAAGCGCAACAAGGCGCGAAACTGCCGTCGCCGCATCCCGTTCACTGAGCACGGTGCCCGCAAGTAGCAGTAAGCAATTTTTAATGTTGCAATAAAAGAAGAAAGAAAAGAAGCCCGGTGAGTGCCGCATCATTTATTTTATCCTCCATTTTTGTGATTTCATTGCGCTGTCCATGCAGAGCACCGGGGGCCATTAGAACACATGGTATTAGCAATGTGGCGTAGTGCCAACCTCTCCTGTTGAACTGCATCTCGGTCATTTGGTCAAGATGTCGAGTTTTGCGAGACTTTTGTACCCTATGCAAACGATTCCACTTTTGATCAAGCACTCAGACATCAATGAAATCGAAAGTGCCTTTAGATCATTTATTTGGAGAACTAAGAGGGCAAGGATATCTATATGCAAACTCCAACTAAAGAGGGAAGAGGGAGGGTTAAACTTCCCAGATATCAGAAAATACAATTTAGCGAGCAATTTACGACATTGTTTAGACTGGATAACGCAAGCCAGACATTTTTCTAATTATCATATAGAAACAAATCTAGCACGCCCTTGGTCATTGGCAGCACTATTGCATACCAGATACGTGAGCCTCCCCGCTACCATTAACCACTTCCCATCCGGGCCATTTACCCCCTTCCTGACCAGGCCTAATTTTGCAAATCTGACATGTGTGACTTCATGTGGTAATAACTTTGGAACGCTTTTACTTTTCCAGGCCATTCAGAGATTGTTTTCTTGTGACACATTGTACTTTGTGTTAATGGTAAATTTCAGTCAATATATTTTACCTTTATTTATAAAAAATCCAAAATTTACTGAAAATTTTGAAAAAAAAAATCCCAATTTTTTAAATATTAATTTCTCTGCTTTTAAGTTGCATAGGGATATGTAATAAAATTGTTATTAATGAACATTCACCATATGTCCACTTTATGTTGGCATAATTTAGGAAATGTAATTTTATATGTAATTTTTAAGATTTTCATGAAAATTTCCAATAGTTAATTTTAAAGGACCTTTGCAGTTCTAAAGTGACTTTGAGGGGCTTAAATAATAGAAACCTCCCATAAATGAACATATTTTGGAAACTACAGCCCCCAATGTAATAAGAACTGATTTTTACAAAGTTTGTTAACCCTTTAGATTTCCCACAAGAATTAAAACAGAAGGAAGGTGAAATTTAAAAATAAATATTATTTTTTGCAGATTTTCAATTTTTAATTCATTTTTCCTATAAGATAGCAAGGGTAAACCGCAAATCAAACCTGAATATTTATCTTCCTGATTCTGAAGTTTGCAGAAACACCCCATATGTGGTTGTAAACTGCTCTGTGACCGGCAGTAATGAGAGGGAGATAGTACAAGCATTTGTGATGGCTTTGACAGCTTGTCAGAGTGATCAAAAGCCTGGAGGCCAGGAAAAAAGGTCTCAGGTTAAGGCCCCATTCACACGACAGTATGAATAGGGCCGTATGTATTCCGCAAAATTGCGTAATACATGCAGCCCCATTCACTTCTATGGGAGCGCACAAAAAGATAGAACATGTCCTATACTTGTCCGTACGCACGGACAAGTATAGGCATTTTCAATGGGGCCGCACGGCGTGTGTTCCAAGCGCTGCGGAACACACGCCGGGCGGTCCCCGTATATTTGCGGGTCCGCAATAATGCGGACCCGCAAATATACGGTCGTCTGAATGAGGCCTAAAGCTCCATGTTCTTGGCTGTCAGGAGGCAGCTGAGTCATGGAGCTTCTATGTACAGGTGCTGCACACAGGGGGCAAAGCTGAAGGACGTTTTAAAACGTCCATTCAGAGATAGAGATCCACTACCAGGACGTTTATAGTCAATGGGCAGACTGGAAGTGGTTAAACAAAGTCTTCTTTTTAAGGATACTATAGCCACATGGAAAACTATTAGAAAATTGTATAATTTGCCTTTTCTGATATCTAAACACATGCCAGTGTGGGGTCACCCAGAGTTTCCAGAAGGCATTCGAAACAAACAATTTCTCGTGTGGAAAGACAAAGGGATTAGTAAAGTACAAGATTTGTGGCATGTGGAAGAACATAGGTATTTCTCCTTTTTAGAAATGCAAAATAAATATAATCTATTGCCCGTCCACTTTTTAGCATATTACCAGGTGATTGGGTTCCTGAAACCGAGGCTTGTAGACCTTCATAAAGAATGCGAGCCCAACCAATGTGACCTACTGGTCAGAAGAGGTCCTCCCTTATCTAGTCTGGTATACACCCTGAGGAAAATAAGCCCAAAAGACTCCTTATTTAAAGGGAACCTGTCATCTCCGAAACACCCCCTGAACTAGAGTAAGTGTTGTATAGTGTAAGTGATGCTGAATCCGAATATGTAAGTTTTATCTTCATACTCACTTCCATTCTGACGCTGTGCTCCCACAAACCTGCAGTAAAATGCACTCAGTGGACTCTTCTTTGAGTCCTCTCCATTATGTGAGTGAGCACTGGAGTCCAGTGAGTGCATTTTACTGCAGGTTTGCGGGAGCACAGCGTCAGAATGGAAGTGAGTATGAAGATAAAAATTACATAACCGGACTCAACATCACTTACACTATACACCCCTTACTCTAGTTCACGGGGTGTTTTGGAGATGACAGGTTCCCTTTAAGCCTTGGAACAAACATATACCAGACTCTGAATTACCAGATAAGATACTGAAGGGGTGGTTGAAGATTGGGAAGAGTACACCCTGTGAATTGTGGAGGGAAACCCAATATAGGATAATCCATAAAGCAATATATGGCTTTCATGAAACTAGATGCTCCAAGTTAATAGACAGACAGACCAAATGCCCAAAGTGTTCCCATTCAAATACAGACTTATTTCACGGCCTATGGTCATGCGCACATTCTAAAAGCTATTGGGACAAGGTGAAAACCCTAGTAACCAATATTATCAAAAAAGATATTGCTCTATCGCCTGAGTTAGTCCTGTTCCATTGGCAACCAGACACTCAAACCCAGCCCCATATTATACATTTATTCTTACTAGCAGCAAAAAGATGCCTGCTAAGCTGTTGGCTGCAACCCACAACTCCAACACTACTCATGATCATTCAGCACTTGGGCTAAAGATGGAATTGCTGGGAGCGGAGTGCTCTACAGAAAACCAGGTAGGGAAACTCGTGAGAAAATGGAGGAGGTTCATGGACGTTAGCCTGGAAGACGAGGAAATAAAGATGTTGATCAAGCCATTTTGTGACACTCAACTGAAAGTCTAAAAGGAACGCTAGGCCGTTTGGGTTTAGCACAGATCATGACAAGGAATTGAAATCTCTTTCAAATAATATACAAAGGGGTCTCTTGAGAAGATGTAGTGATCTCAAAGCGGAGTACGGGGAGGGAGGGATATGTTGTTGGGGAAGTCTGAATAGGTCGTTTTCTTTCATTTTAGTGTGTTAGGAAAAAAAAAAAAAACAAAAGGAAGAAATTGGCACAGGTGGCATGTACTGGTAAAACATGTATAACTTTGTTCCGCTATATTTGCTGAATGAACTTGTTTATCCTATGAGAATCAATGTATTTAATGTACTTGTCTGTATCTGACATTCATCTGTGCTCAATAAAATAAAAATTATGTTTAAAAAAAAAAAAAACTGTGGCAGAACGCCTGGTATAAGGTAGGTACTGCACACGTCAAAGCTTCTCCGCTAGCGTGGTCAGGTTACCATGAACGCCATCAGGTGGATGGTAAGGCCTACAAGTGATGTCTAACTTCTCTAGGCAACCTAGGACACTAGAACATCAACAACTGCGTAGGACTGCTGAGTAAAACCATCATCTGGGAGACAATTCATGTAAATGGGCAGATGTAACGGCACGGTGTTCAGTAACACTAATGTTTTGGGGTGCATGGACTAACTCCATCCAGCATGTGGTCCTGACACTGGAATGGGCCGGCACATGCGCACTATAGCCGCGTGAGCTAGACAAGACATAAGAAAACAGATTAAAGAGGTGCCTATGTCACCAATGATCGGCATGGGACCTTTGACTTACATGATGTTCGGTGCCAGATCCGGCTTGTTCAGTTTCCCATGCTTGCATCGGTTTTCTGTCCGTCATGGGAACGAATGCATTCTGGTGCACTCTGTTCTGGTTTCTTCAGTTTTGTCCCCAGTGACGATGAATGGGGACAGAACTGAAGTGTTTTTTTAATTCGGTTTTGAGATCTTCTGCCGGATCTAAACACCAAAAAGGAAAACGCAGATGTGAAAGTAGCCTAAGGCGCTGTATTAAAGAGGGCGGGTCAATGGCCTGTGAAAAGGGGCAGATGCAGGCCCACTACGCAGAATGGGACTACTGTTCACATGTATTTGGACAGAATATACGGGATGAGAGTGAATCAGCTATAGAGCTGAACAAGTCAGTTTAACCCTTTCCTGGACAAGGAAGTCTCTCACACATGTCTTGATCTCAGGCTGTGCAGCAGGTCTTGTTTTAAAGCTGGATTATTTAAAACCCGAGGGTGAGGATAACATGGACTCCTGTGCATGCTACCAACCCCCTTCACCAATCAACCAGAGCATATTTGTTCTCTCACATACTTATTTTTCCAGAAAGGGAATGTGAAGAGGAGCGCTTGAACATCTAACCATCCCTCTGCATCCATCTCTTGATGCCATGAAGCAGACGTTTACAAGTGTCTGGATCACAGCGCATCAACATCAATAGTTTACAGTTTCCATTGTCTTTATCCTAATCCATAGCTTCAGAGTAAAATATATAGACCGCTTCTCTAGAGCGACCCGTCACAAGCTACAGTAATGGCGAAATATCTACTATTTTCATCAGTCAGAATAGACATTTTGGTTCATCGACCATAAACCATAAGTTTCAATCACCATAGTTTAAAAAAGGAAAAACCGTATTGGGATGTTTTTCAGACAGGTGTAATGTGCCCGTATTTTGGAGGAAACACCCAGGCCCCCTGCGGTTCATCAGAACCAGAGGTATGGCACTCATTTTCTGATGAACTGCAGAAGGTTCAGGTGTGTTTGGTCCATAATACAGGACAAAGGTCGCAATTACGTCTGTTCAGGGCAACTTAATACCTACAAAATAAAAAGCAGCATGTTGCAGTGAGACACCATTGACTATCATTACAAAAAGAGTTGTGCTACATTGCTGCAACAAATGCCGTCATGTAGCTGAGCCCTAAATCACCAAACAAGGCCTCAAATGTACCCGGTACTCTTTCCCTTCTGAGCCCTGCAGTGTGTCCATACAGCACTTTATGGGGTGTTGCTGCATTCAGGAGAAAATGGGTAACAAATTGGCGGGTGTGTTACCCCTTGTGAAAATGAAAAATCTGGGTCTAAAGCAACATTTTCTTGTAAAATATGTAATTTTTCATTTTCACAGCCAATTGTTTCTAAATTCTATGAAATGCCAGTTGGGCCAAAGCAATCAAAAACCACATTTTGCTAAGGCTGGGTTCACATCTCCATCAGAGATGATACGACGTCAATACCAGCTGTCTTAATTTATGCCAGTAAGAGGTCGGATCACTGCTGGACCTCATTATAGTCAATGGGGACCCAGCGGTGAACTAGTGAATCCAGCAATGCTAGATCCCATGAACTCCAGCAGGGTGTTCTCTGTCGGGACAGTCTACCGGTGATGTGAAGGCAGCCTAATCAGTTGTTTGCAGAAAAGGCAATGTGCATGAAGCCTATTCTCTGGATGGGTCATCAGTATCTGATCACTGGGGGTCCAACACGTGGGACCCCCACTGGTCAGCTGTTTGAGAAGGCAGCGGTGCTTTAAGTGTTGTGGCCTTCTCCGTGCTCACCAAGCACAGCGCCATACATTGTATAGCGGTTGTGCTTAGTATCAGTTCAGCCCCATTCACTTCTAGGCCACGTGACTGATCAACGTGACATCACTGGGCTAGAAAAAGTGGAGAGAAGGCCGCTGCACTCACAGGAGTGCTGAGGCCTTCACAAACATCTGATGAGTATTAACATATCAGAAAACCCCTTTCATTTTTTTTACCCTAAAAAAAACTCTTTCCTAAAAAAAACAAAACTTAGGCCTCTTTCACACTAGCGTTAGTACGGATCCGGCGGGTCCCTTCACCCGCCGGATCCGTACTGAGTAATACAACCTTGTGGATCCGTAATTCCGGATCCGGTTGTATTAGCGTTTAAACGGATCCGGAATAACCTCTATTGAAAGTCAATGGAGGACGGATCCGTTTACAAGTGTGTCCACACCTAACGGATCCGTCCCCATTGACTTGCATTGGGGGTCATTCCGGATCCGTTTAGGTGCGGATAACTAGTACGGAGAGCAAACCGCAACATGTTGCGGTTTGCTCTCCGGTCTGAAGACTGAACGGAATGCTTTCAGGAGCATTCCGTTGTCTTCAGTTCAGTTTTGTCCCCATTGACAATGAATGGGGACAAAACGGAAGCGTTTTATTCCGGTATTGAGCCCCTATGACGGAGCTCAATACCGGAATTCCATAACGCTAGTGTGAAAGTAGCCTTAGTCCTATTTTTTCTATATGCCCTATACACAGAATAACTCCAAGACATTTACCATTCATATATGTTACCTGACAACTTGTTTACAGTTTGCCAGCATGAGTCAGATAAATTGTCAGAAACGTATCTGTAGCCTGGGAGGAGCAGAGAGCGCTCATTACCCCAAGTAACTACCAGTATGGCTTCATACACGGTCATACAGCACCAGCAGCCCGTGGACATCCAAACTGAGCTGCCCTGACACCCGCCCGCTACCGCACAAACCCGCAGTCCCCACCTGGCCTCCGCAGCTGTCCAGTGGTGCCTCTCTCCGGACACTGCTCCCCTGTCTTCTGGGGAACACGAGCTTGGTTCCGGGCACTGAGTAAACGATCCGCAGTTCTCTCACTGGAGACGCTGCCTGTCACACAGCACAGCCCAACTACATACAAGGGATACAAGCTGCACAGACAGGAAGCGAAAAGAACTACAGTTCCCACAATGCTTTACGGCGCAGTGGAAAAACTTTATTGAAAGGGAACAATAAGAAAGCGTGAACAGAAAGTGTGTTTTCTAGCTGATACGGAGAAGGGAATCTTTGGAAGTGCTGATAATTTGACAGGACATCCCACAGGGCCACAGATTATAGAAGGGCTGCTAATATTATTGATCCCTAAAGAAGTCTGTGCCTATACCTGTTCTATGAACTGAGCCACATAGTGACTATGTGCTAAAAATGACCTGAGGTGACGTCCTTATTCTGTGGCTCAATACGAATGCGGCTATACCAAACGTATAGTTTTTTTTTTTTTTTTTGCTACTTTTAAAAAATAAAAAAGTTTTAAAAACAATAGTATTTTTTGTGGTATGTATACGTCTTTTTAATAGCTGTTATTTCAGGGGAGTTTTGGGGGGGGGAGGGGGCAAGATGACAAAAAAATGCTTATAGCATTTACCGTACACGAATTAAATAAATATATTTTAATAGTTCATTTTTTGACCCAGCAATACATATGTTTATTTTTTGAGTTTATATATTTTTATATGTAAAATTGGGAAAGGGGTGATTTAACCCCTTCTATCCCTGGCCTGTTTTTACCTTCCTGCCCAGGCCATTTTTTGCTAAGCTGACGTGTGTCACTTTATGTGGTAATAACTTTGGAACGTTTTTACTCATCCAGGCCATTCTGAGATTGTTTTCTCGTCACATATTGTGCTTCACGCCAGTAGTAAATGTGTGGCAAAATATTTCATTTTTATTTATAAAAAAACACCAAATTTAGCAAAAATTTGGAAAAAAAACAAATTTCAATTTCTCCACTTTCAAAATACATAGTAATACCTCCAAAAATAGTTATTATTTTACATTCCCCATATATCTACTTTATGTTGGCATCATTTTATAAATGTCATTTTATTTTTTTAGGACGTTAGAAGGCTTAGAAGTTTAGAAGCCATTTTTCAAATTTTCAACTAAATTTCTAAAACCATTTTTTTTAAGCACCAATTCAGATATAAAGTGATTTTGAGGGGCTTACGTAATGGAAACTACCCATAAATGACCCCATTTTAGAAACTACACCCTCAAATTATTTAAAACTAACGTTACAAACTTTGTTAACCCTTTATGTGTTCTACAAGAATTAAAATGGAGGCGAAATTTCAAAATTTCATTTTTATGCAGATTTTTCATGTTAATCAATTTTTTTCTTGCAACACAGCAAGGGTTAACAGCAAACTAAACCTCAATATACATTACTCTGATTCTGCAGTTTATGGAAATACCCCATATGTGGTGGTAAACTGCTTTATGGGCATGTGGCAGTGGTCAGAAGGAAAGGAGCGCCATACAGATTTTGGATGCAGATTTTGCTAGAATGGTTTTTAGGCACTATTTTGTAATTGAGAGACCCTGACATACCCCTAGGAAACCCTCAAAAAGTGACCCCATTTTTGGAAACTACACCCTTCAAAGAATATATTAAGGGGGGTACTGACCACTTCGACACCCTAAGCGTTTTATGGAATTTGGAAACACTTGGCTGTGAAAATTAAAAGTTTCATTTCTTCCAATAAAAGGTTGCTTTAGCCCCAAATTTTTCATTTTTACAAGGGAGAAAAAGCACCCCATAATTTGTTCCCCATTTTCTCCTGAATACGGCAACACCCCACATGTGGTGGTAAACTGCTCTGGGAACGCATGGCAGGACTCAGAACGGAAGGAGAGCCATATGGTTTTTGCAGCACAGATTTTGATGGATTGGTTTGTGGGAGCCATTGGTTTTCATTTTTTGAGTTATTGTTTTATGTGGGGTCTTATTTTTTGTGGGATGACGTGACCGTTTCATTGGTACCATTTTGGGGTACACAAGACTTTTTGATCGCTTGGTGTTACAATTTTTGTGAGGCAAAGTGACAAAAAATGGCTGTTTTGGCACAGTTTTTTTAAACAATTTTTTACAACATTCACCTGAAGGGGCAAATCGTGATATTTTTATAGAGCAGGTTGTATGGACGCGGCGATACCTAATATATTAACATTTTTATTTTTGTTAAGTTTTACACATTAGATGCATTTTTGAACAGAATTAAATCTTGTTTTTGTGCTGCCATTTTCTGAGAGCCATATTTTTTTATTTTTTGGGCGATTGTCTTAGGTAGGGTCTCATTTTTTGCGGGATGAGGTGACATTTTCATTGGTACCATTTTGGGGTACATAAGACTTTTTGATCGCTTGGTGTTACTTTTTTTGAGGCAAGGTGACATAAAAGGGCTGTTTTGTCATAGTTTTTAAAAAAAAAAAATTCCAGAGTACACGTGAGGGGGAATATAATGTGATATTTTTATAGAGCAGATTGTTACGGACGCGGCGATACCCAATATGTCTAACATTTTTATTTTTGCTAAGTTATACACATTAGGGGTTGTTCACATATCAGTTATTTGATCAGTTATTTCCATCAGTCATTGTGAGCCAAAACCAGGAGTGGACACTAAACAGAGATCAGGTATAATGAAAAGATTTGCACCTGTTTGGTATTTTTGACCCGCACCTGGTTTTGGCTCACAATAACCGATGGAAATAACTGATCAAATAACTGATATGTGAACAACCCCTTAGATGCATTTTTGAACAGAATAAAAAAAAAAATTTGTGTTGCCATTTTCTAAGAGCCATATTTTTTTATTTTTTGGGCGATTGTCTTAGATAGGGTCTCATTTTTTGTGCGACGAGATAACGGTTTGATTGCGTGCTATTACACTTTTTGTGAGGGAAGGTGACTTCTGTATTGTAATGCATTGGCTGTAAGTGTATTACACACAGTAATACACTTACAGCCTGTTTCCTGTGAGATCCAGGGACTGGATCTCATAGGCTTCTGTAGAAGGCAGCCACGATGCCTAAGGAAGGCATCGGGCTGCCTTCCCTGCCATCAGGTCCCCGTCACAGCAGCGCGGGGGCCCGATGGACTCCCCTTCCTGGCGCTCGCATCGCATGGGCTGCGGTCAACGATGACAGCGGCACATCGAGGGTTAATGCACCGGCATCTGTGTTTTCACCGATGCTGGTGCATACAGCAGGGGTCCGGCTCCTGCACCTGCCCGATCAGCGTGCCGTACCACTACGGCGCTGGTCGGGAAGGGGTTAAACATTTAATATATTGTTGTTGTTTTTATTTTTTTCACACTTTTTTTTATAGCTAAAGGCCTAGTACATGGGATCTTTTGATCCTCTCTTCTATTCACTGTAATAGATCTCTAGGGTGAATAGGATTTTTACTCCATGGCTGTAGAGTCGGTAAGCCAAAGCCCCGACTCCAACTACGACTCCTCAATTTCCCCTAACTCCGACTGCCTCATATATGGTGCATGTTTAAGCAATAACTTTAAACAAACTGCATAAATCAATAGTACAGATATGTCATGACAAAAAAAAAGTTTGTAATATATGTTTTACTAGATATCTTTACTCTGAACTTTCAGTCTCAGGCTTTTCTCTGGGTATAGCTCACTAAGTGCCTGATGTACTGTATGAAACCTGTCTAGGTCTAAGACATTCTTTGTTGCCCATAGCAACCAATCAGAGCTCCCCTTTCATTTCTACAGAGCACTATATGAAATTAAATAGGAGCTGTGATTGGTTTCAATGGGACAGTTTTCATACATAAGGTCCTAGGTGTTTGCCATCATACTGCTTCACAGTCTAGAGAGTGAAACTACTAGCAGTGCTAGATAACAAAGGCATGGCAATGGCTTCTACATCTATAGTACTTTATCACATGTGTGTTTCTGTATTTCTGAATTTCAGATGTTAGAAAACAGTTTTCCCCCTTATATTCTATGTATAGCATAAAGAAGCCATCAGAGCAGCTAACCTCTCCAAACATGAGCTCAGAGGAAAAGAAAACTAAAACATAAAGCATACAGAGAGAATATGCACTGGACAATTGATTTATGCACAGTTTATTGAAAGTTTAAATATACTAAGAAGTACTTGCATTAAAGGGATTTTCTCAGGATGTTGGTTCATTTGCTGACAGGCAGTTTGCACTCAATCTGTCTCCTCCGGCTATGAGTGGGTCTCCAGCAGTTATTAGCAGGAGATTGTGATCTCTAGCACAATTACAGGTAAAGCCATGCTTCTCAGTCCTTACAACACTTGTACCTTTTGCTTACTGCAGGTAATCACTCAGAGCTCAGTCCCATCATTCCGTGAAGGTGAGGTTACTCCTGCTCTCAGCCAATCAGATAATAGTCTCTCTGGTCTGTAGGTTACCATAGAAAGCTGTGTGCAGTGAGAGACCTTCTGAACTGTCTATAGTTCACGACTAAAGTAAAATCTACTGACCAATGTATTTAGAAAATGTCTTCTTTTGACTGTCCCTTTATGTTGAATGCTAATCTTTGTAACTAGTGAAAAAACCTCTTTAATCCTGTTTTCTCTAGCAGATCTGAGATGAGTGCAGCCATTCCTTCCCAGTGCCTTTTTCCTCTGATCTGTAGCGGAGGAGCTTCACTACTGAGCATCTACATAAAGGGCAGCACACAGTCATCTCAACTGAAAGCCTAGATCCTTAGATCAGGAATAGAACAATCATTTATAGAACATTTCATCATTTTCCCAAATTCTGGAATCAGAGTCGGTCCATTTTATAACGACTCCGACTCCCCCAAAATGGACACCGACACCACGACTCCGAATCCACAGCCCTGTTTTACTCTCTCCATTCTGAACTATGCCTCATGCATAACTCAGTATGGAGATTGCCATGGCAGGCCTGGATTCCTTCAGCACTGTCTAGGCTGCCATAGTAACCAATCCGAGCTGCAATATTTCACTGCGGGGGCTCCGATCGGAAGGGACCTGAATCCCTCGTCTTCACTCACAGGTGCCACAATCAGCGTTGATCACGGCACCTAAGGGGTTAATTGACGGAGCCAGCGCGCCTCTCCCTGTCAGTGCGGACCAGTGCCCGCTCCATACATCCTCTCACACATTATGATGTACAGTTACGTCATAATGCGTGAAGGGGCTAATATCAAATCACTGGATCACCCCTTTAGGGTTTATGAACACAACCGTATGTATCCTGCGGTCCGCAAAAACAGATCCACAAATAATACAGATGACGTCCATGTGCATTCCGTATTTTGTGGCACGGAACAGCTGGCCTGACTAACCTTGTCCATAATGCGGACAATAATAGGACATGTTCTATTCTTTTGCGGAATGGACATACAGAAACGGAATGCACACAGGGTACTTTCCATTTTTTTTGCATTGAAATGAATGGTTCCGTATACGGTCTGCAAAAAAAACCCAGAACGGACATGGAAAGAAAATACATTTGTGTGCATGAGCCCTTAAAGGGTTTCTGTCACCAGAAATGACCCTATTAAACCAAGTGTCATTTGCAATGAGCAAATGACACTTGATGCCAGTAATGTTACTATTATAGTCCTCAGTAACGCCGTTTTGCTAAAAATTACGATTTTATAATATGCTAATGACCTCCCCTAGGTGCAGTAGGCGTGAACCTGCACCTAGGAGAGGCCGTAATTATGCCTCTTACCACGCCCCCGGTCGCGCTGATTGACAGGGCCGGGCAGCCAGCTCTTTCGGCTCCCGGCCCTGTACGATCCGAAATCCCGCGCCTGCGCAGTAATGAAGCCGGGACCCGGGCGGGCGCCGGCTCTCAACTCACGCTGATCCCGCGCCTGCGCATTGCGATCAGCGCGCCTAGAGAGCCGGCGCCCGCCCGGGTCCCGGCTTCATTACTGCGCAGGCGCGGGATTTCGGATCGTACAGGGCCGGGAGCCGAAAGAGCTGGCTGCCCGGCCCTGTCAATCAGCGCGACCGGGGGCGTGGTAAGAGGCATAATTACGGCCTCTCCTAGGTGCAGGTTCACGCCTACTGCACCTAGGGGAGGTCATTAGCATATTATAAAATCGTAATTTTTAGCAAAACGGCGTTACTGAGGACTATAATAGTAACATTACTGGCATCAAGTGTCATTTGCTCATTGCAAATGACACTTGGTTTAATAGGGTCATTTCTGGTGACAGAAACCCTTTAATTGTATACAACACTATAAGGCCCCATTCACACAGCTGTAGTTTTGCTCCACATCTGATCCATTTTTTTTTTTTGCGGATTGGATGTGGACCCATTAATTTCAATGGAGATGCAAAAAACAGGTCCTGTAACATCAATTTGTCTGTTCAGCAGCCACAGAAAAAAAGAACGTAAAAGTCCAGAACAGAACAGATGAGAAGTGAGAATAAACTGTACAGGAAGTGAAGCCTGACAATGTAGATAGTGTTAGGCTCCCCTTACATCAGCATGGTGGTTACGGTTTCGAATGGAAGCCGTGATATTGTATCAGATCCATCGTAGGACTGCCACCAATGGCGCCTGACAAGTCCCACTGGCTTACAACATTGTCATTGTGATGGCAGAATAGCTCTGCATGCTTCCCTGTTCAAATGTTTTCTTATCTTTGAGACAATAATGTGTTTTAATTTGAAGTAATCCTGGTAATAAACGTTATTGCCAAGATTTACTAATTGATCAGAATTACAAAACCATGCCACTACTGGACTGAGCGTTTAAAATGGATTTCCACCAAATTTTTTCCTTGAATGTCTTAGATCAAGGGTAATCAACTAGTTTTAAAGTGGTTTTCCAGGCTTTCAATATTGATGACCTATCCTCACGCCGCCGATCAGCTGTATGAAGAGAAGGCATGGGCGCTCACACCGTCTCCCCTCTCTCTTCCTGCTCACTGCTGCTATGTCTAATTCAAGCAGGAAGATAAAAAAGAAAACGGCACACACCTCCTCTTCATACCGCTGATCGAGGGGGGGGGGGGGCAGGGTGTTGGACCCCTGCCAATCTGATATTGATTACCTATCCTGAAGATAGGTCACCAATATTAAAAGCCTGGAAAACCCGTTTAATAAAGGTCTGCACATCTAAATGTCAGAAAGGTAATGTTAAAGGGGTTGTCCGGGTTCAGAGCTGAACCCGGACATACCTTTACACTTACCCAGGCAGCCCGCCCGAACAGGGCCTCGGAGCATCCTATGCTCCAATACCCTCCTTTGCCCTGCGCTTTAGCGCAGGGCAAAGGCATTTAGCCCGGTTCTAAATGCCTTAGCGCAGGGCAAAGGCATTTAGCCCGGTTCCGGTGACGTACCAGGCTCTGCCAGGCGGAGGCTTCTGCCCAGCAGTGAGCCCGGTAACGTCACCAGCGCTGATGGGCGGGCTTTAGCGCTGCCCTAGCCAGTAAAACGGCTAGGGCAGCGCTAAAGCTGGCCCATTACAGCCGGTGACGTCACCAAACTCACTGCCGGGCGGAAGCCTCCGCCCGGCAGTGTGTTATGTAAACAAAAGAGCCCTTGCCCTGCGCGATCCAGCGCAGGGCAAGGGAGGGCATCGGAGCATGAGATGCTCCGATGCCCTGTTCAGGCGGGCTGCCTGGGTGAATATAAGGGTATGTCCGGGTTCAGCTCTTAACCCGGACAACCCCTTTAATGTTGAGAGTCCTAAGAATTAAAACCAGTTGATTCCTAAAATGAAGTGAGCGATATAAGGAAAAACGAGACTGGCAGAAGTTTGGCTTAGGTGACGGTCACATCTGACACATCAGAGTTCACCATATCTAGCGTAGCTGAATAAGGCCGCAAGCTGCCACAATTTGCGGTCCCCAATGCATGGGCACCATTCATGCAGCTGCCGCAGACAGATCTAGACCCATTCAAAGTGAATGGGTCCACAATACGTCCGCACCACAAAAAAGGTGCGAAGGCATGCAGAGAAACCCCACAGAAGCACTCCGTAGTGGTTTTGTGCCTCTGTTTCGTGCCTTCCAGATTGCGGACCCGTTCAAGTGAACGGGTCCGCATCCGTGATGCAGTGCACAAACGTCCAGGGCCCAGCTTTGTGCATAAAGCCTTACTCTGTATGATGCTTGGTTGAGGTAATACGTCATGCAAAGGAGCATTTTATACCCCAGGTACTTTATGCATATAATCAAATACAATAACATATACCAAACTACATATAAGTATGGAAATTGGAATATTTCAAGATTTATATTCATGGAGAGTTACATAAAAATTAAATATACTGACAAAAAAGTTAAGTTTACAATAAAAAGTTAAATTAAAAGGTTGTCTGAAGCCTATTCACACATCAGTGTTTTAGTCAGTGTTTACCATCAGTGGTTGTGAGCCCAAACCAGTTAGGAGCCTCCACAGACATAAGGTATAAGGGAAAGATCTGCACCTGTTCTGTGTTTAGATCCGGACCTGGTTTTGGCTCAAAATCACTGATGTAAGTGACTGACCGAACTCTGGCATAAATAAGATCACTTTATCAAATGGCATTTATCATGTAGATAAAGTTAATACAAGACACTTACTAATGTATTGTTATTATCCATGTTGCCTGCTTTGCTGGCTGGATTAATTTTCCTATCACATTACACACTGCTTGTTTCCAGGGGTAATGGCCACCGCTGCAGCACAGATATGAGGTGGGCAAAATGGGAGCTGATGTTCATGCGTATTTATGTGCGCTCCCATTATCCTGTCCACCAGAAAGGCCGACGATTTTTGCTATAGTGTGCAAGCACGGCCACCTCTGCTGGATTTCAGGGTGGTCGTAATCCCTGCATATGAGCAGTGTATAAAGTGATGGAAAAATGAATCAAGCCAGCAAAGCAGGCAATATGGACAATCACATCAGTAAGTGCTTTATATTAACTTTGTCTACATGATAAATGCCATTTGCTGAAGTGAGACAACTCCTTTAACTAGCTCAAAACCAGGCCATTTAAGCTCATCGCCACCACCACCCTTCCTGAGCAAGCACATTTTCCGTTTTTTTAGCACATGCACCTTTGAAAAACATAACTTTTTCTATTCATTCCATTTTAATTTACCTGTTTCCATAATGGTCATTCTTGTGCCTCCCATAAGGTCATACAAGACCTTTGGGAAACATTTAACACTACATAGCAGCCCCAGTTACAGGGCGAATACAGCTCCCAGAGAGGCTGTACAGGGTTGTACATCCTCTCTGTATTGCTGATCTGGGTCTACTAAGACCCAGCAGCAACTCACGCAGACTCCCAGCCCCCAGCGATCATATGACCGATGTGACCAAAGCAGGAAGTGGCATTGTTACTTCTTGTCTATACTCTGTGAAAATTGAGCGCTGTGTATAGAGCGATGGAGATGCAGAGACAGTTTACTTCAGTTTGCCTTCTCTGTGGGAGCTCTGCTGCCACTGACAGCACCATCAGTGATTTCTGCAAGGACATTTTAAAAGTCTGTACAGAGATGAAGGATGATCATCCAGATATAGTCAACAGGCAATTGGAAATGGGTTAAATAACATTTACTGCTCTGATGATACATTCCCTGCCAGGCAAATAAACAGGGATCTCAGCAGAGCGAAGCAGGCAATGGCATCTGTAAATGACACTAAATATATTTGGAATTTATTTTATTGTCCCTGGACTGTTACCAAATCTGCTAGTGAAGGTTGTGCCTCATTCATTTTATGTAAGTGACTTTGCTCTTTTAACATGGTTATTGTATGTATTGCACTATAAATGCAATGCCTCTAATAAAACAAGTCAGTGACCGTCACCAATTGTATGTAACAGTCTCATCAAAATGTAAAATAACCCCAATGGTAATCTAAAAATGTACAGCTACACATTGCAGTAGTGGAGTGGCGCAATGCCCAATTTCTACTGCATACATGTTCCGGTATTCTGAAACTGTTTAGTATTCTGAGCCTAAAACTGGCGATATTGACCTGATTTTAGACATCCCTGGAATAAGACTATCTATTTATATTGTAAATGTAATGAAAACACTGTATAAATAGAAGGCTAGGTTTTATGACAGTGATGTATACCGTACTCAGCCATAATGTGAGATTTTAATCTGAACAACCTTGACTGGCTGATACATGGCTGATACTATACATACACTTCTCAGCAAGTTTTACTATGGCCTTGCTTTGTAATAGCTGTATGCTATTTATCATTCGCTCTATTCTAATTTACTTCAGCTATCATGTCGCAGTTTGTGTGACCTTTAATATCCATACATAATGTGTGCTATATATTACACATAGGCTTGTGTTGATATCAAATCACTGGTTTGGTTTAGGGTCCAGAAATTAATTTATCATATAAACTGTCGCAAAATGTTAAGAACTGATATTAAACAGTGATATTGTAATTTATTTTTATTTACCTGGAATTGTGTCTCACTTCTGACACATATGAAGTCACGAGGTTAGCATGGCAATCACTGTAGCATTCTATACCCCATTTGTCAATTATTTTGCTATGGAATAGGACAAGAAGGTTTATTGGAAAGTAATACATTAGTTCTGAAAAATTATACCATTTTGTATTAAAAATTCGTCATAATGTATGTGCATGTATAATATGAAGGAAACATCCATGTGTAGTAGGTGGCTAGAACTGAACAAGCGGTGTTCAATAGTTTCTTGTTTACTGATTTTGTTGGTAAAAAAGTAAGATTAAAGGGGTTTTCCGAGATCCTGAGGTCTGTTTGAGAAGGCAGTGGTGCTCACAATAGAGCCGCAGCCTTCTCTCAGCTTGCCAAGCACAGCGCCGTACATTGTTCAATGGCTATGCTCAATGAAATTGAGCTACGCCTAGGCCATGTGACCAATGAACATGAGGTCACATGGCCTAGGAAAAGCTGTGAGAAGGCCGTGGCCCTACTGTGAGCGCCAGTGCCTTTTTTTTAAACAGCTGATTGGCAGGGGTCACGGGACCCACTATCTGTAGGTCATCAGTTAGTTAGGCTGGCCATACATAGTAATGTTTGTCAGCCAAACCTACTCATTTTTGGCAGGGCCTTTCCTACTCTCCCCTGATGGCACATGATGGGGAGAAAAGGAGCGGTCATGTTGGCTTTCCGGTTGAGTCTGCTAGCAGCTTGCTTTAAGTCTTCCTACTGAGAACACATTCATGCTCAGCCAGGCATGTGTCTGTGAAGATCAGGAATGATAGCTGTTGGCTGAACAGCTACCTTATAGGGGTTACCCCATGATTAATGTACAAAATAAAAATCAGACATCATATACTATAGCACTTGACATCTTCTTTCTAACAAAGCTAGAACCAGAACTGTACCTCACATGGATCCAGAGATATGCCCATTCATTGTTCCAAGTGCTCTGCTAGATTTATTTTAGGCTGGCAGCTCAGGGGGGATGGCCTTCTCTCCCTGTCACAGCCTCTAACAGTAGATATGGCCAACTGAGCATGTGCGTCCACCTCAGTAAGGTGGACAGATAAGTAAAGGGAAGAACAAACAGCAGGTGGCACTATACAGATACATTTTATTGAATAATAAATAAGTATTCAGATCCAGGTGCTGGTTTAACAAATGTAACAAATATTTTTCATGCAGCACATTCTTTAGTTTGCCAATACACATCATGTACCAGCAGAGGATGTGGCTCATAAGTACTTATCTACAGTATATTAACTTCTGAGTCTTCCTTTTGGTAATGCCTCAACTATAGACAACAACTTTGGCAGTCTGGTGACGTTTCACTCATATAGGTTAGGGTTACTCAGTGGGGTCTTTAGCTGGTTTAGGGTCTCCGTAGCCAGAAAAAAATTGGGAACTGCTCACATAGAGAAAATATTCAAATAATGAACAAAATCCCTTTCAACACCCTACTGGAAATCAGACACAATCCTGGATCAACATATACAGTGTTATTACCAATAACCCTGTTTATTGTGATTCTCAATGAAAATGTCATTTTTTATTTAAAGGGGTTGTCTCACTTCAGCCAATGGCATTTATCATGTAGAGAAAGTTAAAGAGGACCTTTCATGGTTTTTAGTTAGTGTAGATAAATACCTTTCGTTCCTGGGTATAAAATATCACTCCTACGCCCCGCTGTGCCCCCCTGTAGTTTTCCCGCTCAGTATGTAAATCCTGGGCATTGGTACAAGGAGGAGGAGACGCCAGGGTTTCTAAGTGGGCTTCTACTCCCTGGCTGTGCCACGATCCAATCACAGCGGAGAGCGTCACAGCCAGGGGAAAAAAAAGCTCACCTTCTCCCTGGCTGTGACACTCTCCGTTGTGATTGGATCACGGCACAGCCAGGGAGAAGGAGACGCCCATTGAGAAACCCTGGCATCTCCTCATCTCTGTACCGATGCTCAGGATTTACATACTGAGCGGGAAAACTACAGGGGGGCACAGCGGGGCATAGGAGCGCTATTTAAAAAAAACAGGCAGGATGGCAGCATCAGTGATGGATACCCAGGAATGAAAGGTATTTATCTACACTAACTAAAATCCATGAAATGTCCTCTTTAATACAAGACACTAAAGTATTGTGATTGTCCATATTGCTTCCTTTGCTGGCTTGATTCATTTTTCCATTACATTATACACTGCTCATTTCCAAGGGTTATGTCAACCCTCTAATCCAGCAGTGGTGGCTAGCCCACCATGCCGCCGGAAGTCTGCTCCAGCCCCATTCACTATAATAGGGGCGGACTGGAGGGGTGGCCGGACAAAAACTGCAGCATGCTGTAGTTGCTTACTTATTCAAATTAGTTAGTTGGAGCACCACGGGGAAGGTTGTAGCACTAGGAGCTAAGCCTTGGTGCTCAGTACACTCCTCACTACTGTGTGATTAACAGGGTAAGACATCTCATCTTGCCCAGACTTTTGGCACCCGCGCTATGGCTCACAAACTCAGCCCCTGCTCTCTAGATCTGTTGTCACAGTGCGCAAAGGAGACAACATCATTCCACCCAGAAGTGGAAGCGTGGGTGGCTTCAGAGACAGAGGAGGAACACTTCTGGGTGAAATCACATAGTCAGTTCCTGTATACTTTGAGTCACAATGACTGTTCTAGTTTGATGGGGTTAAGGACAGGACTCTGTGTCGGCCAGTCAAGTTCTTCCACTTCAAACTCACCCAACCATGCCTTTATGGACCTTGCTTTGTCTACTGGAAAACAGTCATGCTGGAACAGGAAAGAGCCCTCCCAAACTGTTCCCTCTAATTTGGAGGCATGCAACTGTCCAGAATGTCTTGGTATGCTGAAGCATGAAGATTTTCCTTCACTGGAACTAAAGAGTGTAGGCCTGCCTCTGAAAAACAGTCCCATAGCATTATCCCTCCTCCACAAAACTTCTGAATTCATTCTCCGTTCTCCTGGCATTTGCCAAACCCAGACTCGTCCATCAGACTGTCAGATAGAGAATTGTGATTTATCACTCTACAGAACATGTTTCCACTGCTCTAAAGTCCAGTGGTGGCGTGCTATATATCACTTTATCCAATGATTGACATTCTGCTGGGTGATATAAGGCTTTATGTAGATACTAATGCCATAGGAGGTTTGGAGCTCTCCAGTTTTTGAGTCAGCTTAGCGTTGGCAACTTTTTGTCACTATGTCCCTCAGCACTATAACATTTTTTTAGTACCTGCATCTTTGAAAGCCATCATTTTTTTTCTGTTCGGTTGTGCATTTTTGTGCCTTTTTTTGTGATCCATATGAGGCTTTATTTTTATGTAATTTTTAGTATTTAATATTATTGTTTAGTATTTTTTTATAACCAGGAAAATAAAAAAAATGGAAAATAAGTTTGTGTTTTTTTGTTAATAACACAACATGCAATTAAATTATATATATTTTTAATTATGCCTCCTTTCCATAACGGTCATTCTGATATATTGTATGGGGCTAGAAATTGTAGTGTTGCATGTGGTGACATTTTTAATTATTTTTTTTTCATTTAAATGTTTTTTTTCTTGTTTAATTTACACTTTGTACCCTGTACAAGACCTTTGGGTTTACTACTATATTTCTTTTTTTTTTTTAATGCTGATTTCTCCTGTGACTGGGGCTGACATAGTAGCCCTAATTACCCACCGCTGGCTTAGATCATAAGACCGCTTCGGCTGGAGCAGGAAGCGACATTGCCACTTCCTGATCTCTATACACGGCGATATAGAGCCATGGGGGAGGCAGGGACAAAAACCCTCCCTGCTTTCTCTATGGGGAGCCCTGCTGTCACAGACAGTGGACTCCCTGCTCCCACTTGATTAGCATGTAGTTGCGATCTCTGCAAGGATGTTTAGAAACGTCGATGCAAAGATATGTCCCGACTGTCCAGACATACATAGTGGTTAATATACTTTTATTATATTGTTATTTACATAAAGCATTTATTACAGATGTTTCGGAACATTTCATATCTACTGTGGCTCCCTCTCATTAAATAATGGGTATAGCAGAGGAGAATGGATCTTGGTTTATCTAGGAACTTGATTATCATTTCAGTCACAATTATCCATTTTAATTAGACGAATGGAATAGCCTAAGGTTTTAGGCGCTTGGAGGAATAAGAAACTCACTTAGTATGAAGATAAGCAAACTGTATTCCTGCTTCACACTTAATCCTATTATACACAGCTAGATAGGAAAAAAATACACACAGCCTGTTTGATCATAATTTCCTGATTTGAAATGTGGAGCAGAATTTAAATATGAGGCTGGGTTCACACGCTGCAGTCACGTCGCAGCACATACATTGCGGTTTTGCCATGTTTGCAGAAAACCACAGCAAAAACCACATAACGGTGTGCGTATAACTTGTGAACCAGCTTTATAGTGGTTTCAGTCACTGATCCCACATTTGAGCATTTGATGAGTAATACCGTTATTAAAGGGGTTATCCTATGATTAATGAAAAAATCAAAATCAGGCATCATATAGTGACAATTGACATGTCACAATTTCTTTCTAGCAAAGCAAGAACCAGCCCGGTACCTCACTTAGATCCAGAGATCTCCCCATTCATTGCTCCAGATGATTTGCTAGATTTACTTTAAGCTGGCAGTTCAGGCGGTGTGTCCTGTCTGCTGCAGCTGGTGGCAGGATGGAAGGATGGAACTGAGCATGTGCGTCCACCTCAATAAGGTGAGCAGAGAAATTAGAAAAGAGCAAACAGCAGGTGGCGCTATAAAGCTATACAGTTATTCATTGAATAACTCAGTGGTTATACTAAATTTTTAATTGCATGTAAATATAAAAGTAATAAGATCCAGATGCTGGTTTGTGTTACGGAAAGTGGATGTAGACCCATCTAGTGCCAAACAACTAGTTTGACTTTGGGCTATTCCTAAGTGCATTATTCTGGCAGCCCTCTGGTTTTTGTCTTTTAACCCCTATACAAGGATCTGATCTTGGCTTCAAGGAGCCTCCAGGCCGCTACCTCTTGGAATAGTACCGGTGTGATTGGCTGCTTACCCATAGGGGTCAGAGACGCTAGTGTGAAGCACCAAGGGATCAGGCAATGCTTGTAGTCAGAACGCAGGCAAAGGCAGAGTTCATGTGAATCCATGTAACTAATCCAAGGTCGGGGCAGAAAGCAGAGTCAGTACCGTAAACAGGCAGAGGTAGGGTCAGGCAGAGAGAGGGTCAGGCAGTGGAGGGTCAGAATCGGTAGACAGGCAGAGTTCAGTACACAGGCAGAAACAGCAAACTTTTACTTGAAACTAGCAAGCTTGAACAACATAAAGATCAGGTACGCTCCCACTGGGAAAGGTGCCTTAAATACCCTGAGACAGCCCTCCATAAGCTGGTGAAGAGTTAGGGCGTGTATGCGCTTGTCCTTTACAACCCAGGAAGCTCATGCACACCCTATGGGTGAGGAAAACAGACTGGGCAGCACAGTGCAAGCTACGGCCTGCAGGAGCAGAACGAGATTCTGACGGTTAGGCCCGCTGTGGGTGAGGACGAGAAGGGGCAGTGGGTCCATGACAGGAGGGGTGAGTAAGACACCAGTTTCAAAACTGTAGAATATTTTACATGGGACGAACCCTTTAATAATAATTGGTAGAATATATATATTCCCATCTCATTTATCATTTTCTTCACCTAGTTTAGGAGTAGAAAATGGTCTAAATTTAAGCTAGCAAGGGAGCTGGTGTAGTTATAGACCGGCGGTGGATGCACCTCTTCATAACTTCAGCAGATCCAGTGCCAGCGCACTGGGTTTATAAATGACCCCCTTAATATATAAATCTCCAACACATGCAAATGATGTTTATTCCGTTATTATATACTGTAGTCACAGACCCGCCCCCACATTTTTTAATTGAAACCACTTTTTATTAACACTTAAAACCCTACTGGTCACCATCTTGATTTTTTTAAACCAGGGTCTGTTAAGGCCACATACATTTTAATAGTGCACTTCCGTGTTCTTTGCTTACTCATCTTACTAAAATATGCAATAAGGTAAATGAAGGCCAGCTGCCTTTACTTTACATTAGAAGCTTTTATGTATAAGACCAATTCTTGATCCAGCGTCAAATAAGAGAAATGCTGATCAGGTAGTTTACATTATATTCCAAATGTATATGGATTGCTCCCACTGGTCACACATCAACCAAGACATTATCTGTATGAAGACATTATCTGTATCTCCAGCGGTAATGAATGCTACTAGAATTGTTAGGGAGACAATGGTTCTCCTAATGTATGCATTACAAATGGTGGCAGAATGTGCAGAAAGTTTAAAAGTACACTTAGTTTAAAAGTACACTTCCGTCAGAAAAAAGTAGTTTTTAACTCAGCATTCATAGAAAGCAATTTCTAGGTTTTTTCATTTGTAATTTCGGCAGCAGATAATTATTGGTTTACTGCTACTGTCAGGGGAAGATGTTATCTGCAAGTATAACAGTGGGTGTAGAATTGGGACATCAGTATTGTTCTATTGTTCTCTTGATAGGCCTAGATAAAGATCCCCACAGAAGAGTATTACACTTATCAATGTAATGTGTAATGCTCTAATTGAGTCACTACATGGATCCACTCTCTGGTTGAGAAAGTCAAGCAAGTTTGAAGGGTCAGAATGCAGAAAACTGGCAGAGGTCAGTACAAGGGCAGACATCACAGAACACCTTAATAAGGAACTAGCACGCTAGGAGTATGAGAAACAGCACAGCATATATATAGCAGAAGCTAATTATCACATTGGAAAAAGCCTAGCAGCAGCATGCAGACCCAAGGAGGTGTGGTTCTATGAAAAGACACAGGCTGAGTGGAGCGGCACCCATGCCCACCCGAAATAGCAGGGCAGCGGCAGGCATGAGCTGCCAATGTAACACAAGCATTCTCTGTCTTCTGGTAGCCTTTCTCCTAGGTTGGACTTGGAAGTTCCGTTGTTCTTTGCTTTTATACACACAGGACACAGCTTTCACCCCCTGCTGTGTCGAAATGTCAGCTAATCATGTGACCAAAGGGGTTTGGTTCTGTTCCACGTACTGCCTAAGCCACATTCCTTTGGTTCTTCCCCTTAGGCTACATTCACACGGCCGTTGTTTTCACGGCCTCTGAGCTCCGTACCGCGGCCCCGCAAAAAAAAAAAAAATAGAACATGTCCTATTATTGTCCGCAATTTCGGATAAGAATAGGCATTTCTATCATAGCCGCAGCATGTGCGATCCACAAATTGCGGAACGCACATGGGCCGGTATCAGTGTTTTGCGGATCCGCAATATTCGGATCCGCAAAACACAACGGTCGTGTGAATGTAGCCTTAAGCTGCATTATCAAAATAATTCTTCTCCTCATACCCCTGGCTGCATCATATATCATGTGACTGCAGCTATCAGAGATTGTCCACACCCCCATAGAAGCACCCCCCATCCATCCCCATCATAGTCTCAGTTCAAGTGACTGCTGACCAATAGGGGTCAAGAGACACCAGTGGGAAACACCAAGGGGTCAGGCAATATCGTGTTCAGTGAACCTGCCGAGGTCAGGGCAGGGAGAGTACGTACAGGTGCCATTTTGACCAAAGATAGCGGTCTAATTTTCAAATTCGGAATGTTATGTATTTAGTTCTATATTTGTCATTAATGGCAGCCAAGCTAATCCCAGGGGGGTCCAGAGAGGGGTTTACCCAGCTTTCACTCTCACTGCCACTGTCTCTACCTCTTCCTTCGCAACTGTACCTGCCTTTGTCCCTTTCTCAGCCTCAGATCTGCCACCTCTATCGGCCTCCTATCAGACCTCCCTGCAGACATTATCCTCAGATCAGACTCCCATCAGACCTCCCAGCCTTAGATCAGACCCCCCATCAGATCCTCCCTATCTTCAGATCAGCACCCATTAGACCCCCCCATAAGACCCTCCTCAGCCTCAGATTAGACTCCCCAGCCTCAGATCAGACCCCCCCAGCCTTAGATCAGACCCCCAGCCTCAGATCAGACCCTCCCCAACCTTAGATCAGACCCACCCCACCCTATATTAGCCTCAGATCAACCCCTGTCAGACCCCCCAGCATCCAATCAGACCTCAGATCAGACGTTTAAAATAAATAAATAAACTTACCTCTCCAGCTCTGGACAGCTCTGCCACTCGCAGATTCACTCTCCCTCCCTGGTCTTCTTCCTGCTGCGCTGTACTGTGACCTGACAGCGCACAAAGTCATATCATAATGCACTGAGTGGGGCCACAAGAATACCAAGGAGGGTGAGTACAGCCAGTGCAGTGCTGTTCTCACCTTCCCATACCTTCTGCATGTTAATAGCTACTTCCATAATGGAAGCAGTCATTGGCATTTGCACTATGTGCTCTGGCAGGGGGCTGGGGGCCACATGAAATTATCCCAAGGGCCGTACGTGGCCCCGGGCCTGAAGTTCCTTACCCCTGTGCCTTATAGTACATGTATCTGTAAATAATTGCTGGAAGCATATAGGATTCTTAACAATCATATGTATGTGCAACAGAAAAAAAATACTAAAAATAATTGTGGCCATGCTCAGATATTGGATGTACTGCTGACAGTGAATGGGTAACGTGTCTTGTAAGATGTCCATGCTTTAGTCATTGCTGCTTGTATACATTAGAAATGGGTAAAATCACTAGTGACAGGTTCTTTTTGAGGAATTTGCAAAAATGTCATCTTTATGTTCCACTAATTAAAGAGAATCTCATTACTGAGCATTAATCCTAGATGCACTATACAGAGAGAGAGTTTAGGACGTACATCGTAAGTAGTCTTAGCAGGTCTTACTTGGACATAACTAGAGACTATATGCAGGGCCGTATTTGGAGCTCATACTGCCCTAGGCACTAAGCTTGAATACTCCACCATTAATGGCACGTTTAAACTTCCCAATTATCCCCATGATTCACTTATTCATGAGCAATCATAGTGACAATTGGTCATTAGTGACAAAGGAGATCAATGATAACAGTATTACTTGTCATTCTTCATAAATAGTGATGCCTAGAAATGAGCAAATCGAACCAAAAATTTGATCCATATGTTTCAAAAACAGAGAATTTTTCCAGGCTGTTGGAACACTTTCACTTCAGGTTGAACTTATGCGGGCTTGAATCCAATTTTAAGATGTTCACTCATCACTCATAGTGATGTCTAAAAACAATTCTTCTTGGTGGCACTATTGATAAATGTAAATGCCGCAGAATGACATTTACAAAAGACATTGCTGCCTACAGCAATACAGGGCACACTATGCTGCACTAGAATCTGGAACCTGCGTACATGGATAAGCCCTACCCCCAAATCATATAAATACAGGGTCTCAGTAACAAAACCATACAGTGACTGAATAATACCGCCATAGAGTAACTGGATAACATAACCGCACTGTGACTGAATAATACCGCCATAGAGTAACTGGATAAAATCACCACACTGTGACCGGATTATACCACCACAATAGTGACTGAATAATACTGCCATAGGGTAACTGGATAACATCACCACCCTGTGACCGGATAATACCACCAGAACAGTGACTGAATAATAACACCATAGAGCAGTGATGGCAAAGCTTTTAGAGACTGAGTGTCCAAACTGCAAATGAAAACCCACTTATTTATCGCAAAGTGCCAACACAGCAATTTTACCTGAATACTGAAAAATAACGGCCAAGTTAAGCTGTAGGGGCATGACTTAACAAAGGCCCCAATAAAACGAATGCCTCCATTGGCGCCCCTAGTATTACAAATGTCCTATTAGTGCCCCAGTATTAATAATGCCCCAGTAGTGGCCCCCAGTATTAATAAGGCCCCCATTAGTGGCCCCTGTATTAATAAGGCTCTAGTAGTAGCCCCCAGTATTAATAATGCCCCAGTAGTGGCCCCCAGTATTAATAATGCCCTATAAGTAGCCCACAGTATTAATAAGGCCCCATAATGGCCCCCGTATTAATAAGGCCCCCATTAGTGGCCCCCAGTATTAATAATGCCCTATAAGTGGCCCACAGTATTAATAAGACACCAATTAGTGGCCCCAGTATTAATAAGGCCCCAGTAGTACCCCCAGTATTAATAAGGCCCTAGTAGTAGCCCCCAGTATTAATAAGGCCCCTATTGGTTGCCCCAAGTATTAATAATGCCCCATTAGTGGCCCCCAGTATTAATAAGAATCCCATTAGTGGCCCCCAGCATTAATAATGCCCCATTACTGGCCTTCAGTAAAATGAATGCCCCCATTAGTGCCCCTTGTATTATTTTTCCTCCATTAGTGGCTTCCAGTATTAATAATGACCCCATTAAAGGCCACATTATTATTAATGCCCCCTTCCTCAATTTTCTTTTGCAAAAAAAAAAATATATAGAAAAATAAATAAAACTCACCTCATCCATTTGATCACGCGGTGGTGAACACTCAGTTCTCACTGGATGCGCAGGGCAAGACCTACACTCCAGCATGATGATGTTTTGCAGATCCTGCTGCTTCCAGTCAATGCTGTAAAACGTTATCACGCTGGAGTGCAAGTCCTGTCCTGTCCTGCTCATCCAGTGAGCAGCGAGTGTTCACCGCCACACGATCAAATGGATGAAGTGAGGGTTTTTTTTAAACACAAGCAGAAAAAGAAATAGAAATAGAAGCACTCACTATAGTAATAGTGCACAGGTGGCAACCCTAAGCACAGCTCACACAGAGCCGCATGCCCACAGAAAGGGGTTCCTGGTGCCCCCTCTGGTACGCGTGCCATAGGTTCGTCACTGCCATAGAGTAACTGGATAACATCACCAGCCTGTGACCGGATAATATTACCATAACAGTGACTGAATAATACTGTCATTTTAGGCTAGTTTCACACGAACGTTGTGTTTTGCGGTCCGCAAAAAAAACGGATGACGTCCGTATGGCATCCGTTTTTTTGGGCGGATCCATTGTAACAATGCCTATCCTTGTCCGCAAAACGGACAAGAATAGGACATGTTCTATTTTTTTTTGCTGGCTACGGAACGGACATACGGATGCGGACAGCATACAGTGTGCTGTCAGTATTTTTTGCGAACCATAGAAATGAATGGGTCCGCATCCTATCCGCAAAAAATGCGGATCGGAGCCTGCAAAATATACTGTTGAGCCATCTCATGCTGCCAGCAATACCTTCAAGTAGCCGGCAGTGAGCTTCTAATGATGTTTTTCTTAGTGAATTCAGAGGAGGCAGAAGTATGGAAAACGATCCTTTATCCTCCGTCCGCGCTACTTCCCAGTCAGGCTTGAAGTCAAGGGGGCAGCGGCCTCCTTGCTTCAAGTCAAGGAAACCGCGCCCCCTTCCCTGCCCCTTCGCTGTGACTGACAGCCGGCTGTTCTGCAAAGCCAGCAAGCTGTCGGGCATAAGCGCTGTCAGTCACAGCGAAGGGGAAGGGAAGGGGGCGCAGAGATCTACAGCTGAGGTGGGAGAGTCTGTCCATAGGACAACAATCAGTCGAACTCTTCACAAATCTGGCCTTTATGGAAGAGTGGCAAGAAAAAAGCCATTTCTCAAAGATATCCATAAAAAGTCTCGTTTACAGTTTGCCACAAGCCACCTGGGAGACACACCAAACATATGGAAGAAGGTGCTCTGGTCAGATGACACCAAAATCGAACTTTTTGGAAATAATGCAGAACGATATGTTTGGCATAAAAGCAACACAGCTCAACACCCTGAACACACCATCCCCACTGTCAAACATGGTGGTGGCAGCATCATGGTTTGGGCCTGCTTTTCTTCAGCAGGGACAGAGAAGATGGTTAAAATTGATATGAAGATGGATGGAGCCAAATACAGGACCATTCTGGATGAAAACCTGTTGGAGTCTGCAAAAGACCTGAGACTAGGACGGAGATTTATCTTCCAACAAGACAATGATCCCAAACATAAAGCAAAATCTACAATGGAATGGTTCAAAAATAAACGTATCCAGGTCTTAGAATGGCCAAGTCAAAGTCCAGACCTGAATCCAATTGAGAATATGTGGAAAGATCTGATTTGCAAGGAAGAATGGGCAAGAATTTCTCTAGATGTGCAAAAATGATAGTGACATACCCCAAGAGACTTGCAGCTGTAATCGCAGAAAAAGGTGGCGCAACAAAGTATTAATGCAAGGGGGCCGAATAATTTTGCACACCCAACTTTACAGTTTTATTATTACAAAAAAAGTTTAAATGATCCAATAAATTTCGTTCCACTTCACAATTGTGACTCACTTGTTGTTGATTCTTTACCAAAAATTTAAAATATTATATCTTTTTGTTTGAAGCGTGAAATGTGGCAAAAGGTTGAAAAGTTCCAGGGGGCCGAATACTTTCTCAAGGCATTGTATATATACATGGATGCAGTGTACCATATATTTATGGAGTGCATAACATGTGAAGCAGTGTATTATATACACATGGGGTACAGTTTACATAGTGAGCACTGTACTATATACACATGGGGTGCAGTGTATTATATAAACTCAGGGTGCAGTAAACATCTGGTATAGTGTACTAAACTCTCAGGGTGCAGTGTACTATATATATACCCTGGGGCAGTGGCGTAGCTATAGGGGTCGCAGCGGTCGCAGTTGAGACTGGGCCCCTAAGCCAGGGGGGCCCCAATTAGCCAGGTGCGGCGCGGCCCTGCACATAGTTGCGGGCGGAGGCGGGGCAGAGGGAGATGAGAGCTTCCATGAGCGCTTCCTCAGGACGGCGATACAGATGCCTGTACTGCGGGGCAGGGGAGGGAGAGGCGTCTCCCCTGCCCGTTCCTCTGATAGGCTGCAGACACTAGGCCTGCAGCCTATCAGAGGCCGGCTCAGGCGGCGCGATGACGTCATCGCGCCGCCTGAGCCGTACAGCGTGGGACACGAGCCGGAAGAGGCCTGCATCGCATCGCTGCCAGCTCCATGGAGGTAAGTATAAGTGTTTATTTTTTTTATTGTTGTAGTCTTGGACCGGAGCTCTATTGGGGGCACATGGGGGCATTTTTACTGGCACATGGGGGCATTTTTACTGGCACATGGGGGGCACTGGGGGCATTTTTACTGGCAAATGGGGGCACTGGGGGCATTTTTACTGGCACATGTGGTCATTTTTACCGGCAAATAGGGGCACTGGGGCAATTTTACTGGCACTGGGGGCATTATTACAGTCAATGGGGGAATTTTTACTGGCACATGGGGGCACTGGGGGCATTGTTACCCGGCAAAAGGGGGCACTGGGGGCATTTTTACTGGCACTGGGGGCATTATTACAGGCACTGGGGCCATTTGTACTGGCACATGGGGGCACTGGGGGCATTTGTTTCTGGCACATGGGGGCACTGGGGGCATTTGTTACTGGCACATGGGGGCACTTGTTTCTTGCACATGGGGGCATTTCTTAATGGCATGGGAGCACTGGGGGTATTTTTACTGGCACTGGGGGCATTTGTTACTGGCACTTGGGGGCATTTCTTAATGGCACGGGAGCACTGGGGGCATTTTTACTGGCACTGGGGGCATTTTTACTGGCACATGGAGGCACTGGGGGCGCAGTTATTTCTGGGGCACGTTATGTTTACACTATTACGGGGCACTATTTGCTGGGCGCAGTTATTTTAGGACACTGTGCGCCAATAATTATTGTAGGGCACTATCTGTGTGGTACTAGTGGCACAGTACTGGGGGTGGTAGAATGATTTGTCCAGAAGACGGGAGGATGATGGAAAAGTAGTAAACTAAGATTTTTTTCTGTCAAACTGCAGAGATGAGAAATGGCTGAAAAATGGCGTCTGGTCTGAAAGGAGAAGATGAGGAAAGAGAAGATCTACATCAGAGGAGACGTCACTGGATGTACAAGGTATGGGGCGCTGTATTATACTGGATGTAAGAGGTATGAGGCGCTGTATTATACTGGATGTAAGAGGTATGGGGCGCTGTATTATACTGGATGTAAGAGGTATGGGGCGCTGTATTATACTGGATGTAAGAGGTATGAGGCGCTGTATTATACTGGATGTAAGAGGTATGGGGCGCTGTATTATACTGGATGTAAGAGGTATGGGGCGCTGTATTATACTGGATGTAAGAGGTATGGGGCGCTGTATTATACTGGATGTAAGAGGTATGAGGCGCTGTATTATACTGGATGTAAGAGGTATGAGGCGCTGTTATACTGGATGTAAGAGGTATGGGGCTGTATTATACTGGATGTAAGAGGTATGGGGAGCTGTATTATACTGGATGTAAGAGGTATGGGGCGCTGTATTATACTGGATGTAAGAGGTATGGGGCGCTGTATTATACTGGATGTACGAGGTATGGGGCGCTGTATTATACTGGATGTAAGAGGTATGGGGCGCTGTATTATACTGGATGTAAGAGGTATGGGGCGCTGTATTATACTGGATGTAAGAGGTATGGGGCGCTGTATTATACTGGATGTACGAGGTATGGGGCGCTGTATTATACTGGATGTAAGAGGTATGAGGCGCTGTATTATACGGGATGTAAGAGGTATGGGGCGCTGTATTATACTGGATGTAAGAGGTATGGGGCGCTTTATTATACTGGATGTAAGAGGTATGAGGCGCTGTATTATACTGGATGTAAGAGGTATGAGGCGCTGTATTATACTGGATGTAAGAGGTATGAGGCGCTGTATTATACTGGATGTAAGAGGTATGAGGCGCTGTATTATACTGGATGTAAGAGGTATGGGGCGCTGTATTATACTGGATGTAAGAGGTATGGGGCGCTGTATTATACTGGATGTAAGAGGTATGGGCGCTGTATTAGGCTACATTCACATGAACGTTGTGTTTTGCAGTCTGCAAATTGCGGATCCGCAAAAAAAGGATGATGTTCCGTATGGCATCCGTTTTTTTTGCAGATCCACTGTAACAATGCCTATCCTTGTCCGCAAAACAGACAAAAATAGGAATGGACATACAGATGCGGGCAGCACAGTGTTCATTTAAGTGAATGGGTCCACATCTGAGCCGCAAAATATGCAGAACGGAGGCCGCAAAAACAACGTGTGAATGTAGCCTTACCCTGTATATTCTGTAGTGATATATGTAATGTGAGGAGGAAAAAGGTTAGGGTGAGAATTTGGCATGGGGGGGGGTTCAGTTTTTGACTTGGCCGGCAGAAAAGCTAGGTGCACCAGCGCTGGGGAGGGGGGCCCAAGCTGAACTCTTGCACCAGGGCCCATGAGCCTTTAGCTATGCCCCTGCCCGGGGGTGCAGTATACATGGAGTGCATTGTACTGTATACAAATGGGGGATGCAGTGTACTATATGCACATGGGGTCTGGTGTACATCGGGGGCGGTGTACTATATACAAATGGGGGATGCAGTGTACTATATACACATGGGGTGTAGTGTATTATATGCACATGGGGGGCGGTGTACTATATACAAATGGGGGATTCAGTGTACTATATACACATGGGAGAGTAGTGTACTATATGCACATGAGGTACAGTAAACTATGTATACACAGAGGAGAGTAGTGTACTATATACATGGGGGTGCAGTGCACTATATACCAAAGGGGTGCACTGTACATGGGGTGCAGTGCATCATATACACAAATGGGGTCACGAGTCTACTACCTGGAAAGAACATATTCTTATTATAAAACATGATATTATTCTTACAGCCACATAATCCCAAATCAGGCAATTATGATCCCAGCTCCCAGAGGTAATAGAGAGACCCATTCTCCTTATTGTTTTTTTTTTTCTTCTGATTTCGGAATCAAAATTTGAATCTTGTCTTGTTCCCTCTTCTGGTGTCCATTCCCATTTTGACAGAGAATGGATCTGCTTTCCTTTATGTCAGCGAGCCCACCAATGGAAATAAACTAAATAATTCCGAGATTATCCTAAAGCTGTTTGTGCAATCTTTACTTCAGATCTTCCTCGCTCACGCAGCGCTTAGCGACGTGAGCTGGGACGGCAAGGGAGAGCGGTGGCTGTTCGGCCCGGCTACGGAGGATCACCCCTCCCTCCTCTTACTATAATTGGCCAGCGGGGGAGTAGGAGGAGCTGGGGGAACAAAAGGGAAGCGCGGGCCTCAGGCCTTCCTCTCCGGCCACACTTCTGGAAGAAGGAACGCTGTCCAGGTCCTTCAGCATGTCCCTGGAGCAGCTCATCCGGCGGAGGGTCGCGGAGGTCGGGTCTGAATGGCTGGAGAAGATGCTTCAACAGACTACAGGATCCCAGAGCAGTGTTGCCAGAGGTAGGCCCAAACGCCGGATCAAACCTCCGCAGCGTCTCAGTCCTAGTCTAGCGTCACCTCCTTCGGTCAGCAGAGGTCCCAGGTTAGCACATGGTGGGACACAGCCTCGGTCAGGGAGTGTGGGGTCCCGTGGGCCTGACCATGGCATAGGCCGGAATGTGCGATCACCGCAATTTCCTGCTTCCCCGCAGCATGGAACTCCTCTTGAGGCAGCCCATGCGACTCCAGCCTCATCATCACTAACGTTTGCTCCTGGGGGGTCAAGCCTTGTGGCAGTGGCTGAGCTGCAGGACAATCTGCGGGTTTCCATGCCGCCGCAAGGTGCTGCCCCTGCTCTGTCCCCACCTGATTTGGGCTCACCAGAGCTGTGTATTGGGCATGCTCCTACTACGGTTCCAGGGCGACCCCTGCATTCCATTGTGGATTTGCCCCCATCCCCTCGTATTTCAGCAGTAGGCCTCTCTCATGGCACATCACGGGGGGATACGCCGACGAGGAGGCTGCATACGCAGCGAGCCAGTAGGGAGGCTGGAAGTACACCTGCTCATGGCACACACTATCAGGATATTATACAGCAGGAGAGGAGACCAGGTTGCCCAGGTGATTCCAGAGGTAGTGGGTCCCGGCATCGCCCGCGTTATGGGGTTGGCCGACACCATCATGAGTCGCATTACCGTCATCGCCGCAATAGGAGAAGTTATGGGATTCGAGTCGATTCAGAGGACGATTGGAGTTCTGGGAGGGACAATCGATCCCTGCTCACTCCTCGTGACACCGTTTTTTCTTCTTCCGAGTCTTCTGCAGATACTGTCTACAATGCACGATCCAGCCGTCGAGACGATACACGTAGATGGGGTGCCCGTCGACGTCACTCTCGCGCCACCTGTTATGTCGGACGGAGGTCACGTGAGAGGTCCAGGCGCAGTCGCCATCGTTCTGCTTCCACTAATAGCAAGGCTACGGCTTCAGAATCAAGACCAGGAGGCGTCGAGGTGGCGGCTGAGTATGGTCGGGCTTCATCTCAGGTACCCATACCTGTGGCGGTTCAGCCGACGTTGGCTCCAGCCCTACACGCTCCTGCGACAACGTCTCCTACTACGATGGCTGCTGTCCAGACGGGTACGGGTGAGTTGTCTTGCCTTCCGGCTTGGTCGGCTATCACGGCACACGACACGAACACTTCGATTGACATGGTTTCAGCTTTGAGAGATTTAGTAGCCCGTTGTGAGACTCAAGTTTCGGGAGCTCCTGCCCCGCAGGTTGATTCTCTTCTGTGGGGTGGCCCCGTTAGGTACACATGTATCAATCGAGGTAAACGATAAGATCAGGAAGGGTGACTATGTCGATATTTGGTCCTTATTTTTTATCGACCATGTCATTATTGATAAGGAGAGGGTATTTGAAAAAGGTTCTGAGAAGAAGCAGAAGATTGCGAAGACCTTTAGCAATTGGATTCAGGCCTTTGCCATCTTAGCGCATTTAATTTCGCAATTTCATCCTGACAAAGGCCCAGAGCTCTTTGTTTATCTTGACACAATTTATAGCGCCTACAAGCTGTACGGCGATACAGCTTGGTGGCGCTATGATGAAGAGTTCCGGCGCCGTATTACTATTAATGCCTCCGTTGGTTGGGCATCTAAAGCCACTGACGTGTGGCTACAATTGATACTAGCCCAGAAACCATCACGCCCCTTTTCAGTTGGAGCCGCGTCCTCGGTGCAGCCAGCCGGAGCCACGGCCTCAACCTCAGGTGCCCATAAGCCCACAGGTGCATGTTGGCTATATAATGAAGGCCACTGCAGATTCTACAGTAACATGAGTGCTCCATTTGTGGAGGATCGCACTCCGCCCTTCGTTGTTTACGAAGGGCGAAAGTATCTGCCCCTGTGGGCCACCCCAGGACAAATGAGAACACCGGTGAAAAGTCACATGCTTCAACGATGGTTAGGGCAATACGCAAGGAAGGAGGAAGCAAACCTAATTAAGGAGGGTTTCACGTTAGGTTTCTATATTCCTCATAGCGTGATCCATTCGGCTCTGATATGTGACAACTTGAAGTCGGTTCGGGAGGCTCCAGAATTAGTTTGGGAAAAATTAATGAAAGAAGTCCATTTAGGAAGAATGGCGGGCCCCTTTTCAGAGCCGCCTTTAATTAATCTAAGAGTATCTCCTCTTGGGCTGGTGCCCAAGAAGGAGCTGGGAAAATACCGGCTCATACATCATCTCTCGTATCCTCCAGGATCGTCGGTGAGTGATGGGATCTCCAGGGAGGAGGCGGCGGTTTCTTATACTTCCTTCGACCGAGCTGTGGTTCTGGTGTGCAGGGTAGGCACAGGAGCTTTGATGGCTAAATTGGACATAGAGTCAGCCTTCCGCCTCCTCCCTGTGCATCCCGACTGTTTCCACTTATTGGGTTGTCGCATGGATCAACAATATTTTGTTGACATGTGTCTCCCAATGGGTTGTTCCATTTCATGTTACTATTTTGAAGTTTTTAGTTCTTTTCGGGAGTGGATCACCTGTTGGGAGACAGGCTACTCCTCCATCCTGCACTACCTTGATGACTTCCTGTTTATCGGTCCCAAGGGTTCAGACGTTTGTTGTTTTTTGTTACATACTTTCCAACACTTAATGGCATCTATTGGTGTCCCGCTTTAGCTAGAGAAAACAGAAGGTCCCGCGACAAAACTATCCTTTTTAGGTGTAGAGATAGATTTGACTTCTATGGTTTTCCGCTTATCTCAGGAGAAGCTATGCCGCTTGTCAGAGGCAGTGGAATGCATGGTTCAGGCTAAAAAAGTTACGCTGCACCAGATGCAGGGATTATTGGGGCTGTTGACATTTGCAGGGCGAATTATGCCTATGGGCAGGGCCTTTTGTAGGCGTTTATCCCTGTCCACTAAAGGGATAGTTAAGCCGGGACACTTTATTAGAGTGACTAAGCCCATGCGTGAGGACTTGTTAGTTTGGCAGGCTTTTCTCCATTCCTATAACGGACGTTATTCAGTTAGAGGAAGTCGGGAATGTGGACATTCAATTGTTTACAGAGGTGGCTAATAACGGGGGCTTTGGGACTCTCATGGGTGTTCATTGGTGTGCGGGTACATGGCCTGCGGAATGGGTAGTTTGGGGTTTGACGAAGAACCTAGTGCTCTTGGAGCTATTTTCATTGGTGGTGGCGTATTTGCCTTTGGTTCGATAATAGTGCAATGGTACATGTGGTGAATCATCAATCTTCTTCATCTTTGCCTGTTCTTGCCTTGCTGCGACATTTTGTGCTCCGGTGCCTGCAATGGAATATATGGCTTAGAGCGAAGCATGAGCCCGGTTTTCACAATGTCTTAGCTGGTGTTCTGTCCCGTTCCCAGATTCAACGATTCCGGGATCTTCATCCGGAGGCCGATCCTGTGGGGGAACTGTGCCGGACTTCTTGTGGCGCATGGTGGAGAACAACTTGTAAATCTGTTGAAGACCTCAGTATCTCACTCCACGTGGTCTAGCCACATCAAGGTTTGGGGGGATTGGTTGCGGCTGGCTGGGGGGCATATCCCTGGTTCCTTAGATGACCTTTTATGGGTGTCTTTGCAGTTATTGGCTCAGTTACGGGATCGGGGTGTCACTGCAGGTACAGTTACTAAATACTGTACATGTCCGGGGTCGCTTTCATGCTGAAAGTGTTTGGTATTACTGACATCACTAAACATTTAAAAGGTTGGAAAAAGGAGTTTAAAAGGTTGGAAAAAGGAGTTTAAACCTCCTGATAGACGCAGGCCGGTGTCATTTGGCCTCCTTCATAGCCTATGCAGCGTCCTAGACACCCTGTGTGCTAATGAGGGAGAGGCTTTACTTTTTCAAACCGCATTTGTCCTGGCTTTCTTCGCAGCGCTTCATATTAGCGAATTGGTCCCCGCTAGTAGGAATTCCACAGGGGGTTTGATGGTGGGGGACGTCTACTTTGGATCGTCTGTTATTAAGTTGTGCATTAGACATTCAAAGACGGATCAACATGGTAGAGGTACGTGGCTAACACTCTCGCCATTGGGTACGAAGGTTTGTCCGGTGGCGGTAATAAAAGCCTTTTCTGCTCTCGTGGTAATGGGGTTCACTTCCTGTGCCATCCATCGGGTCTGCCCTTAACTAAGTATCAGTTTACTGCAGTATTTAAGTCTGCTTTGCGGGCTTTGGAGTTGCGAGACTCTGACTTTGGAACCCACTCATTCCGCATAGGTGCCGCCACGGTGGCAAATGCATGCGGAATGGGCGAGGAGGGCATCCGTTCTCTTGGTCGTTGGAAATCTGAATGCTATAAGTCTTATATAAGGCCTGACCTTATGTGTTACGATGTTTGTAATAATTGATCTTATTTCCCTAGGTTCTTTTCGCATTTGGCTTGTTGGCCATTCGTTTATATTCTGGGCTAAAGACTGGGCAGTATCCGC